>JADEZT010000010.1:2400000-3000000 GCA_016618095.1 Colletotrichum echinochloae
TGGCCGCCCCGGCCGTGTCCGCAGAAAGAAGGCCAAGGCTGCTGAAAAGGCCGACGGTGGTGACGATGAGGAGGACGAGGAGTAAATGCATCGCCGTTTATGCTGAGGACTGGTCACACAAAAAACTCTGGGAAGAATGACTGGAAATCATAACCAACCACGGGAATCGGGGTGTTCATAGTCACGGCGTTCACCAGAGGCAAAATGGAATGATTGCATCAAATATGGATACCACGAATGAATGTTATAAAAGTCTTTGCTTGTTCAACGCACACCAAACAAGAGAAACTCTTGCATGCGAGCATGCGAACTTGACAGGAAAATGGGTATCATGTTTGCCGAATGTAAGCAACCTAAGTAGTCTACCTCAAACCAATTCATCCTTGCCCAGAAACTTTGCCATCGGATCGTTTGCGGCTGTCCGTTTCCTCCTATACTCCTCCATCTCTTTCTCCGTGACACCTCCCATCATCTCTTCCGCTGTGCGCTTGCTCGCAGGCTTCTTTACCGGGGGCTCTTCGTCTAGCTTATTGACCTCGGCGGCACCCGGCGTTTCCTCCTGTTGAGCCAAGATGGCGCCGGTCCGCTGTCTTTCAGATGCTTCCCAGGCCCGCTTGCCCTCCTCACCAGTACAGTAGCTGTTCTTTACCACGGAATGACAGCATTCATAACCCCATTGGAAGTTGGACCACCAACTGCCCCAGACGGATGTATGGTTGTGTATGTAGACGTCCTCGGGGTACTTTGACTTGGCGATGACCTTGGGCGCGCCCTTGATGAGACCGCTTTCGTCGTACTCAACATACTTCTCGGACTCGGTGATGGTGTTCTTCATCTCCTCAGGCATCGTATACTGCGAGTTATCGCCGTATATCTCTTTGAGCTTCCTCTCCTTCTCGGCCCGTTTCTTCTCCGCCTCTTCCTTTTCCTTCTTCCGGTAGAATTCTCCGGCTGTGGGGTTTGCTTGCAAATGTTTCGTGGTATCGCCACTCTTCTCTTGAGCTTCCCAGGCGTACCTTTGTGCCTTCTCAAACTCTCTCGCGTCGCCCGAACCTCGCATAAAGCCCTCCTCCGCGAAAATATCCGCCGCCTTGTCTGCGGTTGCGCCACTGTCCACCAAGGATCTCGTCTTTGGATCGTACTTGGCTGATTCGAGGTCGAGGTTGACCAGGTACTTGGCCGTATCTTCTCGTATTCTGAGCTGACGGGTGGCTGTACTTTGATGTTTGCTCATGTCGTTCTCCTCGGCGTACTTGTCTCCGTCGTCCAGCTCCTCTTCCGCTCCGTCCTTGACTAGAGCAGCCTTCCTCAGCTGTTCCATCTGATTGAACTCATCCACGACGTTTCGATATTCCTTAGGATCGTATCCATTCCAACGATCACGTTTGGCATCCCAGCCAAGCTTGACATCCTGGACGACCTCATCCGCCTGGATGTCCTTGCCAGTCCACTTTGCGCCTTTGGCTCGTGGTCGGCTCAGGCAGTCCTTGGCCTTGTGCGTCATGGCGCCGCAGTTCTCGCATGCCCCTTTGCGATATTTCGTGGCTGCGGGACCCGCCTTTCGGCCGCGGTCGTACCATTGTGACTGTTCATCTTTTTTCTTCTGCAGACGTTGATGTTCGAGGTAGTCTGTCTGATCATCGCCTTCCTCGCCTGCATAGAAGGGACGTTTGCTGATGAACGAGGGGATGTATATGTTTTCCTCTTTCGAGGCGGCGGACGCCTTCGGATCGGGCTTTCGGGGAGGCGGCGGTGGCATTTTGACGAATCGCTGCTGTTACGTTTTGCTGAGAAGTGTTGCTGCGTGAAAGTCGAGGGGCGCATCTTGGGGGGAGTTTTGACTCGGGCGCTTGGCATAAGCCATGCATGTATTACATAAGCACTCCATTGCCTAAAAGCTTCCTTGTCAAGTAAAACCAAGTTGCTGCTATTGGGGTTTCCCCATGCTCTATACACCATTCATTCGATATCTAGCATTTCCCCTATGGTATGTAACTGACAATTCATTTTCAAACAGAAAAATCCTAAAAGTAATGGTCAAAGTTGGTGTGTGATTGTTTCTGGTTTGGCCATGATGCGCGCCATTCAAAGACTACAGCGATCCTTCACTCACATACCAGCAAGGCACCCCTTATCTTATCGAGCGTATACTCACGTGATTGCGCGAGCCTTGGGCGCAGACATGGGAGCCTGCACGCGTGTGGTTTCTGCAACAGCACGACCTGGTCGCGTTCCTGCACCCGCTCCTGAGTGGCACAAACGATCCCAATATGCGACAATTCGGTTTCTGCTCTCGCTAGGCATGAAATACTTCTGAACACCACCATCTTGGTCTCCATGAAACCATTTGGCATTCAGTATGGACCTGTTCCGGGTGAGACTGAACTGCATCGATCATTACCAAGCGACTCCGACGCATTATGATCCACAACTAAGAAATGATGTCGGCCCTGCGCAAGCGAACAGGGGCCCGAAGGTCCCTGTCGTGAGGATTTTCGGTTCGACAGAGACTGGGCAAAAAGTCTGCGCTCATATTCACGGCGCCTTCCCGTATCTTTACGTCGAGTATCAAGGCAGTCTGGAGCCCGAAGAGGGTAAGCAAATCTCACTAGAGGCCAAGGCCTTGCTGACCAAAATAAGTCGGAGCGTACATATACCGTCTTCATTTGTCCATTGACCATGCTCTGGCTGTTAGCTATAGGCGTGACCAGCACGGAGAAAACGCCAAGTTTGTCGCTCGCATAACTCTCGTGAAGGGAGTCCCATTCTATGGTTTCCATGTGGGCTACCGATTCTTCCTCAAAATCTACATGTTCAACCCTATTGTCATGACAAGGCTGGCCGACCTGCTGCAGCAAGGCGTCATCTTGAAGAAGAAGTTCCAACCCTACGAAGCTCACCTGCAATACCTATTACAGTTTATGACTGACTACAACTTGTACGGTTGCGGCTACCTGGATGCGTCTGATGTTTATTTCAGGGGTCCTATTCCATCCTTTGCGGAAGATGGCAATTCCCAACACCTATGGCATGACCGGAAAATCCCACCAGCCCGAATTCTCGATGATCCGAGTCTGCCCAGGGTCAGCCATTGCTCGATTGAGGTTGACATATGCGTCCAGAACATTATGAATCGACGCATGGTCAAAGAGCGTCGGCTTCATCACGATTTCGTGGAGCGTGTCAAGCCGCTTCCAACAGATGCGAAACTGGTATTTAGCATGGCTGGACTCTGGAAAGACGAGACTCGTCGCCGGAAACTAAAAATGTCCAACGCTGATCCGGGCAGCAGCCCATTCCCAGCGGAAGTCTTGGTTTCCATGTCTGCCAATCCACGCGACTCGCAACCGCAAGGGTGGATTCACGAGGCAGAGTATAAAGAGGAAGTCATCAAGCTTATCGAATCAGAGAAGGACCCAGAAGATCACTCAGAGCCAAAATTTGAGACATTCGTCAAGCAAGCGCCACTAGAGTCCACGGTCAAGACAGCGCTTCAATCCGTTGAGGATCTTTACCCCACAAATCTTTTGCCAGCCCTTGGTTTGCCTTTGAACCATGGACCAATCATCAAGAATCTTGCAAGCAGCATCGATGTTGACGAACAGGGTGTTCTTGATATAGGTGCTGACAACTTCGATTCATATCCTGTCGATTCTGACGAAGAGGCTCTTGTTCAGATGGGAGAAGTGAAGTCGAAGAAGCGAGGCCACATAGGAAGTGCCGTTGATTCTAAGAAGCGTCCGTCGGGCAAGCGAGTAGACATTCCTGCGAACGGGGAATACACAAATTCCACCCATCAGGAAGGGTTGCTTGCCAACAACAGTATTCACAAACTGCAATTCGACCTCCCACTTTCTCAGTATGAGGGTGTCTATACCAGCAGGCTGAAAACTGGCCAGCCGCCAATCGTGCCAGTTTGGGACGATATTCTTGGTACGGCCCAAGAGGAAGGACTCGTGTCCAAATTGGAAGGAAAGGCTCGTTTAAGTCGCCCGCGAGCGGCATCAGCGAAACGAAGCCTGTCGCCGGATGCAAAGGTGCCTTCGGCTAAACGAACCAAGAGCGAGTCGTCAGGGCCGTTTAGTGTCACAACCCCAGCGTCCCAAGCCCCCGCCAAGAGGATCTTGGATTCTGGACCGATTGTTGAGAAGCAACGAGTAACAATGCTGCCGCCCAACTCTCAAGAACCGCCGAGGTATTCGCAGAACACGGGAACAAAGTCCATGACAAATCAAAAGCTGGCCTTTCCAGTGGTCAAAAGCCAGGAAGATCCAAACACCAAGCTTCGACTAAGTCAAATGAGCCAACCCCGAGCCTCGCAATGCGCCGAAACAGATTCACAAAAAGATGTCTCCTTCAACTCGGTTGCGAAAGACACAACAATCAACAACCCCAAGACACCGATTTCAGTCAAGAAAGTCCGAATAATGTCGCCGTCAACCGGATCGGTTGGAACCGAGACGATGTTGAGCCGTGCCCAGACAGCTCTAGGAGCATTTTCATCCAAGCGGCAATTTGTGGTCGGGTCACTACCTCCTGCCCCGAAAGAACTTTTATCCACGATGAGTTGCCTTCAAATTCCGGACGTGATATATCAAGACGCATACTATAGCGAAGAGAAGGATATTCCCGCTCGACCCAGAGAGTATGCCGACCGAGAGTTCCGCCTTGACAGCAACACTCTGCTATATCTGGCCAACTTTGACCCGACTGGCACATCCGCAGCTAGCATGGGCATTAAACAAGATGCGCCAATCGATAAGCTCAAAGCGGATTCGCTCTACTACACACAGGGGAAGATATGCTCATATCGGAGCTGGGAGATAGCACAGCCGCCGCCATCTTTCAAAGAAGTTCAGGACTGGTGGAGCGAGAAGCATCCCGTTCAGCGGAAACGCAATACTGCTGCTACAAAGATCATGGGCACCCCTCAGGCGACAAGACGCTACCTCTCCCAGATTGATGGGCCAACTCCAAAGAACAAGCATGGCTTCAAGTACTCGCCGAAGAAAAAGTCAACCGGCGTCAAGCACGAAGCACAATACATGAGTACCATGGCTCTGGAGATTCATGTCAACACGCGAGGGAAGTTCGTGCCCAATCCTGACGAGGACGAAGTCCAATGTATATTTTGGTCCATCAAAGCAGACGGCACGGTCAGCAGCAGTCAGGAAGCAGCGGACGGAATTCTTGCTGGAGTTGTTGTCCTGTCACCCGATGGGCGTCTCGCTGCGAGGATGCGTCGATACATACCTGCAGAGATAGTCGAAGAGTCTTCCGAGCTTGATCTGATGGTCCGAATGGTGGAGATTGTCAGGAACCATGACCCCGACATCCTAACAGGATACGAGGTCCATGGGAGCTCATGGGGCTATCTCATCGAAAGAGCTCGTGTAAAGTACGATTACGATCTCTGCGACGAGTTCTCCCGCATGAAGAGCAACTCTCACGGCCGTATCGGCAAGGAAAACGACCGATGGGGCTTTAACACAACCTCGACCATTCGTGTAACCGGCAGACACATGATCAATATTTGGCGGTCCGTGCGAGGAGAACTGAATTTGCTTCAATACACTATGGAGAACGTTGTGTGGCATGTCCTGCACCGTCGCATGCCACACTACTCCTGGAAGACCTTGACGGAGTGGTACAACAGTAGTAAGCAACGGGATCTTGACAAGGTGCTACGCTACTACCTTGGGCGAACAAGGACCGATATCCAGATACTGGAGGCGAATGAGCTCATTCCCAGGACCAGTGAGCAGGCACGGCTTTTGGGAGTGGACTTCTTCTCCGTCTTCTCGCGTGGCTCCCAGTTCAAGGTCGAATCCATTATGTTCAGGATTGCCAAGCCGGAAAACTTTATGCTCGTCTCCCCCAGCAGGAAGCAAGTTGGAGGCCAAAATGCACTCGAATGTCTCCCGCTAGTCATGGAACCCCAAAGTGGCTTTTACAACAGTCCACTGCTGGTTCTCGACTTTCAGAGTCTATACCCTAGCGTCATGATTGCCTACAACCTTTGCTACTCGACGTTTCTTGGCAGAATTGTCAACTGGCGGGGGATGAACAAGATGGGTTTCACCGAGTACCAGAGGCACAGACGTCTTCTTGAGTTGCTGAAGGACCACATCAACATAACACCCAATGGAATGATGTTTGTAAGGCCCGAGATTCGTAAGTCTCTTCTTGCCAAGATGCTCGGCGAGATCCTGGAGACGCGAGTGATGGTCAAGAGCGGGATGAAGCAAGACAAAGACGATAGGACGCTTCAGCAGCTGCTCAACAACAGACAGCTGGCTTTGAAGCTTCTTGCCAACGTCACCTATGGCTACACTTCGGCTTCTTTCTCCGGTCGCATGCCATGCTCAGAAATTGCCGACAGTATCGTTCAAACGGGCCGAGAGACATTGGAACGGGCCATCGCATACATTCACGCGCAAGACCGATGGGGTGCCGAGGTGGTTTACGGTGATACAGACAGTCTGTTTATCTATCTCAAGGGCCGCACCAAGGATCACGCTTTTGACATTGGCAACGAAATCGCCAAGGCCATTACGGACATGAATCCAAGACCGATCAAGCTGAAGTTTGAAAAGGTATATCACCCGTGCGTGCTTCTGGCCAAGAAGCGGTATGTTGGCTATAAATACGAGAGCAGGGACCAAGTCAAGCCCGACTTTGACGCCAAAGGCATTGAAACCGTCAGGCGGGACGGGACCCCGGCCGAGCAGAAGATCGAGGAGAAGGCCCTCAAGATCCTCTTTGAAACGGCGAACCTCAGCGAAGTCAAGTCGTATTTCCAGAAGCAGTGTGAGAAGATCATGCGAGGGTCTGTTTCGGTGCAGGACTTTTGCTATGCTAGAGAGGTCAAGCTCGGGACGTACAGCGACAAGGGCCCGCCGCCGCCGGGAGCACTTATCAGCACGAAGAAGATGCTCGAGGATGCGCGGGCAGAGCCACAGTACGGAGAACGAGTGCCTTACGTGGTAATCACGGGGGCTCCGGGGGCGCGTCTGATAGACCGCTGCGTGGCACCGGAAGATTTGCTCAAAGACTCGCACTCGCAGCTGGACGCCGAATACTACATCTCCAAGAACCTGATCCCGCCGCTGGAGAGAATCTTCAACCTTGTGGGAGCCAACGTGCGGCAATGGTACGACGAGATGCCCAAGGTCCAGCGCATCCGCCGGATCGACCAGACGCTCGGCGCGGGGGGGGTCAACAAGAAGACGCTCGAGTCGTACCTGAAGTCAGCGTCGTGCATCTCGTGCAACGTCAAGATGCAAGTCGAGGGCGTCATGTGCTCCAAGTGCCAACAGGATGCGCCGTCGTCGCTGTACCACCTCCAGATGCGGTTGAACCAGGAGGAGAGGAAGTACATGGACTTGGTCAAGGTCTGCCGCAGCTGTTCGGCAATGCCTGCGGCGGAAGAAGTCCCCTGCGACAGCAAAGACTGTCCCGTGTTTTACTCGCGGATCAAACAGGGCGCGCGGCTCAAGATGGAGAAAGGCGCCTTGGAGCCGGTCATTGAAGAATTGGTTGCCAAGGCGGGAAGAGCCGCGCTGGAGTGGTGAAGTGCCGTGGTCCCCCCCAAAGACGTCTTCACATGATGTTGGAAATTGACCTCCAATGTGTACAGAACGGCGTATTGGTGGTAGGTAGACCGAAATAATACCTCGGGAACGGTCGTAGGTAGGCCGGCCAGCGGTTCCCGTGGCTTCTTTGGGGGGGGCAGATGAGAAATGAACTCACGAAGATTGGAACATATTTCCCTCAGTTCGTGCATAATAGTGCGAGAGCTAATATCAGACGCACCAAAGACTTCTGTTGAGTTCTCTAGCAATCCAATCCGTTGATGACATAGATGGTGCATTGTGAAATAAGCAGACATGGCGAAGCGAGGAGAAGCGGCAACCCAAACTCTCTCTCTCTCTATCTTAGTGACCTGTACTGCTAGGCTGTTCTGGCTGTGTAGACTGTGTGTGGCCAGGGGTCCCCCGTCTCATCAGTTTCTCGTGGGGTAGAAGGACATATCTGCAGGGATGCTCATTACCGACTCGACCGGTTCTTACACAGGTGCACCACTGACACAGTAAGACAGTCGGTTGAGTGCGAAATCGGGTAGGTACGAGCGAACAGCGGCCTGCGGGCCACTCGGCCCCACACCAGCAGGTGCACCCACAAACTACGTAGTAGGGGTAGGGATGTACCTATCTATGTATATACTGTAGGTATGAACGTCCCCCTCTCTTCTCTCCTCACACTCAGGCCACTTCATAGTTTGAATTTACAGCGCTCGAAAAGCTTACCTCGTTGCTCAGCCGCTGCCGCCATTGCTGCTCCTGCTCCTGCTACCCGCCTTACCGCCCTTGACGGACTGTTGCGGACTGCTGTCATAAGGCCTCAGCCCTCACATGACGGGGTGCGAGCCGCTAACTCGACGCCACAAACTGCAAAGTGCCTTTTTCCCACTTCTCTTGGCTGATCCATTCCCACTCCATCCATCCTCGATCTAGATTCGGCTCAAGATCCAGTCCCGCGGATCTGCTCTCCGCCGTACCAAAGTGTTAACAAAACAGCTGAGAGTAGAAGGGAAGAAAAAGCAGCGTTTGCTTCTGATCTTCAATAGAACCCGAACTGTACGACGACCCTCGTCCCCTCTTGGCTCTCCCCCCCCCACTACTCGACAACAATCAAGCGCCGATGATCCCGCCCAATCCCCTCGTCGTCCTGCTACCCATCCGCTAGCAGCGCTGCATCAGTGCCCGCGCGAAACCGAGATAGTGAGGAAAGGGGAACGAACAGGTCTCGGTGACGCGCCATGGGAGGCTGGACGGGGTTCCTTTTCACCTACCTCCTGGGAGGCTTGACCTTCCTGCCCTTGGTCGTCTTTGTCGTCCTCGCCCACGCCTACTTGACCCTCCCTTACCGACAGGATGCCGACACAACCTGCGGCCTTGCCGTCGACGACGGCCTTGGTTCCATCGTTCAGCATGGCGACGACCTGACCGCACTCGAGGCCGAGAAAGCCGTGGCCAAGGACGAAGCGGCGGCAAGTACCGCGACGAAGCGGTCCGCCCAGGGGAACGACGTCGCTGCGGGTTACTTCGCAGTCTGCAGAGAGTACACACCCATGGGGATCAACGCGAAGCCTATTGAGCGAGCCACCCCGACCGGGTCCACCACCGTCGCTGCGCCGAGCCAGAGCGTCTATCAGACCATGTACCGGAGCATCTTTGAACGCAAGCCGACTCCGGGGCCCTTGGACAACAAGAACGGCCTGAGCCAGCGTCCCAAGAACGCCGGCAACGTATTCTACGTTGTGCTGAGGTATGTGCGCTCTGCTCACTTTGTGTATATACCCGCCCACGTTGACTGACGCGCCTCCAGGCATGGCCACCTGATGCTCTTTGACGATGACGAACAACTCGAGGTCCGGCACGTGGTTTCGCTCTTGCACCACGACATCAGCATATACTCTGGCGGAGACGTCACTCCTGAAGGTGAGCTGTACATCAAGAGGAATGCCTTGTGTCTGTCACGGAGGACGGACGGCGCCGAGCTCGGTCCAGACAGCCAGCTTTCCAAACCGTTTTACCTCTTCTCTGAGAACTGCTCCGCCAAAGAGGACTTTTACTTCGCCATGCTCCGCAACCAGGAGCAGACATTTGGAGCTGAGAGACTGGCCCCGAGGCCGAAGCAGTTCGACGTCAAGAACATCATCGCACTGGTCCAGAAGCTGCATTCGTCCGAGGAGCATCTGTCCACGAGGTGGCTGAATGCTATGATCGGCCGGATGTTCCTGGGCATCTACAAGACGACGGATCTGGAGCACTTTATCCGCGAGAAACTCACGAAGAAAATCGCCCGTGTCAAGCGGCCGTCTTTTCTGACCAACATTGCCATTCGCAGAATCGATACCGGCGAGTCTGCACCCATCATTACTAACCCACGCCATAAAGACTTGAACGTTGAAGGAGAGTGCGTGATGGAGGCCGATATTCGATACACGGGCAACTTTCGCATCGAGGTTGCTGCCACAGTTCGTATTGACCTTGGGGCGCGCTTCAAGGTCCGCGAGGTTGATATTGTTCTTGCGGTTGTCCTAAAGAAACTGGAGGGGCATATGCTGTTCAAGATTAAGCCGCCGCCAAGCAATAGAGTATGGCTCTCTTTTCAGAGCATGCCGAAGATGGAGATGACAATCGAGCCGATTGTCAGCGCTAGACAGATCACGTACACCATCATTTTACGACAAATCGAGAACAGAATCAAGGAGGTTGTTGCCGAGACATTGGTGCAACCGTTCTGGGACGATATGCCATTTTTCAACACGGAGCACAAGAAGTGGCGAGGCGGCATTTGGGAGGACGACGACGCGGTTGTTGGCTCGAGCAGTGAGGAGACCAACATTGCAGGAGACGGTGATGTCGAGGGCGTCGACCGTCTGGACGAAACGGGAGACTTGTCCAGTGAGACGAGACCGCTTGAGAAAAGCCACAGCATGCCCAATGTCGACAACTCACCGCCCGCCGGTTTGTTCGGTAGGAAGATCCAGGGCAAGGGACCCAACAACCCCCTCAACGGCTCTTCTACGAGCATCGACGCCATGGGCTCCCCCACGTCGACGTCGTCGGCGTCACCTGTTCCTAAGCCGTTCAGATCGCCGTCGATTTCGAGTCCAGCAAACCCCGTGGTCGGCACCGATGCCGCCCACGCAGATGTATTCAAACCCTCGTCATCGCCACCTGACCATGCTTCCAGCATGATGGCAGCACTATCCGCGAGGTCGACACCGGCGACGACTCCCTCCGAGGCACCAGCCAGGCCCACACCGCTCGCCAAGGCCGCGAGCCAATCTTCCGTGTCTTCCCGTGAGGACACGGATAACGAAAACGAGGCAGACCGCACGCCAGTGGCTAAGGGGCGGCGAAGTACGGCTTCCTCGTCAGAGTCGATGCGCATCAACGAGTCCGGCGACCCGAGCTCACCAACGTCGTCTTCAAGAGGCTCAGTCAAGAGTACTACGGGCTCCGTCTCAAAGGGTCTGTTCCGACGAGAGACCGCGGGGAGCACGAACTCGAGCACATCGGCAAACGGCGAGGCGAAACGCACCACTCTCTCGGCTGTTGCGAATGCTGCAGTCACTGCCAGACAATGGGGTTGGAACGCAATCCAGAAACACAAGGACGCCAAGAACGGCAACGGGACGGAACAGTCACCCCCGCTGGACCTGAACCAACCCATGGGAAGAGGTAGGCCCTTGCCACCCCCGGGTACACCGCTCCCGCCTCCCGAGCGGGGATCCAAGGTCACGACGATTCCCGTGCCGAAGCGGAAACCCATGCTCCCGCCGAATCTTTCCGAACGTCCTCAGTCAACCACGTCATCGGAAAGCAAGCCTGAGCGCAGGCCCGTGCCGCCCCCGCCCCTGCCATCACGGCGCCACATCGGCACACACAAGAACACAGAGGAAGGCGGCGGGGAGAGCCTGCTGGTTGTCGAGGCGCCTCTCGACTCGGAGCCCTCGAGCCCATTGGACGATCACATGTCCCTGCCCGCGTACGTCCAGCCATGGGCCGAGGACGCATCTGACGACGAGGGTATCACGGGCGCGTCGCAGACACAAGACT
This sequence comes from Colletotrichum echinochloae, assembly GCA_016618095.1. NCBI lineage: Eukaryota > Fungi > Ascomycota > Sordariomycetes > Glomerellales > Glomerellaceae > Colletotrichum > Colletotrichum echinochloae. The sequence continues at coordinate 2,411,634 of JADEZT010000010.1, forward strand.
CTAGGCACGGAGTGGGTAACAGCCGCGAAGAGAACAAGGAGGAGAGTAGAACGCCCCCGCCCCTCCCAAAGCGCCGCACCAAGCCCGAGGGGAATGGTCGGCCCACCGAGGCCGTGCCCGCGAACGTGGCTGATGACGACGAGGACTATTCTGCGTGGATCGACGACACGCAGGATATCCTGGTTGGCAGCGGCAGGGTGGAGGTCAAGTAATGGCAATTTTATCGGGTTTTCATTTATTGGAGTTGGGAAACGGAAACAGGGTAATGGCTTTTGGGCAGGTTGGATGGGGGAAAGGCGAAGGAGGGGAAGGAGTTGGCATATGTTTAGGATACCAACGGATACTATACACATAAAACCACCCTCGAAGGTTCATCTTCTTGTCTGGCGTGTGCTCCATCTCGCCGGCGGCCCCTCGTGTCTGTTTTGCCTGCGCACATCACCACGCCCCGTCTCTAACGGCTCGGCGAACGTTGGAGGCCGGGGAGGCGGGTTGGGGGGAGGGGTGGGGTGATCCCGGCCGGCGCTCACGGGCCGGGAGTAGCCCCTGAACCCCAGCCTCTGAGCGTGGGTCGGGTTGGGGTACTTTGTTGGACTGGCAAAAGGAGGGGATGCCCGCGCTTTCTCGCTTTCCCTTTTCACTTTACAAATATTGCCGCCTATATCGGGCAACAGTGGTTCACGCCATCATCAAAAAGTCACACGCGATAGAGACACCTTTAGAAGGATGGTAGTAATAAAAATAAAAAAAATAAAAACGTTCAGCCTAGAACATTGCATCTACAGAGTCCCAACTCCCAAGGTAACCCCATAAAACCTTCCCAGATTCGCTCACCCGATTTCCATAGGAGAGAGAGGAGAAGAGTCGAGGGTCGCATGACCTGATAGTACGAACATACAAAAAGTGGTTAGAGAGAGTACATTAAGAAGAAGAAAAGAACAAAGAAGGAAGTAGCAGGTGGTGTTGTTTTTGTTGTGGGTTTGTGGTTTTGCTGTGGCAGTACATTGCCATGTTTTCTTTGCCAGCCCTCGCCCTCGCTTCTCTGTCCCTTGTGATTTCACCATGGCCATGATGCAAAGCTTGGAATCAATTGGTTTCGCTAACCAGAAAACCCCCCCATGCGAATGATGACAGGTTGCTCCCAGAAGCAAAGAAAACAACGCGGCGTAAAAAGCATGCTTAGCAATCATCCAGACAATGTCGTCTGGCATTGGTTCGCCGGTGCGTAGTGGCTATAATCGAGACAGGCAGAACGCGTAAAGAAAAGTTTGTGGTCGTGAGGACGCGGTGTCCTGGATGCAGTCGTAAGTGATAGAGATTAGGTCCGAAACTGAAGGAGAAGGGGCCTGGGCTCTTGCAGGAAGCAGGGCAATCCTAGGCAAAGACAACAAGGAGATGGTTGTCATGGACATCGTGATCCGTTGCGTGAGAGCGAATGTTCAGGGATGGGGAGGGGTTTCCCCACACGGCCAATTCAGGCGTAGCGAGTGGACCGCAAGAGGTGCTTCATTGGTTTTATATCAACTTGATGCTGGTCAACAGCATGGAGACGGTGATGGTGCCCATCAAGCGTCAGCTTATGCTCGTGACTTCAAGGTGGTCAACGGCGTAGACGCAGAAGGTCCAGGGTGGGAGCTGGAGTGCGAGCGAGAATGAGAGCCAGAGGGCCGACCTCGCTTAGAGTGGTGGTGGAGTGTGCCGACATCATGCTTGCCTGGGTCGTCGTTAGCATGTTTCCCATGGGGAGAGGGGCAACCGTCAAGCCAAAACTTACCGTCGCAGCAGGCGCGCACGTTCTCCAATCTATCAGCCTCCCGGTCCTGTTGTTCAATCATCCCCCGGAGGTCCTCGGCACTGTCGTGCACCTCGCTGGCCTCATAGATGCTGGGGCTCACAACCCCAGAACGACTTCTCAAAGTGGAAAAGGTACCGAAGTAGCCACTAATCCTACCCAGTGTTCCCACAGAAGGTCTCTGGGCCTGGGCGTTGTGCTTGTTGGGGGTCAGAGTGGGCACGTTCATCGACATGTCGACTGCCGGAGACTGGTTGCGGGTGGTTCGTGAATTGTATGACGACAGAGACGGCGGAGGCCTCTGGCGCGCCGTGGAGCTGGCGCGACGGTCAAACTGAGGGTTGAATTCGTCCACGTCGGCCTGCGTGATGTTGCCAGCCATCTCCTCGACGTCCGACTGTCCTTCGTCGGCCGTGCGAAGCAAGAGATACGACAAGGCGTTGAACCACGTCTCGTGGCGCTGGCCAGTTGTACAGGTGAACTTGATGGTTCTGCCGGGAGAAATGACGATCAAGCTCTTGCGGTGGAGGCCGGGCGGCATGGGGTTGTCGTCAGTCACCACGCGGACGGCCTCAATGGGCACGCTCTTCCCGCGAAGCTCCGACCGGCCGGCAGTGGCCGGGTCACGATCGCTCCAGTACAAGGTCCGAGTGTACGGGTGGACCCAGAAGTAACGCCTGTGTCTGTAGTCCGAGATTTCTCCACGGCCGGCCTTGCGGGTGTACTTCCACAGGTATTCGCCAATCATGGTCTGTGTGATGGCCTGGATCATGCGAGGATCAGTATTGGGGCCAAAGCCGGTCGCCGCGGCCAGCTCAGCCTGGGGGTTGAACCGGTGGTCGATTTCAGAAACGAACGAGGATACCGAAGAGTGCCTGCTCATAGTCGACAGCTTGGTCGGAGAGTGGATCTCGGCAGCACCGTAAGGCGCGCCAGTCCGCGAGACACGAACAGAAGGAGCAGCATTCACCGACGTGGAGATTGACAACGGGGACTGTGGCCTTGCGCCGTTGGGAGTCTGTGGCCGCTGGTTTCTCATCGCGGAGGCGGGCCACAAAGGAGGGCCCATAACCGCACTTCCATGCGAGGACCCGGTTCTCGCAGCTTCGATGGCCTCCTTGTGATTGGAGGGCAGGGGAGGAAGTGTCCCGGTAGACGCGAGGTTGCTGCTGGCACTGCCCGGTCTTCTGAATGCCGCATCCATCTTGTTCTCAGTGGCAAAGCTGCTGAGACTATCATGAGACGGGCGGCGGATGCGGACGGTGCCGGGGGTGCTCGGGGTTCCGTAGCTCGACGGTGACTTGTTAGAAGTGGCCTTGGTCTTTAAGAGGAGCATCTCGTCGATCGCCTCGGCAGTCAAAGAAGTTTGGGCGCCAGAATCAGACATGGGAATCGCCGGCTTGCGCGCAGCGCGGTTGTTGGCGTTGGTTGAAATCTCCTTGAACGGCCGCTGGGACTCGGGGGTCTCGGACAATCGGTTTTCGCTAGGCGATTGTCTGGTCTCATCTTCCGCGATGATGGTGCTATCGTCTGCCTTGCTTTTGCTCCGGCCGAAGACGGAGCTCATCAGATCACTCTTGGAAGGCGTCCGTGGCGCGTCCTTGTCACCATGGGAAGAAACCATGTCGCGAGGGAGGATGAAGGCGTCCCTCTTCGGGCTTCTGGGCGAAATGGGTTGCGTCTCAATCGACTCGATAGTAGAGAAAGCAAAGTTGGGCTTGAGCGCCATGGGTTCCGGCGCGACGACAGGCTCCACGTGCTGGGACAGGACGGAGGAGAAACCTAGCGGGGGGAGAAGTGCAGCAAGAGGCTCGACGTGCTCAGAGTGAATTCCAGAGTATGCAAGAACAGCGGGGGGAGGTGCGGGGGTCTCAGGCTCGGCCTTGGGCTCGATATTCTCGGAAGAGATGGAGGATAGGCTGAGGGCGGGCGGCGCCGGTGGCAGCTCCGCGAGAGGCTCAATGTCCGAGGAGGCGATCGAAGACAAGCTAAGTGCCGGCGCAAGCTCGGCCTTGGGTTCAATGTCCTCATACGAGATTGGTGTAAGGCTGAGGACAGGTACGGGAGCAGCCACCTCGGGTTCCGCATTCGGCTCGATGTTCTCGGCCGCAATGAGCGAAAACGTGAGCGTCGGTATCTTGGGGGTAATTTCCGGCTCCGCTTTGGGCTCAACGCCCTCCGCCACAATGGACGAGAGGCTAAGAGTGGGGGGTAAGACCTCAGGCTCTGCTCTTGGCTCAAGGTTGTGAGAGTGAAGAGCTGAGAGACTGAGGACAGGCGCCGGGGCAACAAACTCGGGCTCAGCCTTGGGCTCGACGTGTTCCGTCGCGATAGCCGAAAGACTGAGAGTGGGCGCAACCGCCGGGAACTCCGGCTCTTCTCTCGGCTCCACATTCTCGGACGCGATCGGAGACAGGGTAAGGGTCGGCACTGACGGTGCCGGTGCTGGTACCGGGATAGGTGCAGGGGCGACTGCAAGTGCCCGAGACTGTTCTGGGTCCTCCTTGGGCTCGATGTTTTCGGACACCAGAGCTGACAAGGTGAGATCGGGCATGGGGAGCACGACCTCGGGCTCAGCGACCGGCTCAAGGTTGTGCGCGTGCAGAGCGGAGAGGCTGAGAGCCGGGGGCGGCACCTCGGGCTCAGCTACCGGCTCAAGGTTGTGAGCGTGCAGAGCGGAGAGGCTGAGAGCCGGGGGCGGCACCTCGGGCTCAGCTACTGGCTCCAAGTCGTGAGCGTGCAGCGCCGAAAGACTGAGAGTCGGTAGCGGCGTCTCCGGCTCGGCCACGGGCTCGAGGTTATAAGCATGAAGAGACGACAAGCTGAGGACGGGAGGTGGCACCTCTGGCTCAGCAACCGGCTCGACCGCCTCTGACAAGTAAGTTGAGATGGTCAGAGTCGGGAGCGGCACTTCCGGCTCGGCCCTTGGCTCAACGTCCTCCGAGACAAGCGGCGTGAACGCCAAGACGGGTAAAGGCGGCACGATCTCGGGCTCTGCCTTGGGCTCGACAGCTTCGGAAACCAAGGACGTAATGGTGAGCTGGGGCGGCGCAGGAAGAGGTATCTCGGGCTCGACAACAGGCTCAATATCTTGTGCATCGATCGACGAGAGGCTGAGCTCAGGCGACGGCGGCGATGGTGGCATCGGGAACTGCGCCAACTTCCCATCCATGTCTACATCATACTGGGCACCTGCGTCGCTGTAGGAGAGTGTCGACAGCGGGCGGGAACGGCTGCCGCCGGCATCGGCATCGTCAACCGACAAGTTGCGTGGCATCTGTTGGGCGGCCGACATGGACCCCACAGACATGCCCGCTTCATCGTAAACCGCACTGGCTGTTGAAAGGAAAGATGATTCGGTCATGGGCTCCGTCATCATACCACTGTCAACCATCATGGGCTTGGGAGCTGCCGTCTTCTTAACGGGGTCCGCCATGTTGGTGCCGGCAACCACATCATGGGACAAGGTAGGGACGGATGCTGTAGAGTCGCCAGTGGCAGATCTTGAGCGATTGGGTGTATCGTCGGCCGACTCGGCTTCGTCGCTGTTCTCAAGATCGGCAAGCTCTGCGAAGAGGCTCTGCCCGCCGGCCTGGGGTGTTCCCGCAGCGCTATCCGTGGCAGCGCTGGCAGGGCTGCTCTGGAAGCTTGGCTCCTCGCTCAACTGCCTCGACCGACGGTTGATGATGCCTCGGCTGAGCCTAACACGCATGCGTTGGTGTGAATGTTGTGACGTCGGCGTCCTGTACTCGATATATTCCTCGTCCTCGTCGGCCGAGGTGGACGCAGTACTGTCGTACGAGTCTCGGCCGCCGTTCATGGCAAGAGCCTGGGACCGCAGCTCACGGCCCTTAGACGGGCTCTCGGTCTCGGTCTCGGTGTCATCGTCATCGTTGCAGGAAAAGTCTTCGAGGCCAGTCTGGAAGTCCTCCGTCTCCGTTCCACGCTCGTTGGCAGTCTCGAAGGCAGCATCGCTGGTCTCGTTTGCAGTTTCGAAGTGGTCACTGACATCCGTGAACTGGGGTCTGTAGCTGCTGCCAGGTCTGCTGTTCGGTCTGCGGATGACCGAGTTGGAGCGAGCGTTGGGGGAAGTCCTGGGGCTGCCGAGTTCGGTGGCCTCTTCCCAGTCCGGGTCGTCGTGGTAGACCTCGTTTCTGCTGCTTCGGTGGCCGCCAAGCAAGCCGCGGGAAGGCTTCTTGAATTCCTTGGGCTCGACCTTGCGGTTGCGGCGGGCGGGAACAGGTGCGGCATCAGTGCGCAGCTTCTCCAGCTCATCGCGCGTATCCTGGAGCAGTCGCTTAAGCTCGAGCTTCTCGGTCTTCTCGCGGTGGATAACAGTCTTTTGGCTCTGGATCGTCCGCTGGGCATGCAAGAGAGAGCTCTTGAGCGTCTCAGATTCCAACATGGCATGGCGGGGAGTGCCCTTGATGGGTGACGGCGGGGGGGAGTGCTCGGGAGTGAAGCCGTCTGTGGCAGCCTCCAGGTCCTCGTCACTGACACCGCGAACAAAGTCGCGATCAGACATACGGCCACGCTGTACCGAGACGGCCTTGGCGAGCTCCGTGTTTTGGCTCATCAGGTCGTCAACCTTGCGTCGCAGGGCATTCCTCTCTGTTTCGGCCGAGGCGGCATTCCGCTTCGCAGTGGTCAGGTCCAGCTCGAGATGCTTGATGGCACGTTCATGCTCCTCGGCGAGCTTGGCAAGCGAGACCTTGGCCTCATCGAGCTCCTTCTGCACCGAGTTCTTTTCCACCTGAAGGACATTCAAGCTCTGCGACAGCTTTTTTTCCCGGTCTGCAGCGTCCTTTTGCGCAGATATCAGGTCATGTACCTGGGTCTCCAGATTCCAGTTCTCGTCCTTGTACTTGTTCTCGCTTTCATCCAGAGTCTTGACGCGCTGCTGGAAGCCCTCGTTCTCGATTTCCAGCCTGGACTTGTCGACCTTGATGTCGCGCAGCTCCTCATCCTTTTCAGAAAGAAGTGATTGCAGGTTGCGGACCTGGGCGATCAAGGATGTACTGATTTCGGCAGCGAATTCGATGTCGTGAACGCGATTGGCGGGCTGGTTTCTGACTTTGCGGTTCGGGATATTGAGCTTGGAAGGCGAGCCAGTGGCCTGGATCTCGAAATTCTCGAACTTGGACGGACTGACGGAGCGCTGCATGGCCGGTTAGGAACGAAATGCGCCAGACGAGGTGCACAAACTTACTCTTCCTATCCTTCCGTCGGGGACATAGGGCGAGCCCCCAGCAGCTTCGTTGCTGGGGACCCTCTGCTTGGGCAAGAAGGCCCTGGCAGTCTCCCTCGCAACATCTTGGTACTCTTTCTCGATGTTGGCAAGCTTAGCGCGCAATTCGGGGGCAAGTTCCCCTTCCGCCTCCTGCTCTTCGACCTCCTTCAGGCGTTCGGCGAGTTCCTTGCGCTGTTGCACGAGGGCGGTTCCCAGCTTTCCGGCTTCGTCGAGACGGCGTTCGGTGTCGGCAATGTGAGCTTGCAATGCGCGCTTGGCCTGGTCGGGTGATGAACCAGCTCCGAGGGCAAAGGATTGGTTATCGAAGGTGGAGAAGCGGTGGTGGGCAGGTCCTGGCGGCGAGATGAAGGGGTCGTTGGCATCCGCATCAGCGGGCGGCAAATGGGGCCTATCAGCGGAGAGTAAGGTAGCCATGTCGATGGGGAAGAATGGGGGATGCCGCCGTCAGATGCGTTGTGGCGACATCCAGTGCAAGAATCGGTGGAGCGCCGTGGTATGGGGGTCAGTCGCTGATGCGTGGTTGTGGAAAGCCGACGGTCGCGATGGTTGGGCAAAGTCGCGCAAAGATTAGTGGATGTATAGGCGGAGGTGATTCAAGGTGAATGGAGGGATGGCCCGATGACTGCAACGCAGGCGCGGGGAGGTTGCAGAGCCGGCTGCCCGTCTGCACAACGTAACGTGGGGAATGGAGAGATGAGAGATGTCGAAAAAGCGAGCGAATGGATGTGGGGGACGAGAGTAAGAGAGAGAGGGAGGGGGAGGGGAAAGGGAGGGGAGGAAACAAAAAGGGAGAGAAGGGGTGGGAAAAGAATTGAGGCCGTCGTCGCCGTCGTCGAGTTGGTCGGAAGAGTGTCGAAAAAAGGGAAGTAGGTGGAAAGGAGGGAACGAAGGGGGATTGGTGGGTGTGATGTTTTTTTTGTTGACTTGCGACTTTGTTGTTTGTGTTTCCCCTCCGCAGCTGAAGACGTGGAGGTGTGTTGTTGACAGGAATGCAGTGCCCCCCAGTGGTTCCTTGTCGGGTACGCAGCAGGTGCAGGCGCAGATGCAAGCGAGGCACAGGCGCAGGGCGATGGATGGATGTGTTGTGCTCGGGCGGCTGTTGTCTATTCGTGCAGGGGGAGAAATGACACACTACCTCTCCAGGTTTGCGCGGCGACCAGCAGAGAGAACAGGTAAGAGCAGAGAAGCGAAGCGCGCCTTGTCTGTCGACTTTGGGTCGTTTGAGCTTGATTCGCTGCTGCTGCTGCTGCTGCTGATGCTGCTGCACGGGGGATGCAGCTAAGACGGCCGGGATGAATGGGGTTGCGGGATGAGCTAATCGCGCGCCCGCACCTTGATTTCCGGCCTACCTAGGCAAGTCGATTTGCTGGTTGCTGCACTAGAAGAAGTTCAGGTTGGCGCTATATTCTCTTAGGTCTCTTACTCTTTTTCTTTTTTTCTCTTTCCTCTCGCTCCACTTTCTCTCGGTGTCACAATGCTCCCTCTCCGTGCAAAGACGCCCAGACACTTACGTATGGATGGGATGAGCTGAAGAAGATCCGGATGAAGGAAGCTTAAAATATAAGGTCGGTGCTTGGAACACCTCTTCCAAGGAAAAAGATGAGCCGAAGGGGTCGGATGGTGGTCGGTGACGACGGAGAAGGGGAAAAAAAAACGAGAACTAAACGGCGGATAATAAGACAATGATATTATTAGGGAAAGGTCTGCCGTTTCCCGTGAGTCGCGGAGCGCGGGCGAACGATGCCAGGGGGCAGAAAAAGCAAATGAGCCGGCGTGTTCGTGGTGAGCAGGTCTCAGATGAGGGTATCCGCGTATCCCGGTACCTAGTAAGGTGCGGTCGATTACGAGCGGGCGGTGCGTGGCACGAAGCGGCGCGCGGCGGTCTGAACCCGTGGGTTGCCGTTGGACTAAAACCCTCTTAACGATCGACTTGTTTAGCCCTTTGGGGTAGCTCCGAGACGATGGGTAGCTCCAATCGGGGTGGTATGATGTGGTGGTAATTCGCAGACGTCGTGAGCCGGTCGATCGGTCGGGAAGCTCAGAGGCCGAGGCGGGAGAGCGTGACGAAGGTGGCGAGACAACGCAACCACGGCAAAGGCAGGGTCTCGAAGACGGTCCGAGAAAGAAGAAGAAAAGCCGTAAAGATGATAATAATAATACTAACAACAGCAGTAGAATAAACAGAACGACCGAACAAAGGTCCTTCGGAGGGAGGGAATGGGGGGTCGGGTCGAGCTGGCTGCAGGCAAGATACCTGTAACAATTCGGTGCCGGTGTAATGGAGTACCTTGATGAGAGAGTAAAACAAGAGGGCCAGAAGAATAGGGTAAATTACTAAAAGGGAACAAGAGGCGGAAGAAGAATCCCGAACCAGCCTGGGAACGGAAGACGCAAGGCACCTAGGATGAATGAGAGATGGTTACGTCCTCAAACACACAAAGCTGTTCCTTGCCTGATCTGTTCCCTTGGGCTGTTGTTCACTGGCGTCTTCTCCAAGTCTCCTTCTGGGCCTAGTGGTCCTCCAGTTTGAGAGCACTCGAGGTCGCGCAAAGGGACGCACAACAACGATTCAATGTCGAACTGGTGACGCGCTAGGAAGGGGAAGGGGGGCAAAAGAAGGACTGACGAGGGAAAGCGACGGTCGGCAAGTTGTCGGCGTCGCCAGGAGAAGGAGACGGCGAGGAGGGAGGAGGGGGGGGGGGGGGGGAGGAGGAGGAGGAGGAGAGGGATGGGATGAGATGGAGAAGGGAGAAAGGTGGTGGAAAGGGTTAGTAATTAGTCTAGTAGACGAGAGAAGATGAGGAGTCCCCACGACGAGGGACGAGGGTACGAGAAGGTGGAAAAGAGGGAGGATCCTCCTCTCTCTTGAGCATCTTCTTTTTGCGTTCCCTGCGTTCCCCTCCAGACCCAAGCAGAGATGGGAACTTCACATCTGTACCCAGGTGATTGCACATTGCTTGCATATTGATGAACCCAGGCCGGGGACTCGACTGACGGCAGCCCGGGCGCGTGTCTTCGATATGTAAATGTACCTTGGTAGGTGTCCGTAGCTTTACTTAGAGCGTGAGTGAGAGAGAGAGAGAGGGGTCTGTCCGTCTCCCCTATCCGTCCTTGCACGCGTCGCTATTCCAAGTTCCTGAGCCAGTGCCTGGCAATTTGGCAGGTACATAGGCATAAAGAGGTCTCAACGTTCCTAGGGTTCCACCGTGGAGCAGGTCAGTGGGCTTGCGGGCAACATGCCTGTCTGTCTGACTGCCTCCGGACCCTGTACCTATGATGTGTGCCCATGATTGTACTGTAATGTGCAACTACCTAGGTACCTAGTTAGTAGGTATGCAACTGCACAACTCCGGGTACCTTGCAGCTGTGGACTGTGTCTGCGTGAACCGTGGATTCCCAGTCCATTTCCACAGATCTAGTTTGCTGTGACCGACTGTTGTGACCAAGCAAATTTAATCGACAAGCATCCGGTACCTTACGCTTGTACGATGTGTGTACCTACCTACCTACCTAAGTTACTGCATGCGGAAGACGAGCTGCGCGATGCCGCAGTGTTTTAAGACGGCCTCGGCCACCACCGAGGGGGCGCCTCTATTCGTTGATCTAGTGCCGTTGCGCTGGACCTGTTGTTTTCGTGCCCGCTTGCGTGGCCAATCCAGATGGCCGATTCCGACAACACGGCCGCATCCTCTCACATTCGTAGACGCGCGCGCGCGCGCCCAGCTTCCATCCCCTCCGAAGGCGCGGCCCAGCATGCCTCAACGCTCGTGCGCGCAATCAGAGTCATTTCATATAGCTTCATCTCATGGCATCTCGCCGCATCGCATTATATTGCAATAACAATCAAGGCACCCCGTCCCATTCAACCTACGCTCGCTTGTGATGACATCCTCCCCCGGCCAATTTATGCCGCTGCCCCATCGCATCGCCTAAAAACAACACAACGCGATCCCATGCCGTCCTTTTTGGGGATCGACTTGTTCGGCCGCATAACTTTGGCCAATCTAAGTCCTGGCCCACCGCCAACTAGCTCTAACCCATCTGGGAAGCTCATCCCTGTAAGGCGCTCCTCCACCTCTCGTGATGCCCCTGTACTGTATACTGGTAGAGGTCTGTTTCTGTCCAATCGACTCCTTGTCTTCCAGCCTCCCGATTTTTCACTTTGTCCAGGAGTCCAGTTGGCAGCTGCCTACCCTCTGGTTCTAATTCACAGAACGGCTGCTACAATACGCAGTACAGTACGTACCTACTTGAGTAGGTACATCGTACACGGTACAGAGTCCCACTTGTCACCTGATTGGTATCCTATCCCGCTGTGGGTCTGTCTCCCTGACCCAAGTGTCCAAGCCACTCACTCACTCACTCTCGCTTTGTCATCTTTGTGGCTTGGTCTTCGTCATTCTCCAAGGCGTTCTTGGCTACCGACCATTTACGATCGCCGTCAAACCTAAATGGCGTCTTGCTTGTGTCCAAGGCTCAAAATACCTGGATCTTGGAAGTAATCCCACCCATCTAGTCTTTCACCAACCTCACGCGAGAATCGAAGGACTTTGTCTACCTATCCATCATCAATAATGGCCGACAGCGCGGCACCTGAAGCCGACGCCGCCCCCGTCGCCGTCTTCAAACGGCGAGGCGCAAAGGGCAAGGCGAACATCCGCAAAAGGCCTGCGACGCCGCCACCAGCCAACACCGACTCCGACTCCGACTACTCCTCCTCCGAAGACGAGGCAGGCCAGCGCGTCAAGAGGCGCAAGAAGAACACAGGCGCCATCACAGCATCCTCAAGGGACCTCGCCACATCAAATAAAGATCTCTCCGCCACAGTATACACCGCCGACCGCAGTGTGCCTATAAAGGACTCCAACGATGCCACAAAACACAGCAACTGGTACGACGAGGACGGCAAGGAGGCGCTCTCTTCCAAGAATCTTCTGGGCACCACGCGAGCCACACCAAAGGGGTTGCAGGCCAACGACGGTACTTACAAAGGCCTCGCCAACCAGACCTCATTCATCACCAAGAACCCGGACGCGCCAAACAGGACGGTCGGGCCCATCAAGGCGCCGACGAACATCAGAACAATCACCGTCACCGACTTCGCGCCTGACGTCTGCAAGGATTACAAGCAGACGGGCTTCTGCGGTTTCGGCGATAACTGTAAGTACCTCCACGCGCGAGAGGACTACAAGCAAGGGTGGCAGCTCGACAAGGAATGGGAGAGCGTCACCAGAGGGAAGAAGAACGTGGGCGGCACCGTGGTTGCCAGTGCGGACCGGACCAAGGCCGACGACGACGACGACAACGACGAGGAGGCCATGCTGGAGAACACACCCTTTGCCTGCATCATCTGTAAGGAGCCCTACAGGGCGCCCGTCATCACGAGATGCGGGCACTACTTTTGCGAGCCCTGCGCGCTCAAAAGGTACAGGAGGGACCCGACGTGCGCCGCGTGCGGCTCAGGCACGAACGGCGTCTTCAACTCGGCCTCGCGGTTGAAGAAGTTGTTGGAGCGGAAGAGGGAACGCGCGGCCAAGAGGCGGCAGGAGGCAATAGAAGCGGGAGAGGAGGTGAGCGACGATGAGGAGGAATAGCCCCAGGGGGTGGGCTGATATAAAACAATGAAACCCTTCGGGGCTTGGATGCATCATCAACCGCTCTGCCTTGTGCAGTCCCTCGTTTCGGCCGAGAAGATGCCCAACCAACGAGAGACGTCCGGCCCCGAGACACGCGACTGACGAGACTTCGTTACCCTGCGTTCGCGATGCAGACCAGTCCAACTTCCACTTATGACTATCGTAATAGGAATGGTCTTAATTCCGCATACCACACCTGTAAATACCAGAGAGACGGGATTGGTCATAGTTTCTCCTCCTGCGCCCTCACCCCTTGGTGCGAATGCGGCCATGTGCAGGTAATGCGACGTCAGTAAGGGGAAACGGAGGCCTTGTGGAGTATGCCCCCCCCGTCAGGGTGATGATTGTAACCACATCACTCTTTGTCTGTATATCGTCTTGCTCTTATGAGCCCTGCAACGAGTCTGCGTGAGTCCTGATCACAGCGAGGCCGAGGATGCTACCGAAGGTGGTATGCAGAGAACTAGTGAGAACCTCGAGCCTATATTTTAATCACGTAGCTTCTACGAGGCTCCATATTCACGTAAAGAGCCGTATCGCTCCCTTGCGATCCAATTTGTGGCTCACAGGTTGGTCCAGAAATATACCAATACTAGCTGGTCGAGTAACATACAGAGGCAGGGGGGGTAGTCAGTGAGGAGGAGAGTAGACGGAGGGATTTGTGTAGACTGTCATCGCGGTCTGGCTTTCATGACCTCCATATCACGAGAAAACGCCCCGATGTGTTTATTCATGGAATTCTGCTTCATTATGTACACTTTCTCCAAGTATTGGAGTCCATGACGTCGCAGCCCGTTGACAATTTGTGGATGTTAATGACGAGTTGTTTTGCATTATTTCGAAATAGCCGTCTAAAAACGACTGACTTTCTTCTCCCGGAGCAAATTGAGCATGAACGAACTCTTCCTGCAGCAATGAAAGTTTGTGGCAGAAAACTCTCCGTAAGTCTCATGGCTCTTTGCGAGGAAGTCGGAATCTTCGTCCCAGATGAGGCGGTCCTCCGGGACTTGCGGGTGCGCGGCGACGGAGTGCCGCCGCGCCCCCCGCGTCAGAAGTGGAGTTAAGGCTTAGGAGGAGTGGGGGTATCTACTGTACCTAGGTACCTACCTACCTAGGTAGGTAGGTAATTAGTTTTTAAGTGTAGTGCCGGTACGGATAATAGAGTTGTAAAGGAGGGTGCACGGTGGTTTGGTATGTTGTGCGATGAGAGGCACTCTGGTGCCTCCAACGGCGCCGATAAGATAAGCAGCCTCTCGGTCGGTCCTCTCCAGGCAACCCCGCCACCATGTTCCCTGTCCAATCGTGAGACAACCCCGCCATCCATGTGATCGTCCGGAACAGCTGCCACAGCTCGACTCCCAGTCATCAACATCAGGCGGAACCTTTGCCGACTACATCATTCAGAGTGTTGGCTGAGGAGTGAACCTTCTCCTTTCCACCTACCAGCAAATACTCTCTCTTCCTTCCAAGCGGGAGTACGCGCATCACCACAGAGGCAACGATACCTACCTACCCATACAGACCTCCAGCAGCTCAAGAATATACAACAGCTACACCGACTCGGGCCATTTCAAGCTTCTCCCGCTGAGTCCGCTTTGCAATCCATCATGAACCTCCTCTACTCTACCGTGAATACCCTTCGCGACCGGTACACGCCCGTCTCGCACAAGTCGACATTTCGCCAAACGGGCCAAATCACCCCCGAAGAGTTCGTTGCCGCCGGCGACTACCTCGTCTACAAGTTCCCGACCTGGTCCTGGGGCGACGCCGATTCGGAAAGCCGCCGTGTCAACTATCTGCCTGCTGGGAAGCAATTTCTCGTGACTCGCAACGTCCCCTGCAACCGCCGGCTCGACGACGACTTCGCCGGCGACGCGGGCCACGAGGAGGCCGTCGTAGAAGGCGGCAAGAGCTCCGCGGGCGGCGGCGGTGACGACGAGGACGGCTGGCTGCGCACGGGCGGGCTGGCGAGCTCGCAGCCGTTAAAGGTGAAGGAGGTGCGGACGGTCGACGACTCGGGAAATGTCGGAGACAGGGAGGTTGTGGACGACGACGAAATTCCGGACATGGAGGACGAGGACGATGACGAGGCCATAATCCGCGACGCGGGAGACAGCGGCAAGAACAGGTGCGTCAAGCCCGCTAATCGGAACCGAGACGAGATGCTGACCCACCCTTGCTATGTAGCGGCCGCCGGACATACACTTTGTACATCATGTACTCGACCTACTACCGCACGCCTCGCCTCTACCTCTCGGGCTACTCGCCCAACAACCAGCCGCTGCCGCCGCACGCGATGATGGATGACATTGTGGGTGACTACAAGGACAAGACGGTGACGCTCGAGGACTTCCCCTTCTTCGCCAACAACATCAAGATGGCGAGCGTGCACCCGTGCAAGCATGCCTCCGTGATGAAGACGCTCCTCGACCGCGCCGACGCTGCGCTGCGTATCCGTCGCGAAAAGCTGCGCGCGGGCCGCACTGTCGGCGGGGACCAGGGGATGGAGGGCCTCGTCGACGAGCTGGGACGGCTCGATGTGCGCGACGCCCAGGCCGCGGCCGATAAGAACGACGAGTGGGAGGAGGTCGAGCAGAGCGAGGTCGAGGAACAGGAGGTTGCGATCCGGGTGGAC
Organism: Colletotrichum echinochloae; assembly: GCA_016618095.1. Taxonomy (NCBI): domain Eukaryota; kingdom Fungi; phylum Ascomycota; class Sordariomycetes; order Glomerellales; family Glomerellaceae; genus Colletotrichum; species Colletotrichum echinochloae. The sequence continues at coordinate 2,426,948 of JADEZT010000010.1, forward strand.
CAGTACCTTGTCGTTTTCCTAAAGGTAACGCGGCCTTCCCTTTCCGAGGTGTTGTAATCCGGGGGCGAAAAGTTGCTAACGCTTTGCAGTTCATGGCTAGCGTGACTCCTGGTATCGAGCACGACTTCACAATGGGTGTATAAATGAACGGCTCTTCTTCCCATGGACATGGCGCCCGGGGTTCGTGTCATTTTTATCTCTCTCTCTCTCTTTCTCTCTTTTTTGACGAATCTAACGGGCTTGAGCAACGGGTGAGGCGTGGGTTTCCTATCTCATTGGATTACTGGGGGTGTGGAGGTTAGATTCACGGGACTGGCTTCTAACGGCGATTGAAGAGCTCAGTAGACTTCAAAGTCGAGGCTGGATCATTCCGCTGTTGTTTTTCCTTGTTTCACGGTCTTGATTTCTCCCACATGGCGAATGTAAAGAGAGGTTGTGCCACACTTGCTCACGGTGACTTTGTGGTAACGTGACACGCATTCGTAACATGGTTAGGGACCAACGACGATGCGCTGTATGTGGAGTCGGCAGGCCTGCAGCTCGCTCCAGCCCGACTCCTCTGACCTGCCGGCCATGGCACGCAGCTTCAGTTGGTACAAACGTCATGAGCTACGACATCTACGGCGTCTGAGGCTCGGCTAGCCCGTCCCTTCATTCGCCCGTACACCGACCACCTGACCGACATCGAGAACAATCCTCGAGCTGATGTGGCGCGCCGGCGTGGACCTGGCACACGTGACGCTGGGCATGAGCTGGTCAGAAGGGGCACGATGTGCTTGCGGGATCGGTATACTGTCTGCAAGGGCCTTTGGCGTCGTAGGTAAGGCTAGAGCGCTCCTCTGGCCTTTATCTTCGAAGCTAGGCTCGTATGAGCGCGGCATCAGGCAGAGGCCAGGGGGTGTTTCCTGGTCCCGCAGACGTGTCCGCTAGAACCTAAACATGTGCTTCAGCAACGGCGACGACGATAGCACCACTGCTACTGGGTGCGCGAACCTCGGGCTACGACGTTGATTGTCGCCAGCATAGAACGACATGGTCGAATAGGGTACCTCGAATGCGTCTGAGCAGATCTTGCTCACATTTATAATCATCTCTGACACAGCAACATATCACATACGACCATACCCACTGGAGAACTCGGGATCCCGTCCGCTCTCCCATAGATAAGCCAGTGAGGGCCGGATTAGTAGTTGGGTCGGTGACGACCAGCGAATACCTGGTGTTGTATGTTTTTTTTGGTTTTTCTCGGCTTGCTTGGTAGATGCCGCGGGGCTTTGCCGTGGTGGGCGACGACGATGACCTAGCCGGTGACCGACTAACAAGAGACCGCGGTCAATGACTAACTAGCCTATCGGTTGTCTCGCCATGGTTTAACCATAATTCACTTTGTCGATATAATATCCCGAGGCCAGCACAAGTCTTTCTCGGAGACAGCTTTTGTCTCTCCAGCAGGCGCATGGTGTTGCAGCGATGATCAAACAGCGGTGTGTGTATCCGTTGAAATAAGCTCCCGGCCGTGAATCCTGTACATCAATGGATCGCGTGTAGTCATTCACGGCAGCATGTTGCACAGTCCTGGTCCACGGTGGCCTCGAAGATATTGATGTGGCCATTGTTATGAGTTTCGCCAGCAATGAAGGTATCCGGTAGCAAGTCCAGTTGATTCGTTCTGCCAAGGCGAAACGAAACAAGCAACACTAATCATTCCCGGGTTATTAATGAACTACCTAACTACTAATCCACCCTTCCACTAATCTCTTCTACAGATGAGCGAATACTATTTCTTCGTTACAACTTTAACAACTTGAAGCATTCAGCTTTGCTCTTTGGAACCCCCGGAGCAGAATATGGTGAAACCGGCGCAGAAGTGTCTGAAGACGGCGAGTTGAGCTGGAAACGTGTACCTGTTCCCAGACCTTCTGGTTCCGTCCTCTGTCAGTGGATGGTGTAAGACGTCCAGTCCCAAGCCAGCCGCCCTCCGAGTCAGAACAGGCAGGGTTCGGGACGAGGGAAATTGGCTATTGGAGCTGGTAGAGCTGCTAATAGCCTGGCTGAGAAAATGTGATGTTGGTTGCACTTAGATGGACTTCGGACGTCGACCATCTTGTAGTCCATTTCGAAAGCGAAGCCGTGAGGCTGTATCCCCTGCCTCTTGCATACAGGTGAGGCGCCACACCCGCCTCATCTCGGTTTAAGCTTATGCAAGAGCGGCCTTCAGGTATAGATAGAGTAAGGTGCTCTCGACTTTGGGTTGGTTAAGCGATCTAGCCGACCGCGGAATCAACCCTCCCGGCAACAAATTGTCAAAACTCACTCGCGTCTGTAGGTTTTCGATATTCGGCAGCGGGCCTCTCGGACAGGATTGGGTAGCTTGGGGGACGTCAAAGCAACATCGGCACGCCAGAAAACCTCTAGCTCAGTTACGGATAGCACGGCTCGAGCCAACATGAGTAGGCTTACAGGCACTAGTCACACGTGAGATATGTTGTACATAATGAATCTTGAGCTTCAAATCACAATTCTTCATGGTATCTAGGTATCCTCCTTAGTACTTTGCTATGCTCGAGTCACAACGAGATCATCTAGGGATCTAGGGATTAAGCGATGTCAACTTCGAGTTCTTGCATGGCATTTATATGCGCCGTTTCGCTCTGTGCAATGATCCAATGCCATCTCGTTCTGACCCTTCTTTCCAGAACTGGTCCAGATGGGGCTTGCTGCGGACACAAAACTCTGTGCCTCGCACCCGCGCCAAAGAACAATATCACGATGGGGAAATCAGAGAATGTCCGGAGTGTAAGTACCAAGATAATAACATCGCGGCTTTGGTCTGCCCAACGACTATGCTTCACATTCACATTGGCTCAATCAGTCCCTCCACATCCCATTGTTGTCATGGGACTGGAATCACTTCTCAAGGCCCTTGCCAGTGCATGTCGCGTTCAGGCTGCTGCTGTCTTTTGCCCACTTCATGGTAAGAGCGACTGACGGAATCGTTCAACTTTGAAACTCCGAATGGCCTTGAGCTAATCTTTGAGGTGGGCAACGCAGCCAGTTAAACCAATGATAACTGGCGAGAAGACATTGGTCTAGCCAAGGAGGTGCATATTGACACCTTCGCCCTCAACCTGGCTCACGCTGAGGCTTTTGATGAGCCTTCACTAGAGCCATAAGGGAACGACAGAATGTTGCGCACTATACCGAGGATGTTAAAGCGAACCCTTAGGACAACAACAGATAAGCCTACTACGACATTGGGAATACTGGAAAGAAGTTTGTTATTCGTTCCACGACCCATAGCCGAGATACCTACTACCCAGGCGCATCGTCTTTGACCTGAGCGGCATGGGCAAGGGCCAACGTGAGTACGAGGTCCTAGAGCAAGGGGCTCCCGTTACCCTTGTTATCACGGTCAGCAACTCATTTGGGTTCATTGAATTGCTGTCTCATAGTCCCAGCAACTGGACCCCTTAGACCCAAACAACATGGAAAGCATTTTGGATGCTAAACGTATCTCAACTGACGACAGAATTTATGACAAGAACAACATTGGATGGACAGATTCCTGGCATAAAAAGGAAGAAACGAAGGCTGTAGCTAATTTTCTGTAGAATTTCCAATTGGAAGAATGCGCCGAAATTCCATGTCGCTCAGTAGCTCAGCACGCCGAACGCACTCACTTCGACGGTTGTCTACAGCATCCAAGAGTTTTGCTAGTTGAATATATTGGGATGGTGCTCGTTAACGACGCGAAGTAGGATTTGCTGAGCGCCGAGCTGTACACCTTGGCTATTTGTCTCAACCTGTACACCATTAGTGAGAACTGTAGTATCAATAAGGGATGATTTCTGCCCCTCCTGTGTGCCAAGAAAATCATGGCATCGTGCATTCGGTGTCGCGTGAGGAGTTGTAGGAGGAAAAGACGGGCGAAGAAGGCTAGCATGGCCGCTGAAGGCAGTTTGCCTGCGGCCAAGTAGCTATGACATATTTAATGATGAAAGCATAAGCGTTGTCACATAGAACTAGCCCAAGGTTGTCGACGGATTGTTCTTGTTGCGGTATCTTTAAATTCCTGCTACTCGAGTTATGACCACCATATCGATTTTGTGAAGCCTATGGTGTGAACAGCAAGCTAGCTTGATATTTGGTGCCAGCATAACGGACTACAATGTTGCAGTTAGACTTCCGATAGCTGTGTTTCTTATAATCAGGTAGTTGAGGTTGATGATTATTATAGTCGGTTGTGGTCTTTTCAGCAACGTGACTAATGACAATATCCTACGGCCTGATTCATCATGAGTTAGCAAGACGCTGAGGCTCGTTTGCATCACAGCCCTGAGATGATATTGCTCTGCTATACTGCGGTGAGCAATAGAATGAGAGACCGAGTTGTCTTCTATCACAAGTGTAGGGTGAGGGGTGATTATAGACTTTTTGTGTCTGTTGTGTTCAGGTGGAACAGATGGACAACGTCGAGAAAGCGAAAGAGAGCTTCTTTGACTTCCAAAATCTGGTCAGCCTACCTTTTTCAACTAGGCTCATATCAAGCAGGCTATTATCGGAAAGTTAGCGCTGGGAATGACTGTGGCAGCTTAATGATTCATATATTGCCATTCATCTAACATCTAGCAACATATCGGCAAGCCCTCATGAATCTACTGGTTTTATTGTTCCAAAACCTGGCCGTTTTGGCAAGAGTGGTGTCTCTGTAGGTGGATAGTTGTCTCTTTGACCAGAGTGTGGCTTCATTGCTATACCGAAGTCTCGGCCTGTGGCATATACTGCTTGATGTACGTTTTATCCGTGTGGACGAGAAACGTAGCCAATGTCAATCAATGTCTACAAACTGCAACACCCCCCTGTCTTATCACCAGATGCTCTTAAAGCCAATACCTGTTACTCGTTGAGGGACCATAGCCAAATCCTCCAGATGGCCTGACAAATGCCGAACTGATTCATTCATCCGTGTATACGCGGCACCAAGGGTTACGCGGAGACTATACATTATGAACGACCCAGGCTCGAAACATATCACGCCTGTAACGAGGCTCATAAAGGTGGTCATAAGTCTGAACGAGGCATAGCTCGGAATTTCTCACGGCCTCTCGATGTCGCCAGTGACCAAACGTGTAGACATACGCACCTTGGAGGTACTTGGAATGGCAAGCCCTATGTTTCCCAAAGGCAATCTACATGTCCCTGTCACAAGCAAGATGTCTCTTTGGATGCCTGGTGACGTATCTAGAATTTTTGAGCTGGCTGGCGGGATTCCCCCGCGTTAGCCATGGTGAAGTTCGGTGTAGAATCAAGAGGACATTGACGAGGCCGAGTGGGTGCTGGGTCTATCTCGCGCGGGCCATGCCGATCGCCGTTCGGGTACACGGCATGAGTCGTCGTCGATGAACAAGCACGACACACATGCCAACATGGCACACGAACCCCTGCCCAGAAAGCCGATCCCGGCCGCCAGCATCCATCAGCTCCGTCACTAAGCAACACAGCATATGGCCGCTTGCGGGGTAGGCGCCGGCCGTGTTCCTCCAGAAGACGGCGCGGGAAGGCCGTCTGCTCTGTGCTATTGGGCGACTTCGACTACAGCCGCCACAGTCGACGGCACGGCTTCCCCTTGTTGGACACCGAGGCTCGCCCATATGCCAGCTACGACAAACCCGTCGTGTTCCCATAACCGTGCGTGCCCTTACCTTGCATGATGCTGGCTCTATCACACAGCATCCCGGGGGGGTGGGAGACACCAGCTTGCATTCGTTTCGTGTTCCACGCAGCTGTGCTACCAATCCCCCTCTCCCCCCCTTCAATCTAGGAAGCCGAAGTACTCAATACTTTTTTTACTCACATCACCCATGAAAAAGCTTCGACTCTTCCTCCCTGTTCCCACCGCCGCTCCTTTCCAACATTAGTCAAGGGGCCACGCGTCTCGAGTCTTATCCTTAGCCAGCGAGACCAACCAAGCCGCCCCCATCACGCGGCACCAGAGCCAGACACTAGTTAGTGCTCAGCTTAAAGCAGCGCCGACCGGACGTCGCATCTCTTATACAGCCCCGGGAAGGCAGAGATAACAACGGATTGTTTGCCTGAGCAGCTAGATGGCGCAAGCGGAGGACCCAGCGAGGAGGCAACCCGCATGACATGGCCCCCCTACATGCTTCCCTCCTCTGCCTGTTGCCGACTTAGCCGTTCCCGCCGTTGGCTTGGCAAATGCTTGACTCGATGTCAGTCGCGCCTGGCATCCAGCCGCAAAATTCGCCTTCCTCCGGTGCCCTGGAGCCGCTCAAGGCTGGCCGTTTTCGGTCCGAGGGGATGACGATGCGAGTTCTGTAGCCACTCAGCCCGTCTACTTGGCTGCCTGACGCCGAGCAAGGCATTTCTGATTCGCTAGTCCCTCCTCCTCCTCTTCGTCGTCGTCCGAAATCCGTCATTTGACGATACAAGGCCTTCCGACGTAATCGTCTTTCGTCAATGGATAATGACAGAACGAGTCTCCCGAGGGCCGCAAGAGAAGGGGGGGGGGAGGGCCGGATTTGGCTCGGGGGATCGCCCCCCTTCCTTCGCGGTCGTTAACGCACGCGCCCCCGAACGTTCGTCCCTCTGGACTCCCGCGCCGCCGCCGCGGCCGAGTTTTGCATCTTCATAGCTACTCGCGCAGCGATTCACACCGCCGCCCCCTTCGCGTCTATGGGGTAAGGGGGAACACCCGCTGCCAAGAACTGCTCCCCTCGATCTCGCGGGGGCGGTCTACCAAAAGCGAAAAAAGAGGCGTTTCGGCTCGCTCGACAAGACACTTTGGCACATGCATTCCCATCATACACTACAGCCAGCCGACCGCTTAGGTGGGCGGACGGCGCGAGATGAAAGAGGGAGGGGGGAGGGGGTTCACTCGAACTAACAGCTAGCTAAGGCGACCTTAGCTCCTCTTGCCGTCCCATCCGCATATTGGTAAGGGGAGCCAGCCGGTCGTTGCTGTTTTCTCACTTTCTGGCTCTGCACCAGGCCGACCCGACCCCCTCAATCTAGGTAGAACTGCGCAGGGCCCTTCTTCTTTACCGGTCGCGAGCAGCGCGGTCCCGTTGGAGGCCACCACAAACCAAGCACACCCACATGCCACTGTTGCTGCTGATGCTGATGCTGCTGCAACAACCGCACCAGCGACAATTACTCATTCAACTAGAGGCAGATCAGGTGGGAGGGGGCGTGCGTTGCGATTCCTCCCCAAAGGGACGCCACACGGAGAACTGAACCGACGAGGGGATCAAGCAGGAGACGCCTGGTCGAATCGCTCCGCAAGATCCGGGAGAATGAGACGTCAGATGCACACAGGGCTGGGCTGACGGGCTTTTCTAGTTGGCGCGTGTTGGCTTGTTTGCTGGCTGGCTGGCTGGCTGAATATCGCCCTCACCACCACCACCACCATCATCGACAACCCTCCCAGCTCTCCGCACCGTTTCAAAGCAGCACACACACACCACATACACACTCACACACAATAATGTTGTTGCTGAGGTGGTCAAGCCATTTGACTGACCCCCGCCCCCCCAACCAAAGCAGGCTTTTCTGATGTACCCAAACATGACGGAACGCGGAAGCGAGCCCAGAACACGGGCATGAATCCCACTACCCGAAGAAGCCATACTACCTACGTAGAAGAATGGGGGGGGAGGGCGGCAAAACACGAGCTTTATTGGGTCCCTCGGCCCCGGCTGATTGGGTCGCATGCACATCATACACCAATGCGCGCTCGCTCGCGGAAACGTCGCCCTGGAACGGCCGGTTGATTTCCAGAACTTGGCTCGTACTGGTTACCGTCACCGTCCACCCCCCCTCCCCTGCTCCTCTTCTCTTCCGTGCCTTCATTACTGTTTTCACAACGCCTGACGTTTGTGTCATGTACGGTGACCTTATGCCGCTAGACGAAGAGGGGGCAGGTAGGTAGATGTGGACGCCGGAGGCCGTTTACACGTAAACGGACACGCTCCGGCCCTTGTTGCTGGGCCATATGGGTGTCTCCCTTGGCTCTCACTTTCGCTCTCCCCCTCTGAGTGTTTGCGTGTGTATGTATGTATTTGTCCCTCGTGTGTCCATACCTGTCTGCTCTGAATGCTGGGGGTAACCTCCCCCGGAATTCTCCCTTATGCAATGAGCCACGCACGTCGTATCGAGACATCATGTCGATGCACAACAGAATAAACATAGCATAAGTAGGTAAGAGGGGGGCGGGCAGAAGGGACGTTCCAGCTCAAGGTCTCCACACATGCACCCAACTACACGGAAAAACAAATCGATGCAAATAGGTTACGGTCTAATCATTTGATTCCAAAGACTACGAAAGTGTCCTCGACCAAGGCTGAGCTTTTGTCTATCCCATAAAACGGTTGAAAGTGCGAGTTCTCTGTGCTTCTACTTACGTGCGCACGGCTGGACAACACCCTCCCAGGCCCATTGACCTCGGCCTTGCCCTTTTCCCAAGCACACACACCTCTCCCATCTCTCTGGGGACTTGCGTGTGCGCGAGTGTATTATCAAAGGTAATTTTGATTATGTACGACGATGCACATCTCATATGGCCCCTTTATCGGCCTGGATGCTTTTTGTCTTGCGTGTGTATGTGCGCATATTCTTGCGACGCACTCAGGGCCGTGTCGCTGCTGCAGCTCCCTGCAGCTCCCCCCCCTCCCCAGTCGAGTACTGGGGGTGTTCCAAACAAAAAAACAAAATCCCTTTCTCCAAAGGCTCTTCCTCTGAGCCTCTCTGTGAACGCCTTGTGTAGTGAGCAAGCCATGGCTCACAATATGGAGCCGCTTCCAAAAGATAGAACTGCGGCTATGCAGAATATCAAACATGTAAAAAGTCGTACAGTCATATCCGGATCTAGTCAATAGCCCGTTTGGCCCGGCATCTTGCCTAATGAGTGGCCGTGGCTCTCAAGTGGCAGGTGGTTGTGGCAGAACACCCTCTTAGTGTTGAGCTGAGCACTGCCCTTCTTGGTGGCGTCGATGAGGTTGGCCGGGTCATCGTAGCTCTCGAGCTGGCAGCATTCGATATTCTTGACCCAGCGGTGGTTGGCAATCTCCGAGATGGACGCGCGCTTTGCGGGATTGGGGTTGAGCATCATGAGGAGCACACGACGGAGCGCAGGCGGAGATACCATCAAGTCGAAGGCCGGGTAATGAGGGTAATCCGTTTCCGTCATGCGAGCATCGGGCTCCGGGTGCTTGGCCTCCCACTTTTCCCATCCCTTGAGCAGCAACCTGTAGCCCTCATGGGAGGCATCGGCCCTCTTCCAGATGTTGCCTCCGAAAGTGAGGTAAATCATCACGACGGCGGAGCTCCACACGTCGAGGCCGCGCGGATCGTACTCGTCCTGCTTGAGAATGACCTCGGGCGCCGTGTACGGCTCGCTGCCGCACATACCAGGCTTGCACAGACGAATCTCGCCACACATGCCCTTGCCGCATTGTCCGCCGGCTTCCCGGAAGCCGGGGTGATGGCCGGTGAAGACCTCTGATACGCCAAAATCGGTGATCTTCAGCTTGCTGTCCTTGGTGATGAGGAGGTTCTCGAGCTTGATGTCGCGGTGAGCAATGCCGTTGCTGTGAAGGTAGTTGACGCCCTGGATGAGCTGCTTGAACAAGCAGAGACGATCGCCCTGTCTCGCCGGGTCGGTCAAATAGCGCTTGGCAATGAGTCCGTAGAGGTCGCCCTCCGAGCAGTACTCCATGACGTGGTTCCAGCGGCCATGGTCAGTGCAAAGCCGAACAGTCTCGACAATGTTGGGGTGGTGCAAACTCTTGGCGATGCTGAACTCCGACTTGATCTTCTTGACGTACTCGTCTTCCGTCTCCTTCTTTCTCTTGGCTCTAAACTCCTTGACTGCGTAGAGCTCATTCGGGCATCCTTTCCGGCACATCATGGTGACCTTGGAGGTGGCGCCCTTGCCAAGGTGCTTGCCGTGACGGCCAAGCAACTTGTGCTGGTATTCGAATTCCGACAGAAGCTCGGCGACGTCAACCTGGAAGTCGTCGGGGAGACTCAAGCTCATGCGACGAGCCTTGACACCGACACCGGCGTCGGGCATCTGAGCCCAGGGAGACGAGCCTTGCATGGGCAGAACGGGGTTCTTGAAATGATTGTCAGGGGCAGGCGCAAGGTGACGGCTTTCCAGACGACCTTCAAAACTACTGGCACGCCTCCTTCCCAGAGGAACGGGCTTCTTGGCTGCGTGCTTCTCTCGTCCAGGGACATTGGCACCGACGAAGTTGACAGCGCGGCCGCGGAGGCTCGTGAAGCCGGTCGAGGCCCTGTTCTTCTTCTTCATTTCGTCCTGAGAAGACATGGCTGACGCCTCCTTGTAGGAAGAGATGGTGTCGACAGGGGAGCCTGGCGACGGAGGCGTATTGGACCTCGTCGTGTTGGTTGACCTGTGCATCGAGAAGCGTCTGCCACTGCCCTTGGCAGGTGCCGAGTCAATCACTGCACTTTCGGAAGCGTCGTGAGCTTGGCTCAGGAAGTCGAAATCGGGTCGGTTGATGGACGAGTTAGATCTGCGAAAGATGTTGGACATGGTCCGTTTAAAGCTGGTTGTAGAACCTCGGGTGGGCCGCCGTTGCAGCGGAGTGAGTGGCGGTTCTTGGTCAGCAACAGGATCAGCTGGAGTGTTGGCGGGCTTTGGCGTCGCAGCCGACAAGTTTGTGGGCGAAACCGTGGGGGTTGGCACGGTATTGACCAACAGAGGCTTCGGCGTGGTCAGCACCTGATGGGTGGACTGGTTCTCGGTAGCGAGGTTGGTGTCGTGATGATGGTCTTGACTGGGGCGGGTGGTAAACTCCTGGGACTGTCTCCCGCTGCTGATGGGGGTCACAGGTTCATTCGGCGATTCGCTTTCCGACTCGTCGACTTCTTCTATGGGAGATGTAAGATCGGTGGGAAATTGGCGGGGTGACGAGGACAGACTACTCGAGTTTTGTTGCTCGGGTTTCTCCTTGTCTGGAATTGCAAGCATAGTTAGTGAGCGACGGCTTCAGGGATGCTGCGGACGGAAACAGGGCGGGTTGGGAACAGCTGCCCGATGACGGAAGCGTACCTAGCTAGGGGGTGCAGTGATTACCGGGCGGACGTACCTTGGATGAGAGAAGCGGGCTGGGACACCGCCAGGCTGGTGAGAGCGGTCGCCATGTCTCTTCGGAGTGTAGCCGGTGGGCACAACGACGGGCAGCGGGTGGTGTTCTAATCGGGGTTGGGCCAATACGTAATTGGGCCACACACCACCTAGAGAAAACGCTTGGTGCTGGCGCAAGTGCTGGTACGGGGGTCGGGGTTTTTTTTTTTTTTTTTGGTGTGTAAGTAACCAAGTCCGCGGCGTTTCCGAGGGGGTCTCCAATTATCTGGTCTGGGCTTTTTTGACAAGTGGAAGGGAAAAGCCGATAAGCCGTGTCGAGGTCGGTGAATCGGAGTTGGTATGGTGCAGTGACCGATAAGACCTTGGAAGCCAAGATCCAAGCACTGTAATGGGGGGAGGGGAGGAAGGAAAGACAAGAGTTTAGGTTTCTTGGTTTTTATCCCATTGCTTGTGGCTGCAGGCGTTTTCCCTCGTGGTGTTGGTGTTCGGCCAAGAACGAGGGTTTGGCGTCGAATCTCTAGTGCGTCAGGCCTTCGAGTCGCAGCACAGAAAGCCGCGTATGATACCTGGATAGGTGGGATTTGTGTGCACGCGTGCGGACGTGTATGGTTCTTGGCCGTGAGGTATCGGTGGAAGCAAGCTCTGGGATCTCGGGACCTGGTCGAAGGGTGTTGTTGGCCTTGGTATGGGCGCAGAGGATGTAGGGATGAGGGGAAGGGAGGGTGCAGACGTCGATGGCAGTATATGTAGGAAAGCAGGGTGACCTTTGCGGGTTGGTCTTGATGCTATTCTCGACTCTGATCGAAGTGTGAAACGGGAGGCCGAGGCCGATGAGGTAATAAGACTTTGGTGCAAGAGGGATAGAATATTAGTCGTGGTTTAGGTCAGAGGAGGAGGCAGAGAGGTAAGCGAAGGAACATGAAAACAATTCAGGCGTCCATTCTGGAAATGTCTCGAGGGCTTGGGAGGTGGGAAGGCTGCGAGTTTTGAAGTGTCGTAGGGGAGAATTGGTCGCGAACGAGACCAGGGGGAGGGACCGTTTCTCGATTTGGATGAAGACAAGCTCAAAAGAAGGACCCCGCTGCTGCGCTTAGAGGGGCGTGGGACGGCGGGAGTGTGATAAGATAAATCAATAAGAAAAGACGCTCAAAGTCGAGAGCGATTTTACGACGGTAGAGGGTGTGAGAGATGGCAAGAGTCCTGTGAGAATCCCGCCAGGTGCAGAGACAGGCAGATCAGGTACGCAGTACGAAGCCAGTAAGTAGGAGCGTTTTCACAGTACCTCGTACCTTCCACAACATTTTTATTATTTTTATTTCTTTTTACTTTGTCAGACGTTGTCTGGGTGGGAAGGAAGGGACGGAGGGGGGGGGGTTGAATGGGGAGGTAGCAGTACCTACTCCGTAGTCATGGGGGGGTATGGGGAAGAAGGGGGCGGGGGGAGGGAAAGGGAAAGGGGAGGCAACAACAAATGGGCGGACAGGCGGGTTGGTCTCGAAGAGAACCAATCTTGTTAATGCTACTTACCCAGTACCTGAGTTTATTGGTTATTGGTCGGGTTTTTATTTTTTTTTATTTTTTTTATGTGGTGCTGCACAGTAGACAAGGAGGAAGGTATGGATGGTAAAGCAGATAGGTGGGTTAGGAGGTACGTATATTAATTATGATAATGGGACTGGGGCATCCTGGTGGCGGCTTGCTTTCCTTCCTTCCATTTGACAATCTGCGGAAAGAAGTGAAGCGTCGCAGCACAACAACGGCAGCAGCAGCACCAGCAGTGCCGCGGTACACGATACTTGGCTAGCACGGCACTTTGTGGTCTTCCCCTCTCCCTTCCCGTTCACCAACACCTACCGCCGCAGCTTATCGTGAAATGAAATCAAACGCTTGGCATTCACATCCGTCCATCCATCCTCCCTCAGCAAACTGCAACGGGGGCAGCTGTACAACTATCTGTCTAGCCAAGCCTGAGCCAGGTCAGAGTGCAATGTCCAGAGCTCGCCGGTGGCCATTCAGCACGCAGCATTCGCGAGGGCTGCTGCCAGGACGGTGTGCAGCCAAGAAGCGACCAAAGACACAAGCAGAGCGAGCCAGGTCTCGCTTTCTTCCTACCTAGGTAGGTACTCACGTACCTACGTACATACCTACCTACGTACATACCTACGTACCTACGTAGTGTACGGGACCACGGCGCTGGACGAGAATGCCCTGGAGTGGAGCCGTTTCCATGCACATCTGGGGGCCCACTCCGCGGGCAACGAACCTCCATCGCTCTCTCACTCGATCAGTCGCGCACCCTCATCGGCCCTTGTCATCGAACCCAAATGAGCCCCGTCCGTCCATAGCGTTCCTACCTAGGTGCACCTTACGATGTACGTAGTAGGTACTTGGTTGCGTACTGCACCGAACTGCACTGCAATGCATCCATCCATCCTACCTCGACGCGCCAAGGCACATCAGACGGGATGGCATTCCATGCCTATCAGTCGGCTGCTGCACGAGAATGGAGCGCGTCGGACTGCGCTGCCACCTGCAGACCGCAGTCAGTGCCTTGCCACTTTACCCAATCCCATCCATCACCTCCCATATTCTCCTGGCTGGCTGACCTGACCGGTCCTGGCCGAGGCGAGAGAGAACCGAGTGGCTGAGAAGGGGGGAAAAAAAAACCCGCGGATCCTGTCAGGAACAAACGCGAGAGCGAGCAATGACAATCGTTCGTCCGACGCGGCGACCCGTGGAAACCGAAAAGAACTCCCAATGGAAGAAAGCTCTCCAGACTGACAGCTTTTCCCATTCCCCCCCTCTAGAACGAAACAATACCCGTCGTCGTCTCCGGGGAGGCGGGGAGACCATCGCGTTAGCGTTGACCAATCTAGCGCTTGCGGGCTCGACATGTATCTGTAACAGCCATTGTCATATAAGACAAGCGTTGGTATTGGTATTACCTACCACCGTCTAGCCCAGGTGCCCAGGTTTTTTTTTTCTTTTGTCAAGAAGAAGAGAGAGAGAGAGAAAAAAAAATGTCACTAATGGGAGTACCGGCAGGCAAAGCAAGCAGGTTCGCAGGGCAGGCTGGCGGCCAGCTTCACTCTTGCTCATCCATGTTTTAATTACCATTATGTATTCGTCTGCGGCCCCAGTGCCTTTGGTGCGGGTATTTTTGGGGGTACTGTCGATAGTGTACCGTACATGAAGACACCCAGCTCGACTCGACTCGACTCGACTCCCACTCCTGTAAATGAGACACACCGGCGGCTGTGTGGGGTGAATGATGCGATGAATTACTTGGCTACGAGCTGCCGCTCGGCTTTCTCTTTGAAGCTACCTACAGTGGACATGGACGTTTCCTGGTTCCTGCTTCTTCCTACAGTGTGCCGTACCGTACCGTACCGTACCTCCGATGCCGCTTCAGGTGAATAGGAGATAGAAGCTACCTATCCGTTGGGGTTGGGGGTTTCCTTTGTTCCCTGGAGTCCTTCCTCGCTCCTCCCATCCTCATTCCAACCCCCACGCTTCAACCAACACTTGGAGTTGGGTGTATGCGATCCACCATGCGCATCCACGCACGCGCCGAAAATGACGATGGCACGGATAGGTTCTTGTGCGTGTTGTGCGTGCTTCCCTTGTCCCCAAGGAAAAAGGGGGGCCACTTCGTGATCCTGGTGTCTCTGTCCGAGAGGTCCCCGCTCAAATGGGGACCAGGTAGGTGCACGGCTGGCTGGCCGCTGGAGTCGAGGAGCAATGGATGACTGAATTGTATGACACAGTTCGGTCAGTCTGCCGAGGCACGCTTGCTCTCGACCGTCTCCGGTTTTCATTTGGATCTTCCCACCTCGGACCGGCCGGCCTGGATCTATCATTCGATACCAAGGACTTGGTCATTCGCAGTCATTTGCCATGCTCGGCTTGGCTTTGGCTATCATGATTCAATCCGCAATGTGACAATCCACTGCCATCATCATGCCCCTCTCCTATTCAATCGATGGCAACAATGACGGACAGCCAGTCACCCAGTCCAGAGCTTATGCGGAGGTGGAGGGCCGTGGCTGATTGATTTTGACATTGGCCTTTCGGGCCGTAGTCATGCCTGCCTGTGTTGCGGCTACGACTGCCCCATGGGATGGGGATGGACCATCGAAATTCCCCAATGACCTGGCTCATCATGCCTCACAGAGGGGCGGCGAGTTTCGGTCACAAGCTGAGGTAAGAATTGGGTACCCTGTGTGCGGTGCGGCAGAGGAAGGGGGAGGGAGAAAGGCCGGGAAGAGACGCCTGCGAGGCAAAGAAGGACGAGAAACAAGACAAGAAGACCAAGGACAGACAGGCAGGACAGGACAGCGCGGGGTCCACTCCCACGTCCCTTTTTTCGTCATGAAAGGGTCCCGGGGCTTTGGACCCCCTCGATTCGACGGTTTCCCTCCTCATCACCGCTTCTCCTCCACCGAGAAACCCACGATGCTCTGATCAATTGCCATTGCCGTGGACACACCCACACACCCTCAATCCCATAGGTACAGGTAGGTCATCCACAAAATCCCTAACCATCAACCAGCCGCAATCCTCCAGGTGTCGAGCTCGGTGGGTCTCTCCAAGGCGGTTCCTCGGAGTAAAAGTGAAGTGCAGCCTGTCGATGGCAGACTGTCACTGCACCACACAAGACTGGAGACGGGGGGGATTGGTTGCATTTCATTCAATGTCACTGGGGGGGGGGGCCACAACCGCCCTGAGCATCGGATCGAACACAGTGAGTGTGGAAATGTCTCGCTACAGTATCGGCAACCCGGAGGCTGAGCTAGCAGCGGTCAAGCCACGGAGAGTCTCCGACAATAATAGCGCCCCTAGGTAGGGGCCGATAGAGGGCCGTCTGAAAACCTGCCCACCGGCTGCTACGGCACGAAGCAGAAAGGGGGGGGGCCTTTTCCGCCCTTCCAGCATCCGACACCACCCACACTCGGCTGACTCGGCACCTGTTGGGGGGATATCGGATCCGGCAATTGCTTGCATGTACGGATACACTACTCGGTATGCTGGGTTTGGGAAACAAAAGGCATTCGGGCTGTTGGTAATCGTGGCTGGAATGACCTCACGCCAGCCATCATCTACCCGGGCTGAGGATTCCGGTTGCTTGAGTGAGTAGAGTCTGTTTGGAGAGGCTCAAAGTCAAAAGGTCAACGAAACCTCAAGGGTATCGTCCAGCAGCCAAAGTCTACCTCTGCGTCAGACTCACAACCACTCATGGCCTTGCAGCAATTCGACGCTACTCGGATGTCGTCGTCGTCGTCTTGTCATCGCCCGGGGCTTGGCCTCTTGTCTAGAATTAGCATGGCGTTTCTCATATTCGGACTGGCTCCTGGAGGGGGACCACACTCCACACAATCACGTCCCCCAAGCCTCTGTTTTGTCCACTAGTTTTTGGCATATAGCCAGTGAGGAGTGCTCCAGCATCTCCAGTTGTTCATGGATCGCCATTCGAGGGCCGCTATCGCAGCTGGCCAGGGGTTCCTAGAGGCCAGCCCTGGAAAGAAACGGCCCTAATCTGGACCCTGCGCAGCACCGATACCTGTCGCATTGACGTCGGATGGGGTACGTACCGAGTTATGTCCGTTCCTCGGTACTCATTTCTCACATCTTTCCGACAATACCTACACTACAATTTCGTCAACTCGCCCCCCTTCCGCCCCGGTGCCCTGCATTACGGTCACCTGCCGTCGCTGCCCGCAAAACCAAATACTCCGAACTTGGAAGCTTGTCACATACGAACGTCAATCGAGCATACAGGACCCTTCTATCGAAGCAAGACTCGGCAACAAAACCACGAGATGGCGCAAAGAAGAAGAAGAAAAAAAAGAAAAAAAAAGCGCGTAGGGCGCGCGCCTCCGTCAAAAAGAGAACCCCGACCGGGATCGCTAAACCATATGCCGCGCCTTGCTCCCGCCTCCCTTGAGAATGGAGGAAGTCGACAGGGGCGTCGTTCCCGACGCCAGTGCGTCATGCTCCCCAGACGACCACGGTGGGGATCTTCGAGTCGTTGGCGCCGCCTTCAACGGCTTCTGGAAATACATACCTTCACCTGCTTACCGCTTCGCCTTACCTTGCTTGTCCCAAGACACGATGCTGACCCCGTGGGAATTGATTGCATCATGCCTGCTCCCACGCAGAATAGCTACGGTCATTGGCATTTACATATGACACCTGTACTTTGATGTGGCAGCCAAGGTGTATTGACACACACCGAATGGCAAACCTCTTGGCTTCACCGTTGTTGGGATGATTAAGATCAGTTGGGCGGACTATGCCTTCGTCTCATGTTCCTCGCTCTACCCATTCGCACAAGCGCTGCTGTGTCTACGTGCAGGTACCGCGTAATCTTCCTTGGCAATGCCTCGCGTTTAATGGGCGTCTGCTATGGCGGGATCCGTTGGGAACGCTGATCATCGTACAGCAGGAGCCAGGACGTCGCTACATGTTTTTCTTGCGTTACTTCGCCTCCCTGACTTCACCGTATGGCAGTACCCCGATCAGTAAACTTAACACCGCCATCGATCTCGTCCAGGGTTTACACGTACAGAGTCCAGACAGACAGCCAGCCGCTGGTGCGCTGTCTGGGTTCTCCCATGTTGGCGGCGGACTTCCGGGATTCTGCAACGGCACCGGGATGAGCAAGCCTAGCTATTGGAACGCAGCTCGCCCACAGCGTTCTGTCTCATCCATCTATCTCACCTAGTTTGAAGGTTTGGTCGTCGGTGCCGGTTTCACAACTACACCCGTTGATCGTCATTAACAATGTTTTCTGCCAGTGGCTAGGCTACTGTACGAACCGCCCACGCAAGCACTAGGCCACGTAGCAGTACCTTACATGGAAAGCTCCAGAGAAACGCTTCTCTTAGGGTTATCGCAGGCTTGGCGCACCGAGTCTAGTGGTCAAGCGTCAAGCAAGATGCAGGTTGCGCAAAGCCA
The DNA here is from genome assembly GCA_016618095.1 of Colletotrichum echinochloae. Lineage (NCBI taxonomy): Eukaryota > Fungi > Ascomycota > Sordariomycetes > Glomerellales > Glomerellaceae > Colletotrichum > Colletotrichum echinochloae. Next base: position 2,445,036 of record JADEZT010000010.1, read on the forward strand.
AGCAAGCACTCGTCAACAACCAGGCGCTCGGTCTATGCTCACACGACTGAGAACTTCTTTGAAGATCTGAGAGAAGCGCCAAAAAGGAATATTGAACAAGATGAAAGGGCCGCGAACAGGCACTGCGGTCGATATACGTGGAACCAGACACCGCCTCTTCGGCCGCAGCGCATCAACAAGTCGGGCTGACAAGCAACGGTTCCGGGTCATGCATGCATTTGACAGAAGAGCTTCGAGGTCATCCGCGTCGCATCCAGTCAGTCACCAGCGATATTGACACGCAACGGAACCACAAAAAAGCGGCGTTTGGTAGGGGCTGAGGGTGTGCTAGCCGTGCTTTTATGACAGCCCTGTTGGCCACGACATGTTTCAGCACCAAAACCACAGGGCGTGATGTTTCCCCTCCAACCCCACGCTTGCTGGGACTGTACGCGCTTCCGAGGCGACACGGGGAATGGCTCGCTTGAGGCACTACTGCAGGTGGACCGAAGGGCACACGGGATGCATCATGAAATGAGCTTGGCATTGGCGCTGGCCGGTGCTACGGCGTACAGAGAGAATGGGTTGCGAATGGAGAAGAAGACGGTGTCATGGACCTCATCACTTGACCGTGCCAACCCGAGAGGACTCGCCTCCTGCTTCTGGCTCGACGACTTGGCGACCGAGATGCACCGAAATGAGGCACCCGGGATGCTGTGTCAGTCACCGACAGTCGGCCCCAGATTTCAACATGGTCTCTGACTGTCGGACAGCCCTTATTAATCGTCGACGCGTGAGCCGCCGCCGCCGATGGGGCATACGTCCTTATCAGGCAAGCCCGGGCGATAATATGAGCAATATCCAGCCGTCAGGACGGAATGGCCAAGACGGTGTTGGAGCCTATCAGCCCGCTCGAGTCGCCTCCTGTTCGACCTTTCTCCAGCTCTCCCTCTCTCTCTAACACACATGAGCAAACTATCAAACTTGGCGACGTTGGTGTCCAAGCAAGCGATGTAGCCCCAGGTCGCCGATGGCGTCCCTGATGATTGACTTGACCCCCAAACAATTCCATGGTTCAAAGTTGTTGAGATGGCGCCGCCGAAACTCAAAACGTCCCCAGATGGGCAGCTCCAGGCGGGGATGGGTGTGCATACCATGTCCCCAAGGTGGTTGTCGCAGTAGGATCACTGAAAATAGCGACGCTGAGATGACGAGCAGCGAGGTCAAGGCTTGGCTGATTGAAGAACAGACGCGTTCCAGTGGCCCATCCACATTGCCATAATCGCTCGGCATGCGTAACATTGTCTTCAGTCTTGAGTCAAGCCCAGGCAGGAGGTGGCTGTGGACAAAAAGCCTGCGTCCTACAACGTAATGGACAACAAATCGAATATGCTGGCACCTACCCACCTACCTCACTGGACATTGACATTCTATGTGAGGGTGGTGGGCGTGGGATGGCGGGGTTCTCACTTTAGCCTCAGTTGACGTCTCATGCCAGCCGTTGAATACAAAGACATACAATACACCTTCATCTACAGAGTAGGCTGCCTGAGTGGGGGCGGGGTTTTTCCCGTTGCGTCGCACTTGGATCTCTCTCTCTCTCTCTCTCTGTCCCTCTCTTCGTCGCTCGCTTGGAAATGAGAAGCGGGCAACACTGGAATGAGTTGGGAAGTGTGCCCGAGACGAGTTCTGTATCACTCAAAAGGCTTTCGAATCGTCATGCTCACACATTTGACGCATCTCCGTTGCTAGGTAATCCGCTGCCGTCAACATCACCACCAGCCTCCAAGAGTCCTCTTCCCAGCGAGACTTGGCGAGTCTCGTTCTGGGTGGCTGGCTTCTCTACACCCGGCGATAGATGCCGCCAAGCCAAGTGGCGGTGAGCTAGAGGCCATCAAAGCCCTGGAAATGTTTGGCCTGCATCTTGAGTGCCCGCCGACAGGCAGCCCGTTCCCCGTATTACTTCCCTCCAATCCCAGTCTTGAGAGCGGCTGTGCCTCGCTGAAGTCTCGCTTCAATGCCTGTTGCATCTTCCAGCTGGGCGCACATCATTCGTTGGGCTTACCCCAGCCTGATTCCTGGGGAAGCTCATGCGACTACCTTCTGTTCTCGAAGCGCCCACGTACCTAGAACCGAGGAGTTCGGCCCCGGGGGGGGCGTTCCGTGCTGCAGTCTCTTGTTTGTGACTGTGCCTATGAAGGCAACCGTTATTGCACCGCAGAAGGACAACTGCTTCGAGTTCTTCCTCAAAGAGCAAACACGAGCACCTGGGCGTCCTCGCCGACCACCACGCCGCCCCCGCGATGTTGCGCCAGGGGCCAAAAGTCCGGGGTTCGTGTTGTGCAATGTGGTTTTTTTTTTTTGTCTTTTGCTGATGCTCAGGATGGGTTACCTTGTTCCGGGCACAATCACACCCACACCCACGGAACACGACACGCGAGGGCACTCCGTACATGCGTGCGGCATACCCAATGAGGGAGAAAATCCCTCAAAGGCTGACTGGGCTGGTGTGCGCCATGATGGATGCCAGATGGTAGCAAAGATGACGGCGATGGCCCATGCTCCTCTTCCCACATGCGGCCAATCACTCCTTTGGCCAAATACATCTCCTTCATGTACCGGATACATCGCGTCCAGTTTCAACCAAACCCTACGCATCTGCCGTCGTGCCTCTGCGGCTCAACAAGTCGGTCTTCGTGCGTCGGGATTAAAGAAAAAAAAGTCAGCGGGATCGCGGCCCTCCTGCAGGTTATTGGAGTCCCCCGAGCCCGAGGGCCTTCGACCTTGCCCCGAAAAGGTCGCTATCCTCATAATTTCTTGTCTGCGTGATGGAGGGCTTGCCACCCGAACATTTCCAGTGGGGTTGGTTGGCGAGATGCCATAGCAAGCCGCAAGCCAGAAAGAAGCCAGTACTGTGTTGGGAAGATAGAACAGAACCTCTTCTGGCATACCATACCTCAGCGGGGACCTTATCTCCTGCGGCGAAGGAGAGGGGGATTGCTTCGGGCCCAGCCAGAGCTTCTAGAACCTTTCTCCCACCTTGCCCCAGTGGGAGACGTCCGCATCCACTAGTGCGGACTGACTCCCAATAAAAAAGTCTGGGCGATGATCAATCACCATAAAGTAAGTCTTGACGGGAGACCTTGGCATGTGTCTAGATGCTGCATTATTTGACACCGAGGTTGCCTAACCAGCAGCTCAACCAAGAGAGGGGTGGCCGGGGGAAGCTTGTCTAGAACTATGCCTGGAGATTGCCACTTGGACGAGGTTTCTTGGCTCATTCGGGGATTCTTCGTTGAGCGATGAGGGGGGCGTTCCATCTGCACGAGCTACGGCGCCAAGCAGGCAAGCAGGAGCATTCTGAACACTGCTTTTCTTCTTGCTCCCCTCCCCTTTTCTGATTTGTTTGTCTGTCTCTCCTAGCTTCCCTTATTCGTACAGTGTCTCTCCATTTCTACTCACTGCCCGCGACATTCGCTGGGCCAAGGAGGCGCCGCCGGAAGGGCCATGCATTACTCGGAGAGGGGGAGGCGGGGGCCGGCAGCTTCAAGTCGTTGCTCTGAGTATTGTGTTATGCTTGACACAGGTGCCCCCATATCTTCTCTCCCGCCGAAGTTCGGACGGCGATTAAGGTGATGGAGAGAGGAAGGGTCGGCCCAAGCCGTGGGCGCGGGGGGCGAACTGTGCGCGGTGGAAACAGGACGGGGAGAGGGTCCCGTTTCCCGGAGGTTCTGTACGTCGTTTTTTTTTATATTGGTTGAGGTTTCCCATATGGGAAACGGACTATTACCTGCAGGCGGGCGTCGCTCAGGGCAAGGTTGTGTAAGGTGAGGAAAAAGAGAGAGAGAGAGAGAGAGAGAGAGAGAGAGAGAGAGGGTGCGTGTCTCAGGCTGATGCGTCTCGCGATGCGTTGGGCGTGGCTGCAACTTGCAGCTGCAGCCGTGGTCGGCGCACGCGTCCGATGGCGGAAGCTTCGCGCGGTTCCGGGCTGTGTGAGCTGCCATCTTGGCTCTCAATGGATGTTGCCGGGTTTGGGGTTCTGGTTTCGTTCCCTCTGCCATATTGGCTTTTTGCGTCCCCGGCAAGGTTTGAGGCCGTGGTGAAAGGGTGTGTATGTGTTTAGAAAGGTTGCTTGGGGGCGAGGCTGTGCCAGAGGCTTGGCTCCCAAGGTTCACGCGTCGTGGCTTGAAGAAGATTTTGTGTCGTCTTGGCTGTGGGATATGGAGGGAGCGAGGCTCTCGTGACTCGTACGAGGCAGGTCTTGGCCCGCAATGAGTGGTGGATGCTTGCGGGTAGGCGACGACGGTGAAGGGCTGGAGGACGGCCCGTTGTCGTCGTGCTGTCCGGCCCAGACGACACGGCGTGTATGTATGCTTTGCGGAGCAGGCCATGGTTTCTAGCGTTGCCCCTCCCCCGACGAGGGCTTTCGATTCTATGCTTCATGCGGTCTTTGGCCCATGTCGCGTTCTGGTAGATGTACGGGAAGGTGAAGAGGTCCCGGTACATGATGTCGGACCGATTCACTCCCATCGGTCGATTGAACCGCGACAAGCGCGACGAAGATGGTTTGGCCATCAAGGGACAGTGGCTGGGGGAAGGTTGGGGAACCATGGCTGACATGACGGTATCGCAGGTCTGGATACAGGTTCTCTCCGCCCGGCCGCCTCTATCCGCCGAACGGCAGGGCGTCTGGTCTCCGTCGTGGGTGAATGAGACCAGGCAGGCCGGGGCAGGAACAGCTTACGGTCGACCACCAAAGTTGTGTGGACGACGGTGACAAGGTCTCTACGATACCACAGGCGAAGTGCGGCCAAAGCCGCCAAGGACCACTTTCGCAATGTGAATGTGATGTTTGTATGCTCTCGGCCTACTCGCGCCAGCCGCCAAGACAAGCCCATGCTGCTCAACTCCATGGCTGCGGATAGATCTCGGTGATTTACTCGCCACAACGGCAGGGCAGAGATCACACAACGTTCATGTTGTTGCTGTCGTTGTAGCTGGCTGTCGCATAGGCGTCGATGGCGGCGACTGCCCACGTGATGATGCTCCCTCTTGCTCTGAGGGCTCCAGCTGCCGCGAGGCACACGGAGCCACATGCCCGAGGGTATCGGAGCGGGGAGCGGGGATGCTCTCGGGCGGATCTAGACGGCGTCCGGGATAGGCCATGCCCAACGCCGGTTGTCGTTCCGATAGCCCAGGTCGGCACAAGGTATGCGTTTGTTCCTTGAGTTTCCGGAAAACACCAAGAGCGTCTCAGAGGGTCAGGCGCAAGCATACGTGCCCGGGTTCCGCTTCTAGCTCGCGCCAGCGTAGCCCAGCGGCGTTTTCATACCTGTTTAAGATTCGAATGCAGGGGGAGGGAAGCTGGGAGACGAGTAACAGCATGCCGAGTATGAGCACGCAGTACGCCCGTTGGCCGCGTTTTTTTTTTTTTTGGGTGAAAGAACGGCTCTTCTCATCAAGGGGTAGTTGATATCATAGCTTACGATTCTGCTGGCGCCCTCGAATGGGTTGGTGGTTTTGCATACGGTTTGGGAGAGGTTGCAGCAGCCGAACCTATTCTTCCTACAGACGAGAATGCGTAGTTGGAGCTGATTCCCCCTTTTAGTTTTACATTGTCGAGCAATACGTGCTTAATCATCATGCAGGCTTGGAAAAGAGCGTTTCGGCGGTTGTCCCTGACAAGGCGAGAGAAGTTGATGGGACCCGGGCCGATTGATCTCGAAAGCAGCCTTGGATCTGGGAACCGTTGGCGTCGCCGCTGCTTCGGAGTGTGCTGGCTCCTCTAACCGGTGCATGTAACCAAGGGGGGGTAGCCAAGGAAGCAGCAGGTTTTTGGTATTGGGGACCAAGCAGCATGCGAGCGTGAGGTGGCGATGTTGAGGCTGGGTTGGCCGAGACAGAACGATGTATTTTAGGGCGAGCTCAATGCCATTACCTTCACTAAACAAGCAACATCTTTTGTTTACTTGTTTGGAATAAGTGTAAGCTGCAAAAGACGGTTTGAGAAGGCCAAATGGTGCTCTATAATATCTGACCGCACTGCAGCCCGACGTCGACGTTGTTCAGTCTATGGCCGTCGATGTGGCCAAAATCAGAGATGTGTACGTCGCGCCGGGTCTCGTCGTGCTTTTTCAAATCTCGCGCACACATGTCCTACAGCACATAGACAACGTACAGTGTGACGTTTCCCTGTCTTGCCCATATCGTTCTATCATGCTTAGTGAGCATCGTGGTATGAGGGTACACCGAATCCGAGATATTGTTGATCGAGCGGGCCTCACTAAAATGGTGGGACCCTCATCATGGGCTTACCGTCTCACGGAGCCTGAATTTGGTTCTCACGCGTCTCTTCTGTGCTCGTTACACTCGACTGTCATCGAAATCCTTTCTTGGGGGTTGGCCAACGCCTTGTCATAGCTCACGGTTTTGTAGGAAGGGCTGTCATTCCAGATCCAACGAGAATCATTGACGATGCTTAGGCAGACAGATGCCATGACACGCCGGGGCTTTGACTATGGGGAAACTGTAATGCTTCCGGACGGATGAGCACCGCACCTCGAGCCTCAAGGCTTGCTGAAGGAACGACCCATGTTTACACAATCCGGGTTTCAATGCTTTCTTAGTTGCATGGGCGATGCCCTCCGAGGGGGAAGACGATGCTTCGGCCGAAGGCCGCTTCTCCCACCAGGCCATGTACGACAGTAGTGAGAATGCTGAAGGTATCGATCAAACCGCATCTTGTGAGATTCGGGTTTCGATGCGAGAATACACATGTGAAACTGGACGTCGTTGACATCTATCTCACTTGTGGTTGGCTGCGGTTGTGTGAGCGCAACTACAGCGCAGCCTGACCCGGACGGGCACGCGGCCGCTCGTCTCCTCTCTCTTCTTCTTGCCTATCATGGAAGCAACATGAAATGGGAAGTCATCCGTCCATCTACCAGCACCGCTGATAGCCACCAGTGGATATAGGATACGTCAACGCGACTTGAGTATTGGGAAATGATGAGCTCGGTCTGGGGGTCCTTATGGGTACAAAGCATGCTAGATGTTTTCAACTTGTGTCGATTGACGGCAGAATTACATTGTTCGCCTGGACCTAGCTAGGTCACTGAAAATGAACGTTTCAACAACATTCTTCCAGTATGTTTTCTATACCTTGTCAGTTTGCGCTGCTTCTTTCTTTTCTGCATAGGTACCTACTATATGAGCTCGTCTGGCAAGTCGCAAACACAAGGGAAGGTGTATTGGGGGCTGGGTTTAAAGAGCTGTCATCTCCCAAGATGTTTAATGGAGGATATTATAGAGAAGACGAATGCTGTCCTAGGAGTAGAGATTCATAGGCCCACAGTACCGACGTTTGCCGCCGCCTACTCTGTGAGAGTTATCTGCCAAGTCTAGACTTTGGAACGAACATATATGCCACCTAATCGTACCCTCGCATGCTGTTCACCGTCTTGTTGACTCATCCTCCACTTTGAAGAACATCTGCAAGATGTGAACGCATGCATACCTGCTGGAAACCCAGAAACGCGTGAACTGTCAGCGCGTGCAAAGAACGAAATGTGTTTTACAGAGAAGTAAAAGGAAAGAAAAATAACAAAACAAGAGGGGGATACGGATGTGAAGGTGACAAAAGTTCAAGGACCGACCGCGGTTCGAACGCGGGGCCTAGAGATAACTGCGTGGAACTGCAATCTCTCGCTCTACCACTGAGCTATCGATCCTACTCCGATGATTGCGGAGTGCAAAACGTGACACTAAGAATCATTCACATGGAACTACTCCACACTCCCCAGTGCCATCCCACCACACCACAACTCCTCTGCATCATGCCATAACTCATATGAAACCTGTTCCCTTTTTATTTTACTGGCGTTTACTTGCCACCGGTCCTTCTCCAGGATACAGGAACTGACGATGTTCCCGATAGGTAAAGCTCAGTCATTGATGTGATACGAAGCTAGCTATGATGGGTGACTGGCCTAGTTGCTAGCAGAATCAAGACGAAGCGTGCAGTAACACAAAAGAAGGGCCCGAGTCTCAGTATTGTTCGTCTTTTTTCTTTCCAACTGATCCAAGAACATGGCGGTAATGAACGATGTATGGAATGCCCCGAGCTCAAGTCCCTCTAAGTAATCCCTGCAGCTTTCTCGGCTATTATTAGAGACGAACGCACTGTATTCTCCAACTTTTGTGGCATTCTTCTTCCAAACTGTACCATCTGTTAATATTGTCTACTGCTGCCCTTGGGCGAACTGTGATTGTTACGACATCGACAGTGATGTACATGATGTCCAATTGCGCCAAACACAACCTAGATGCAAGGGATGCGAGACTCTGCAAGGCCTTGGGTGGCCCGTCTTGAGATCTGACAAGCATGCTTTGGGCTGGAAACAGAAATGACCCTTGGGTTGATTGGGCGAGGCCAATGGAATCGCACATCTATACCGACAGCCATGCTGCGTCTGGTATTGTCTATAATCCTTCAGGAACATAGGTAGGATGCCCGGGCAGGCCAACTTGACTGGGGTTTGAAAGTTGCTAGTTCATCAAGTCTGGCAAGTCAAGCATTCACCAATAGCCATCTCGATGCCGTGTCTCGTAGGGGACACCTCAAAGGACAACCGGGTCGTTTGGTCTCGGACCGGAGAACACGGGCGTCCCGTCTCGATGCCGGTGGCGCAGTAATCAACCCTGCGAGCCGTTCGTCTTGTATTACGTTGGCGAGACATGGCCACTTACAAGCTGTTACCTAGGTAGGTGTCGAAAAGGTCTGTCGAAATGTAGACGAGTGCCTCTGTCAGTATGGCTCTGGTGCCAGGGTCGCCTAGGTTGACTCGCCACTCTCCAGGCGACCTATGCACGAGAAATTGGTCAACAGAAACGACCGTTCAGCCCTCCGTCTTCTTTGCATCTCGACGCCCACGATGCTGGAGAAGAGAATGTCGACGTGGCCATAAGTAGTCTTTCTCTCTCTCTCTCTCTCTGCAACCAAGTCACGAGGGCAAAAACAGGTAGCATATCATAAGCGGGCGGCAGGAAGGGTCCCTGCGCCGGGTAGCGGCGGCCTCCGGTAGATGTGGCCTAGTGCATTCCGCGCGCTGGGCATGCTGCTGAGGCTCCTGTTGCGGGGGACTCGGCATGCCACACGACAATAGATCTTAGCGGCAAACCAACTATGCCCGGGCCCCACGCGGGGTTCCACTTGGTCTCTGCTGGTGGTGGGTGGGAATTCAACATCACTTCGTCCGGCGTCTGCTTCTTCTTCTCTCCTTGTTACCACTTATTCCTTCAGCTTCCCTACTCCATTTCTTCCCAACATCTGTTTGTTCTCCCTCTCTTTCTGGTCTTTGAGGATATTCAAAGAGTATAAATACTTATATCCTGTCCCCGCGGCCGAATCTTGATACGCAGACCAGCCTCTCACCAGACGAGCACCGTGACCCCTCCCCCTTCCCCCCCCCCCCCCCCCAACTCATTCTCATCCTCACCGCCACCCTCATCGAAGCCCAGTATGACGACAAGATACAGAGTAGAGTGTAAGGAAACATGACCTCGCCGGAGAATTGAGACGAGCCGGACGACTGACGACTGTTCAGACGCCCTCAAGACCCACAGGCGGGACCAGTTCATAGGTACGGCACAACCGTCATCATCCCATCCCGTCAGCCGTCTTCTGTGATAAGTATATCGAAACTCGTCCACAGCATTATCAACTCACCAAAACCCAATATCCATTCTTTTTTTATGAGAAAGAAAGAAAAGCCTCCTCGAAATGACCAGTCACGATGGGTAGCGAAGTCGTTACTGGCGCCTTTTCGCAGCACTGTTGGTTGACTGGCGTCCGCACCCGCGTCCTCACTCCCCCATTGCGGCATGCATATGTTCCTCCTCATCCAGAAAACAAACTCACACACACCACCGCAGAATGGATCAAGGGCCTCCTCGCTGTTCCCTTCGTTCTATACTCCCAGCCAACCGGGGTCTTTGACAAGAAAGCAGCCAGCATCGCCCGCATGGCCGAGGAATCCCACCGCCGATACGCCGAGATCTTCCGTGATGTCGAGCACATGATTGACGACCACAGTAAGTCCTCGGTCCCTAATCATCGTCCCCTCCCATTTCCCTCTCCATGTAGACGCATGCAGTTTGCTCACAAAAGAACGCAGTCACCCGGCAAGAAGAGGTGAATAACCTACCCTCCAAGCTCAAGATGCTCGTCCCCAGCGCGGGCCCCTTCTTCACCCGCCTGCCCCTCGAGGCCGCCTTCAACCACATGGACGAGCGCCGCCTCATCTCCTCGCGCCGCTACGTGTCCCCGTCCTTCAACGACGTCCGCCTTATCCTCAACGCCGCCCAGATCATGGCCGTCACCGCCGCCCCCGAATCCCCGCTGCAGCTCGCCACCTTCGACGGAGACGTCACCCTCTACGACGATGGCGAGAGCCTGGAACCTTCGAGCCCGTTGATTCCTCGCCTCCTTGGTAAGTCCTAGCCCATCCCGCCTCCTCGTCACACTTTCTCCCGTTTGTATCACGACGAAGAGACTACAAAACTGAACCACCCTCCCCCTTCTGACAAGCTCCCCCGTAGACCTCCTCCGCAAGGACGTCAAGATCGGCATCGTCACGGCGGCAGGCTACACGACGGCAGATCGCTACTACGCCCGCCTCCATGGCCTCCTCGACGCCATCGCTGCGTCCAAGGACCTGACGCCGGCTCAGAAGGAGTCCATCGTCATCATGGGCGGCGAGGCCAACTACCTCTTCGAGTACGACCCATTGTCCCCGCACCTGCTAGCCCCCGTCCCGCGCGAGCGCTGGCTCACGCCCGAGATGGCCGCCTGGTCCGACGCCGACATCGCCGCGCTCCTCGACGTCGCCGAGGCCGCCCTGCTGGACTGCATCAGGTCGCTCAACCTCCCCGCCATCCTGCTCCGCAAGGACCGAGCCGTCGGCATCATCCCCACCGACCCCTCCATCCGCATCCCTCGCGAGTCGCTCGAGGAGACGGTCCTCGTCGTCCAGAAGACCCTCGAGCTCTCGGCGCTGGGGCCCCCCGCCCAGGCGGCCGGCCGCAGCGTCGCCGAAGGAGACGGGTCCGACGGGTCTGACCCCTCCTCGCCCACGCCCTCGCCCGCGGCGCCCCCCCCACGCCGCCGCCGCGTTCCCTTCTGCGCCTTCAACGGCGGCCGCGACGTCTTCGTCGATATCGGCGACAAGTCGTGGGGCGTGACCGTCTGCCAGCGGTGGTTCGCCGCCAAGGCCGGCCGGGCAGAGCAGCCCATCGCCGGCGAGCGCACGCTGCACATTGGCGACCAGTTCCTCAGCGCCGGGAGCAACGACTTCAAGGCCCGGTCGGTGGGCACCACGGCGTGGATTGCGAGCCCGGCGGAGACGACCGAGCTGCTAGACGACTTGCTCGCGAGGGTGTGAGTGAAGGTGCAACCAACAATGCAAAAGAAGAGAGATGAGGGGCCTTCCCCGAGGTGGGTTTAGGCGGTTCCGTGAACAAGCGACGGAGGGAGAAGGAGGAGGAGGATGAGCAAGACGATAGCGTATACCCAAGGTGGAGTAGGCACCGATCAGGCCTGTCAACCTCGAATCATCTCGTCATCTCCCCAAGCTCCAGAGCAATCCAGGGGAGAGGTGCGCAGCGAGAGGCGCACCAGAGGCCATAGCAACAACGCTGCCGAGGGGAGATTGCTATCGGCTTCGGTTGGATGATTTGAAGCGATACGACCCCGCCATTATATCAGTCACTTGCATCACAAAAACGGGAGGAATTTCACCGGGCCGTATGGTCTTGTAAGCAAGCCAATGAATGCCCTCAATCAAAACGCCATGTCAATCAAGCCAGCCCACTCGAAAAGTTTCACCAGAGATGCAAGTAGTCAATGTATATAATTCCTTGGCAGAAACGGCCATCAGAGACCGAGTTAGCAATGTTTTAATTGCTTGGACTGTTTTTCTATCCATTTTTCCTTGGCAACATACTCTCAGACGCCACCGCGTAGCAATGGTCTGTCTGTAGTTGTTTCCTTGTCAATGCTGTGTTGTGGCCATGGGGGAGTGTAATTCCCGCGTGCCTCCCATCATTGACGCCTGCTTCCACACCCGCCCCCGCCCGCCCGTCTTTCCGTTATGTGCCCTCCATCAACACCGCATCCGTTGAAAACAACCAAACCAATTCGTGAGAAGGAACTCCAATCCTCCGGGGGGTATTGTGCGTTTTCTTTTGTGTAAACACCGTGAAATCCATCCATGAGAAAAAGAAAATCGAGTGATGCTGCTCCGCGGAGCCCTGAGGGATTCCGCCCCGTCATCCTGTCTATGTCGTCGAATCGAAAAGCAAAGCGTCCACCGCGTGGGGATATACATAAGAAAGAGGTGAAGAAGGCTGGTCTGTATAGGCCAATGCCAAGTGAATGTTGAATGTCCGTTGGTTTATACATGGGACAGGGATTATGTGTGCAGAACGGGGGTAAAATGATGCAAGTGTTGACGTGGGTGCGCCGGCTCCAGCGCTGAGACCTGGCTCCATTCAAGAGAGGTCGTACTGGTGCTTTGCCGCTTCAAAACATGTAACCCAAGGGGGCGCCAAAGTTGGTGGTCTTCTTGAGCTTTAAGGGCACGTCGATCTCTTCGGCCTTGTTCTGGGACTCTGACAAGTCGTCTCTGTCGCTGGCGGCGTCTGCGTCCTGATTCGGCGCCGGTAGGTTCTCCATAGCCTCGGTTGGGCCTTGGAATTCGTTCTCGCTCGGCGTCTTCATGCAAGTGGGAACGGCGTCTGCGCCACTGCTGACATCTTCGAGCTTCTCGGACAACCGTTTGAAGAAAATTTCATCATGTGCAGGGATGTTGCGAACCATCAGAGGACCCTTGAGCGCGACGTCGTCGCTCGCCTCCAACGTGGGTCGGGGCTCCTCGGGGCCGCCGCAAGCGTCATCCTGGAAATCGGACGAATCGAGTCTTGCCCTGACATCACACAAGGTCGCCGGGTTTGAGCTCATGTCTGTCGGTGCCAGTGTCGGCGTGGATCCTCCGGTGCCGTCAGCGACCGTCGCAACCTCTGTGCCTGGGGCGGTTCCTAACACAGAGAGAGAATGGCTAGGAGTGTGGCCGGCGTGCATGACCAGCCTGTCGGGCTCAGGAGCTGCGAGGACCTCGAGGGTGTGTTCCTGGGTTGGACTGCGCCTAGACTTTGCAGAGCCGCCGGGCGGGGATGCGTTTCTAGACGAGCATTTTGAGTTTTCAGGGGTCGGGCCAGAGTCGGTAAATGTGCTCTTCTGGATGGCGGGCGCCTTGAGGGGGACGCCTTCGAGTTGAGGGTTGATGATCTGGATGTCGATGATGGGGACGGGCTCCTCATCCTTGGGGGAGCCAAGAAAATCGACGGGATCGGCCGCAGTAGGCTGCATGTTGGGGTTGAGGGGGATGAAGGTCGAGATCTCTGGCTGCCTGGATGGAGAAATGCGGGAGCTGCCAGGACTAATAAAGCGAGATCGAATCTGGGTTGGCGAGACGGAGGCTGAGCCGGAGCCATTAGTTGACCTCCGCTCTGTCGTCCCGTTGGAGAGGCCGAATCGCGCGTCATTGGGTTGCGAGGAGAATCCTGGAAAGGCGGGTTGGGTGGAGCCGTCGGCCCCACCACCTCGCGCTCCTGTTCCTGGAATTGCAATGGTGACGCCGGCGATTTTACCCGCCTTCTCCAGCTCGAATCGCTGCAGTGCGCCTTGAAGCCGATTCTTGTCAGAGTCCATCGCCGCAACCTGGTCTTTGAGGCGGCCGATCTGCTCCAGCAGGGTCGCCTTCTCAGCCTCCCACGCAAGACGCTCGTCTTCCATGATCATTCGCTCCTCCTTGTAAACTTCCTCGACACGCTCGCGGTTCGCTTCCATGTACTTGCGCTCGGCTTCCCACGCCTCCCGTATCCGTGCATTTTGCTGGGCCAGCCGTCGAATAATTTGCGCCGACGCCGGAGCCGAGGCTGCGTCGGCGGAAACTGACCGCGGGTGAGGCATGCCGTTTGGCGAGATTCTGACGTTTGGCGGAAAAGTAGATGAGCTGTGACTTGCAATGTTTTCGGGGTGTGATGGCGAAACGACCTTCGACATCTGATTGTGCGAGACAAGACCGTTCAGACTGTTCGGGCCGTTGGTGCCGCTGGGAAGCAGTTGAGGCGCAAGGGAGTTTTGTGATGGCGGCGGGTAGCGCACAGCGCCGGAGGATTGAGGGGAGTACAGAGAATGCCCCGGGACGTTGGGAGCCGGTTTGTGGTCGAAGTAGCAGGGTGAGGTGGCCATTCGCGACAATGACAGCGGCGAGATGACGGCGGACGGGGGCATATTTGGGTCGTGGTCGGTGAATGCCGAAGGCAGAAAAGAATCCGAGGCGAACATGGCTGTTAAGACTCCTTGGGAAGAAGGGAGCAGTGGGGGATTGGTGCCTGGGCCCAGGGAAGGAGCATCGAATTCGGTGGTGAGCTGGATGTCTTTTTGGGGGGGTGGGCTTTGCCGGCAGGGAGCGATGGGCAGCGAGTGTGGTGCAGTGTAGCTGGACGCAAGGCGAGGTGCGCGCAGGAAGATGACGCAAAGCTGTTGGATGGTCGGTTAGCGCTGTGTTGCTTTTTGGGGTCGGGCGCCCCTTTGTGTCCTGTTCTGGCAATATCTCCTCGGTCGTGATTTGTTCTGGGAGGTAGTGGGTTCCACGACAAGGCATGCCCAAGAACGCGAGACGGGATTGGATATTTACCTGGCAAAGCGTGGGAGAATGTCGAATGTGAGGTATCGCGCGTTGTTGGTGGCAGAAGGTCGTCCGTTCCTTGGGTGAATCAAGAGAGGTCCGTCTCCACCGGCACGGTAAGATAGTGTACAGTGGGTGGCTTGGAGGTTATGTCGAGGGAGAGACTTTGGTGAGTCCAATCGTGATCCAGATCACGGGACGACCAACCAGATGTAGAGAATATGTTTTGCAAAGAATCGCGAGGGAGAAGAAGAAGAAGAAGAAACAGAAAGACGAGAAGGGCGGCTTCCGGGGGTGGTTATGGTAAAATGGAATCGATTTGAGTGTGTATATGCGGCGGGTGTGAGACAGAAAAGAGAGAGTGTGCCCGGGGTGACGAAAAGGACCTTGGCCAGGGTAGGTAGGTACCTTAATTGACGGTCAGCCGGACAGAGGTGAATTTCAATGGTTGTAAGAGCGGGTTCGTGGGTGGATGTGCCGGTTAGGTGGGGCGCGTGGGTGAGAGGGAATCGTCGGGAGCCAGGCTAGGTACGCGGCGGAGTACACACCTACGTGTATGTACGTACCGGGTACTGTAGCTGCTGGCTGATGATGTGCACCAAGCGAAGTACCTATTGGTGGGTAGATAGACTGCCAGTACGGATATGTAGGTACCGTCCCGCACCGTCAACTGTGCCTTTTGGAGGTTGGGCCGGGCTGCCTTTGACCCTGCGGAAGTGGATGGGTTTTTGTTGTTTCTGACGGGGATTGACCGGGGGGTAACTGTTACCAGGGCTGCCAGGATAGTGCCGAGTACACTATTATTACACGTGTACGAATACCTCTGCCTGTTTTCTCGCCTGTCTGCGGTGCGTCTGTCTTCTTCAGTGTCGAGGCACTTTCTGACATGCGATCGGCTGAAGGAGGAGGGACAGGGTTTGGGGCGGCGTAGCTTGTAGCGATGGCTGTAGCTGGTTTAGGTAAGAGATGCAACGAACAAGGTCTCCGGCCAGTCTCCTGTCCGTGTCGTTCGGCCTTGGGGGTGATGTGCAAGCCGTCGGCAGAGGGAAGTATTTGCCAAGTAGCCAAACGCCCCTGTAGCTACGACGTACGCCTATCTTTTTTTTATTATCTTTCAGCTGGACCCTTGAGGCCAGTAGCCCCGATGAGGGATAGAAGGCGCTACTGGATTCGCTCGACGAGGACAATTCCGAGCGAGATGATAGCTCAGAATGCGAGAGGGCAAGTGACCACCTGACAGGGGAAAGGGGAGGAAGAGGCGGCAACGAGGACGGCATGCAGGCCCAAAAAAGTTGGGGGGGGATGCGCGCCAACGTGGTGGGGATGGGCAGGGCAGGGCAACGATGGTAATTGGTGGTAATGGTCTGCTCTTGGCTCCTCGTCGTCGTCGGTAGTCCGATGGTCTCTCTGGTCTATTCGTAGGTAGGTGCAGTCTGGGAAAAGAAAGGCCAAGACAGAGCGTCGGAATGTCGGTTCGGTGAAGCGGCCGTGGAAGTGTCCAGTTGGAAAGGAGCGGATAAATGGACACGATGATGGAAATGAGAGACGAGGAGATGGGAGGGGAGAGGGTCCAACTATGAGAGAGAAGGGAGAGGGAGAGGAACGGAACGAACGAGTCTACGAGAAGCAAGAGTAAGAGAGAGAGAGAAAGAGAGCCACAATCACATGGGCGAGAGGGGGGGAGGAAAAGCAAGATTGTTGCGTTGCTGTGGCAGTTACTTTGTAGGCAGTTTGATTACTTTTGTACCTAAAAAGCATCGACAATGACTGGGAACAGAGTTCTTATTCGACCTGCCAGGCCAAAGTTGGGATATTCTAAACCACAGCAGTCTTGTTTATGTCCATGTACTGCTTACATAACAGCACTTGTTGCTTGGTTCCCCTAATGTTACATACCTAGGTAGGTACTCGCCAGTCCAATCTCAGGGTCCTTCACACCCAAATCAAACGGTCCCCTTGCCCAGCATGTCCGGATATACAATGTACTGTAGGCGGTGCACTGTACACTAGGTACCTACCTAGGTAGGTAGGTAGGTAGGTAGGTAATTAATTACCTTACAGTTCACCATTCTAGAAAACTCTCTTCCCTGGGTACACTGTGAGGGACGAGGCACGAGGGAACATTATCGACGATTGAAGTGTGCCTCAGGACCTTCCACCCGAACGCACAAGGCATCCCTGCCTGTCCGTCAAACAAACTCAACCCCGTTTCATCTACCCGATCGCAGTCGTCGCTCAAACGGTACATCAGCTTGCTCGGCCGTTTTCTCGAAGCAAATGCATCCGCCGCCTCCTGCTAATCTGATGCCACTCACTGCTTCGTATGCCTCCCTGCCCGCTGTCACAGCCATGGAGCGAGCATGAAGCGTCATTCTCGCATCCAGTCGAAGGGGCCTTGCCAAGTCTCCCCTGCTTCTCCGCCGAGACTGTCATCCACCGGACAGCCATAACCACCTGAGTGTGTGTGTGCGTGGTGATACCGGTACACGACCTACGGCGACGTCTAGGCCTCCCATCCCCCAGGAGGGCCCCTTCAGGTACCCGAACTCCGGGGCACCGCGGACACGGACAGGTACCGCTCGTCCACGTCGTCCCAAGACAGCACAGGATGATGCAGGGAGACCTTCTTCCCAGCTTCCCGGCCCCATTGGATCGAGCTGTTGTTTGAGTTCCAATCGGAAGGAGCGGCTTCGGGCCGCGAGGTCTGCCTCACGGTTTGACTGACTCTCGTCTCCTTCCTCCTGTCCATGTCCACGTTGCGCGGCGCTGGAGAGGCAAGGGGGGAGGGGGAGCCGTCTTTGCTTCGGATTTTTAAGGTGCAGAGCACCAAACAACGAAAAGGTAACGGAAACGGGCACATCGAGGCCCGTCCCCCCCCATTCAAGAATTCCCATGTGCCCTACCCTTCCCCCTCCCGCTTCTTCTCGTCCCTTCTGACACGTGAAGAAAGGGGCCAGCGTTTGTTCTACTGTCTGCTTTGCGTTCCCCGTGCCAGCTAATGCAGCCGATATGCGGTACGTATCTGTGGTACTTTACTGCTATACCTAGGTACATATTGCTATCTACCCCAGTACCTACACTGCATACGGATAGTCTCGACGAAATGGTTTGAAACGCAGTGACTCATTCAAGCTGCTTGGTGATTACCGACGTAGGCTGAGCTTGGACGTCCGGACATGGCCTTCCCTTTGATTACGAGAGCAAGCTGGAGGATCGAGGGCAGGGCGGAACGTATAGTAGTACATAGGCAGATAGGATAGGGAGGTTATGATTTTGGAACAAACCAGACGGCTGCCCTGTTTGGCCAAGTACTAATGACTGCTGCTACCAGTGCCTGGGACGCCAGAAGCCCGTTCCTGACGTTCCTGCCGTTTCCATGCTACGTTAGTCCGGGGCGATGAGATGCCGATCCGTCTTTTGGGGACTTGGGATTGCATTGATTGGATCGCTTCCCCACCGGATCGGCCTTATTTGCCCTGCCGATTGAAGGGGGTGAGGGGGGGCGAAGGGCCGCACCTGTCCGCCCTGTACTAATAGTATGTGTGACTGAGACCAAGAGTGACAATAAATGAGTACAAAGGGAATACCTAGGTAGTGAGCAAGTGAGTGAGGGTGGCCTGCAAGCAAGGTAAGATCTGCCCCTGCCCCTTTCCGCTTACATCATCCCAGTCTGTCTGCCACCGAGGAGCGCTCCCATTCCTCACCTCAAGTAACCGACTCTTTCCCTCGAGCCAACCTCCTCGACCCCGCCCGTCTGTGATCGTCCTGAGGGTCGACTTCCAAGTTGTCGCCGCGGGCCGGCTACAGATTGCCAGTCACTAACTAGGTACACGACTAATCCCAACGTGGGCTTCTAGCCAGGCAGTTGTTAGGGATCAAAAATGCCCACCTAGCCCGGGCTGTCTGATCCGTCTGCCGGGCCTGGCCACTGTCCACCCTCACTGGCCGCAATAAAAAAGGGACGGGAGCCAACGCACGCAGCGCTGGGCGACACGTTGGTTTCACTCCTAACGCCCGAGGCACACACAGGCTTACAGGGCCTCCCTTCTTCATCCAAGGGCCATGGCCACACAGTCCAGATTCCAGATTCCAGATCATGGCACTGCAGTTGCAAGAACCACGCAGATAGCGAGAGAGAGAGAGAGCATAACAAGAATGGCAGAGATGATAGCAACCCGCAGTGATGCAGCTCCCAGCAAGGAGATACGGGCGATTCCTCAGCCTGCCAGACATGGTCGGTTCTCCCATGTTCACGAGCCCCCCACACAGGCCGCGGTACGTACACATCATATAGGTACCTAGGTAGCCATGGAGCATCATAGGAAAAATCCAGTTTTGGATCTCACGGCCTTATTGCGGCGCGCGTGCGCATAGAGCCAGGACGCTTGCCTCGAAACCTGTGACGAGACGGGCGGAAGCGGGAACGGAACGGGACTGGAGCCATGGGCCGCCCGTCGTCTTTCATCTTCATGCATCGTCGTCGTTACTTTCGTGAGGACGGGCCCTCCCTAACAGGAACGGTGTTGACGACCGCGACAGGCTCGTTCCCAAGCCCGTCAGATACCTAGGGGCGGAGAGTGAACCCAGAGACTGGTCTACCCCAGTACACTAGTGCACCGCTACCGCCGCCGCGGGCGATGGCTGCAACTCGCCAAAGCCGCTGACACCCAACCGCCACGTCGTCGGCGCAGGGTCCCTCACGCAACCCCTCCCACCGCCCGTCAGTGCCGCCGGAATAGGCCTGCCAGCAAAAACCGCCATGGTCCGGACTATGTGGATGTTGCTGTCGCTATCTGTCAGGCAGCCGAGAGAGGTCTGGTTCCTGAGACGAAGAGGGGCGGTGTAGCGCATGTGCAAGTCGGACCATATCCCCTCGGTCGGTCTCCAGGGCCAACGATGGGCCAATCGATGTGAATCTCGGAACATTTATCTTCGCTCAATCCATCGGGCATTCTCCGAGCAGCATGGCCCACCCACTGCCTTCATTACCATGCCTACCGGTACCAGCAGTGCCACTGCCATGATGCCATGTCGTCTGCCATGGCCACGCTCACCAGCCACCTCTTGATCCATGAGTCGTGGTCCAAAGTGGCAAAGGCCACAACACATGATTGTGGAAGACGGCGACAAACCAGCCTCAGTTTACGGCTCTCACCGATACATACAGTATCTGACTCGCTACGGTGTGCCGTCGGACCCCGCCTTTCCGTCACCGACGCCTCCGGACGCCAATCCTGAACCGTTCCCTTCCTGTATCCGAAGCGTCCAGAACGACCTGCGGTACCTTAACCACGGCAGGGTCTGGTCGGCCCTATTCCGGCCGCCGCACGCGGTTCCGGTATCATTTGTGTCCACATTGCCTGTCTGGGAACGACTATTTTCGTTTTCATCTTCTTTATTCACCTCTATTTATATTTTCCACTTTGAATGAGAAAAGGGGAGTGGGGTTTCCCTCAAGGTTTCTTCTAGAGCCCTCCTCGAACGAGTTTCTGCGGCGCCGTTCCGCAGTCAGTCACACCCTTTGAAACTAGAGCGGAAACTTTGGGTATTATTCAGCAAAAACTCTGGCTCTGGTCTTAAGAGAGGCATGGCCAGAGGGTTTGCTCAACGCTTTTGACTTGAGCGGGCGGTATTAATCGGCGGGATCCGATTTGCCGGCCGCCTTTGAAAGAATACATCGTACTGTACTCTCCCTTTTTCCTTTCCTTGTCTTCCTCTCCCCTGCTTTTTCCGGCCTTTGGTTGGTTGGAGGCTTCCAGGAATGGAGTGTAAAGGCGCGGCTACGAATTGCAGACTTTGCATGCCTACTTGCGGAGTGTCTGTGCCTCCCTCACGATCCATGACCATGGGCGCGCAGCAGCGCTAAAGCAAGATGGCCCAGCCAGCCCGTTTGCCCGCCCAAGCACGGAATGGCCAGTCCCTCGGAGCCTCTCACTCTCTTCACTGACTCCATGTCCTCTACAGTGTACACGTGTAGGAGGCTGCCCAAACCCCCCGGGGCCTGCATACAAGACCTGCATTCAGACCCCCGCTTTTCGCGCCAGCTCACACACACCACACAGCTCCCGCATCTGCCAACCTTCCCTGAAGCTGCGATTGTCAGAAGGTGAACTTGGGCAGCAATTTTGTCTGGGTGACGGCATTGAGGGGGTGATCTCACAGTTGGGAAACGGTCAAGAGGGCGATTGCTATTTTGAGAGGGTTGTGAGTCATACGGGGGAGTGCGCCCCTAGTGAGAGAGTGGGAGAGAGAGAGAGTTGGCGATGCCGGCCTTGCAGACTTTTAATGCTCTGTTGGTGCTGGTGCCGATCGTGTGCCGATCGTTAATGTCGATATCCAGCAGACGGTTCATCATCTTGCCACAGCTTTCCGCCTTCGAACTTGACGTCTCTGGTGATCCGTTTATAGAAGCAAGTACATTCGGTGCTCGAGATGGAAGTGGGAGGTCGCGGTGTTACGGAGGCGAGAGCCCATTTCTACTTCCTTCAGTACCGGGACTTGATGAAGTGGTCTGGTCGGTCTCACGCGGAACAGCACGGATATCTGAGGTGACTAGGTAAATTCGGCAGGATTGTCCGGCACCACAGACAACTTTCAGGAGCGCCACGTCGCATCCTAGAGTGAAATGCTGATTGTGATTATCCGACATCATGGCCCGCTCCCAAAGCAAATGCCCCGACCAGAATATACAGCATAGAATCAAAACCCACAGCCCGGCCGCCGTCATCCGTGTGTAAATAGTCCCTGCTTTCACATAACTCATCATGAAAGCTGATATTCCAACTACCCCCGCCTACATTTTCTCCATGCCCAGTGAATCCAAGACCAACCTTTCAATCTTTCCGGGTACTTGCAGTTATAGTGTGTCATAACTCCTCTTTTATCATAAGTGTCTGGTTCTCGGTAAAACGCCACAACGGCATGTGACTTTATCTCTCGGCAACATAAGGACACCTCTCTACTCAATGGGCGAAAGTGACTGGGCATGAGGGCTTATATTGGCGTCAGCCCAGCAGAGGGGTCAAAGGTGGAAAACACGCGATGTTTCAAGGAAGAGGAATTCTTCTTCTGTAGCCGTTGTCGGTTTGTGACCGAACTGACAGGAGCCGGGAGGACAGTAACAGCTTGTACGAACCTCACTACCTATGGGTAAAGTACAATTACCTACTTGCACCGTAAGACCTCAGAGAAGAGTCGTTCATTAATCAATAGGCCCATTAACGATCCAGGTCCAGGCTCTTCTTCATTGGAGACCGGGCGAGACAGAGAGCTGATCCACTACACCTAGATGAAGAGGTTATCATAGCCCTAGCAGAAGAGGGCCTCGGCGGGTTTGATCTTAGGGTCCCTTTCCTCGAATGAAAATCGAGGGTGTCGGGCAAGGCAAGACTATTCGACTGGCAGTTGTTCCAAACAAGGAAGGAACGTCCCTTGAAGGCGAGTAGAGGCAGGATGGGGGGAATCGCTAACTGGAAGGCGCACTTCGCCCCCACCACCGATCTTCCGACCCCCAATTCCATCAGGTCGTCAAGAGACAGTGACATACTCCTGCTGTATATCCGAGTTACCTGGTCGGATTAGAAACAGCGAAGCCATCCAACGCTACGAACAACAACGTCGCTACTGCGATGCAGGTACGAGAAAACTCCCCAGACAGTCCAAGCTAACCTACACACCACTTGCCAAAGTTTGACATCCTTACTGGCCCGACACCCCGAGTAGCATTGACTCTGGCTTTGACTAACCTACCCATCGAAGGACAAACCCTACCTTCACTTGGACACCGCCATATACTGACTTGCCGGCTTGTATGGGAACCCTGCTGGGTGCTTCCCAAGTGTGGGGATCGGTGGTATCGGCCCTCGCACTCTAGCTAACACCGTCTACGGCTCGCGACTACGGTGGTTGAAGAAGCTGCCCCCTATCATCGACTTCGACCTATCTAGCTTCAATACTATAATCGATTCACCGCAACGTCGAATTCGGCTTGGGATCGACTTTGTCGATGCGATCGATGGCTTTGTTGACACTTTGAACGGGTGGAAACGCGAAGCGCTGTTCGACCTGGAGATCCACGAAGAACGGTCATGCGGCCATCATCTCAACCATTTCGGGAGCGATCTCGTCACCGGGCCCAGGCGATCAATCGACTGTGTTCGTTCTATTCGACTTATGGAACACAGCTGCGGTAGGTGTCGCTGTTGTTCCTATCGTGGACTCCTATTATATCTATGTCCTACCAGTCAGAGTCGGACAGCTTGAAGAAGATATCGTGCGCGTACCACGAGCGGATCCACCGCAACCGAGCCATACAGTACAAGGGCTGGGACTTTCTGCCGTCAGGGGTGCAAGCCCTCACTATCCGCAATATGGACGAGCCAGTTGATGCACGTGATATGATAGTTGCGTCCGGAATTCTCAAGAGATCTTTACCCACGATCAGCCGTCAACTCGGGACTCTTCACGCACCACATTACTTAGATGTGCCCTCTTCTACTTGTCACTTGCATCTAATGCTCCGTGGCAGTAGCCTCGTCTCCGAAATCTTTCAATAACACCCGCAGCTTTTGAGCTGGGCAATAAGAATCTCGAAATAGAGACGGCCAAAGCCGCCCGGGGAATGCCGAGTGTAAGGCGGATTGAGGTTTGGTCTGCCTGTGAGCGAAAAGCGAGCAATTGCTTTTGCTACATTGTCAAACGGAAAGATGCTCGCGCCGTATGGAGGTAAACCGGGAATTTTGAGTGTTGGAGGCTCTCGCCGACGAATGGGACCGTACAACCAACAATTCGAATATGCACACGAGTGTGTGATACGGGTTAATCTTGGCTGGGTGAAATAGGACTAACAGCAGACTAATCATTGCTGCACGAAGAAGGAGATCTGTATAGAACACGTACATTTGCAAGTATCAAAAACATGCCAAAATCGCCCGCAAGCTGAATTCGGAAGCTCACATCATCTGGGACCGGCATGCTGATAATCAACCGAGTCGAGGCGCAGAGTACGTACACACGCAATGTTACAGCAGGTCCGCAGGGCTTACTCCGTCAAAACCCAAATGGATTTTAAAAAAGCACACTTTGTTTACAGCCGCTCCCTTCTGTATATAAAGCTTCTCTGCTTTACTACAAGTAATCGTGTAATATGATTGGCCTAAACAAAAAGCTACCTGATAATACAGCTAGATGCTGGCAGCTGGGTGCTAGTAATGATGGGCAGGCGCTAGCGATAGTGGCACAGTGGGTGGGTGCTGGCATAGTCGCATACCTACCTAGGTAGGTAGGTAGGTACCCTACTAAGGTAGGTACATAGGAGCTGGCGATAGTGGACAGGCGCTGGCACGGATATGAGCCGGAGGAAGCCATGCTGGCAGGGCCTAGGGTTGACCTTTCATGGGCCTAGCAGCTCGGCTACCTATTCTACTAATCTTATAGAAACATAAGAATACAGCTAATTAGACCTTCCAGATCAGCCACACCTGCCAAAAGCAAAAGTGTTTGGACGGAGTAAGCCCTGCGGGCTGCCGTATAATGTGGGTCGGCCGACAGTACCTCGTTGCAGAGTCCGAGCAGTCCTCTCAACGCCGAGCCCTTTGAGCATCGATAGCGACAAATGGGGAAAGTAAATGAACAAACAACACACCAGCTGCTGATAAATGCTGACAATGCGCGAGAAAAGAGGGAATATACATCATACATGCCCAGCCTCTGCTATGCAGCAAGGTGGATGGCATTGTCTGGTCCGCGGGATTGTCGGCTCACCCTTATACTCGCCATTTCTGCATCTTCTTCGGACCAAAGCTCTCGTACTGTACGGTGGCCCCGGACTTACAGGGGTTTGCTAAGGGTCGCGAAGATTATTTGATTGTGCTGTGAAACCATCCACCTGCTCTATCCGTCCGTCTACATGGATAAAGGAGCACGTGAAAAGGGTCGACCATGCCGTCAGCGATCAAAACCAGGCCGTACCTGCAGTGTCTGGCGATCCGAATCAACGACGATTACAACGCAAACTGGTACCTTATCTTTTTCCGTCTTGGCAACCTTTTCAACCGACTGGGCGCTTCTCCACAATGTCCTTTCCAAGGCGCGTATCAAGGAGTTGTGTTAGGATAAGCGGGTTGAGAGGTGGCCGAAGATGCTCGGAAGGGGAATGCCCGATCAACGCCAAGTATTCTGCACTTGATGGGAAACTTGAGATACCCGTGTATAAGTAGTGCCGCCCAGTGCTTGCTCAGTTACCACCGCGTCTCTCGAGGTGTCTACGAGCAACCCACTCATTTCCCTCACTTGTGCTTTTGCATTTTACGCAACCACGATCCTTACTCACTATGCCGTTCTTTCGCCAGTCCTCCAAGTCCCAGCCTAGGTGGCGAGGCTTCACGGTTGCAGCCCTGCTCACGGCGAGCTGTGTCGCCAATGCCTATGCCATCCCGCGCCAGATCAAGCCATCTCAGCTGCTGCAAAGCTATGACTATGTCGTTGTGGGAGGTGGAACGGCAGGACTGACTCTGGCAGACCGCCTGACCGAGGACCCGGAGACGACCGTCTTGGTTCTCGAAGCCGGTGACTGGGGCGACATGGCAGACAATCTTTTGGTTCGCACTTCGGGCAGAAACGCATCTTTCACCGAATTGCTGTGGCCCGACCTTCAGTCTGTGCCACAGCCTAATCTGAACGGAAGGCCTAGCAACGTCTACATTGCCAAGCGAGTCGGAGGCGGCTCGGCCGTGAACGCCATGATGAACATGCGAGGCTCTGCGGAGGACTACGACCGCTGGGCTACCCTCTTCGGAGACGAAGCCCAGCAGGGCACTGCCGACTGGAGCTGGGGTGGCATCTTGCCGTTCTTCAAGAAGGTGAGAAGAGTATCCTGAGCTGTTCACCAAGGCACCAAGCTGACTGTCACATAACAGGGCCTCCACTTCACTGAGCCGCCGCCGGAGCTGACCGACAACTTTGACAGCGTCAAGTACGACGCCTCCAACTGGGGAGACTCTTCCGACATCTATGCCGGTTGGCCTCGGTTCTACTACCCCGGTGTGACTCCGCTCGTGGAGGCGTTCAAGGAGATTGACGGCGTTGAGTTCCCGTCCGACAGCGGTGCTGGACAGGCGGGTGTCTTCTGGTTCCCCACGCTAATGGATCCCCGGACCGTCACGCGCTCCTATGCCGGTACTGGTCACTATCTCAACGTCAACGCCACCCGCCCCAACTACCACCTTTTGGTCAACATCCAGGTTCGCAGGCTGCTATTGGACGATGAGCTCTCCGCCACGGGGGTCGAGTTCCCGTCGGGTAACAGCACCCTGCTCACCGTCAGTGCAAAGAAGGAGGTCATTCTCTCTGCCGGTACCATTCACACTCCTCACCTCTTGCAGCTGAGCGGCATCGGTCCCAAGAATGTTCTCGAGGCCGGTGGTATTGACGTGCTTGTCGACCTACCCGGTGTTGGCCAGAACTTCCAAGACCACCCCAGTCTGTCTGCAATGAACATTACTCGTAAGTGACAAGAGCACCTCGCAGCTTGAGGATAAGGAGCTTTCTATAATTGGACATGCCTAACCTTTTGCATAGTCTCTAAAATCACGTCGATCCACCCGAACCCGCGGGACCTGGTGGAAGGAAACGACTTCAAAGATTGGGCCGATGAGGTGTGGGCAGCTAATAAGACGGGTCCGTAACCACCCCATTCCTACCTATCGCACATGTCCCACTGTGCGTGTTCTACCGAGACTGACGTTTTGAACAACTCGCACCATATAGGCCCATACACCATCGCACTCGCTAATGTGGCTGGCTGGTTGCCATTCACCGTCGTGTCGGACAAGGCGGACGAGCTTGCCACGAAGCTGGAGCAACAAGATTTCGCCAGCCTGTTGTCGGCCGACGCCGACGCCACCGTGGTCGCCGGCTTCGAGGCGCAGATGAAGATGCTCGCCGCCCAGATGCGTTCCAAGGACACGGTCTTTACCCGTCTCCAGCTCATCGCCGACCACGGCGCCCAGGGCCCCGTGGCGATGCAGTCCTTCAGCCGCGGTACCGTCAACATCAACCCGACGGATCCGCGCAACACGGAGCCCTTGATCGACTACCGCGCCCTGACCAACCCCCTGGAGGCCGACTTCTTCGTCGAGGCGATCAAGTTCCTCCGTCGCTACAATTTTGAGACCTCCCTGGCCTCCGAGTTCGGCCCGGTCGAGTACGCCCCGGGTCCCGACGTCGTCTCGGACGAGGACCTCAAGGCCTACATCGCCAGCGCCATGTCCCCTACCGACTACCATCCCGTCGGCACGGCATCCATGATGCCGCTGAAGCTGGGCGGCGTCGTCGACCAAACCCTCCGCGTGTACGGAGTCAAGAACCTGAGAGTGGTCGACGCCAGCGTCATGCCCATGGTTCCCGCTGCCAACACGTGCCAGCCTACCTACGCCCTGGCCGAGAAGGTGAGTTGTGGGTCTTGATATCATTCATCCCTCCGTTCATGCGTCTTTCCCTTGGACCATTTAGTTTTCTCCCAGCGAACCAACTCCTTACGGTTCTGAGCTAACGACATGCTGCGAATTACAGGCTGCGGAAATTATCAAGCAAGGCATCTAAGCCCCCATCAAAGTATAAGTCTTCACCGAGACTGTCTGTGCTTGTAACTACGCGTAAAAAGCTTGGGGTTTCTCCAGGGCTCTAAGCTATTGCCAGCCTGGGTGGGATATCCATATTTGCTAGGTGTGACGGTTCCGCCGCACCTGTCTGAAGCACAGGGTCTAGGTGGTGACACAGCCACGCCATGGAATCACTCTTGGTACAGATATAAGTGCAATATAGTCAATCAAGATGGATTAATTTCTGGAACGTCGTGTTTGAAGTGTGGGCAAATCTACAATTGGTCAACCACTCTGCCCAAATGGGCTTGACTGCTGTATGAGTGTCGGCCACATTATCCGATTACATGACCCCAGCCGCCCAAATGAGGGAATGCCATTGCACCGGATTGGCAGGGACATTCAGTTTGTGGTGGATTAATAGTTCCAGTCTGCGAAGCAGAAGACCTTGCGACGTGGCTCATGGTTACGACAAAATCGACTTGTACAATGTATTATGCATAACGTACCCTAGGTAGGTGGGTTGGGAGTACTATGGTTACAGGCCGAAATATAAATGCCCCTACCAGGTAGCCCTCCATTAGCCTGCCAGCTGTCAACACCATCTAGCTATCACATATTACCTATCACTCCTACTACTAAATACTTAGGTAACTAAGGCCTATAAATTATTCTTTCTAAAAGCCTATATAAATAAGTAAGATAACTAGCTAATCTAGGTATCATATTAGGAGATAGAGATAGGTAGAATACTTAGGTACTATAAGCACTGTGTGGCGATATACATTGTATGGGCCATTAAACTTACCCTTGCAACCCAGTAAAAACAAGCAAGACCGATCGGTTATCGAACTATAAGGGTACATACCTGTAGTTCCACCTACCTACCTAGGTACCTAACTACCTAGGTAGGCAGGTACCTACTGTAAGCAAAGGTGGCTCTCGGCCGATGGGTGCCTAGATGTTCTTCACCTTACGGCGCCGCTGATCTCGCTTATTACATAATACGTCCCCCCATGGTGGTTGTCTCCCGAAGCATTCTTCAACCTTCCGGAAGGCTCTCCTTGCGTCCTTCCTGTTCCCTTGAGTCATGTGAGCGCAGAAGTGTGTGCCTGGAATTTGGGACCGGGCTGCCTTGCCCCACCTACCCCTGACCTCCAGTACCTATATAAACCTCCTCTCCCTCCCTCCCCCTTCAAAAGCTTCTTCTTCTTCTTCATACTTACCTTGTCGCGTGTTCCCGAGCTCAAGATTTCGGGAATGCAAGGAGGGAGGCCTGCATTGCACATCGCGGAGTCGACCTCCTTCGATTGTCCTTCGGGGCCATCGGCGGCGGAATTTTTGATTTTTACCACAAATGGTACACCTTTTCATTGTGCTTGTCGCTTTACGCGACGGTATGAAGAAGAGACGACGACAATATAGGACACGCTACGATTGGCCTACTGTCTGTTTGCTTATAAGGCTAGCCAAACGCACAATTCTAATTGAAGCTCGGCCAGGCCGAGGGAAGATGGGATTACAGAGAGAACACTGGTCGAGTATCTATGGGCTACATAACCAGCTGCAACTCGCGCTCGGATTTTTTAAGCGGACTCTGCATGCAATATGTGGCAAAGAGCCACCCAGCAACGCGGATGGGATAACTATTGCTAGGTGGCAACAGCTAGATGGTCTCATTCCGTCACATTGTTCTTCTATGATCCTCTTTTCAAGTGGCGAGAGATATTGACTCACGTATTGAAGAAAGCATAGATATACTCAATACCATCAAGGTCTTTGCGAGCTTCTGATGCAAGCAGGGTAGCCAGCCTCTTTTCTAGCCAGTCTAGCAGCCCAGGGCCGCCCGTGTTAGAGGAGCCATGAGAAAGCCCGTTCAGATTGGACGCCAGATTCCCGTGGTTCCAAACACCGAGCTCTTCGAACCCGATCTCGGCTATGATGCCCCCGAACCGGCCAGATTTTCCTCCCAAGGGGGGGGGCGGGGTCGTTAGCGCACCGGAGCACGGACGGAAAGCCTTCATAAGGCTGCAGCCCTCCGTGAGCATGCCGTCGTCTGATGCTGGGAAGCCATCCACGTCGTTGAGCTCGAGACACCCACCACACCAGGGCCGAGGTTGCTATAAAGACTCAAGCAAGTTGCAGTATTGAAGGTCCCGGGAACCCCAACTTGGAGCATCGCTCGAGGCCGCGAAAAAAACACCCATGGCTCCTCGATGTCATCGATCTCAAACCGCACACTTGGCGGGGTGCTAGGGGGGTCATGCTAGAGCAGCCTCGATAATGCATACCCGCCCCGTACTTGTGCTTGTGGTACGTCCGTCCGTTTTTCTATCAAATGATCAAGAACCGAAACAGTCATACTCGCAGTCGAGGAAGCAAGGCCCGCCCGGAAACCGTTTGATTAGCTTCCGGCCTCCAAATCGAGGCGCGGACTCGCATAGCTATATACGGCCCTGGCGGTTTGGGGTCCAGACCAGACTCGCTACCCAGCGATTTGCCCACTTTGGGAGTTATGAGTTGTTGGTTCTTAGGAATCGATGGGGGGTTTTCCAGAAGCAGTATCTGGCGAATGGCGCGGAAGGGGGACGAGGGACCGACCCCGTTCCGCAACCTCATGTTATCTCGCGTGCTTATCCTCCACAATACATGGATTCTTAGCCAGTCGGAGACGGGTTCACAGTTTTGTTTGCGGGGGGGGGAGGGGGGGGGGGGGGCAATAGGGACAAGCACAGTGTCCAGATTTAACTATATTCTTAGCGATACACTAAGCATACACTAGATATTTACCTAGAATATGGTGTATACCTTCGACAACTATAGAACCGCTGGACGAAGCGGACGAGGTCTGGGAAGCAGCAACTTTGGCATGGGAGCATGTGGACTTATCCTCAAGACAGAAGAACACCATGCTAACTCAGGTTCGACGTAGAGCCGGATCGACAGGGGGTTGAGGGCACAGCGGAGACGTACAAGTGTGCGACGCTTGCTTATAGTCGCTGGCGCATGGGAGAGCTCGGGTTGGCCAGATGGGCAGGTGGGAGGGGACGAAAGAAAGCGAATCATACCAGGAGAGACAGCAAATGAAGCGGAAACCTCTCTTCTACTACGTAGTAGTAGGTAGGTTTCTCCAAACCCCGCTACAAACGCTACCCAGAGCCCCCCCTCCCCTCCCTTTGCCCTTCATGAACAAGGAGGGTTGATAAAGAGACCGTCCACACAAATGGAAGAAAAGCTATGCGAAAAGAGAACTCGACGAGGACGCCGCATGCGATGCTACGCTGTGCTGTGTTTCGCTCCACTTCTCAGCAGAAACCTGGTATCCCTGAAAGAAAGAAGAAGTAGAAGAAACAGGACCAAATGTTGTCCCTAAAAAACCCCAACGCCGCAGCCGCCCTTTTTTTTGCTTCGCTTTGTCGAAAATTAATTAGCCACTGATGGGTATGCATGCATGCATGCATGCTAAACGATGGCCATGAAGGCCCGCCAGCCGCCAGACGCTTATGTGCTGGGAATACATGGGTTGTGCGTATATTCCGACCTACTCCATGGACAAACTCGTTGGCTCTGGAATGGAGCAGGGGGGATACGAGGTCCTCTCATGTCGCTATGCTTGTGTAGAAACAATGAAGCTAATGCGAGTGCGAGCAATGTCCATAAAACAGTTAACTACTCATCGTCAAAGATCTCGTAGGTGTTCTGCAGAATCGTGTCGACGACCTTGATCTGCCACCCGGCGTCGGCGATGCTGGTGGACGGATCGGTGCCCATGACCGTGGGGCCGAAGATAACGGACAGGTTGTGCGAGTTCATGCGGTTGATGTGGGAGTTCTCCATGATGCGATGGAGATGCAGCGTCAGCGAGCGCAGGGTGGCGTAGTTGGGATCGGGCAGGCTGTTAATAATGGCGTGGAGGGAGTCTCGGCGAACGATGTCGTCCTCGAGTTCTGGTAACGATTAGGAGAGCCCATATACAAAAACTTGCTAATGGAAAGATAGAGAAAAAAACTCACTAGCTGCCTCAATCAACTCGCTGTGGTGCTCCGTGGTGAGCAAGGGGTTAGGGAGATCGCGTAAGAACTGCTTCAACAGGCCGGTGACACTATTGACGTCGTGGAAAAAGTTTTCCGGATTCCTAAAGTCCAGAAGGGGGCTGCTCGAGTCTGTGTCGAACATTGTCTTGAGCTTGTTGATGTGCGTCAACGAGCCGGACTGTCGGTAGATACCCTCAACGCCAAGTCCATAGAGGTCCACTGCCTGGATACACTGATAGACAACCATCGGCACAGGCAAGCCGTCTCGCTCATATAAGCGAGTAAGGCTCAGCCCGAAGACAGGACTCGCGGCATTCGGGGCCGGTCCGGAAGGACCAGAAGAGAGAGGCTGTTTGTTGTGCGTGGGGTATCCTCCAGCCCCGGGAGGCGGCCCCTGCGGAGGATACTGCTGCATTGGGTTACTTTGGCGCTGCTGCTGAGGCGGTTGGTATTGGCTCTGCTGCGGTGGCGACGCTGGTTGCTGCTGCTGCTGCTGCTGCTGCTGCTTTGGGGGAGGCGATTGCGAAGTCTGGAATGGCAGAGCTCCGAGCTGCGGCGGCCCCTGCGACGCGATGGTGCCTCCGTTGTACCTCGACGTCACCACCCCCGAGTTGCGGTTTGACTGGAACTGCTGTTGCTGGCTAGGTTGTTGGCTTAGCATATTGCTGGCGCTGAAGCTGCGGCCGTGTTGCGACTGAGGGGGCTGATACTGCTGCTGAGACGACGGTCGTTGCTGTTGCGATGCAGGCATATTCGGCGGCACAAAGTCTCGAGGAGACTCGGCGGGCTGCTGGGGACCCGCTGGTCTAGCAGGAGGCGGCATCTCTCGTTGCTGCTGCTGTTGCTGTTGACCCTGTCCAGGCGGCGGCCCCGAGAACTGGCCGGACGGCGTACCCTGCAGCCCATTCGAGACCGACGCATTGGACTGGTGGCCCATCGCCGGGTGGCGGGCGGTGGCCAGGATCGGGTTCTTTTCGTATTTGACTTCGCCATTGTTGTTTGCTACCTTTGAGTAGTGAGAGGTGAGGTAATCGTGGAGGTCCTTTTCGTTGTTGATGGCCATGACAGCCTCGCGAAGACTACGCGGCCCCCCGGAACCGTGCCCCTTGATAGGGCTAATGCTGAGGCCGTTGCTCAGAAGCAGCTTCTCGTTGAAGGACGCTGCGACAGTGTTAGCTCCGTAAGACTGGCAAGCCGACCACACTTGAACCTACCAAACTTCTGCATCTGCAGCGCCAGGCCCGAATCCGTCTCCTTGACCAAATCCTGAAGAGCGGAAATGGCCTCTGGTCTTGTCCTCGCAATCAGCTCCGCCTTCTCGCTCTGTAGCGTCTGCACCTTGGACTGATAGTCTTGGTCGGCGGCCTGTGCCTTGCGCAAAAGATCCTCCTCGTGCTGGGGGCCCGACTTGGACTTGAGACTGAACATCTTGCCGCTGTTCCTGCTGGTGTCGCCGGTGCGCGCGCGGTCGTATTCCTCTGCCAGACTGTCATACTTGGCTTTGGATTTGCGCATCGCCGCCTCCAGCTCGGCCACCCTGTGCTCAGCCGCCAGGCCGTTAGCCTTCCACCCTTTTCTGCTGCGCTCCGCGACGGCTGCGAGCTCGAGGAGGTCCTCGTGCATCAGCTGTAGTGATTGGGCGAACTGGGAGCCGTTCTCGGCCATGCGCTCGTGGATATACATCATTTCGCTGTAGGCTTGTGCAAAGGTGCCTTGTCGGTGATCGGGCTGGTGCATCGTCTCCTGGCTGATGCGGGACAGCTTTTTGAGGGAGGAGGCATGGCTCTCTTCGATGTGAGATCGTTTCTTGAGGAAGAGGGCGAATTCCTATAGTTCCGTTAACAGCCGTGATCGCAGGCTCATGGGGTCAACGATGACTCACCTTTGCAGAGGCAATGCTCGCCTTGAGCTGGTTCAGCATGGTCGCGATTCCGATCTGGGCCATTGTCAGCGCATGCGGAAGAGTTTGGGGGTAAGCGGCAGGCGAAGGGCTTACATCCGATGACAGCACATCTTGGACCTGGCGCGAAAGCTCGGAAGCGGGCGCCGAAGCTGTCTCGGAACCGGCGGGTGCGTCGCCGTTGGATACAGGAGCTCCCCCATTCTGGGAGGGAGCTGTTGTTGTTGTTGTTGTTGTTGTTTCTGTGGTCCCTAGCGACATGCTGCTCGTCCTGTCGCGCTGTTCGTTGTGGGAAGGTAAGTTGTCGTCGGAGGAGGAGCGGAGGTCGGCCATTTTGAGAGGTCAAGGAGAGTCAGGCAACCCGTCGCAAAGGAATTTGAGTGAGCAACACGAGATGAAGGTTCCAGCTCAGGTAGTGGCAGCTGACTTTCGAGGATGAGATGGACCAAGTGAAGTGAGCGGCCAGGGCAGGCGTCGTTTGAAACCGAGGCCGAGGGCGTGAACTTTGTTTAGGTGCAAGCCGGAATCGGGGGACGTGTTTAGGTGGAGAGACAAGGGGTGAAACGGAGGAGATTCATGCGCGAGAGGTGCTCGACTATGGCGTGAACGGGTTGATGAAAAGAACGGGTCGTCCAATGTGACGGGTTGATCGGGGAAGTGGGTGTTGCGCGGGTGGGAAATGTGGCCTCGGATACACGGACGAGGGCGAGAATGTGGCGGCAGAGGTGGTGCGCTGTGCAAATACACTGACTGCAGAGTCGAGGTCTGGTGACAGGCCCGGGAGGGGAGCACACGGAGGTCGGAATAACGTGGGACAATCGACACCAAGGGGGTAGAAAAGACTGGGGGGTGAAGAAGGACAGCGGACCGGGGTTGGTGTCTACTGTGTACTGTACTACGTACCAAGTGTCTGTCTGTCTACCTACCTACCAGGTAGGTACGTTGAAAACGACCGTTGGTAGCGTCGAGGTCGGACGACGATGGTCGGTCAACTCGACGGGGCGGGATGCGAAGGTAAGGAAAAAGGAAGCTATACCCGTGCCCGCCCCCACTTTAATTGGAACTCGAGGACTCGTCACCCACTAAAGTGGGTGCTGAACACCCATACGTCCATAACACCCATATGTCCAAAAAAGTGATTAATTGAATCTATTCCCACCCTCAACCCCTCTTCAGCAAGCGACCACAGCCCTCATCATCAATGATATATAATGGCTGTAATTTCCCGTCAATTCTCATCTTCCGAGCCTTTTTTGCGGCCTCAAAAACCACCTTTTTCGTGGTTTGGCGGATCTTTTGCTCAAGGGACTGTATCACCTTCACAGCCTTCGCATACTCGTTTTCCTGCCTCTGCCTCACCATTTTCCTTCCATCTTTGACTTGGATAACCCCTCCTGTTTGTAGTTGTGTATTTCGTGCCTGACGACGAGCTCTGCGGACCTTTTCAGCTAAATTGGTCCTTGAGAGATCTCTCTTGACCTGGATCAATTCAGACCCTTGGGTTAGGGCCCCTCTGATGAATCGATCTAGATTGTGGTTGAATGGCGAGACCTCTCCAGTCAGCTCTTCGATTTGGTTGCTGATGATCTCTGATGCCTCAGAGAGCTTATTCGCCACTCTTCTGAGTTTCCTGATGGTTGTAGGAGTACTGAAGGAGGAGGACGACGATCCTGTGTTGGGTGGTGTGGTCACTGTAGGAGGGGTGCCATCTCGGATTGCGATCTTCTCCAGCACCACTTGTGGGTTGAATGGGTTTATCCCAGTCTTCTTAAAAGCTGATATAATAGTAGATTGCTTGAAGGTTTGTTTACGAATGGACTGAATAAAACTGAGGAACTCCAGCTTGGTGATGTTGGTACAGCCTTCCCGGACTATGGTGTCAACTGCAAGGCTGTGGTAGTGCTTGAGAGGCTGAAACACTACCACATCCAGTGGCTGAAGGAGATGGGTTGAATGAGGAGGGAGGCCAAAAGGAAGGATCTCATGATCCTCACAATACTGTAGGAACTCAACAGTGTGATGAGAGCCATATCCATCAATCAGAAGGAGCCTCTTGTGGCCCTGGGTCCGGTTCTTTGAGTGTATATCGAAGTGCTTGATCCAATCGAGGGACATCTGGTCATTCGAATAACCAGTTGGCGATACTCCAATTACTGTATCCGCCTCCAAGTCCTTGATGCCATACCATCTGCTCATATGAACAGAGCCACTAAGGATCAAGAACGCAGGGATATAATCACCTGCTGCGGATATGGCCTCAATCGCAGTTGCTGACTCTCTGTTGGTTGGGATGGCGAAGTAATGGGCCCTCTTGCGTTTGGTGATGACCATCTTATCCTTCCCAACTCCTATTTGGAAGCCAGTCTCGTCCATGTTCCAGATATCAGAGGGTTGTATACCATATACCTTAATGGTCTCTTGGAGCATCAGAAACCAACTGTTGATAACCTCTATATCCTCAGACTTCTTCCGTTCCATATCAAGGGTCTTCTCTTTGGCGTAGAAGTACCCATGCCTCTTGATGAATCGACTGGCCCACATAGGGTTGACAGTTGGAGGAGGCATCTGATGATCTTCATGGGACTTAGCCAAGAGGTAATTGGCAGCATCCACAAGAAGCTCTCGCCGTAGGGCAAGATTCATATGATCCATTCGATCAATATAGTGACAAAGAGCCTTCTCCTGGTCCCAGGTAAGCTTTCTACCGTGGACTGGGCGGTCCTTAAGAGATGGTGTTCCTGAAAGCCTCCGATACAGCTTCTTACGTGGTATCTGGTATTTCTCAGCCACGGCAGTAAGCTTTAAGTTCGGGTTTTCACGAATCGATAGAATGGCCTCCTGGATACGCTCCTCTTCAGTTTGATTGAATTTGGTCATTGTGGTGGCTTGGATCGAAGGTGGTGATGTTGATGTTGAGCTTGAGGGATTTTTTGGACATATGGGTGTTATGGACGTATGGGTGTTCAGCACCCACTTTAGTGGGTGACGAGTCCTCGAGTTCCAATTAAAGTGGGGGCGGGCACGGGTACAAGGAGCAAGAAAAAGAGTAGGATAATGAAAAAAGAAAGGAAAAAACAGAGTTGATCTGGAAAGCGACAAGAACAGGCTATGGAATGTCTTGGTTGAGACGAGACTACTGGCAGTGGGCATTAGCGTACAGACAGAGAGACACGTCAGGCAAAGAATGCGGGCCGCGTAGTCTTGGCCGGGTGCAGTTGAACACCCTAGACGAAGGGGGGCTGGCAAGGAAGGCCTGAAGAAACATTGTTCGCTCTTCTACATGGCGCAGACGATGACAACATGGGGGAGTAGAGTACAGTTACAAGGTCGACATTGCGTTATGAGGTGACGACTGCCGTCATGCGCCTCAGTTGCATCGTGAGGCCGAAGAAGGCCAGTCAGCCACGTTTGGTCACGGCTACCTGGGTGGCATTACATACTTTGTATATGCCCGGACCATCGGGCTCGAGTGCTATGAATAGGTACCCAAGGTAAGGTAGGAGGTAGCGAGAACTCTAATAGCGGCCAGCATTGAGTGTGTCAGATCGAATCAACGTCCCTCCGCCAGAGGCGTCAGTCACTTCCAGCCGGCCTGCTCCCCCCACAATTGGAGCTAAAACGAATAAACCGGGGGCAAAGGGCAAGCAATCAAGCAAGCTCCCCTCTGGTCAAATCACTCATCATCCACACAGACCTCGCACCACCAGATCCGCCGTCGGCAAACGGGTACGCAATTAGCAGTGCTGGGCGAAGTAGTCCTTCTTGAGCCTAGTTCACCCTTCTCTAGGTACCTGTCCGGGACGAGCACTGTCTTTGCTGAAGAACTGGCGACTCGACGGACCCAACCCGCATCGGCTTGAGATGAATGCCAACCTGAAGCACCCATCAAGCCGATCGCCATGAATCGACGCACGGAACACAAACGCACAACCGTTGTAATTGCTTCCAAGGCACGGTTGACACATCGCTGACGAGACTTCAACCTATGTTTGCATCCAACCAAAGTCTCCCCGGAATGCGACTTGTCCCTGACCCTTGGCAATGATGCCCCAACTCCACCGTCGGGTCGTCTCTACTTTGCCGACGTTCCCTCGATATCACTCACTAATGCTCATCAACACCCACCAGCGGGAGAACTCGACCCGCGGCAACCATCGTCTCCTGCGGATCCTCTCATTTCATGCAACCCAGCAAGATGCCACGAGCTCGACCAGTGACAGCCTCAGCCGGCAACTGACGTCCTTCCTCCCTCCCTCCCGCTTTCGTGAGCCCGCCGCCTCCCCCGTCACCTCTTATCGCTCCCAAACTGCCCCCTCGACGTAGATCTTGGGCAAAGTGTGTCACGCCAGACCACTTCCCCCCTTCCCTATTACCCCTGCGCCCTTTTCCGCGCTCCACCCGTGCATGCCGTGGTCTCAGATGGTCCGGCGGAAGGAAGCATTCACCTCCTCGACCAGTGTAACCGCAGATCACGGAATCGTCAGTCCTCTCGTTCTGCAGCATATAGATGTCTCCTTCTTCATGCGGAATATTTGGCACCGACCCCCCTTGCTTCCCAGTTCGCTGTTGCATCGAGGCTCCCCTCTCCCATACAACCTCGCCGCCCGCGTTCGTCGAGACTCGATTTATTAAAGTGACGGATCAACATGATGCCTGGCCAGGGGGTTGGGTAAGTAAAACACACCCAATCGACTCCGGCCACGGCACGAGTGCATTGAACGGCCACTCGTCGCCGACGATCATCTGCCATGCCGTCAAGAAGCATGACGGGCATCAGTGTTTCAATCACAATAGCAAACCCTTTTAGGGTCAAGAGAGATGGGACGGCATCTGAACTGAAAGCGGCTCCCGCCGTGGACTCCGATTTGCCCTAGCGCCTAGCCAAGCACGTTTAGAGACGACCAGCAAACTGCTCCTATGGCCTCTGATCATGATGTTGTGGGTTGCTCCCCGAGCTCGCCTCCCCCACTCTTCAAAACCGCCGACCCCAAAGCCGCGAAATGCTGTCAACTTGCTCGCCACTCGTACCTCTACCCCTCTTCCCGCCCCTCCAGCCAGTGGGACTCTCTGTCCGTAGGTCCCTCCTCTAGTCTTCGTGCCGTAGACGGCCTCTCCTTGCCTCTCCAACGAGATCCGCCCGCACCGCCTAGTAGAACATCAGGTCCAAATGCTTCTTGTCGTCCATATAGCGCTCCTTGAACTCCTGCCGCGCCAGCCACCTCGCCAGCGGGAGCATCGTGTCCTTCATGTCCATGACGCCGCGCTTCTTCTGGTCAATGTGTGATGCGTCCACCACGATGCGCTGCAGCTTCTCCAATGACAATGCCCCTTTTTTTTGCCCCTCGTCCGTCAGCCTCTCTGCTCACTGGGTAAGAGGGGTTGCCTCTTATAGTGTAGAAAAACAGGGAGGGCAGCGATACTCACCATTCTCTGCCAACTCCGTGAGCCTCGCCGGCGTACCGACTGCGATGCCTGTCCGCGTGTTCTGCAGAAACTTGACCTGCTCATCCACCTTCATGTGTTTTGCGAACTGCAGGACCCTGTTAGACCGGATGTCATTCACGAAACAAGAAATGCGAAAAAGAAAGATCCCCAGAAAGGAACAACCTCATGGAGCCTGTCGGTGGGCAGAACGACCAAGGGAGCGAGGGGCTTGACTTACAAGCTTCGACACGGTGCTCTTCTTGGACTGGAACTTCCTCACGGAGCGCACGATGTCCGCCGCCCGCAGGCCGGCCCCGGCGACGATGATGGTGTGCGGGGCGCCCTTCTTCTCGGGCGCCGTGCTTAGCCTCTCGGGCTTCTCGGCGAACTTTTCCAGGAACTCAGGCAGCTTCTCCAGGGCTCTGGGTTCCGTCCACGAAGTCGTATCCTTGATGGAGCTCGCTACAGGCATCTGTTAGCATGTGCCTTTGATACTTGGTTCGTGGCATCCGGCCTCTCATCGGGGAGGGGGGGGGGGGTTTTCTATAGCCCTCATGCGTAGAGATAAAGGGGGGCGGGTGAGTGAGAGCTCACCTGAGATGGACAAGTCGGACAGCTCTACGGGGCTCAGATCCGTGCCGAACCGGGCAATCTTCTGCGCGGTATAATCGGCGAGCAGCTGGTTGTCCATGACGGCGAACGCCTCGTTGATGCCAAGCTCGTTGTTCAGGAGCGTCTCGTCCACGTGGTACGCCGACTTCTTCTTCTTCTTCTTCTGACCCTCGGCGTCCTGGCTCGGCGCCGCTCTCTTTTTGGGGTTGGACATGGTGGGTGTGAAGGTGTGTCTATACTTTTTTCACAAGGTGTCCCTGATGAAAAAGAAAAAAAAATGGCTGTCAAGTTGTGCGTCGTTGGGCGACAAGTTGAATAAACGGGTATCGGCGAGGGTGAGGATTTGGTGTTGTTGAACGTGAGCTCGCCGCCCATGAAAATTTCGGCCCGTCGGGAAAAGTCAGTTTCGCACTGTACGTCGTCCGCGGAACTACCTCGATTGCTCCAGGGGTGATGGGGTGGTGCTGCTGAGGTTGCCCACTACGACATGCACAGTGCGCGGGCGTATCCGCTAGTACCACCACTGGAAATCCGTCTCTTTCCCTGGACGTCTGCTCATGGGCTTTCTCACGCGCACCTCAACTTAGGTATGGCTCACCGTGATGCGTAAGAGTTCCAAATCTGTAAAAATTCGAAAACTCTGAATAATATAGCTTTTTTGTAACAAAGGTGTTGCTACCTGCTGTTCTATCGACCGGGCAGATGTCTGTACCTATGCTGATAAGCCAAATATACAATGTCGTTCCCCAACCTAGAACTGCATTTCCGTCATGCGCATGTTATAACACCTACTTGCACTCGTCTGGGCACTAGAAACTGGAGGGTGTAAATGTTGATGTGAAAAGATAAACAACCATACCAAGCTTCTACAAAAGCTAGATTGCTCCGCCCCCTGGGTAGATTGCTCGGAAATCTCACACCGTCCAGTTATAGCACCTCGCGTTAATGCTCTGACAGCTTTGGCATCTCATCTAGGACTTGCAGTCCAGAAACGTCAAGTCACTCTGCTACCTACTTCGGTTTGAAGTGCATACCCGACTGTGGTCGAGATGAGAGAAAATGTACAATACCTATGCAATGCAATCACATAGAAAGCCACATCCCAGATTCCATACCTACTGGCCATCTCTGTGATGCTGCCCGGCCAGTCGCCCCACCAGGCCGCCGAAACGGCCGCCGCACACTGCATGCCGTCCAGTCCGCCCTCGGTCGGCGCAGACGCCGTGCCAGCGACAGCCGCCCCCACTAAAATTTTCAAAACTCCCTTATCTCCCCACACACCGAAACTTTTTTTTTCCCTGCGATAGGAACAAAGTCCACCAGTCCCTGGCCAACAGGGTCGAAATATTTTGGTCGAGGTCCCCATTTCCCAGTCTTGACCGCGACTTTTTTTCTTTTACTCCACAGCCTTAATTGGGAACCGCGATCTGGGTCCGATACATGTCTCCCCTTCTCCCAACACAGTAACCACCTCTCACGGCCACGGCTCTTCTCCCTCACCCTCCTCTCTCTTGTAATCCCCCCCAAACCGCAACAATGGCTTCCGCAGAGCTCTCCTCCAAGAAGCGCAAGCGTGCCGAGGCCACCGCCGCCTCCACGGACGACGCCGTGGCCAAGAAGTCCAAGTCCGACAAGAAGGAGAAGAAGGAGAAGAAGGACAAGAAGGCCGCCGACGCCGAGCCTGCGACCGAGTTCATCCCCCTCGAGGAATCCAAGGCCGAGAAGAAGGAGCGCAAGCGCAAGGAGAAGGAGGCCCGCAAGGCGGCCGAGGCCTCAACAGAAGACACGGCCGACGCCTCGGCCATGGACGTCGACCCCCCCGCCGCCCCCACGGAGGACTCCAAGAAGGACAAGAAGAGCAAGAAGTCCAAGCTCGCCGAGGAGGACGGCGAAGACAAGACGGAAAAGACGGAAAAGACGGAGAAGAAGGAGAAGAAGGACAAGAAGGAAAAGAAGGAGAAGAAGGACAAGAAGAAGGAAAAGGAGGCCAACGGCGACGCTGCTGCTGCTGCTGCTGCTGCCGCCGCCGCCGCCGCCGAAGAAAGGTCGGACAAGTCAGAAAAGAAGTCCAAGAAGTCCAAGAAGTCCAAAGACGAGCCGGCCGCCGAACCCGCTGCGGCACCTGGTGACGACGTGGAAGAGGCCCCCGCCGAGGGAGCAAAGAGAGAGAAGTACATCGTCTTCGTCGGTAAGTCCTGCTCTCCTCCCTATCAAAGCCCAGACAAGAGCGTGTTTTACCATTCTCTTTCCCCTTCCCCGATACTGACCACGAATCGGTGGCGCCCAGGCAACCTCCCCTACACGGCCAACAAGAATTCCATCATGGCGCACTTCGCCGCCTACAAGCCCACCGCCGTCCGCTGCCTCAACAAGGACGGCAACCCCAACGTCTGCCGCGGCATCGCCTTCCTCGAGTTCTCCAACGGCTCCAACATGCGCACCTGCCTCGACAAGATGCACCACACCGAGTTCGACGACGGCCTGTCACCCGCGCGCCGGATCAACCTCGAGCTTTCGTACGTCCCGTCTCCATCATGAATCTCCACCCATCCCCATCCCCTCCCAGGCACCAAACACCCCATGACCCCCTTTCTTCACCTCCTCTACCTCGGGATCCAAAAGACAAAGTAATGCTAACAACCCTCCCAGTGCCGGAGGCGGTGGCAAGAGCAAGTTCCGCAAAGAGAAGATCAAGGAGCGCAACGTCCACCTAGACGAGAATCGTGCTAGGCGCATGCAGAAGGAGGAGGAGTACAAGAAGCAGCGGGTGGCCCAGGGCGGGGCGAATTCCCAGCAGGACAGCATCCACCCGAGCCGCCTGGCCATGATGTATCAGTAGACGGAGTCTCTCTCTCGCGCGCGCGCGCGTATTCCGTGGAGATTTGCGGTCGGACTTCGGATCGGGGCTCGACGTGGACTTATCCTATATTGGACACACCGGGAGTTTTTGGTTTAGACAGGCTATGTAGGCAGTCTCACTGGATGGACCAATACCGGATCTCATACAAGATACCCAGGGACACATTTGCAGTAAAAGTCAATTCTCAAGGCGAAGCTCGTATCCCTTCCTAGCCTACTGTCTAGTTTCCTCCATGAAAAAAAAAGTAGTGTCTTTGTGAGAATGTGTTTGCTATCTACAGAAAACTTGGGATATCCTTGTGTAATGAGATGCAAAGCTTGCCTGCTACCAACGTCCATCCCCCCTTGCGGTTGTCATCTTTGGTCTTTTCCCAGGCGAAGAAAAAAAGGAAGAAAAAGAAAGACGCAACAACAAAGAACAATCCGTTCGTCATACCGCCACAATGCAAATGTGACACATGGCCATGCCCCATAACAAGCCCAGGCATGAGAGGTGAGCGAAATTGGATAGGTGGGATCGTTGAGATCTTCGCAGGCTGAGCTGAACTAGGCTCTCTGCAGAGTGTGCCTCCAAAAGTAGTGGAGTTCTTTGAAATATGCGTGAGGCACAGGGGCGTGCAACGTGGTTGAGTCTTGACGGACAGGCAGCGAAGAACTGGCCGTATAATCCACCTCTTTACGCCATTTCCAATATTAACCCGTAACGCTTAGCATGGTACAAACACGTTTACAGAATCGTGCACTTGGACTTCTTCTTCTGCTGGACGACAGGTCGGGGGTTTAAGACGGCGCTAGAGGCTGGATCAGCTGAATTCACCCAACCATGGCGTTTAGTCCTTACCGAATGGCCTCATCGAAAACGCTCTTGAGATTCCTCTGTGTCAGAGCAGAGCATTCGAGGTACTTATGCGCCTTAATTTCCTTGGCACAGATCAGGGCTTGATCGTACGAGACGGGCTCCATGCGCTTTTGGCGGAGCGACTCGAGGGTGTTGGGGTCCTCTCTCAAATCGAGCTTGGTACCGACGAGGATGATAGGAATGTTTGGTGCATGGTGATCGATCTCGGGGTACCACTGCGCATCGTTAGTGCTGATTTCCATGTGGCGGGGCTGCAGGTCGCCCATACCTTGGCCTTGACGTTGTCAAATGATGGCGGGCTGACAATCGAGAAGCAAATGAGGAAGACATCGGTCTGGGGGTAAGAAAGCGGCCGCAGTCTGTCGTAATCCTCCTGACCAGCAGTATCCCACAATCCCAAGCTAATCGGCTTTCCATCGACCATCACACTCGCCGAGTAGTTGTCGAAGCTAGAAACTGGTCAGACCGGGCCTGATGACATATGCGGGCGCTGGCTCCAGTACTTACACAGTAGGGATGTACTCGCCGGGGAAGGCGTTCGTTGTGTAGGAAATCAGCAAGCATGTCTGCAAGACACGTCAGTCTCAAGGCATAGAGGGGCATCGGTCTTGGGAGGAGGGCTCACCTTTCCGACAGCACCATCACCTGTCACCACGCACTGGGAGGCGAAGCCTGTTAGCATTGTGTTCCATCCCGCCCAAGTCGGGGGGATGACAACGCGCGGCGCGACACACCTTCAAGGACTGGACTCCTGGTTGAGCCATTGCTGGAGTATTCTGGGGTGATGATGTGAGATTGGATTTCACGAAAGTTGTGAGCG
This sequence comes from Colletotrichum echinochloae, assembly GCA_016618095.1. Classification (NCBI taxonomy): domain Eukaryota; kingdom Fungi; phylum Ascomycota; class Sordariomycetes; order Glomerellales; family Glomerellaceae; genus Colletotrichum; species Colletotrichum echinochloae. The sequence continues at coordinate 2,488,872 of JADEZT010000010.1, forward strand.
CGAATAAAGTTCGCGGGTTGAGAGAGGCGGCGTCGGATTCGTTATGGATCCGAGAGGGGAGTCTGCGAGATCAAGTGCGACAGAGGGTTGGTGAGTGGGAGGGACGGGGAAACTGGCGAGCGATTCTCTGGCGGCGGTCGCTCGGGGATGTTTGGTGGACCTAGGGACTGGCAATTACGGATGGTGGCGTAAAGAGCTTTGGTATGGAGTATAGTGAGTCGTGGCGTGCCGTGTTGCGTCGAGCAGACCGAGCGGTGACAGGATTCAGGTAGCAAGAGCAGACGAGACGAAGCAAGAGCGATCTCTCTGTGTATCTGTTTTGGCAGCAAGGTCAGGTCGGGTAGAACAAGGCGATAGGTTGAGGTCAGGTAGGTACGGACGGGTGGTAGAGCAGAGTTGGAGTGGCAGAAAACGAAGCAGACACACTGCGCGGCAGTAGCAAAAGACAGTTGGGGAGTCTAAGCTCTGGTGGGTTCTTGTGGCTGCATAAAGAGTCGAGGTCAGAAATGTTTTGACACAGCGGAAGGGATTAGTGCCGCAGGAGGTGAAGCTGGAAGGGTGATAACGGTACCCTGTATATCTAACCTTCTTCTCAGGCAAAGTGGGGATGGGGGCAATTGGGAAACCTGAGGGAAGGGAAGTGGAGGGGGGGTCGGGGGTCAGGGTGGGCAGGGCAGAGGTGGTTTACAGTCGCAGAGAGAGCGGTAGCGTCGTGGTAAGGGTGCAGGGAAAGCACAGGTACGGCGAGATGAGAAGAGGTACCTCGTTGTAGGTATGATAGATAGGCAGGTATCCGTACGGACAGGATGATCAGGCCAAAGGCACGGACGGACGGACAGACAGACAGACAGACAGGCAGGGTAGGGCAAGGGGATGCCAACAGGACGGGGGTTGGTGGTGTTGGAGTGGTGGGAGGCGGAAGCGTTACCTAGACTGCGAGGGCCGGATTGGAGAGGAGGACACAACACACTCACCAGGATGAGGTCTGCGTATGGAAAAGGCCAAGGAAGTTGTTATTTGGATGTGCTGATTGGAAGCGCCCAGCCTCAGCAAGCTTGCAATTGAAGAGAGGATCTGGAGAGTTTGTGATCTAAACAAAGGTAGAAAAGTCAGGCAGTGTAGTGTGGTGGGAGGGCGGTTGAGAGCGGTGGAAGCAAATGGGAACAGACGCCGCTTCAAGAGTGGTCGACACACGGAGGGATGACTATGGATGGCTGGACGACGCACGGAGAGAGAGGAGCGAGGGAGCGAGGGAGAAGGAGGAGAAGAAGAAGAAGAAGAGAGAGGGGGGTAAAAGATGCTGTGTGGTGCTGTACGGTGCGGTACTCGACATACGGTTACGGGTACGGGCGACGCACGGCAAGGCAATGTACTGTGTTAGGTAGTCTGTATGGGTCAATGTACCTAAACACGAGGCATGGGATTGGGGGAGGAGGGGGGGGGAGGCAAGAAGGGGGGATGGGGGGGATGGATGGCACGTACCGGCGTGCGGTCTGGCCTGCGATGCGATGCGATGCGATGCGCTGAGGTGCAGCGCAGTGCGTCGCGGACAACAAGGAGTTCCTGGCTGCAACAGTTTCGGCGTCGGCGCGCTTGACCTCGGGTGCCTGTTGCTGGTCCGGACAGTGGGAGTTTGGAGTGTAGAGGTGCCAATGAACGAACGTACACACACACACACACACACTGCAGTGCAGCAAGGCGTTCAGCGGCTGCGAGGCCCAGGACGGGATGGAGTGGTGGATGGTATCCATATGCAATGTGAGGCGACGAGGATGAGACTAATTACCTGACCTGATTCGTCGGCGCGTGAGGATACCTGGCCGTGAAATGCTGTGTACATATATACCTGCCTGCCTACCTACTTACTCCGTACTTGGGCGGTATACATAATTACATATCCAGCAAAGGTACTGTGAAAGGGACAGGTACGTCCGGACCTAGGTAGGTATGTTGGAACCTACCTATCCAAGTATCACACAAGGTACTAACTACCAATGGGCAGAGCATCCATTCGGTTCATAGTACGCACAATGCACCACGTTTGACGGTGAAGGAAGACACAGATGGACGAAGGGTTCAGAGGAGGCTGGCCTGGCACGGATAGTCAAGGAGGACAAGCTGGATTGGGTGGTCAAGACCCGACAAGCGGGCACGGTGTATGTAGACTACCTAGTCAAATGCTGGTATCTGAACGTTGCGAATGGGTGTGGATGGTCGAATGTGGATGGCAGCACCAGAGGTGGGTGCCATATGTGGATGGGGGAACGAGGGTCATGGGTGGCGGGTGATTCGAGGAACGAACGAACCTTGGAAACGAGCGCCTGGAAACCCACAATGGCCGAACAAGTCGTCGGCATGGGCCAGATGGAGAGGAGAGATGTCAGTGAGTGCATGCTTCCAAGGAAGTGCTAGAAGCAGAAGAATGATAAGAATATTGATAACAAGCAGAAACAATAACTCAAAAGAGAAAGAAGAAAACAAAATGACCGAAAAGACTGGATTCTGGTGTTGAATCTTGTGACGGGTGTGTGTGTGTGGTGGTTGTGGTTCTAGAGGTCCGTGCCGACTTCAGTTCCAGTATTGGGTGGTTGGCATTCGTTCGTAGACGTTCCGCCGGGAAGGGGATGTAGGTACCTGGGGGTACATACATACAAGGGGGGGTACTCGGGGGCCGTTGGAAAGAGACAATGGCCACATTGTGCGCCTTGGGGGAGGGAAGGAAACTCTTCCTACCCCGAGTTACCTTGGGTAGCGTCAGAGATATACTTAAGGGTGGCATGAGTTCACGAGAAGATGACATGTTGCTCTTTATCTCTCCCTCTCTCTGCCTTTCAACCACTGTTACAAAGTATGTTGGTCCGTCCGCATGGTTGGTGTCGCGGAAACCCCGGTTGGAAACTCCAGCGGCCTCGACCAATATAATCCCCTCCCCCCCTTTCATAGGCTGTGAGTCGGAGACGAGAGACCAATGACTGGTGTCTCTGAGGAGCCCAGATTCTTCAAGCGCCAAAGCAACGGCAAGCCGATGGTGCTTCCTCTTCAAATCGAGTGCCGCGGAGGGTTCGGCTTGACGTCGAACCTTGGACGACGATGACGGGCTTCGGTGCCGCCGTACCCAGCATTTCTCTAATTCTCCAATGTGCAGAGGAGGGAAACTCTGCTGTTGATCAGACCGACGTAGGTATGACCGCCAATGTTAGTCTCTCGCAAACTTGTTTCGGGCCTGCCGTCGATCGTTGACGGTCCGTACTTCAACTGGCGGATGGGGGGAGGCAGAACTCTCAGTCTGGCAATTGGGGTCCGTTATGGCACATACATACCTACCTACGCTTAGGAGGAAACTCGTCGTCGCCGCTCTTGTTTAGGAAGTAATTATACTATGTAGGTTCCGTAGGTAAGACGATATGGAGTTCACGTGCGGCTACGGTACGCTACACCTGCCTACCTATCTACCTACCTACCTACGTAGGTACCCAGCTATGTACCTAGGTAGTTGGTTCTCAAGGTAAGGTTAGGTACCTACCTAGGTAGGTAGGTACCTTGCAGGTGAGCAACCGACCATGCGCAGGAGCCTGGATAGAACGAACCCCTGAAGGGCCCCCATCTCAACGTTCAATATGCAATATTTCTCTCTGATAGGCCATCCAACAGAACCGCACTTTTGCAATTTGATCAACCGGAGCGGCCACCTGTTCTGGGAGCAGGTGATTTGAGTCCCCGCCCCCCCTCTTCCCTGCCCTCCCCTTTCCGTGGACACGCGCACAGCTCCTTCCCTGAGGCATTCCTGGATAGTGGTAGGTTTCCGTACCTAGGTACCTACCTACCTACCTACCTAGGTAGGTATCTACCTACACGTGGTAGGCATTTCTCATCCGTCAACCGCCATACCCCGTGGCTTCCCAGAGAACTAACGCTACCTTCCATCTCTCTTCCACTGGACGAGATCGAAGGGAAGGAGACAGGGAGACGCCGGTCACAAAGTGGATACCGTATCCGTAAAAGAGGGAGGCCCCGGTCCATCCACCAGCGACTGGGAGACTTTGCGAAACTTGCAAGGGGCTGGGCGCGATATCTGTCCATCGTGGCAATCCTCCTAGTTTCCTGTTAGCCAGCCGACTCCTCTCCTTCATCAACCAAGTCCCCCCCCTTTCACCGTTTCCATTGCCGTTTCCCTCCGACCCAGGTTTCTGATGACTCGGGTCACCTTTTTTGTCCGTCTCCGTCGCCATCGTCTGGCGGTCCTTGTGGTTCGCCCGCACACACCCACACCCAACACACACTCTCTCTCACTTCTCTTGTAGGTAGTATTCGACCCAAGAGAGGGGAAAATGTCCGTCCCCCTTTCGCCGCCCGCCCCCAGAACGAAGGTTCAGGCGCCATTTGACGCACGTCTTGTAACAAAATCGCCTGCCCTTGATGGAACACTCGAGGAACGTTTTAAGGCTCCTTAGTAGTATTCTCGCTGTCCCCACGTTTCCGAAGGATACCTGCCTGGCTTAACCACTCTTATTGGTTCACTCACCCTCTGCTAGCACAGGTCATCACCAAATACTCGTACCAAGACTAAACCCCGAGTCGGAAAGAGGTTGGACGCTTCAGCGCTTTATGACCTTGACATATACCTGGCCTCACCTCGACGGAGCTCGGCACGAACATTGAATCGATACCGTTCGATATCCTGGTCGTATCTTTCTTTGTCGGTGACTGTCATCATTTGCTGCTCGGTAGTAGCCATTCTTCCCACCTGGCTTCCCCTCGGAGTCCATCCGACTGGCATCAACCACACTTCGTCTCCGGCTTTCTTCCGATCTCCTTTACCGTCTTGTCCCCTCCTTGTGGAACACCTCCTGTCAAATGGAAGAAACACGCGTCAGGCCACTGGATTTCTAGGCGGTGGCTGCTTTTGATACTGCCCACGACGGCGGTTGCCTCCCGCCCCTTGGAGGGGAACCCGGAGAGGTGCTACCATGCTAGATTGGATCGTTGGTGACATGGACGTGTCCTCGAAACATCATTTGGGTGTCACTCGTTTCCCATCACGAATAACCTCGACTCAACTCGTCACAAATCGCACAGATCGCTTATTCGCACATGTCACTGCACCCATGCGCCTGACTGTACATTTCAATACTGCGGACGCCGTCAAACTAATCTACTCCATAGTCTTCCCCCACCTACGGAGTCGTCAACCGTATGGAGTACCGCCCGCTGTCTGTCACTTGGTTCGGTCGCCAGAGAGCTTTGCTGTGCTGGGGATCACCCTCTGCTGTTGGGACCAAGTTTGAGACTCGTCTCATTCCCTAGCAGAATCCCAGTCTTTTTGCTATCGAATGTGTCGATTGGATATGTAGCAGGCCGCCTGCCTATGGAACAGGGATTTTGCGCTCGCCCTTTGCTCGCAACCTTGAACGGGCGGTACCTGACAACATCCTACACTATACGATGTTTTCCCTGCTTACAAACTCTCGGCCAAGCACATTCTCGCTCTCGGAAGCATCCGTCGGAACCTTCACTGTTGACTGAACGCCTGGGGATAGTTCTTACATGCAATAGCCCTGACGTCATTCGTAGCAACAGGCTTGCCCAAAAGAGTGACTTTGTTCGCCGCAAACGGATAGGGAATGCGCACAAACTTGCGCAGCAGTTGGGTCATCGACCGGACCAGTAGAGTCAGCGTCACCTTCCCCCCCCCTCGAATACTCGAGCAGCACGCTATTCAACTCTGTTCGTGTCCCATTCAGCAGCCCTAGACCAAGCTTCGGATGTGTCGAGAGCAGCAGCCTTACTGGCACAACAGGCCCCGTCAGGAATACAAGTTTGTCAAACATGCTGTACGATATCTTGTTTATAAGTTGCAGGAGGCCTTCGTGATTAACATGGCTAGCGTCAGTGGACTCTCGACTGTTATGGTGTGACATTGTTCAACAGCCTCGTAATGTTATATATACTGATGGGTGTTGATGTCGGCTACTATCGAGGAGGCCGATCGCTGTGGTCAAATCTTTGCTGAGAAACACCTGTAATTCGGTTCCATTGCGCCGTCAAGTTTGATCCAGAAGCGAAACCCATGCAGAATGTCACATCACGGGAACTGAAGTTGGGAAATGATGCAGCAGGACTGAGTTTCGGTAATCTTGCATGTCCAGGAGGCATCAACCGTAGTGGGGCTGAGCAGAGGGCACCTCATCCAGATTAACTTCCAGATGGTGTCATGGAGGCCATGAGGGGAGACACACACGTTGGTGATACGGCATGCCGAATGAAATGAGCCTTTGACCGAGACTCTTGCTCAGTAATTAGCTGTAGTTCATACTCTCTGGTCGTTGACTTGGCTCAAGTCCGCCACGCCCCTGTAAACCTTCGAGGGTGGAGTTGGACCACGTTGACGTTCACAGGCGACTCACAAAGCCCGAGTTGGTTTTAAAATGACGAAATGTACCTTGTCCAGTACCCAATGCATGTATGTACTGGACTTGACGGTCAGACCCCCCACGCCTAGAGGGAGCTGAGTCGACCGCGACTCTAAACCTTCAAATCGGATTGCGCTATTTCCGCAGGGGAGTTTGTGGCCGAGTCAGTATTCGCCTCCCTGTCTCTCTCGGGTTGCTCGTCCTCACCAGATAAACTTTGGAACGAGACATCAGCTGCTGTTCTGGAAGCATGACCCTCCCACCATCCAATATTACACTAGGCATGGCGCCCCCGCCCCTCTACGTGGGTAGGTAGGTAGGTAGCTTAGGTTAGGTAGGTAAGGTAGTCATGGGAAAACGTTCGGTGGACCGGGTCCGCTGGGTGCCGGTTATGGGGCCGGAAGGGCGGGGCATCCCTAGATGGTCTGTGCACCACCGATCCATGTTGACATCCGTCACTCGGCGCAAACGCGTCAAGCGTCGTCGCGTCGTCCTGCACAGCTCCGAGACAGCGGAGGGAGTCTACACCGCACCCCACGGCCGTCAAGAAAACTCCACTTCACACCGTCTTCCGGACTGCTTTCAATCAAACGATCGCGATGCTGGCTTGGGCCAATTAGTCCGTACCTAGACCTGCAGCGTGACTGCGCGGTGACAACCCCCATTCACATCGCAGCCTCTGATCGTTGGCGACAAACGTCTATCAAGTCGCCGTATCCGCATCACCACCTCACCATGTCTTCACCACCTCTCCGTACCCCTCTCACAGCCCGCCTCGCCGCAGCAGCGGGCGCAGCAGACGACGACCCTCTCTTCTCCCCCGCCCTTGACGCGACAACGACCCCGTTTCGGGGCCCCTCCAACCTCGACCCTCCATCAAGCCGCGCCTCTCTCCGCACGCCGTCCAACAACCCGCTTCGCAGCTCCCTCCGCAGCTCCGCCTACCGCGGCCTGTCCGCCTCGGGTCGTCGTTCAGTCAACGTGGCCACGACGCCCCACGCCCGCGCTGCTTACCGCACCATCGACGCTCGACGTGCCGCAGCGCTAACCCCCGGCAAGAACAAGCGGCGCGAGAGTTTCCGGCCGCGGCGCGAATCGCTACACGACATCCTCCGTGGGCTTAGTCGGGTCGTGAAGCATGACACGCAGCCCATCTCCTCGTCCTCATCGCCGAGCGACCTGGGTTCGAGGGCGCCGAGCGCAAGCCTGCCGATCCGGACCGCGGGCGGGGACCGTCTGAGTCTGGCATACGGGGACGACGACGACGATGACGAGCTTCCCATCGATAGGCCGAGGTTGTCGTTACCGTTAGACGTTGACGATGACGACGACGACGATTTGGTTGCGCCCGAGCTGTCGCAGATTGACGAGAATGCGACGATTGAGTTTCCGAGAAGGGCGTATACGGATCAACAGTCGCGCATGTCGATGGGCAGCGTGCGGCTGAGCGAGTACAGGAACTACAACGACTTGAGCGACGATGACGATGGCGGCGGAGAAGGTTTCTTTCCCGGTTTCGAGGTTGGTGCATTGGACGAGGAGGGCGGACGAGATCAAGAGGCGACGTTTGACAGGTGAGTGCCCCCCAGGAGCGACATATTTGGCATCGAGAGCGGCGGCTGACGCGGGTAGCAGAGTCGAGGAAGAGCCCCTTCGACAACAGACTCTCGAATCGGCAAGAGAAAGCGACTTCGGGTTCGAGGTGCCCGTGGACGCAGACAACCAGACGACGTTCATGATGGCGGTGGAAGGACAGAGCTCGCCGGCACGGCCGCTGCCCGAGTTCACAGACGAACAGCCGTCCCTCAACATCTTGCCGGCCTACGACGAGCCGAACCCGCCCATGGACGACGACGACGACGATGACGCTGCTACCGGCTTCGGGAACTCGTACTACGAACTGCGCAGCTCGACGCCGGTCGAGCCGGCCGAGGCGACGGGGCTCGACGGCGACGAAACCAGCGTCGGCGCGCACGCCCTCTCCCAGCAGCGGCCGCGCAAGACCAAGACCGGCGTCAAGCTGTCAAAGTACAACGTCGAGTACCCATCTCTGCCGTCGGGGGTGGTCAAGAGGTTGGCCAACACGTTTGCGCGGTCGAGCGGCATCAGCAAGACCAAGATCGGCCCGGAAGCGCTGACCGAGATCCAGCGGGCGTCGGACTGGTTCTTTGAGCAGCTCGGCGACGACCTGTCGGCGTACGCGAGGCACGCGAAACGAAAGACCATCGACGAAAGCGACATGCTCACTCTCATGCGAAGGTAACTTTTTTTTTCTCTTTTTTTTTTTTTTGTCCCTCTTCAACCAAGTTACATGGCTTCTATCTTGGGGGGTATCGACTTTCTTTTTTTTAGTTTCTATCCACACGAAAAGCGTACAAATTTTCTTTTGCCTAATAATACTATTACAGACAACGCCAGACCAGCCAGACGATTACTCCCTTCTCCTTGGCGCACAGGCACCTGCCCCGGGAATTGCTACAGGAGTTGAGGATGCCCAAGCCGCCGCCGCCGGCGGAGCCGAGGAAGAAGCGCCGTCGCGTGACCAACGGCGAGGGAGAGGAGGAAGTGACTTGAACAGTCTCATGTCACAGCCACCAACATGCGCGACTCTCTCTCTCTCCCGGAGAGACCAGAGCGTCCTTACCAATGTTTGTTCATGCGCACCCGTCGCGAGACGTCGGATGGAGGCTTCTTGACAACCATCCACAGCATAATCGAGGTGGCAAACGCAAGCCCATACCTGTCATGAGTTATCAGCATCGACTGTGGAAGGAATCATGGAGGATAAGGGAGGAAAAACAAACGAGTCTTACCATGTGAAGATGTACTGGGCATGGTTATTCCGCAGGTTCACCTCGGCGGCTCTCCCGATAGGAATACCCTTGGACTTGAGATCTATGACGCGGAAGAACTCGTGATCTGCGAGGAAGGGTCAGCACCAGCATACACATTATAGCAAGCCCCCCCCCCTCCCTCACAAACGAATGGGCGGGGGGCCTTTAGGGACAGACAATCCGCATACCCATAGTAGCCTCAATCCAAACGGGCTGACTGCCCGTCAGCTCCGCCATCTGGTGCACGTCAGGGAAGAAAAACTCCCAGCGGTCCGGACGGTTGTCCGGCGTGAACATGTTCTTCTTCCACGGCTCCCGCAGCAAGCCCTCGACCGTGACCTCGCCCCTCGGCAGCGCGCTCGCAGGCCTCTTCCGCTGGTCCGCCATGTCCTTGGAGATCCACCCGCGGTTCACCAGCACCGTGGTCCCTTCTCCCTCGCGCTCGAGCGGCGTGACCACCATGTAGCCCTGCTCGCCGTCCCACATTCTGGGCCCGATGAGCATCTCCTTGTCGTGGCGGAAGCGGCCCGTGGCGTAGACGCGGCGGTAGTCAAACTCGGCGACGGCCTCGGGGTCAATCTTGGGCGGGAGGGGCAGGGGGTCGCGGACGAGGCGGTCCTCAAACTTGGCGATGAGGTCCGTCTTCCAGCCGAGGCGCTGGACCTGCCATGTGCCGAGGGCGAAGGCGGTGATGGGGATCAGGGCGAGGATGATGAGCCCCGGGCCGTGACGGCGGCCGGTGCGGACCAGGTCGGGAGGGTTGTCGACAATGGAGATGAAGTCCGGGGGCGGTTCGGAGGCGCGGGCGCGCGGGGTGGTGTGGAACTTGCGGGTTGCGGTGGTGGTGTCGCGAGAGGATGAGGGGGACGGTGTAGCTGTCAGCGCGCGGGGACGGGAGAGGATGCTGGGGCGGGCGGTCGATCTGAGGCAGGCCTGCGCTGCGAGGCCTGAAGGCCTGAGCAAGGCTCCTTTTGGCAGTGGAGGCGGCATCGTGAGTCGGTTCGTTTTTACTTCGCGTCGAGGGTTGGGTGGTGGTGCTGCAGCGCCGCGTGGGAGAGTCGGAGGCTTGGTGTTCGATGAGGTCAGGACATTTCGGTTTTTTGGGGGCCGACGGATTCCATTTCCAGGGTAGGTACCTAGCGAGCGCAACCGATTGAGCTGCATATTTTTTGGAAAGCTGCTGTAACCTGCAGGTAGGTAGCGTGGCGTCGAGTGTGGGGGTTTGCTGACGGGGGTATGATTGGCCAGCACCCGCATGGTGGGTTAATCCCCGGAAGGAAGGGATGGGATGGGATGGGTTAGCCACCTCCACCCGTACGTACATGATTACCTACTAAGGCAGCGTCCTCGCTTTTGAACGTACGACACCTGTCCCTTGTCACCCGTCAGCTTCTGATATCCTCACTCAGCAGCATATTGGCTCAGACAGGCGACCTTCATCTGAAAGAGTGGTTTCGCAGCCTTGAGTCTCGCATGCCAAACGCTGTTTTGAGTCTGGGGCAATAGCTTGTGAGCCAGTCTAACGTACCTACGTACAGTTCCGTCTCGACCGTGGATGTGCCATCTGGGGTGGAGATCCACATCGTTCCCTTCCTCTCAATTGTAGGACTTGATTCCGCGAGTCCAGCCACCGCAAGGATCAAGCCCCCCGAATCATAACCGGAAGACGAAGGATCACGACCATGTTCTTTACAGGAAGCCTGCAAGAAGGCATCACCACGGCGCTGCAGCAGAACAAATGCGTCTTCTGCTTCGTCACGGGTGAGCTCATACACCCCCACTTTCGTCCTCATTTGCAGCCGCACGACTGACACCGGTTAGACGAAGAAGCTGAGAGCCAAACCTGGGAGACTCAGTATCTGACCGAGGACACTGTGAGTATCAAGGCCGTGGACAGGACGCGTCTAAAGCTCACATAATTCAGATTGCACCTCTGCTACAAGATGGAGCTGTCGCCCTCCGGCTGAAGAAGGGCTCGGAAGAGGCGGGCTACCTGGCCGCCATCTTCCCGCTTCCCAACACTCCCACCGTTGTCGTCATCAAGAATGGCGATCTCAAGGAGTACATCACCGTCGGGACCAGCAAGGACGAGTTTGTCAGACGAGTGACCACAGCCTTTAGCGGTACCCAGGGCCAATCCGCTGCCACCCAACCTGCCGCGGCCCCAGCGCCCTCTCGGGCTGTTCAACCGACTGATGATCTGTACGTCGGGACTCCCTCCAACCCTCCCCAGGCCGCAGATCCTGGCGTCAACACCCAAACCATACCCGCCAGACCCAGCACATCTGACTCTAGCCCCCGCGGCCCCGCCACCCCGACCCAAGAAGAAGAAAACGCCGCCATACTGCGTACAGTCCTCGCAGAGCGTGCTGCTCGTCTCGAGGCTCAGCGTATGGAATCCGAGCGTAAGGCAAAAGCGGCTCGCGCCGCCGCCGCCGAGAAGGCTGAAACCGACAACTCCAAGCAAGCTCAGCAGACGCGCAACCATAAGGAGGCCCTCAAGAAGGCGCGCCAGGATGCCGCGGACGAAAAGGCGCGCATCCTGAAAAAGATCGAGGACGACCGAGCCGAGCGACGGGCCAAGGCCGCAGAGCGCGCTGCCATCCGGAAACAAGCGTCCTCGCCAAAGCTAGGTGAAGTCGCAGCCGCGCTGACGAGGTCCGAATCGAGTTCCATGGCGCCGTCAACATCCTCCGCGAGCGGTATGACGGCGCTGCAGGTGCGTCTCATGGACGGTTCTACGATCCGCTCGCGATTCCCGAGCAAGACCACCCTTGTCAAGGATGTGCGAACGTGGGTCGATGGTGAAAAGACAGACGGGAGCAAGGAGCCGTACCGTTTCAAGGTCGTACTTGCGCCGTTGCCGAGCAAGCTCATCGACGACACGGAGGAGAGCAAGAGTCTCGCGGACCTGAGCCTCTCGCCGTCTGCAACTCTCGTATTGGCGCCTGTCGGCGCACACGTCAGCGCTTACGAGGGGTCTTCTCTGGGAAGCATGGCCGTGGGGCTCCTGCTGCTGCCGCTGACGTTGCTACAGTGGCTCTTGGGGCTCATCTCGGGCGTGTTCCCCAGACTCGGAGCTTGGAGGCAGACCGCGGAGGAGGGCGGCGCGGAGCCTGTCACAGTGAGGGAGCAGCGCAAGGGCAAGTTCTCGCAGTTTGCAAACCCGAATGATCGGAAAAACGATCATCAACTTTACAACGGCAACTCGGTCAGTTCCTACCCGTCCCCCTGTTCCAAGGAGGGGCAAAGATGAAGCATGAAAGCTAACCAGCTTAGCTGAACTTTGAGCCGCGGCCTGACGAGAAGAAGGATGAGTAAGGGGAGCGAGTGTTGATAAATATGTTGCACTGAAGTGATGGGACGAAGCGCATTGACGAGTGGGAATGTCATCTATTGTACACCGTGGGAGATGTAATAATTTGGTCCAAAAAAATAGTCCCCTTGCTCAATGCTTATGCAAATGTCTTACAAAATTCCGTGAAGCTCCAAGCACAGTTTGTCGCTATTTGTTGTTTTGAATTTCCTTTCCTTGATTCCCTTCTGGCTATTAATTTACATATAACGTGCTCCCCCCCTCCAAGGCATGACAGTGCGTCAATGTGGCAAGCTTCAACGTCTCACGCGTCAAGCTGGCATCCGACCCTCGGGACACGAGACGTGGCGTGAGAGGATGGAAGGCCTCTTTGTCTAGTACTGGCTGGCGGCGGACTGGCAGGCCTTGAGCTGCTCAAGGTACCAGTTGCAGATCTGCATGTTGCCGCCGTGCTCGTCCATGCACTTTGTGAACTGCTGAGTCGCACCGGCGCAGTTGTTGCCCCACTGCTGCGTCGTCTGGGACTCGCCCGAGGCGACGGGGGAGTTGTTCTGGGGCGCAGCCTCGGCGGGCGCGGAGGAGCCGCCGCCGAACATGCCGCCGATGGCGTGGCCGATGGAGGAGCCGATTGCGACACCGCTACGTTGAGAGTCTCGTTAGCAAACGATCTCTGGCTGCGTTTTACTGCCCATTGTGGGGTTTGTAAACAGGGTGAGCAGGAGCAGCCGCCGAGCTCCGAGAGCTTGAGGGTTCCCGCTTGCGGGGGGTGGAGTGTAGATCTTGACGAGAGGAGGAGCATGGATACGTACGCAGCGGTGCTGGCCATCTGGCCGAAGAGGCCGGGGCCCTGCGAGGGGGGGGCGGCGGCAGCGGCTGGGGGAGCGGCGTGCTGTTGGGGAGGAGCGGCCATAGTCGTGGCAGGGCGAGACTGGACGGGGGCGGGCTTCGCCGCCGAGACGGTAGGGCGCGAGGGAGCGGCGCTGGGGCGGCCGGCAGAGCGTTGACGAGGCATTTTGAAGAGTTGTGTGTATGTGTGTGTGTGTGTGTGTGTGTGTGTGGAGTGGTTTACTGGCTTGCGAAGAAAGAATGGGTTGGTGTTGTGAGAGAAAGATGAAGATGCTGTCGTGGTGGGTTTGGAGGGAAAATCGGCAGAAGTTATGCGCCCGGCCGGGGTTAACGCTACTGCTACTGAAAGCTCGGCTTTTTGGGGGTCATTTGAGCCGGGGTGGGTGGCAAGGCGTGACCAATTAGGTGGCGGCGAATTTGATCGAGGTGAGGAATATGGGGTAGAAGTCGCTACTGGATAGAAGGGTGTTGGGTCGAGGGTGGGTTTGGTTGAAGGGGAATATGTAACAAAAGGGGTGGCGGCTTTGAGACGCAATCTTTCAGAGTGGCGATAAAATTCAAGTGAATGAGCGTCGGCGAGTGCATCAATCAGGGATTTTGTTTCATTGTGATTCGTTATTGATTATTCGTGTCTATCTCGAGGGTATCCGATTTCCTAATGTACCAAAGAATGTTCATCACTAACACCCCTCCGTGACGAACTTATCGACATCTTACTCAAGCCCCAATCTCAATTGGGTAGGCCATACGTAACGAGGCTTCCCTCGGCTGAGCTTCATCTAGCCCGGCAAGAATATGGTCTAGCCACGGGGGCTCGTTTGTCCCATGGGTCGATGCCACGGAACATCTAATACACGGCCTGCATTGTCCATGCCCATTTCACAGCCATGGAAGTCCGGTTCCTGCTGTGTGATTTGATTCTTCAACTTCCGTATCCACCTCGGTGGCTGTTCAGGAGTTATTCCTCTTGCCGGCGCTCTTCCGCTTCGAGCTTCTCAGCTTCTTCTCTGGCCCGGAGGAGCTGGCTGATGGCGATTCTAGTGCAGGTCTTTTGGGCCTCTGCATTGAGTTGAGCAGCGCCTTCGCGCGCTCCTCGGCCAGTTTCTCCTCCAGCCTCTTCTTCAAACCCTTGTCGTTCTCGCCCTGCAGAGGTTTAGTTAGTTGTTCTCAGTGATATCGGGCGGGAGCCACTTACGAGATCCGCCTTGAGAATCCTCGTAGCAGCCTCAGTGTTGACGGTCATGGTCCGCTGAGCTGGTGTCTCTTCGGCGTTCTTGATCTTGCCAAAATACTGCTGCACGCGCTTGAGTTCCGTCATGACTTGATGGTCCTTGGCGTCTACGCCTTGCAGACGGAGGGAAGCTGCGATAAGGTGTTAGCGCGTGGTTTGGTTCGGAAAGGGGGAATGACTGACAGAAGAGAAGAGACTCGATCGCATAAGCTGTGAGGGCGAACATCTTAGCCTTTTCAAGAAGCGGGAGCTCGTTGGCCATCTCAGGAAGGCCGTCAATCAAGGGCTTGAGCGCATCCTCGAGAGAGTCGATGTGAGAATCGAGCTTCTCCAGGTCGTGCGACATGTCTTTCAATGCCATCTTGGGAGCCTTTGAATCTGGTGAGAAGGAGCGAGGCAGATATGCGAAGAGGGGACCCGTAGCCTACGATAGTCAAGGTCAACGTGTAGATATGAATGTATAGCTTGTTGATGAGGCCCTCTCATTGATGAAGTGGGTGCGGAAACTTCAGGAATCTGGGCGTTGAAGGGTTTTGCATGCATCTAACGAGGCGCTGTGGTGGTTACATGCTCGGTGGGTTTACCACTGCCGGCCGGGAATCCACAGCAACCTTCCTTACCTAAGTAGGTAGGTAGGTGCCTTACCACGCGCCAAAATTTTAGGAATGTCCCCGTCATGCACACCTAAGACGCCTCCTGCTTGGGACAAAGACCACACGCTCATTAATCGCGAACCTTCCCACATTTTCCGATACCGCCGTGCCATACCCTCGACAACGGGGAACTCGCCCATAAGATCGAAAAGGTCGTTCCGGTAGACGAACACCCTCAGTCTCTCAATGAACACCGCGCGTTGATCTCGCCAAAACCCCGAACCTCATCCACCGTGGCGGGCACTCTAGCAAGCCTTCCGAGACCGCGGCTCTTCGCGCGGATACCCACGACACGGTCGATATGGAGGACAGGTAACGCACATACTGGCAGGGGAGCCATCAGGTGCGTCTCAGTCGACTCCTCAAACGAAGTCGACCTCGCAAAGTATACGCCATCGAACGAACTCGGCCTTGTGCAGTATCCGCCATCGAACAAAAGTCTCGTACTGTATAGACGGCCGCCTGACAAGGCCGATTGGTTAGGTTTACCAAGGAGAAAGCAAAAGAAGCCTGCTCTAACAAAGGAGGAGCAACGGAAGTTCTTCAACACGGTGCTGGGAATGGACAGGAAGCCGAACGAGATGGAGCAGTACGCTATGTTGAAAGCGGACATTCTATCGCGGTTCTACGTGCCAGCGATCATGATGGGGCACAGAGAACCGCCTCCGTCAACTTCACGGACGGTGCATATTCTGGGTCAGGACGAGCGGGCAAAGTTCTTGTCGCATGCCCTGCACGGTATCTACGACTCGGTGAAGGCCATCGACGTTCCGAAGAACACTCTCTATGAGAATGTTTCCGGAAATACAGCAGTCAGGAGTCAGGGCTGGATTGAACGAAACACCTCGATCAGACTGGCCAAAGAATGGGACTCAGAGAGTGAGCACATCAGTAATCTGGTGGTTGCCGGTAGGCCGAGTCAGGCCGTCAAACTACTCCAGAGGGTAAAGCACCAGGTGGATGACCGGACGACCATCTGCTTTGCTCAGGATGGACTTGGAGTTGTCGAGGCCGTGGAACGTGAAGTCTTCCAAGACGAGGCAAAACGCCCGTCAATGGTGCTTGGACATATGCGTCATTCTCTGGCGTACCATCGCAAGACGAAGTCGGTCAGGTTGATGAAGCCCGAGTACGAAACCGCCTTGGCGGACACAAACCCACACAAGATGGATGGCCGCACGACAACTTCCTGGCATCGGAAGCAGCGGACGAAGGACATGCTGGATACCTTGAGGGCATCGGACATGCTGCATGCCAAGAACATGCCGCTCAGCCATTGGATGAATATCAAAATCTCGTCACTCATGTTCTCGGCCGTCGTCGAACCGATCTGCGTCATGCTGGACTGCCGCTACGATGAGCTCATCTACAACCCGGTGGCTCCCCGGCTCATGAGGCAGCTGCTTCGCGAGATCGCTAATGTCGTGGCGCTCATGCCCGAGGTCGCCGACTCGATGGAGTTGCGAGCCTCTCTCCGGAGCGAGAGCATGCTCAAGGAGATCATGGGGAAGGTCAGGGGCAAGGGGTCTGCGCCAAGCAAAATGGTGTTGCAGATTAAAGGCGGCAAGATGACCGACATTGACTATCTCAATGGGTACTTCATCACGAGGGCAAAGAGTCTGGGCGTGAAAATGCCTGTTAATCAAATGGTCGTGGGCATACTGAAGGCGAAGAATAAGGTGGAGTTGCGGAAGAAACAGTCATACATCCCGTTGGATCGTGCCACCAGGTTAGTTATGCTACCATAGACGGCTGTAAATCCGGGTTTTCTGTGTATTTAATGGCGGGCTAGCATTGTATGATTGCGTTGAACAAAGACATTAATTCCAAATCCATAAAAACCCTCAACGAATGTTTGTGAGCCGGGCTTCGCAATGCCGTTGACAAAGATGGATCAACCGTTTATTCAGGTTGGTAGAGTTGCGACGGACGGTCAGGCCATTCCAGGGTAGGTATGTAGGTACCCAAATTACATTGTACTCCACGTCCGCCGTCAAGGAATTTTCGAGGTGTCAGACATACATAACCACCCCGCCAAAAACTTGGGCGTCAGGCAGAGCAAGGCAGCCCCGCGTTTCCATTTCGACCAAACACCAACACCGCGCCAACCTGCACCCAGATACCCACAAACATGGACGACTCCGAACTCGAACAGGTGAGTCTAGTCCCGGTCTCGGTCCCAGGAACCTGAAGCGGCGTCGGGGACTGACAGCCCGCGGCACGCAGATCCGCAAGGCCCGCCTCGAGCAGCTCAAGGCCCAGGGCGGGGCAGGAGGCGGCTCCTCCGGCGGCGGCTCCAACAAGCAGCAGCAGCAAGAACAAAGACAGTAGGTCGCTCCCCGTCCCTTTCCGAACACTCCGTCCGAGCCGGGTCCCCTGGCGTGACGAAACGCCGGGGACTTGCCGCATCGACGAGACCGCATCTCGACAAGGAAACGCAGCTGACCATGCGCGACACAGACAGCAGGAGCAGGAAGCCCGCCAGCAGATCCTCAACCAGATCCTGCACCCCGAGGCGGCGGACCGCCTCGGCCGCATCAGGCTCGTCAAGGAGCAGCGCGCGCAGGAGGTCGAGAACCGGCTGATTATGCTCGCGCAGAGCGGCCAGCTGCGCAGCAAGGTCACAGAGGCCCAGCTCAAGGACCTCCTCTCGGCCGTCGCCGACAAGAAGGAGGAGGAGAAGATTGTCGTCAGCAGGCGGAAGGGCTGGGACGATGACGACGACGACTTGCTGGACTTGTAGGGTCACCGTCCGTGGACGAGATGATATGGGGCGGTATGATGGAAACCGGGGAGGTTATCATCGAGCATACATATTTACCCCCCCTTCCTCAAATGCGGGCGGGGCTCCTTGCAAACCGGTGCGAGCGAGGAAGGCCGCAATCAAGACCATATTCACACGGCGGGAGATAATGTACCGGCGTTGGAGGGCGTTCTGAGCATGCTGGGAAACAGCAGGTTGGTTTCCGTCCGAGTGGGATTTCCATAGGACACTACAAAAAAAGGAACAAAAAGATGCTACATCTAAACATACACTACATGTACAGATTCCTCGGGCGCCCCCGTCTACATCCCCTTCATAGCATCCCGGGCCCTCATCCTCTCTTCACTCTCCGTCTTCCGGATGGCGCGCATGTTGGGCGGCCTCTCGATGCCCAGCTCGGTCCTCAGCTCGTCCACGTCCCTCTCCAGCTGCTCCTCCCAGTAGACATTGATCACCTCCTTGGCCTTCATCCCGTTCTTGAGCGCCCAGGGGCCGTAGATGTCGCGGAACCTCTTCCTCTCGCCCTTCTTCATGGTCGCGTAGCTCAGCACCGCGAACCCCGTCATGGGGATCAGCGTGTTGGCGAACTCGAACGCCTTGAGGGCCACCTCGCCCTCCCGCACGATCGGCAGGCCGGTGAGCGCGTGGTAGAAGTCGTGGCACTCGCGGTACCGCTGCATAACGTACGCGCACTCCGGGTCGTCAATGTACCGCACGACGGGCCGCGTGTCCGGGCTCACGCCCTCGGCGTCGAGCCAACCGACGTAGGCCCGCCCGACGCTGTTCTCGGGCATCCGGCGCAGGCGGTCGAGGTCGAGGGAGGTGGACGTTATGCGCGGCCGATCGCGGAGGATGCGGCGGCCTGTCGGGTCCGCGAGCATGGCGTCGCGCAGGCGGTAGATGAAGTACGGAGTCGCGGTCGTCTCGCCGACGGCGGCGATGAGGTCGGCGCGGTAGGGGCTCAGGAGGGACCAGATGCCCGCGCCGAGGGCGAGGCCGGCACGCTCGATCTTGGTGAGGGGGACATGGCCGGGGTAGTTGGGCGGCGGTCGGTTGAGGACAGAGAACGGGCGGGCGGCTGCCGGGGAGGATGATGCGGATGTGGTCGAGGAGGAGCAGGCGGCGCAGATGGCGGGCAGGGCGCGGCGGGCCGGTGCCCCGGGCAGAGCTCGAATGGCTTTCATACTAGAGTGGTTTTCAGTGTTCGTGATCGCCCTTCACATATCGTTGGAAGGCTTCGTGAAGGTCAATTGAGAAAAAGAGAAGCTTCTCGGAAGCTTTGCGGAGCTATGAACTCACATCGGGTGCTGGTGGTTTGATGATCGGAACACTTTTTTTTTTTTTTTTTTTTTTAATGACCCGGGGAGGACGGTTCGATTACCTCACCTCGGTGACGAGTTGCCCGAGAATTCAGAAGGGGGGGATGTCGGGCCATCGGTGGACGTTAGCGCCGACCTCTGGATGCTGAGCTGTTCCAGATCCCCAGGATGCCCGTTGCAGCGTCCCTGATTCGTCGCTCAGGTTTTTTGACAGCTCCCTCGTCTAGGTAATTTCCTTATGTCTAGGTAAACTCAAGTTATTTTCCTCAAGTCTTTAACAACAACCCCTTGTCAGCCTGAATAGGTTGGCTTGGAACTTATTCGCAACCTTGCAGACTCGGTTAAGTACTGATGCGCTCTGTCATGTACTTTCTCGATACCTTTGCAACACCCGTCCTTCTCACGTGTGCGACTAACTGGATACTCTCACTCAACATCAATTCCACTGAGAGTACGAGCGTTTAGACTTGAGATTCTTTCGACTCGTCGTCTGCTTTTTAGACCTCCGTGTAAGGCTGCATGCGGCACAGAGTGTGCCGCGGCTAGAGCAGTTCTCAATCATCTTCATCTCCAACTACCTGCTCACATACACTTTACCGCAGCATTTGAGATACCCAACCCCAGACTCACGTTTACACTTTGAAAAGACACAATGGACGCCATTGAAAATCTTCTCTCATGGGCCGAAACCCAAGGCGTAGCTGTATCTAAAGTCGGCCCCCGCGCTCTCCCAGGACGAGGCATAGGTATCGTCGCAACTTCTCCTATAAAAGTATATCTCTCCGGTTTCTTTTATCCAAAAACCCTCGTCCTCCATGCACACCCTCTCTCCAGTACCCGCAACTAACACCCCCTCCAGAAAGACGACACAATCATTGACGTGCCTATTCCCTGCCTGAAATCACTCTCAACCATCCCAAAGGCCCTAACCCGTCCCTTCCCCAAAGACACCGCCGTCCACGCCCTCCTCGCCCTGGACATCTCCCTCGACAGCACGCCCTCCTTCAAAACCTGGTCTGCCGTCTTCCCCACACCCCGAGACCTCTCCTCCTGCCCTCTAACCTGGCCCGAGTCTCTGGCATCCCTCCTCCCGCCCGCGGCGTCCTCACTCCTCGCTGCCCAGCGGGAAAAGTTCGAGGCTCACTGGGCCCTGGTGGCCGCCTCGTTCCCGGACGTCACGTACGAGGACTACCGCCACGCCTGGCTCCTCGTCAACTCGCGCACCTTCTACCACGTCACCCCCAAAACCGCCAAGCGCTCCCGCGACGACCACATGATCCTCCAGCCCGTCGCCGACCTTCTCAATCATGCCTCGCGCGGCTGTTCCGTCGCCTTCGACGACCGCTCCTTCACCATCAAGGCCGAGAGGGATTACGCCCCCGGAGAGGAGATGCACATCTGCTACGGCCGCCACAGCAACGACTTCCTCCTGGTCGAGTACGGCTTCGTCATGGCGCAGGGCGAGAACGAGTGGGACGAGGCTTGCCTCGACGACGCCGTCCTCTCGCGGCTGGGCGACGCCCACAGAAGGCGGCTCGAAGAGAGGGGGTTCCTGGGCAAGTACATGCTCGACGCCGAGACGGTGTGCTACCGGACGCAGGTGGCGCTGCGGACGCTGGTGATGCCCCCGAGGCGGTGGGCGCAGTTCGTGGACGGGTTCACGGACGGGGAGGCGGAGCAGCCCGAGGTCGACAGGCTACTGCGTGAGATCCTCGTGGCGTACGATGGAGAGATCGAGTCCAAGGTCGAGGTGGTTAACAGGCTAGACGAAGGAGAGGAATTTCAGAAGCAGATGGTCGTGACCCGCTGGAAACAGATACAGGAGCTGGTGCGAGCCACGTTGCAGAAACTCGACACATGAAAGGAGGGACGGCGAGCAACCGTCGTCTGAAATAACAGGAAGCAAAACAGCGTTCGTGACACTCGATTGTGCTCCTGAACTCTGAAAATATAACGCCGGCGTCGAGCTGCAAGAGTACCGATCCCATGCATTCAAACTCTAATAGTACACATACAGCAGTTCCCAGTAACACTTGTGAGTAGTCGCAGATTCAAAGGCCTCTTTCCGTCTAGCTGCCGCGCAGCCTGGGGTCCAGTTGAGGTTTATAGGCCGGTTCGTCGTCCCCAAACACCCAAGCCCTTTTCTTCTCCCAGGATGTCACCTCCCGGCGTAAGAGAAGAGACATCAACACTGGCAAAATTCGGACATTGCCATGAGCCCCATATATTGGCTGGCGGGCACGAGTCTTCTTGGAATGCATGCAAGCCCGTCACGAGAACAGCGAAGACAAACCTGCAGCCCCCAGCTAGGGGTTCCGTTTCCCGAGTTCCTCCTCCGACGGGGGTCGTCCGAAACGTCTAGACCTGGAGTTCTACTCGGGTCGAGGTCGCTTTGCTCCATGAGGGTTGCCCCAGTCGTTTCCCCCGCCTTGGTTGCCACCGAAGAATCCCGGGTTAAACTGTTGTGGCATGCCTTGGAATCCTGAACGAACAGTCAGCATTTATGGCCTCCGTAGCCAGTACGAATGAAGTTGCGAATGGAACAGAGATCAGTCAGGTAGGTTTTGGTGAAAGCGCGGTACTGGACGAGGAGGTTATCCTCGAGCCGGGGGCTGGGGTTGCAGGGATTGGAGGGCCTCCCGCGGTGAACTCCAAACCACGCTCTTTGGTCCATCGGCCCACCTCCGGTACCGGTTGAGACTGTGTCTGTGCTGCAACAGGCCGTGGTTGCACTCTCTGACGTTTGGGTTGCATAGGGGATTGTGTTTGGTCGGGCTTGGCAGCTTTGCCCACCCGCCGGCCATGGTACTTCCGCTGCTGGGATGGGCCATTGGCGACTCGAGGTGTTGAGGGGTTGTGACTTTTCTGAAAGGGTCCAAGAGAAGGGGAAGTCGTACCGGGCATTCCACCACCCATCATACCCATGTTTGGCATGCCTCCCATCGGCATACCGCCCATCGGGCCCATACCCATGCCGCCCATGGGATTGTGCATTCCGCCTCGTCCACCACGCATCCCGGGGCCGCCGCGCATACCACCACCGAAACCGCCGCCTCGCTGGAAACCGCCGCCGCCGAAGTTGCCGCCACCCATGCCGTTGTTGAAGCCACCGCCCATGTTGTTGTTGAAGCCGCCGCCGCCGCCTCCCATGCCGCCTGAGAAGTTGCGGTTGAACCCGCCCTGGTTCATGCCTCCACGAGGGCCGTTGAAACCACCGCGGCCTCGGTAGCCGTTACCACGAAAGTCGCCGCCCATCGCGGGGCCTTGGTTGTTGTAGTTACCTACAGGCCTGCTGCTGCCGCCCTGGTCCTTGCCGGCTCGGTTCGGCGCGTCCTTAGGCAACGTACGGAACGGGTTGACATGGGGGTTGGAGTAGGTGACCTGGTGCTTCTTGGGGACGCCTTGTCCGCCGTCTGTCGCCTCAAGTGCGTGCTTGGCGGCCGTGGCTGCTTGCTGCGTTGTAAACTCGACGTATGCTTGACTGAAGACTCGGTTAGCGGCTGCAAGTCTCAATGCGTCGTGAACCGTACCCCTTGCTCTTGCCGTTGACCTTATGTTCACTAAACGTTATGTCCTTCAGCTCGTCTTCGCAGTGAGCCGCCCTGGCATAACCCCTTATGTCATCGTCGGTGTTCCACCAGTTAAGGTCCGAGATCATCAGGGCTGTTGTCGCACCGGGATCGACAGGCCTGTCATCGCCCTTCCTCTTCACGCCTTGTTGCGGAGCAGGCGCATCCTGATGGTCGTTGTACTCTTCCTGCTGGTTCTGCTGGTCGTGCTTCTGCTGGTCATCGTGTTGTTCGTGATGGTCGTGCTGTTCATTGCGGTCGTCGGCTTGCCCGTTGGCCTGCTGTCCATCATAATTCTCGGCGTTGCCGTCCTGATGATCCTGGGGCGCGTCCCCGTAGATGTCGATCTCAAATTCCTCCTCGGCCATGTTGACAGTACTATCTGGTAGCCGTGAGTTGTAGCAGTGCGCCTAGTTGCGGTTGCAATAAGGTTGTTATTAGTCTGCGAGATACAGGAACCGTCTGCAGTCTTGGAAACAGGATCATCAGCCACTGCCGTACACAGGGTCATAGCCAAATCTTGAGCCACAAATCGAGCAAAGGATAGAAACAGAGAACATCTGATACGTACACTCCTCGTTCCGCAGACAAGATGGAAGAGGCTGGATGGAATACCCAAGCCAATGTGATCCTCTCCTTTAGCCAAATAAAACCGAAGACGAAGCTCTGTGCTTCAGCCTTCCCCAATGGGCGAGATGACGGTTTTTCTTCTTCTTTGTTCGGCCCAGAAGCCTTAGGTACAGGCAAAAAAAGATGTAGTTGGGACGAGGGAGAGTGGAAACAGGATCCCTAGACTCCAGAGACCGTTTTCTCGTTCTGCCACCGCCTTTTTTCTTTCTTTCCACGCGCGTGCCTGCCCGTTCACTGCGTGGCCGATGCTGTCAGCCTCGGTAGGTTAGTGATCCAGAGGGCCCAATTAAGGTTTCCCGACAAGGAGGTCAGCAGTGACGCCGCGTTGCTTCGCTGGCAAAGTTCAGAGTATTGTGTGAAAGAAGAAGACCGACGCGTCGGGCGATTTGATTTGAGCTGTGTTGAAGTCGGATAGAGAACGGACAGCTCGGAGGGATGTTGACGCGATGGAAGAAATGCGGTCGAAGAGGACGTGTGGAGGAATGTTTAGAAAGAGTAAGAAAACTGGGGGGAGCTCCTGAGTGAACCAGCTGCTGCGGTCGCATGCTGAACCGGGCAGGCGAGACTGGGCAAGGGCCATGGGGCCGCCAGGCTGCGGCAGGCACAGACTGTGGTGTCCGTCAGTGGATGCCTGAGTGGGTCCTCTGACTGTGCCCCAAGGTACGTACTTGAATCTCCCTGTCGTGGGTTCACGGTCGACCCATTGGTCCAGACCAGGCCTCTGCCCTGCTAGCGGGAGAATCTAGGGGCCCTCCTCCACTAAAGGGACGCTAAGCTCCTCCTATCTTATCGAGGAAGCTTGGATAGGTTCTACCTACCAGTACCTAGGTAGGTAGGTAGGTAGGGAGGTAGGTAGGTAGGTACCAGTAGGTACGATAATAGGTACCTAAAGAGGTAGTAGCCTAGTGGGCACTGTGGCGTGGGCGTCGGCAGCCGGCGCATCGTTCCTCCATCCATCGTCTCCTGAATGGCAATCTGGCTCTTCCTGCCACAGCGGGAGCTTGACCCGAAATTTTGGAGACCATTTGGTGACAGCGCGCTCAATTTAACACATCTCCCTTCAACCCATCAACCTCTCGAATCTTCCACCCGCCCTCCCTGCACGTCTTAAACACCCCGTCGTCGCGCCTCTCTTTTATCGAATTTGCGATTTACCGTTCCACTGCGATCCATTGGGATTCCGTTTGCCATCTTCATCCAACCACATACACCCCTCCCCTTTCCGATACCCACGCGCTTCTATCCACAATGGCCGACCAAGTCAAGGAGATCCTCGAGGTTCCCTCCGAGTTCGCCCAGGAAGGTGTTCAGTTCATGAGACGGTGCACCAAGCGTATGTGTAGCGCCCTGCCCGCTGTCGAGAAGCCCCCTCGGTTGTTAACTTGCTATTTTAGCCGACAAGGTTGAGTTCCTGAAGCTTTGCCAGGCCGTCGGTGTCGGTTTCCTCATCATGGGCGCTGTCGGCTACATCGTCAAGCTGATTCACATCCCCGTCAACAACATCCTCGTCGGAGGCGCATAAAACACAGAGATCATATTCAACGGAAGCACTCAAGTTCATGGGCCGGCTTCTTACGCACTACTACTACGTCGGCGCGGCCGACCAAGATGATGATTTTACGCGCGAGGATGGGTCTCGAACGCATTACATTGGCAGATTGCAACATCATGACAGTCAGACGCGAGGGACGTCGTGCAATAATGGTTGGAGATACCCCGAGACCAGTGGCATCATCGATCATGTATCATTGCCAACAAGAGGGGTTGACACGTATGGAAGATGTACAAATAATCAAAATAATCATCCCACGTCGCTCTCCCTAGGTGAATCCGTCCGCCAGGAAGCCTATATATGGAATGCCTCGCCGACCGGGTGCAGTTTCTCGTCGACGCTTCGGCCCATTGGAGGCTCTGCCTCGTCTTCTTCGGCCTCGTTGTACGAATGAAGCGTGCAAGTCCCGTGAGCCATGTTGAAGCCGTTCCAAGCAGATGCTGGGCAGTTGTTAGTGACATTGGCCAAGCAGCGAGGAGAAGGCCGACTTACCAACCAGAACCGGCGCATTAGGA
Source organism: Colletotrichum echinochloae (assembly GCA_016618095.1). Taxonomy (NCBI): domain Eukaryota; kingdom Fungi; phylum Ascomycota; class Sordariomycetes; order Glomerellales; family Glomerellaceae; genus Colletotrichum; species Colletotrichum echinochloae. Next base: position 2,514,511 of record JADEZT010000010.1, read on the forward strand.
TGCCAGCTGACGTCTCGCACACACGTACTCCATCCTGGAAAGTCATCGCCGTGGTAGATGCGATATCTCCGCTCCAGGGGTCTGGAGTTTTCGGTGGCCCTTTTCACGTCAATGGTGCCAGCCAAGGTGGCATCCATATTCCATATGTAAACCTTGCCGTCCTGACTACCGGAGTACACGTAACGCGAATTCGTACTGGATGGAGGCGAAAAATGGCAACGGATCAGCGTGCGCAGTACGCGGTGTCCGCGGAACGTGACAACGGAGTTGTCGTTGGGATGGGGGAACCAGTCCCTATCACGGTAAGTGCCCCATCGATAATCGAAGCCACTGGTGGTCAACCTTGTGGGCTCAACTCGGTCGAACTCGGACGTGGGCATGACCGTCCTAAGATCCCACAGCTTCATGGTCTGATCTTTTCCGTTGCTGAGGATGTAACGGCCGTCGCCTTTGCTATCGATGTAGGTCAAGCCTTCGACATGGCCAACGAAAGCACCCGCTGGCCGCCCGTCTCCCATGCTGCGTCGATCCCACACCTTGATGGTGGCATCATCCGACCCGGAGTAGAGAATGTGCGGTGAGGATTTGTCTGCGAAACATACGGCATTTACATCGTCCTCGTGGCCGACGACGGTTTGCAGAACAGTGCGCGACTCAATATCGTAGACGACAATCGACTGCGCGTTAGTGCCAGCCACAAGCTCCCGGCCGTCGCCCGAGAACCGGACAGACCAGATTCCGAATGAACGCCTCGGGCGCCACCCGGCGTGTCGCGCTCCCGCACTCCGCTCCGCAAGGTCCAATGTATATGGGTCTCCTGTGTCGTTTGGATCCGTGGGCGCTAGACAGACGCTGCTTTGGATGGACGTGTAAGCAAGCCAGCGGTTGTCGGGACTCAAAGATGCGTCTGTCAACGTCCATTGTCCCCAGGGGTAGTTCGCCGTTTTGTAGTATCTCCAGTTGTACGGATTCGACGTGTCGTACATCCGGACCTTGAAGTCATGACCGCATGCGTAGAAGAAGTTGCCATCGTCGGAAAACTGGCCGGAGTACACAGGGTCGTCGTAGTGCACAATCATCTCTGGATTGGTTGACGGTATCATGCCCTGGGCCATCAGGTCTTGATTCTGCTTTCGGTCGCGTCTGTCACCCAAGCCAAGTTCGCGATCCAGTATTCTTCGCGCCAACTGCTTCTTATCGGCGCGTCGTTCGTTTGCCCCAAAGACACCAGAGTGCATCAGTTTCGTGCCTTCCTCACTTGGTACCTTGGGGAATTGAGGCCCCTTGGGACGACTTTGCCTTGGTCTTCGCCATCCAATATTTTCGTCATCCTCGTCGTCCTCGTCGTCCTCGTCGTCCTCGTCGTCCTCATCGTCCTCATCGTCCTCATCATCGTAATCGTCGTCCTCTTCATCGTTGGGAGTGCTGCGTAGCACCACTTCGCCGCTCCGAATTAGGTCTATGATTTGGGCTCGCGCAGTGAGACCTGCGCCATTTCCTGGAGCGCCAGCTACATCTGGGATCAGCAATGAACTCGGATGGATGGGGTATATGCTGATCCAGCGTACTGATGAGGGCCAGAATCCTCGCAATCGTGTTGTTGGGCACTGTGCCTGGGTCGCTATCGTCCTCTCCGCCGGCAGCGCCCATAAACACTTCGAACTCTACGTCACGGTCGACACCGTCATCGGCATCTGGGATCGGTAAGCCATGCCGCTCTTCTACAATCGGTGATTTTATTTTGGTACCATGGTACTCCTCATCGTCCTCCCCATCGTCTTCATCTGGTTCGTCTTGAAAGTCGGGATCGTACTCGTCGTCATCCATATCATCGGCATCTTGGTCAAAATGATATGTCCAAGTCGGAGTGTCGTGGTCTCCATCTGCAGCGATACTCACAGACCGAGGTGTCGGACTTCCCTCATTATCGTCCATTCTGACTTGGATTGGTGTTCACACGGAGAGTTCGGGTTGATGCTTAGTGATACAACGGAGCTTGGATATGAGACTGCCGACGTGTGATGGAAGCTGTACACAGGAACGTCCGTGGCAGTCTGCCAGCTGCCGGGTTGTTTGCAGATGGAGGTGAACTACGGTTTGGATTGGCAGCGGATTGAGAGAGCAACAAATACGGTCAAGGGAAGTGCTCTGATGAGGTATGTTTGATGAGGGAAGCGATCGTTCGTGACGACATCCATTCAGTCCCGGTGTACAAAGTAGGTGGGGTCTCGCTGGGCCGGTTCGGCGGAGATAAGATAACATACATTGTAGCTACCTCCCGCAAGCTCCGGGAATCAGTGGGTGGCGCCCGCTGGAGCTCTCCTCTCACTGAGCGAGCGGTACGTACCCGTGCCCGCGATGATCATGAACCGTTTGGGCCAAACAGATGTCCGTACCAGTGTACCTGGTCCGGTAAGCAAGTCCGGGGTTCGTTGGGTACCTAGAATAATTAGTGCATGTACAACAACCTTGTCTAGGTACGGAAAAGCAGCCTACACTACTTTGTCAACGGGAAGTCGAACCAGACATCCAAAGCACTACAAACAAACGCAAACGATGGCCGTCTTCTCGGTCCATGTCTGAAGTGATCCCAACCTTCCCAAGATACTCGTAACGGTGTTTCAGACGTCTAATCGTGTATCCGAGTCAAGAAGTGTGTCCTCTATGAAGATACCCCCTACATGGCCTCTACAAAGTTGTAACGGAAAGTAGAATACCCTATGTTATGTAATATCGCCACACAGTACAGTTTCCCCAGCTAGCTAGATGGGCTGGCTGGACTGGTAAACAGTACTGTAATGCTCGCTATTGAAATAAGCTGAGGGGTGGGTGTGTGGGTATGGTACAAAGTAGGGGGATTTTTAGTTACGTATGTAACCATCGTAAGCGGAAACAACCACTGTGGGGCGAATCAAGGGAATGCGGAACATGGGGCCACTCGCGGCGCGCGTCCTTCTGATTGCTTACCCCGTGGCCGTGCAGCAAAAAGATACGTAACAAATTTAGAGCCCGGCCCGCGTCCAGGTCCAGAAACCACCTTTTTCCCTTTCCCCCCTTGCAAGAGCAAAGCAGAGCAGAGCAGACCAGAGCAGAACAAACTCGGGCATTTCACATTTACATTAACACCCTAGCGACAGCCCGATCGAGTCACCATGAGGTTGCGCAATCGACACTCCCCTCTGCTCCTGCTCCTCATTCCGTCCCTCGTCGCAGGTCTAGCCGTTGAATCCAAAGACAAGAATGGCGCCAAGGCCGTAGCTTCTACCGACAAGCCCGCCGATTCGACTCTCGGTTCTGGCTCTGGCGTCAAGACCAGATTCGGCACCGATCATGCGCCTGTCGATGGGAAGGACGGCATGCCTCACGAGGGTCCCTTCGTCGACCAGGACAGAGACAGCAAGAAGGAGGCCGCCGACACGGATATCAAAAAGGGCTTGCCCCCCTTGAAGGGCCGCCCGTCAGACCCTACCGTCGTGGACGGCAAGAAGATCCCCGAGACCAACGATGGTGTCATGAACGACAAGACGCGTCAGAAGCCCAAGGAAGGCACCAGGGGCACCGAGGGAGGTGTCAGTGAGAAGGACAAGGCGCGCAAAGCGGCCGAGGGCAAAATTGGCGAAAAGGCCAACAACAAGCCCGAGGCGCCAAAGGAGCAGCCTCCTCTGCCTCACAGCGAGCAGGAGAGGCTCCTGAGTGACAAGGAAGCCGCCAAGGACAAGGAGCACGACCACGATCACCACACTGCTGACGACGTTGCCGGTCTCGAGGTCCGTTGCACCAACGCCAGCCTGGTCACTCCGGACGCGCAATGCTGACACTTCTTAGAAACCTGCAGGTCTCCCCCACAAGCTCGACGACAAGCCCCAACCTCTCCCCAACTCGGCGCACAAGGACCACCTGGATGTCTCCAAGTCCAAGGGAAAGCCCTTCAACAGCCCAGACACCGACCCCGAGGGCGTCATCCAGCCGTTCCACTCCTTCGTGCTGTCTTTGACCATGATCCTTGTATCCGAGGTCGGCGACAAGACGTTCCTCGTCGCTGCACTCATGGCGATGAAGCATGACCGGATGGTTGTCTTCTCTGCTGCCTTCGGTGCTCTCCTGGTCATGACCGTCCTGTCTGCTTGTCTCGGTCATGCGTTGCCTACTTTGATTCCCAAGCGCGTTACCAGTTTCCTTGCCGCCGGTCTGTTCTTCGTGTTCGGCGCGAAACTGCTCCGTGAGGGTCTGGGCATGGACCCCAACGAGGGTGTCACTGCTGAGCTGCACGAAGTCGAGCGAGAGCTGGCCGAGAAAGAGAAGGAGGGCAAGCGTCGCGGCTCTGCAATCTCTCCCTATGCCTTGGAGATGGGCCTGAACGGCAGCAGGAAGTCCAGGTCTAAGAGCCGTTTCCCGTCGCCCCCGCGCTCGCCTTCTCAATCGCCGCCCCGCAGTCTTTCGCCTGGCTCGAGCGGCATCAAGGGCTCCCTGCAGGGTCTGAACAACCTTCTCGGCCTACTCCTCAGCCCTGCCTGGGTCCAAACGTTCGTCATGACCTTCCTCGGCGAATGGGGCGACCGGAGTCAGATTGCCACGATTGCCATGGCTGCTGGACAGGACTACTGGTGGGTTATCTTGGGAGCCATGGTCGGCCACTGCATCTGCACCGGCGCCGCTGTCATTGGTGGCCGTGCCATCGCAGGCCGTGTCAGTCTCAAAGTTGGCAAGTCAACCCTACGTCTCTGCTGTAAGATCCTCACTAACCGTTTGCAGTCACTGTCGGTGGCGCGGTCGCCTTCCTTGTGTTCGGCTTCATCTACTTCTTCGAAGCGTTCTACGCATGATGGAGAAACCCAAGGCTCGAGATGCTCACTATCAACAAGATGCATAATTGTATAGAAAACCACTTCTTCGTCACTATCTTGTCCATCGGCGTGCGGCACATGGCGCACTGCACGTTCATTGTCTACCTGCTACTAATCAGAGGTCTTTTGCTCTTCCTTTTCGATACGAAGGGGAATGACTATGCGGCTGGAAGATAACTACACAGGGCGGCAGCCTACTTTCTCATTGTCTAAGCATACCTATGAGTTCAAACGGTCGAATGGAGAAAGGGGGTCTCGTTTGGAAAGCACCTAGCGAGGTGTTTGATTGCAGCGGAAAGCAAAAAAAGGAAAAGAGAAACAGAGCGCGCGGTGCTTAACTGTGTATATGTAATAGGGGAGGCTCTGGGTATAAGACATGGGCTGGGATGGGAGTTCAATGGGATGTACGAAACAGCCTCTGGATTTGGTTTACACTTGAGAAGCATTGTTTTTATGCGTTGTATCTGCCTCCCCTCTCCCAAAACCGGGTTGCCTCGACACAGTCTGCTTGTGTGTTCATACTTGATATCTCACGCCCTCGGATCGTCCATACTGCTTTGGCCCCCCTTCAGCTTCTGTTGAACGTTAATGGGCGACCTTGCTTCCTGTACTTAGAGCCCGGGGCTCTTTAGGAGTGTTTTAGTTGTTGAAGTGCCTCCAGCCGAGGGCAAAGTGAAGGTGATTTTCGTGCAGAGTTTGGTCAGCGAGCCATGATTCCGCATCGGTCTAGGAGTCGACCAAGTCTCTCCACCTTTTCTCGCATTGCCACAACTGGTTTGAGGGGGTTACCATTTCCTTCAGCTTTCAAGTTACAGAGGCAACCCTTATCAAATTTGAGCAATCTTGTCCGTCTTCTCCGCCTTCTGTCTCTTCTCCTCCCGCTCGCTATACCTGTCGCCGAATAGGTCAAAGTGCGGCCGCATCACCACGGTGTACTTGACCAGCTCCTCCATGCAGTCGACCAGCCTGTCCCTGTTGGAGCTCGGCAGCATCCTGGACCCGCCGCCGCGGTCGTCCTCGGGCGTGAACTGCGTGTAGGCCATGGGCACGGAGCTCTGGTTCGGCACGACGAACATGCGCATCCACCGGCCCAGCAGCCGCAGCGTGTTGACGGCGTTGAAGCTCTGCGAGCCGCCCGACACCTGCGCCACGCAGAGGGTGCGGCCCTGCGTCGGCCGCACGGACCCCTGCGACAGCGGGATCCAGTCGATCTGCGTCTTGAACAGGCCCGTCACGGCGCCGTGCTGCTCGGCGCTGACCCAGAAGTGCCCGTCGCTCCACCGGCTCAGCTCGCGGAGCTCCTGGACCTTGGGGTGGCCGTGGCTGACGTCGTCCTTGAGCGGCAGGCCGGCCGGGTCGAAGACGCGCACGTCGCAGCCCAGCCGGTGGAGCACCCTGGCGCCCTCCAAAGCGAGCAGCCGGCTGTAGGAGCGGGCGCGGAGGCTGCCGTAGAGGACGAGTATGCGGAGGCGCGGCAGGCCGCGGGAGAGGACCTCGCGGTCGACGAGGGCGAGGGCCGTCGAGAGCTCCAGCGCCTCGACCCAGTCGTCCCCGGCCGCGGCGGGTGGCAGGAGGAAGGGGCGGTAGCGGGCGCGTGTCTCGGCGTCGTCCTCCTCGGCGGTGAGGGCATGGGAGCGGCCGAGGTACGCCTCGTCGGGGCGGATTTCCACGGTGGGCCGAGCGGCGTGGACGTTGTTAACGTCCCCATGACCGTCCATGCCGGGAGTAGACATTGAAATGCCTGGCCTTGCGGTGTATCCGGAGCAGGAGTTGCGGATCAGGGTCCTCCTTGAGGAAGCCCAGCTGAGACGGTTGGGATTGCGACAGAGAAAAGAGGCGGGTGTAGTGGGCAGGGTCAGAGGCAAGGAGGAGGCCAGAGGACGACGGCTCTGTGACTTGACCAAAGACAGAAGGCTTTGCATTTCCGAGTTGCAATCGGCTTCTTCTCCCCTTGATTTGAAGTCGTGTTACTCCTGACTTATAAAGGAATGACTTTGCTGTCCGTCCCCGAGTAAAAAGCCTCTGAGTGCTTGCTTGTGGGGGCCCTGGTCAAGCCGGCCAATCAGAAACAAGTGGTGACATATCGCTCTCAGAGGTATTGGAGAAGATAGTCGACCGCTCGGCCAACAGGTTTCGATTTTTTTTTTTCAAAACGCCGTCTTCCAGCATCTAAATCGAAGGCTTAACGAATGGTCCGACGTGTGCTTGTCATCCCGTTGCAGGTGGATGCATCGAAGAAACTCGACATTCTCCCCATCAGCACCCTGCCACCTCTTGACAACCCCTTGGAGTTATGTTTCCTTCATACATAGGGGAGAAATGGATGTATTATAGTTGCAAGAATGACTTGGTTGTCGATGATTCCATCGGCATGGATCGCGTTTCTTTGATGATGCAAACAAGATAACAAGATATCGCCCACGACCAAGTCGATGTTTCATCCGCCTCCTAAACAACGGGATATCAGACAGCACCTCTAGGCTACAATTTCTTGTTACATTACCGGGAACAAAACATTATTTGCCAAACCGCCGTCCATCCACATCGCACGTAGTTACAACCCCCAATTCACCTCACCTGCCTGTAGAACAAGTCATCGCTTACGCAACCATTCCCCCTCCCGCATGTCACGTTTGAGCAGCGCACTGGAATCTGATATATATATATATGTATGTATGTATGCGACGGATGAATTGGGTCATCAGCGTGTGTGATAGATATGTGGCTAACGTAAAGAATGAACAGGTGTCTCAACGATACAGTCATTTGACTCCCCCTCAACATCCCCCTCTTCCTTCTATTTCCAAAGCCTGCTGGCCAATACGCCGGCTTTTGTCCCCCACCCCGATCATACTGGTATCAAAACGTAAAAATGAAGTTAAAAGGCCTTCTCTCATTGCCCTCTTCCCCATGAGTCTATCATAACACGCCTCCCATTCTGAACCAGTAATGGTATCTACGAAAAAAAAAAAGGAAACCATCTTCTCTCCTCCAACGGAATGCAATGACTGTAATGAGAAAAGAAATTGTGGATGTGTGTTATGTGTGTGTACTCTGTTTCCGAAATTTTTACTGAATTTTGATGGCCTCAAACAGCGTAAGGCTAAGAGCCGTATCGTTCTCTCCAACATTGGGGGTTGGTTCGCTGAGCATCTCCCACTTGCGATAGACGAATGGCGTAAGTTTATCAGTGCCTTGCATCGAGATTGGGATTTTCTGTCTCGGCGGCCCGAGTTGTTGTGTCGCCGGCTGCTGTCGGTGTGCGAGCACGAACTGCTCTGTCTGCGGAGGCATGTGGCTGAAGAGGTACTGGAGGCGGGCGTCCGACGACGCTGGGTTCTGCATAGTGCCACCTGTGAGCAGAACACGCACACACTGCAGGCGTGAGTCTTCCGGCAGGGTGTCGACCAGCAGCAGGGCCAGGTCGAATGCCTGTTGGCTCAAAATTTGGCCAGTCTGTGGGTCTTGAAGCGCCAGGGTGTCGAGCTCGAGGATGAGACCGGATAAGATAACCAGGATTCTTGCTCGGATCTCAAATGCCGCTGCATTGACCGGAGGCTTCATGTTGCTGGCGACCTGGGACTGAGCGGGAGCCGACACGGGTTCGTTGGCCGTTGTATGGAGCGTGATAAACCTCAGCAATGCCGGTAGCCAGTACCGAAGTATCGATATTCGAAGCTCCCTCTTGTCATCGTCTGCGGCCGCTAGTGTTTCCCAGAGCTCCGCCAACTTCTCAACCATACCCGAGGTGAGCTGGGAGGTCCGGACCGCCGGGCGGCCTCGGAGGATGGCCTCGACAACTGACAGCAAGCTCCCTGCCAACTGAGTGCTTTCGAGGGAAAGCGGATCCGAAGCAGGAGGGTTTTTTTGCGACGGAAACAGTCCCAGAAACCGCAGATGGGCTTGCTTCTTGAGGTGTTCCGTGATCTCCTCGCTCAAATACGGCAGCATGCTGGTCCACATGACGTTGTTGGCTGACACGGCGCGATCCATTGCACGAGAGAACATGTCGAATTGCGTTAAGGCCTGCTCGCCTCCCCCCGGGCTTGTTGTGCTGTCGGCCGAAAGGCCGATTGACAACTTGAGCTGGCAGAAGGGGAGAGTGAACTCGTTGGCTAGTTCCAGGACGGTTTCGAATGTGAGCGGCGATCCGTCACTGGCATCGGGCAACAGCAATTTCGAGGTGATCTGTGCAAACAAATTCATCAGTGCCGGCTCCGGCGTCTTGTTGCCCAGCGCCTGAACGACCGAGGGGGGGTCCCGCAGCACTAGGAATTTGAGGAGTTCCAAAACGGAATTCGTGAAGCTCTGGTTCGCCAGGGGCAGCAGCGCTGGGTCGACGGCTCCCTGAAGCCTCGAGTACTCGACCAGGGCGTTCCTGACGAGAAGCACCATGTCCTTGTGGTTTTGATGCGGCGCCACTTGTTGCTGGATGCAGAATCGGTACGTCTCTTCCGGGGTCAACGTAGTCTTGGCCGTGAGAGGCATCGTCGTGAGGTGGAGGACCTCTTGCATGTAGTTCGTGGTACTGTTGGTTGGCCCGGATGGATTGAGCGCAATCCTGCCCGCGTCGATCGATGTCGTGGTAAGAACGATGGGCAGGGTCAGGCATCCCATGCTAATCAGTAGCGGATAAATATCCACCAGGGCGGGACGGGCCTTCAGCGCGCTGATGTGGTGAACCCAGTCGGTCATGCGCACGTCAAAATGTTGGGTGTCGAAAATCCGCAATCTTCCAAGGAGTGCACTGTAGGCACGCTGCCGGTCCGGCGAATTGGACCAGCAGGCCTCTAAGCGGCCCACAACCGTCTGAAAAAGCCGATCCATCGTCGGCCGATCCACGCTCGTACCGCTCGTCAGGAGCTTCTCAATCTCTTCGTGCAGCTCACCCTCCGCATCCTGTAGTTGGGCCGTCATGTTGTCGGATACCGGCGAACAAGCGTCGATCGGGTTGTTGCGGTCGCACTGGTGAAGCTGCTGGCGGAGGTAAGTGGCCGTGTTCGTAAGCCCGGGTGGCCGAGCCGCCAGATTGGCAAGGGATGCCAAGAGAGGCCGCGCAGCAGGACCTTGCTCCTCGCTGACAGCCTTCAGCCTTTCCATCAACAAGTCAAACAATTCTTTGGCTCCACCTAGCGCGGCAAAGATGGGCAGATGTACATTGAGAGTATCGGCGCAGGAGGCGAGAATCTCGGGGTTCGAGGCCCGCACTACTAGCTTGATGATCTCAGCAAGGGCAGAAAAGTCGGCCGCTGCTTCGAGAACGGCTCGAGCAAAGTTGAACGTGGCCGGGGAGACCTGCGGCCCGTTCTTCATCATGGCGATGTCAGTCGTGAAAATCTGGAGAAGTCTGGCCCCGACCTCGGTCTGAAGGGCTCGGTTGCTGTTGGCAATCAGCCTACACAGCTTAGCCACAGGTACTGGCTTCCGTTGGAGCATCGGGTCTCCCGGCGGGAGAGGAAGTCCCAGGGCATGGTCAATGCACTTGAGTGCCGTGTTGATGTCCTCCGCCTCGTCGTTGACGTCGTAACTCGCACGCCGGAGAAGACTCGCTCTGGTTGTTCGGAAAGTCGAGTTCAGGGCGTGAAGGGGAAGATCCACCAGCAACCTCGTGGCGCAGGAGCCATCGGCTTCGGTGTCGGCCGGCTTCCGCAGACCGCCTCTAGCAATGAGCCAGAAGACGTACCCCTGAAGTTGAAAATCGCCCGTACGGACGATTTCCGACATGAGTCTGTGAAATACTCGTTTCGAGTTCTTCTCCGTCGGCGGGTTGCTGCTGAGATACTCAAGAACAGCCGTCGTTACGTCGACTCCGGCTGCTACCCAGGCCCGGAGAAGGGCGGCTGTAATGTAGACCTTTGCGGCTCCTGGCCGGTGCGGTGAGGTACACCACTCCAGCAAAGTTCGAACAATCATGCCCTTGTCCTCGCTCACAGCCCAGCACTGTGCAGCCAGATCGGGGGTGTATAGGGAGGTGAACGTGGTGTCAAGGTGCTTGACAAGTATTTGGCGATTAGCCGGTTGGGAGTTGCTAGCCGAAGCAACAAGCTGTTCGTTTCTAACGTTGATCGATTTATATGCGGTCTGCGCAAACTCGTGCTCGGCCGGGATGAATACCAGCAAGGCGTCCCTATACTTGAACCATGATGTAGGAGATACGAAGTTGTCGGGATGCGCCGACAATAGGGGCGTGAGCAAGGTAGTTAACCTTGCCGAGAGCTGGGCGAGGATGTCGCGATCAGGGTCGTTGTGGATCTAGAGTTGTAAGTCAGGAGGGCCTAGAAGAGGATGCGAACAAAACATACCGTATGAAGATGGCCAAGCAGCGCATTTACTAATCGCCGGCCATATTTCCTCAACCGAAGCAAGTCCTTCCAGTAGATTTGCGTGATCAGTATCCACATGGGCAGCTTCGACTGGGTGGAGTTCTCAAGTCCGGACACGAGCCAGTCCATATAGTGATCGCGGTCGAGTAGTTGTTCGGCATAGAGGTGGGTGGCCAGTCGGATACTGTCGCATGGTTAGTTACTGAAGCGAGGTTCTTCTTCGGAAGACATTGAACCTACGCGTATTGGACCTTGGCTTTCCAGTCGTTGTCGCCAAAGGCCGTCGATACACCCTCAACAAACTGCTCCACGAAAACGGTCCAATCTCTCAGCCACTTCGCCTCGCCGCCGAGTACAAACGGGCCCGGGCCGTTTCCTTTTCTCTTGAAAGCCCGGATCTCGTTGGCGCCAACACACTTGACCAGCCACACAGCTCTTTCCGTCGGCACGTTCTTGTTGAGGCAGTGATCCAGTAGCACCTTGCCCCTGATGCCGTGGGGAATGGTTCTGCTCAAGCGGCGCAAGGATATCGACGGATTTGCCAAGTCCCTCAGCCACATTTCTCGCTTGGTGTCGGTGAGGGTGACGCGCGGTGGTGGTTTAAAGGTCGAAGGCGACAATATCTGGCCGTTGAGTTTCCTCTGGTTCAAGACGCCGACGAAGATGCTGGACAGCAAGTTTAGACCACTCTTGTGCTTCAAGGCGGGAAAGAGTACGGCCTTGGCGGAGGAGGTCTCTAATGCGGACGAGGCCGGGGGTTTATCATAGTAGCCAGTCTTGATTACGGTTTCCGAGTATTGGTCTTCGGGGTGGTTTCCGTTCCACGGAAAGAAGTCGGCGTATCCGATTTCCGACGTATCGCGTATACCAGTGCCGGAACCGCCGAAGCCTGGTTTGGTCGTCGCGTCACTCCGTTGCTTGTTAAAGGGCGCATATCGAGGAGCGGCGGTAGGGGTTTCAAAATGCCACGCCTTCGGGCGGCCATCCTTCTTGATTGCGACGGTGGGCGCGGGGGAGTCTTTGACGGGGGCGGGGGTGACGAACCGCGGACGGCGTTTCGGCATGGGCATGGGCGGGTTATCTGCATCGACGGGCTGGCCCTTGACCGAAGAGGGCGAACCCGTTTCGGCGAGGTTGGAGGGATCGTGCTTGGGCACAAGGCGTGAGGGCGTGAGGGTGTTGGGAGAGTCGGAGATGGTGTGCTGGGCTAGCATGGCATCGTTGGACAACTCGAGCTTGAGGCGAGAGCCTCCCCTCCGCGGCAGGGAGCCATATCTGTTCTGGGCGACGGCGGCGTCGTTGGCATCGCTGGTTGGATCGATTAGGTTTTCCTTGCGGACGGGTGATTGAGGCAGGTATTGCGCGGACAGGGTGCGTTGATGAGTTGGCCGTTGAACCGACAAGCCCGAGCTGCTCACAGTTCGCTGCTGGGGCGGTCGCGGCTGGACGCCCATTGGGGTCCGAGAGGTCATCGCAGGCGGAAGTTCCGAGGCGACATTGCTGGATTTTCAAGGGATGTTACGGTACGGTTGAGGGTCGTGGGGGAGGGGGATGGACTGCGATGCCGTGATGCCCGGCGAATTTGACGATGCTTTTTGGGGGGGGGGGTTTGGGGACGGGAAGTTAAAGATGGAAGGGGAACAAACCGGTGGATGGATTGATGTCGGGGATCTGACGGCGTCAGCCGCGCTATCTGTGCAGGGTCGGGTGGAGGCAGGTGCGGTTTGTGGATTGCGGTTCGGTTCAGAAGGGGTCGGTAATAGGTAGTAATTAGGTAGGCAGTACACGTGCAGGGGCCCCCTTAGGGTAGAGGTAGGGAAGGGTGACTAAGGTATCCACCCAGTAACACGCAATAAAGGTTGCAAGAGTGCGCGCGGGTAATCTCTGGTAGGTACCGTTGGATACAGAGACGGGGGGGGCGGCGAGGGCGGTGTACCACGAAGGTTCCCGCGTCTGCCGGGTTAGTTGATGTCAGATGACTCGCGACGGTCCGCTTGAAATCTTGTTGCAGCGACGTTTGACAAGACGAGTTGGTCGCTTGATAGCCCGTTGGCGCGGACGAGTTTGGAAGTTTGGGGATTGACGAGAGAAAGAGAGAGAGAGAGAGAGAGAGAGAGAGAGAGAGAGAGAGAGAGAGAGAGAGAGAGAGATAGGGAGAGAAAGGGAGAGGCACACACAGGGTGCAGGCGGGGTCAGTGCAGTAGGGAGGTCGAAAGGCGATGGCGCAGGGTAAGCGTGCCTTGGCTCGATTCAGCCCAAGCCGAATCCAGTCAAGGAATAGGGAATGTAGAATGGTACGGGTCATGCACCAAGGGAAAGCCAACGCCCGTGGGAGGGCGTCCGGAGGTGGTGGTGTGTGAGGGCGCCTCGGGGGGTGTGGGAATCGTGATTAGAACGAGTGCGAGTCTGAGGGAACAGCGACGACATACCACACTCTGAACGGGGTACTAGTGTAGGTATGCAGGAGCGTACGGGGGAACCGAGTCGAGATCTGCGGTTCATGGAGCGGGGAATATTTCCTGCTCGTTCGGGACTTGGGGACGACACACGGGAAACGGGGAGAGAGAGAGAGAGAGAGAGAGAGTCCTATTCCCATTGAGTGTATTCTTCTGTACGGCGTATCCGGAACATGCATCCGTCGCCAAGGGATGAATGACACACAGACTATAGTTTAGTATCTGGATGGAAGTAAACACTCTCTATTGGCACTAGGTGGAATTGCTTGGAGATTTCTCCGAGGGTGGCCGGCTGGGTGTTCCGAGTTGCAGGATAGCCGCAGAGTCTCTTCTCTCTCTCTCTCTCTCTCTCTCTCTCTCTCTCTCTAGCTACCAGGAGAGAGCACGAGCCGAGTGTCCCTATTATCGCAACAACTTCCCAAGTGAACGGCGAGACGTGAAGATACATTGACAATAGAGTAAAGGTTACTGAGACCAGCTAGACAAGAATCGGGGATGGAGATCGCAAGCGTGTGCCAAGCAAGCAAGCAAGCAAGCCCGGACGGGCAAGGCTGCCTTCAGGCCACTGTCGTAAATCCTGATTCGCCTACACCCTGCTCCTGGTCCTCGTCTCGTTTCTTTTTGCAGTGTCAAGCCAAACGATGGCCGGCGGTAGCGAAAGGCAAAAAACTACACATGAAATGCATGCCTTACCTTATATATAGTATATTCATTTACCCATACTTTGAGAGAACTTACCGACCCGGATCCCTCTTGGCTAACACCGCCCGCTACAACCTACCGGTATGCAACGGATCACGCACCTAAACCCTCTGACAACCAAGACTGGCAACAATCTAAAATAGGTAGGCCGATTGTCGGTCCGCTGACATGGGCCAACCTCGTCTGCTTATCGCAAGCCTGTTGTGGTGCGGTACGTGAGTAGACTACCTAGGGCAAACCGTACCGGTGGGGTGGGAGACCACTGGCAGACGCATCGTGCAGCATCACGCATCATCGCCACCGGCGGAGGCGCGGGTAGGAGCCGGAATGGGCAGTTGGTCTGCTCCTGCTCCTTCTCCTGCTTCCGCTTCTGCTGCACCTGCTGCCTGTCTAGGCAGGTGTAGCGCTACGTAGGTACCTACCTCCGGAGGACTCCTTCCCACCCCGAGCAGAGAAGAAGAAGCAGAAGAAGAAAAAGGAAAGAAGGATAAGCCAGCCAGGCCAGCCATCTGCTCCCATCGCTCGGCCTGGCCTCCCTTCCGATCATTCCTTCTCCCGCTAGTACGTAGTCTCTTGGCCCCCATCTGCATCGTAACTGCCACTTTCGGATCTCTGCGCCCTCCCGAAAAAAGCGCCAACGCCGCCTCATCGCCCATCTGTGTCGATGCTTTTTCCTTTTCTGCTTCTCCATCCTCCTGTGCCTGTTTGTCTTGTGTGGCCCCCGATTTGCCTCTTCACCTCCGTCTTCACCCCCCTCCTTTTTTTTCTTCTTCTTCTTATTCTTCCTCCTCCTCGACAAACCTTGCGCATTTGGGATCATCGTTTCCGTCCCATCCGTCCGTTCCTCCCGAACAGGCGGATGGGTGCAGGATGAAAACGGCACCGTGTCCGAACGGTAGACCGGCACCATCCCCTCCCATTGGCGACAGAAAAAGCCGGCCTTGCGTTTTCCGCGTTTCGTCCAGACTTCTCACGAGCGATCAAAGCTACATTATTCTCTCTCTACTTCTCACCCTTTGAATCCATTAACCCTCTTCCACGCCAAAAGGATCGACGAGTAGGATTGCTAGGCATATCGCACTCGGCTTGTACCTCGCGATGCCCCATCCACTAAGTCTCACCTGTCCTCGCTTCTCCAAAATCGGCAAAGTTTGCCCACCTCTGGCGAACCAAAAACGTGCCGCCACGGCTCCTCAGTCGTTGAAGCCCCTCTTTCTCTCACTGGCTGAATCGCGGCTCATGTGTGTCACGCAATCTGCCATCATACTGCATGCAGTCCCACCTCCAATCAGTGCAACAAGATTGATTGCCATGTACATCTGACGAAAGTCGCCGCCGAGCACCAGGACGCACCATGGCGATATGACGGCCAATCGGTGATGCCTTGCTCCTGGCCGACAGGAATGGCCTCTGGTGATACCCGTCACCCACGCAAGACATTCGCCGCCGAGGCGTCTTGCTATAAGCCTGGTTTTGAGTTGGGCGCTGCTCTGCTGGTGCCCAGGGAGTCTCGCCAAAAGACAGAGAGAGGTCGATGGCGTGCCCAATGAGATGGCTTCCCCTGGGCTTTCCCCCCGTATCCTCCTCCAATACAAGTGTCGACATCTCGCAAGGCCCAACAGCAATCCAACACATTGCCGTTGGGTCCCTCACCCGCTAAACGTGCCTGTACACTGCTACGTATCTAGTAGTAGGTACACAGTCGTGGGCTCTTTCGGTTCGTTCGGCTCGTTGCAACCGGGTCCGGTTGGCTGTGCGTATAGGCCGTACTGTCCGTATAGTTTTACAACCCACATACTAATCACTAGCTACCTATGAAGAGGGAGGCCCACCGGAGTTGCACCACCCCGTCGACACGTCGCACGACCACACCGCACCTCCAGGCCTGTTGCAGCATCCCCCGACGGATTCCCGGCTTCGGGGCCCTGCTCAGACGCAGGCACGCCTTAGGGGTTCCTAATGGGGGGGGATGGCTGTAGCTACACATTTCCCGGGTTGCTGTGCCTGCAGAACGGCCGGGTCGGCCTTGTCCTCGCGGCCGCAGCTGTAGCCCGCTCGGCGATGAGACTTTCTGCGACCGTCTACGTAAAGATGATGGAACATGGTAAGGAGCAGGGAGCATCACGCCAAACGCTCCGGCGGTTCAGACCGAAAACGAACTACCACTAATACCATGGAGGTGACGCCGGACCGAGGAGCAATCTACCAAGAGCTCACTCTTGATAACCTTAATTATGTACTTCCTTTAATCCTTACTAACCAAGCCCCACCGTCGCCCCTCCCCTCTCCGCTGGCTGCCATCTTCCGAGTCCCAAGCTCCCTCCCCTCTTTCTCCCGGTGGTCAAGTAAAAAGCACCATGTACTTCATCCAACTTTTGGTGATGTCTTGCTTCTCCAAGAGGTTATGTAGCTGCGGCTGCGCATCGAACCTTGAAACCGCCTCCGTACACTCGTTGAGCATGGCGAAACTTTCGAGCCAGGATGAAGGTCATGGCTACCGTTCGGGTCCTTCTCCCGCACTGGGCAGCCGGCGGTCCCGTTGAAGTCTTACATATTCTTTTTTTTTTTCCCGCTCTCGTTATCAGAACCCACTTCTCTCTCCGTCGGAAATTGAGCAACCCAGCAGCTGTGCACGCACTAGGTACTTGGTAAGCGAGCATGAGCACATGGGCATTAGGTTCTGTAGATACATACGTAGTAAGCCTACGGTCCGTATGTATTGCCAGATTGGCATCCGTCCGTGGATCGATCGGGTCTCGCACCCCGGGCGTGTCCGCATCATATTGAAAACGTGTCTTCGGGGCATCGGCGCCGAATTCCCCTTCCCCCAGCTCCAGCTCCAGCTCCTGGTCTTCTGTGGCGGCCTCAGATCCCAGGCCCCCACTTTTGCGATTGCGATTGCGCCGTTAGGTACTGGCGGGGAGGAGAGCTTCGTTCGCATAGCGCTGCTGGCTAGCCAGATCAACGAGATCCAATCCTGCGACGTGCGCACCTTCAGTTGTCCCGTCCTCCCTCCACAACTGGCGTCAATTCCACCTCCCCTCGCAAGCCCACCACCATCACCACCACATCGACCTTCACAATGGCGTCTAAGCGGGATATGCGCCGGCCGGACCTGAGTATGTTGTGATCCGTCCCCCCAACTCTCCCCATGGCAACCTGCTAACTGGGCATCCCTCTCGCAGTCGTCCCCTATCAGGAACCCAGGGCCAAGGGCGAAAGCGCCGAGTTGTCCTCGACGCTTTCCTCCACCCTACCAATGGCCGCCATGCTCACGCGCAACAAGTTCATCGGATGGTTCGCACTTCCTTCACAAACATCTATCCCCTTTTGAACCGATCGCTCTGTTGCTCCCGCCACCCCTTGCAGCGAGCTGTGGCACAGCGCGATGGGATCCCGAAGCCGAATCCGAATTGCTCACTAACGGGATCAACGCAGGGCTTCCGTTGTCTTCAGCATCCAGACCTGGCTCGGCGAGAGCGAGGAGACCAAGAAGAGCTCCGCGACCCCGGGCTACTTCTCCGTCGGCATGTCCCGTAAGTTCCGCCTCACGTGTCGCGATAACGTCTTCTTCTCCTTCTTCTTCTTCTTCTTCTTTTTCCTTTTGCTTTTTTGCTTTTGCCTTAGACGACTGACGAAAAGGCGCAGTTATGGCCCTGGCCGTCACCTACCTTCCCCTTTTTTTGCCGCCCCCCGTCCAGAAAGGCGCCGCGACCGGCACCGGCCCTGCTGCCCCCGTCCCTCCCGCGTAGACGTGAAACCTCGGCGGAGAGAGCCGGGCGAGGTTGTGTTGAGGACTATGATACGGGGTTTACACTACCCTGCGAGGACTGAAGACAAGAGAAAGCACCATTGTAAGAGCGTCTCAAGCGATTGACGAGTCGATGATGGCGTTAAGGGAAGGAAGGGGAGGCATCCGCCATGCTGCACGGGAGAAATAGGGGGTGGGTAAAACAACACCAGCTGGTGGGGATTTGTAGTATAATACCTCGGAACATAAAGCCATGCGGTGTGTAATTGCATGTCGGTTGAAACTCAAAAACTTTAATACCATCAAGTAACAACATTTTGTGTCATTGTCATGTCTCGAAGCACGTAGTGAGCGGTAGACCGACACGCCGCTTCTAGGTAGTGGCGCCGGGAGTGTGCAGTCTGCAAGGAACGGTGGTGGATGTCGTCATCTGAGCCAGCCAATCCAATGAACGGGTGTCCTGTTCCCCAGGTGGTGCCAACAAGCACAGCTTGTATTCGACGAACGGCCTACAGTACATATCCGGATATTAGCGGTACGCTGCTGGGAGCGAGCTGCTTGTTCTTCTTTACGCGCGCGCGTGTGTCCTTTTTGTTTTATCTTCCTATTACAGTTCCTGGAACCGGCTTTTACACAACTCATCCTCCTCTGAAGGTGAAACGGACAGGAACTTGGGAGAGATAGATGGCTTCGACTGCGATAGACGAGGCCTCGATCCTCGCCAGGTTCGATGAGCTCGTCAACGACGGCGTGGTGATGTACGCGGAGGACATGAAGAAGATCTACCACGAGGATCGTGGCTTCAAGGTAACCTCCCCCTCCCCTCTGGCTTCCTTGGCTCGCGAGAGTTGGGCTGCCGCCTTTTCACGGCGCGCCACATACACATGTGTGATGCGGGACGAGCTCAAAGGCACCGGGGGCTGGGCTGACAAGCTCGCCAGTTTGAGTTCCGCATCACGCCGGCCCTGAAGAGCAAGCCCGCCGCGGTGGGAGACAACGCGGAGCTGGACGGGACCCGCCGCCACACGTCCGAGACCGAGGTGCACGGAACCCCGCGCGGAATCGAGCTCGACGCGGGCGGCTGCGTGCCCGGGGGCGACATCAGCATCGCCGGGTACGAGATGGGCCTTGTGGGCGGCACGCACGTCCTCACCTTCAACAAGTTCTGCGCGTACCGGCCGCAACTCATGCTCGTGACGGCCGACGGGCATCGGCGGCAGTTCGAGGCGCTGGACGGCGCGGACCTCGCGGCCGCGCGGGAGGTCCTTACGGGGCTGCATCGCGGCGGCGGTGGGCAGGAGTATCTCGTCATCTTCAACTGCGGCAAGGACGGCGGGTGCAGCCGGCTCCACAAGCACATGCAGGTGATTCCCGCGCCCGACGCCATCCCGCTGTGGCCCGACGAGGTCGGGTCGGAGGGGGCCGGAGGGGCATCGAGGCCGCCGTTTCGGTACTTTGTGCACCGGTTCGCCGGGTCTCTGGGCGGCAGCGGCGGAGACGAGGTCGCGGAGTTGCCGTCCGCGGACGAGCTGGTCGTGGTCTACCGACAGATGCTCCAGCGAGCGGTGGCTGTGGTACCCGGACGGGAAGGGGTCGTGGACGAGAGCGGGGACGGCAGGGAGGCGGCGGTGCCGCACAACGTCGTGCTGAGCGGGAGGTGGATGGTGGTCATCCCGAGGGTGTCGGACGGGGTCGACGGGTCCGGCGTGAACGCGGCGGGGATGCTGGGCGTCGTCTGGGCCGCGGGGCGGGATACGGTCGACAAGTGGAAGAGGCTGGGGGCGAGGCGGATACTAGGGGAGGTTGGTGTTCAGGGATGATGAAGAAATAGGAGGGGGGGAGCTGGTGGTCGGCTTTTCGCGATGGGTTTCGCAAAGAACAAGGGAGCGAAATGAACGGTAGAGGAGCGAAAGGGGGGAGGGGGATACTTGGAAGACAAGAGAAAGGCGGGCAGCGGGGTTTTCTTAGAGGAATGGATTGCGTAGATCTAGAGCCTGGAGGTCCAGGAGATGTACACGAATATAGAAGGGCGGGAAGGACGATATCTTGATGCCAGCCAGACGCACACGAAGAAACATTGATTCATTTTTGGGTATATAGTCGGTCTGTCTGCTCCTTGAAGAAGGGCTTTCCTTGTCTCTGCTTTGTGTATGAGCTTAACCCGTGCTCAGGAATCAGACTCGCCCGGTGCTGTCCGGTAAATTAGGCAACAACCAATGTAAATTCTGGATGAGCAGGCTCAAAGAGACTAGAGGAGAGAAACCCAGTTTACGAGACGCGCTTCTTGAAGTATGAACAAGGCCAACGGTCAGCGATTGACCGAGTCCCTACGCTGCTTAGCCGAGTGGGCTTGACGTCTGACGAAACCAGACTATTCTTCCACGAGAACAACATCGATGACCTAGAAGGGGCATACATGGTCCGCCGACATGTCAAATGGCAGGGCGTCCGTCCTTGGCATGGACTGACGGACGACACTGCGAGAACCGCGACTGGAAGTCCACGTATGTCTCATTGGTTCGCCAGAAGTCCTCGGCAAAGTGTCCTTGGTACTACCGCTTAGCGGCAGAATCTCTCATAGTGGATGGGGGGGAAACAGAAGTCGGCTTGCTCAGGTGGATGCTTGGTTCAAGTCGTTACTTGAGGCGACAAGACCTTCATCTTCAACTACAGACCCATACTTTGTACCAACATTGCTTGCGCACTGCATCGTAATCAGCCATGACTCCAAGATGGCCATCCTCTGAGCTGGACAAGACATCCCTCGCCGGACTGCGAGGACCGGATCGTATGTGTCTCTTGGACGTACATATCCCTATGCCTCTTGTGCGGGATATAGGTCTGGGACTGTCTTTGACAATTATGGTCCGAGGTGATTGATCTTATGTGATAGCATCTGTGTCGGCACGGCCTAGATGTTGCTAAGCATCTCCATGAGATATTCGTCCTATACCTCGAAGGTCTTTGCCGAATATTAGGCATGTTGACACTGTAGCTCTCTCTCTCTCTCTCTCTCTCTCCCTCTCAAGAGTTCTGGCTCTTAATATTAGTTTTTGGAGTCCTTCATGGCGTCGGCGCCTCCCTGCTGTGCACGCCCTCCTCCACCGCCATCGCGGCACAGAAAAAAAAAGGGGGGGGGGTTCACGATTGCCATGGTGAAAGATCAACTCGAGTCATCTGTTTCAATGGCCAGCTATGTGACGAGGGTGCCTGTGTAGGTAAGTCTCGTAGACTGATAGTCGTCTGACGTGAAGGCAAACCTACTATTGAACAATCCACTAACCGGGCCTGACAACAAGCCCAGATGGTTTTTGGCCTCTTGCAGAAGACGTTCCGCTCGATTGTCATGAGATGGAATGGCTCAAGGTGCCATATCAGTCAGGTCCCGGCATCCGTCCCAAGGCATCCCCACAATTCCGGCTCTACGCACTGCCGGCTGCATTGCCGACGCGGGGAAAGACCCCGCCGCAAGGACCAGGTGAAGTGACGATATCACGTCGCTCGTCGTGAACAAAGAGCCCCAACATTCGCTCGGCTTATACCCCCCCTCCTCCCCCAAGTAAATAGACCAAGATTTTTAAGCTCCGGCGAAGAAGAATGAGTCCCGGCGACATCCCCAAGCTGCAAAAAGCAGTCGTGATCGAGAACCCCGGCCCCGAGGCTAGGGTGATGGTCCGCGATGATGTACCCGTCGGAATCCCCGGGCCGCACGAAGTCCTCGTTGAATTGAGCTTCACCGGTGTCTGGTAAGTCCAGCGCACACCGCTCCATGCCCCCCTATATAAAGAAGCCAAAGATTTAAAGGGTTCCCCTTACCCCTTCACTAGTGGATCGGAAGTCCGGGCCCTCCGCGGCTGGGGCGCCTACGACCCGATCGTCGGCCACGAGGGCGTCGGCGTCGTCGTCGGGCTGGGCGAGGATGCCCCCGGGTCCCTCATGGGCCAGCGCGTCGGGGTCAAGTGGCTGTACCGGGCCTGCGGCGCGTGCTCCGTGTGCGCGCGCGGGTTCCCCAACAACTGCCCGGGGCAGCTGAACACGGGCAAGCACCGACCCGGGACGCTGCAGCGGTACGTCGTCGCCGACGCGCGGTACCTGACCCGGATACCGCCGGGGGTCGGCGACGAGGAGGCGGCGCCGCTGCTCTGCGCGGGCCTCACGATGATGGGCGCCGTCTCGATGCTAGACGGCGAGCTGTGCCGCGGCGACTGGGTCGTCATCCAAGGCGCGGGCGGGGGGCTCGGCCACCTCGGGGTCCAGATCGCGTCCAGGATGAGGGGACTCCGCGTGATCGCGGTGGACGCCGGGGGCGAGAAGCGGGCTGTGGCCTCGGCCTCGGGGGCCGAGGCGTACGTCGACTACGAGACCGACGACGTAGAGAAGGCGGTGATGGAGTTGACGGGCGAAGGGGCCCACGCCGTCATCGTAGTGCCCGGGTCCGAAGAGGCCTACCGCGTCGCGCCCAGGCTGGTGAGGTCCATGGCGACGCTCGTCTGCGTCGGCCTGCCGCACAACGATTTCCAGATCCCGATCCCCGTCACCCAGTGCGCCCTCAAATGTATGTCTATCCGTGTTTTGTGCGCGCGTGTCTTCGGTCCAGAGGCCTCGGAAGCTAACGCCCACAACACAAGCTTTGACCATCAAAGGTGCCATGGTTGGCACGGAGGAGCAAATGACCGAGTTGCTCCAAGAAGCAAGCAAAGGAACTATCCGAGCGGTTGTGGAGGCTCATGATTTTGAGCGTGTCCCGGATATCATGGCCCGGCTCTCAAGAGAAGAGGTGTTTGGGAGATTTGTTGTGAGGTGTTGAGAAGCATGAGGCATGGGTTTCAAGATGTCTCTTTTTTTCTTTTTTTTCTCTTTTGTTCCAGTCGCTGATCTATATGTCATCCACTCCGGCGTAAAGCGGAACCCATTCAATCTTGAAAGGGGCCCTTTATGGGAACAGGTTCGTTTGGAACGGCAGAACTAAACCATAAAACACTAGTTTTGCCCCCATCACTTGTGTGGAACAGTAAGATTCGGCGGCAGTTTCTGGAGTCCAGTACATTCTATCTGCCGAGGCTTCAGCATGGGCGGGGAGAGACGCATGATGGACATGTATGACCACGGCTGCGGAAACAAAGGAATATGAAACCAAGGCTTTTCGGACTCGAGTACCTAGAACATGCGCCCCCCAACCAGAGTGTTGGAGCTCTCCGATTTGGCAATCAGCCGTCTCCGTCCGAGAGAGAGCGTATCTAGCTCCGTCAGTGGCACAGCGATTTCGCACTTGCGACCTCGCCAAATTGAGATAGCCAAGCCGCTGTCGATCCCGCTGACACTCACAGAGGCAGGCCACCGAAGCGGACGGATATGCTTAGCTTGCGCCCTGCTTGCGCAACACCCAAAGCCTCCCTCCCCCCGCCGTTGTCGCAACGAGCCAATTCGGCGCGTGCTGTCACCGGGTTGGGGCTGTGCTCTCTCTCTCTCTCTCTCTCTCTCTCTCTCTCTCTCTCTCTCTCTCTCTCTCTCTCTCTCTCTCTCTCTCAGGGCAAGCCGGAAACACTTGGACTTCTCCGACGAACCGTCCGCCGCGACCTGGAGCGCGGGGAACACTGCGGGAACTTGAAATTCTGTGAGCGGCACAAAGGATCAAGGGTGCAACTTGCTTTGTCAACCACGGGCTGCAGGGGGTGGGGGTTGCATGGACCGATTCGTGTAACCTGCTGTTCTTGATCTGGAGGTTATTAGTGTAGTGTAGGTACTGGATGCGCTCGAGGGGATGGATGTCTGTGGAAACATTGCCCACTGGGAAGCCGAGGGTACCATGTCTTGTCATTCGGTGAGGCGGTAGGACAAGGCTTACTGCGTGCCGACTCGCTTGACTTCAGCTGGCTGCCTGATAAACCCAGTCAGTCCCCTGAGTCAAAAGCGACACGAGATATATCGAAGCCCTCCGGTAACCTTACCGTAGTCTGGCAATTCCGCCCCAGGGCTGAAGGCTAGCGCCGAGAGGAGATGCAACATTGGCTGGGGCCTCTGATTGTGCGTGCCTGTGCGTGTGCGCCGAGTAATGAACGAGGACGCGCACGGTACGGGTGGATGCAGAACTACCTACTACCTAGCCTTTTGGTGGGCATTTTGATTTCAGCCCCCGTCACAATGGATGCCACGGGGGCTGGGGGGAGGAACGCCATCAACCTTTCTCCACTGAAACGTCCATCTTAGGGGAGATGTGCGCTTCCTGGAGGTGTCCAGAGTCCAGGCTGCCGTTGAGGTGGACGGCGTGGACGGGTACTGGGTTCAAGAAGCAAAAGAACCAATGTGAGGCGATGCCAAGATCCTTGGACGGCATCGCGGTAGCAATAGGTAGCGCGGGTGAATTCGGCGGCGGCAAATGTCCCAACCGTTTTCTTCTTCTTCCTCTCGTGAGCATCATGACCGGGTTGATGGCCGATGTAGCATACGCTAGCCAGAGCAGAGCAGCTCGAGAAGGGGCTTAGGCAGACACGCAGAGTGATTACGTGTACATCATATAGTAGCTAAAGTTAAGTAGTAGTTGTCAAAGTGGGTGCAATATGCTGGCGAATGGCATGGACCTCCAGGGCCATTGGGCCGGATTGGGAAAGGTCTGCGGCGAAATGTCGGTTGACATCTATGGTCCGGATTTTGCCAGCCAAAATATCTAGAATCCGATGACCACGTGCATTTGGATTCTGAGGCAACACAATAGCTATAAATATGCGGGGAATCCCATGGAAAATAGTGACATAGTTACACATATACTAGTAATTAACTAAGGATTATTACTATAATTATATATATACTTTAATAATTAATAGTCTAATTTATAAGTACTAATTAATATTACTTAAAGTACTATATATAGTATATATAATATATACTATAGCCATTATTATAATTAAAAATAAGATAGCTATAATATTAGTAATTTTAAGTAGTTTAGCTAATTAGAGTAATTAGTATATCTAGTTATAGTAATAAGTAGTAGCCTTAAATCTATAGAAGTTAATTAACCCAAATACTAATAATATATAGTATATTACTATAAAATAACTAGTAAAGCTTCTAATAGCTCTAGATATTATAGACTACCTAATAATACTATCTATAATAACTAGATAGGTAATAGATAATATAGTAGATAGCTAATAATTACTAGATCTAAAAGATATATAAGCTTTAAAGCTATCCTAACTATTAACTAAAAGCTAGAAGTAACTTAAATATAATAATAAGATATATATATATAAATAATAATAATATAAGTAGAACTATAAGGTAGTTAGTAACTTAGTTACTTAAATCTATATAATAGTAGATCTAATAGTAATTATAGAGTATTACTCTATAAGTAAGTTAATATATATATAGATATATAATATTGAGGTATATATTAGTCTATTTTTATATAAAGAAAAGGAAATTACTATAGTAAAGTATAAGAAAGTTATAAAAAGAGCTATAAATTATAAGGTAATAGATATAAAAGAGGTAAAGAAATAGATATCTAACTAAGAGAAAGCACTCTCTTATAGTATATAAGTCTAGTAGTATTTAATTATAAAGACTAGTAAATAGTTCTTACTACTAATAAAGGTATTAAGGTATATACTATTAGTAATATAGGTAGAGGTATATAAAAGTACTAACTATATAAGTACTATTAATAACTAGCTCCTATATTATAAAGTAATACTAGTAATATAGGCTTATTATTAGTAAGTAAGGTATTAGGTTTCTAGTAATAAATAAGAGGTCTTAAAAAGGGTTAATTATATGTAAAGAAGTGTAACTATTAAGAGGGCTACTAGGTTAAGCTAATGGTGAAAGAGGCTCCTGCAGGTGGGCCCGCGGACGAGCTCAGACCGGTCTCATGTAACCGGTAGGATCAGAATTAGTAGGTAACTCCAATAAATCCTAATAATAGGCTGGTATTGTAATACTAGTAACTCTCTATTTTAGCTAAATAGTAGCTAGCTAGCCTATAGTCTAAAAAGCTTAAAAATATAATAAAAATCTAAATTATAAAGTATTTAACTTCTTACTACTAATATAATATTTATATATCTTATATATAAAACCTATCTATTTATCTATATCTTTATTTACCTAATACTAATAAGCTTCTCTAGTACCTTATTTAGTAATAACTTTATAAAGCTATTAGCTAGGTTATCTATACTATAGATTTATTATATTTTATAAATCTTATAGTATTTATATAACTACTAAAGAGCTATAATATTAATTATAAGTTACTTTTCCTTTATAGTACTAAGCTTTACTAAATACTTATATAGTAAGTATAAATTAGTATATATAGTTATAGGGATCTAAGAAACCTTAAGGTAGTTAGAGACTATTACTAGTATAGTCTTAATTATATAAGCTATATTAGCTTTAGTAACTATTATATATATCTTAGAGGTAAGTATACTATAGGTAACTCTTTTATACTTTATAAAGCTAAAATAGATAATATTACCTATAAGGTTAAAAGTAATATCTCTACTAGTAGATAGGTACTCTTTATTATTACTAGACTTATTAGTAAGTATAATAATAAAGCTAAGTTATAATATTAAATTACTATTATTTATAAAAGAGCTATTAATAAATATAAAGAGTTTAATACTAGTAAGATCTAGTAGTTAAAATTATAGCCTATAGTTAAGGTTATCTATCTACTACTTAACTTATTAGTTAAGGTCCTTAATTTTAGCTAAGCTAGGTAACTAGTACTAGATAGTAATTAAATAGTTAAAGTATACCTTAGGTTAGTAAATAGAGGTAATATATATACCTTAGATATACTACTTAATATACTACTGCTTTATATTAGGTATACTAGGGTTAACTAGTTATAGCTTCTTACCTTAGTCCTTTTAGTAAAGGGTTATCTTACTATTATTACTAAGGGTTAACATACTACTATTAAAAGTAATAGGCTTATTAACTTTAAGAAATTACTTTAGTTTAACTATAAAAGTAGCTTCTTTTAGTATATAGTTTTTATAGTTAGAGAATAATTTATTTATAAGGCTAATAGTATTATCTATTTATATACCTATTATTGTAAAATTGTTATTTTTAGATACTAAAATAAGTAGGTAAGAGTTAAAAGTAGATAAATCTATCTAAAGGCTCTTTCTATATTAGTTATTATATATAGCTTACTAACAAGTACCTACCTTAAGTATACTATAGAGTAGCTATTTAACCTCTATAATTATATTTATTATATAGAGATAGTAAATCTTAAGAAAAAGTTAGATAAAGATAGTATATACTAATTTAGTTACTAACTAGGTATATACTTATATTATATTACATAACCAAAGAATATGACCTTGTTATAAAAGCAACAGTATAATAAAGAGCATCACTTATTAAGCTATTTATTAAATAGTTAGTAACTAGGTTAAAATCGCAGCTTTACTATTATCTATATAACCTTAGATAACTAGTTATAATCTTTTATAGAGTTACTTATTTTTACCCTTAATCTTATATACTAACCATAACTTAAAAATCTATATATTACTATACTTTTTGTTATTATATTTAATAATAAAAAACAAACTATAGTCTATAAGTCCTTAGATTTTATTAGTATCTAACTATTTAAATAGCTTACTAGGTGTGGTTATTATACTCTTCTTATATAGCTTAATTACTAGCATATAGTTAGTATCCTCTTTTATAGTAAAAACGCAGTTAATTATAGAGACTGCAGGCATAACTTCTATAGCAAAAATTTAAGCTAGATTCTTCCTTAGTTAGTCTAAGCCTCTTCTTACTAGTAGCAGTTACACAGCAACCATAATAGAGTCACGTTTAATTAGAGTATTTACAGGTACCTTTACTATAGTAGTTACTAGTAATCTAGGTTATATAGAATTAATAGAGTTCTCTACTCTAGAGAAATTATACTATAGCTTAATAGTAGTAATAGAGAATTAATATAGTCTCTATAGGGTTTTAATAGTACTACTAGTACTATTATTAGTAGTTAATTAATAGAGTTCTTTCTAGCCTTTACCCTAATAGCATACTTTAATAAGTAATTATAAAGAGAGAGCTATATGTTATAGCTAGATTCCTAATAGTGGGTTTTCTACTAAAGTATAGCTGAGGCTGCGATAATAATTAATAGTGTTATACTTGCTAGCGTTCTTGCTGATGTATTAGTTACTTGGTGATCAGTTAGGTAGTTAATAGACAGGTAGTAGCTCATATAGCTCAAGAAGTAGTTTATAAAGATAAGTAGGTATAAGGAGTCTAAAAGTTATCTAAGGATATTTTATAAGTTAATTACTAAAGAGCTATAGAAGTCTGCTCTAAGTATATCTAATTCTATCTTATATATAGTCTTATATCCTAGTGTTCTCTATAGATATATTAGATATATTACTATCTAAGCTATCTATAGATCTATTGAATATATTACTATCTAAGCTATCTACCCTTATTATTATACTATTACATAACCTATACCATAGTTCTTCTGTATCTAAGGGAGTTATCTATCTAACCGTCCTCTTATTTATATAAAGGCTATACTGCCCACGCTTCCCGCTTAGCTAGTAGGGCTGCATCACCTATAACTTATTAGGTCATAACATCAGGTCTCCCCTCAAAAGGTCTTATCCTTAAGGCCTATAAGTAGGTCACATCCTCCTAGGCTAGGGAGTATCAAACTTACTTCCTTCTTTAAGGCTTATATTATATTAGGTTATATAAATAAACAAAAGGCTATTAATGTATCTAAGAAATATCCTACTAAAAAGACTATTAAAAAGAATTCTTTACTTTCTACTATCCTTTAAAGCGCTATTGTTATACTAACTTATTCTTACTACAAGGGTAGGGGATACTCCTTATATAAGGTTTCTTCCTCTAACTCTACTTATTATACTAAATATGTTTAATAAGGTTGTAGTTACTATAACGTCCTTAGTATCAGTACAACCAAACTTTATAACATCGCTACTTAGCACTAGAAGTTAGAAGATAAGTTACAGGCTATAGAGGAGAAGGTTCTTTATCTCTAAAAGCAAAAGAAGATATAGTTTAAGAAAATAATATATATAGTATACCAAGGTATTAATAATATTAAGGAATTAGAGCAAATAGAGAAAGAAGAAGTAGAGGTAGAACAGCATTAACAGAAGGAGGCCCAGCTACCTTCTACTAGTTCTAACTATCTTCCTATAGAATTTATCAGAAAGTAGGATATAGTTTATCCTAATATAGTCTTATCTCTTTTCTTACTAGCTAAGTTTGGTTTATTAGGTTCTTAATCCCCTATTAAGAGTTATAGTACTCCTAGAGTATCTATTAAGAGTACTAAAGGTTCTTAATTAGTTCCTATAAATTATCCTTATGCTTATAGTTTTTCTACTTAATAAGGTACTGTTTTTTATTATTCCCATAGTATTTATTAATAATTCTTTTAACTTCATACTCTAGTTTATTTAACTCTACAATAATATAGTTATTAGTATTTAATCTACGCAGTACTAGCTTAAGCAATATAATATAAAAGACTAGGTAAATTTTCATCATATCTAGTAAGTTAAGTTTGTAGTTAATATCTAAAACCTTTCATAGGATTTTAAAAGGTCCTAATTTCTTATAGTTAAGTTTATTACTAAGCCGTTTAATTTTAATGTTTTAGTATACAAGGTATGCACTATCCCCCTCTTCAAAGGTTAGTCCCTCAATCCTTAAAGGGTCAGCGTATTTCTTCATTCATTATCTAACAAATTCCAAATCTAGGGCTGCTTTGCTTTAAATTTCTCTAAGTTTGGTAATGTCAGCCACAGCTTTCAGTGCTCGTGGTCCTTCACGAGGTTCTCCATAGGTAGTTAGTTCAAATCCATAGTTTAAGTAGAATAATAAGTTTCTAGTGCTTTCTCTAATAGCACTATTATAAGTAAATTAAGCTATAAGCAGCAGTAGTACCTAATTATCTTAGTCATAGTTAATATAATATTAGAGATACTATTTAGGTATCTAATTAATTCTTTCTATTTATCTATTAGTCTATAGGTAGAAAGAGGTAGACAGTTTATAGTCTAAACTAAGTTATAAAATTAGGGATTTCTAAAACTTTAAGGTAGATAGTTTATCTCTATCTAATATAATTTCTTTTAGTAAGCCATAATTACTAATAATATACTTAAAGAAAGTATATATAAGGTCCTCAGCTATACTAACTTTAAGGTATAGGATAAAGTAGGCATACTTCATAAGTTAGTTAATAATAACAAGAATACTATCATACTATATCTTTATAAGTAGTTCTCTTAACTTAGGTAGTTTAACAATAAAGTCTAAAAAGATTAAGTACTATACCTCTAGGGGTACTAGTAATAGTTAAATATGCCTGTATAGCTTATAAGGGCTATTCTTGCTCTTTTTACATAGCTCACAGTCCTTAATTACTAAAGCCACTTGTTCTTATATAACTCACTTATCATAGTATTATCAAATTCTTTTAAAAGTTTTTATTACTCCTTAGTATTTATATACTCTAGCACTGTATATCTTATATATCTAGTCATCCGTCATTCTTCTAGTCATACTAGTATTAACACAAGTGCTAATCATAATGAGTTTCTACACTAGAATAATGTTACCATTCTTGTCATGCTTAAGGATAACTTGTATTTCCTCTAGTACTAGGACTTCAAGGTCTAGTTATTAGCTAAGAGCGTTAGCTCTTTTATTCTCTATTCCTTTATAATAGATAATCTTAAAGTTATATTTTAATAGGAATTCTAACTATTAAATCTATCGTTTATCTAAGACTTTAGAGGTTATAAAGTATACAAGGTTTTTATGATCCATATACACAATCACCTAATGCTTTATTCCTAACAGATATAGTTTCTATTCACAGAATACTTCAATAATTACCATAAGTTCCTTATCATAGATCTAATAGTTCAGCTCTAGTCTGTAGAATGCTTTCAAATAGAATACACATAGGTGTAGTCATCCTTCTTTGTCTCATTATCCAAGCTATCCTCTTATAGCAAAGTCTAAGGCATTAGTCTCAACTTCAAAGGGTTTATCCAGGTCTGGGATCTTAGTAACTAGTTCTAACATAACAAGGTTTTTAACTCTATTAAAGGATTTATCACATTCTTCTATTTACTTAAATTTTTTATCCTTATATATAAGTTATTATAATTCTCTAATATAGGTTACATAATTCTTAAGAAATTATCAATAGAAGTTAATAAATCCTAGGAATAATTAAACTTCCTTAACGTTAGTAGGTATTAGCTAGTCTCTAACTACTTTAACCTTCTTATCTTATATTCAGATCTCTCCTAGTGTGATAGTAAATCTGAGGTAGTCTACCTTCTAAGTATAGAATTTGCTCTTCCCTAGTTTAACTAAAAGCTTTGCTTCTTAGAGCTTCTTAAGTACCTTATATACGTACTCCTTATATTCTTTAAGGTTCTTAGAGAATATAAGGATATTATCAAGGTAATAGATAACAAAGATATTAAGATACTCCCTAAGTACGTGGTTAATTATTATTTAGAATGTAGTAGGTATATTAGTGAGTCTAAAGGGTATAACAAGGGTCTTAAAAAGTCCTCTATGTGTTTAAAATACTATTTTCCATTCATCTCCTTTCTTGATTCTAATAAGGTTATAAGCGCCTTTGAGGTTAAGTACTATAAACCAATTTACCTTATGCAGTAGATCTTACAACTCTAAGATAAGCAGTAATAAGTAGCTATTCTTTTTCATAATATCATTAAGTTTCCAGTAGTTAACACATAGTCATAGTTTTCTATTCTTCTTAGGTATAAATAGGATAGGGTATCCTACTAGTAATTCGAATAGTCTAATATAACCTTTTACTAGGTTCTTATCTAGCTATTTATTAAGTGCTTCTTATTCTATTAGGTTAAGTCTATAAATTAGCTTAAGCTTGGGGTATTTTCCTTCTAGTAGTTAGATCTCATAGTTATATAGTCTATGCTCTAGTAGTCCTGTTTCTAGTTCTTTAGTAAACAGTTATATATATTACTAGTATTCAAGAGGTATTAATCTTAGTTAGTCTTCTTCCAGGCTTCGTTTATCCTACCTATCCAGCGCATTCATAATCTTCATAGATATAGAACTCTAATCTTATATGGGTTTAATCCTTTTAATATAAGTAATATACTTCCTTAGTTATATAAGTTTACTTAGGGGTTATAGTATGTAATGCTACCTCATAGCTAAATCTCTCTACTAGAGTTAGCCTATTCTCTAGTTTATATTAGAGTTATATTCTCATAACCACAGGATTCCTAGAATCACATCCATAGTTCCTAAGTTAGTAATATCAAAGTTAAGTTCTTAGCATTAGCTATGGATTACTAAAGAGAGGTATATAGTCTCCTTATTAACAGTTCCTCTACTATACTAAACTTATACTCCTTTAACTATCTATAAGGTATATAGGTCTTCCTTATATACCTATTTAATACTTTATTTATTTACTACCCTAAGTAAGATAAGGTTAGCTTATACTCTACTATTAATTATAACCTTAGTAGGCTAGCTATTAATTAAAATAGTAAGAATAATATAGCTATTATCTCTCTTAGTTACTATATAAAGGTTTTTTATATCATTCTTAGCTATTAGTACCTTTCTCACAGGCAGCATAGGGAGTTTTTTAACTCCTTAGGGGCTCCTTTAATTTATTCTCTCCATACTCATGCTTTTCCTTCATAGTAGCACACATATTTATCAAATAAGCAGTTAGACTAGTATCCCATAAGGTAGTTAACACATAGTATGGGGTATTTTAAGCTTAGCTATAGGACAAGCCATAGCTAGCAGTATTCCTTAACTTCCCATATACTAATTTCATAGTTCTTATAAACCTTTAAGGTAGGTTTATTATTACATCGTCATAAAAAGAAAGAGTATTCCCTCTTCTTTAGTTAATACATTAAGTATTTATTATAGATATAATCCACCTAAAATACCTTATAGTATAGGGGGTCTTTCCTATTAAGTTATTTATTATCTCTAAACATAGGTTCTTCTTTAGTTAGTATTATAGAGTAGTACTCAAGGTTAGTATCTTCTATCCTATAGAAGCATACTTCCTAGTTATTACTATGCTTACTAATTTCTAGTTATCTTTCTTTTCTAGCTTCCTCTTTAGTATTAATCATAAGTAGGTTTTTCCTAAAGTCTATATAGGTTTATAATACTAGTAGTTCATCAGAATCATATTAATATTTAAGAGTAAGCAAGAATAATAAGGATAGAATATCATTAGCCCAGTTTTAAATATACTAGTTTATACCAGTCTGTTTAGTAATAGGTAGGTTTATATAACTTATCTTAATTAGCTACTTAGATATCTGTTATTCTATCTTACTTAGTAGTATAAATTCATCCAAAGAGGGTTCCAATTTTTTCTCCTAGTCAGAGCTAGTTCCCTATACTTCAATAGTACTCTTAGGTATGGTTTTATAGTAACAAAGTTAAGGAGGAGAAAAGGAGGTCCTTTTTTCCTTTCTAGTTACTATAATAGTCCTAATAATAACTTATTAAGGTTTCTCTTAAAATCTAATAATATCTCTGCATAAGGCTTAGTTAAACTTATTTTCTAAGTTAAGTTAGTAGATAGGGTTACCTTATACCTAAATTTACTTAGGTAGTTATTTTTTAATTATATTAATAACTTCTTAGTCCTAAGGTATCTTATCTTTAAGTATCTCTAAGGTATCTCAGGCTTAGATTAAGTATATAATCTTTTCCTAGTTTTACTATTTAAGTTACTATATAACATTAATAGCTTGTGGTATCTTAGGGCTACATAGGGCCTTCTTACCTACTACAATAGTCTTGCTTTTAGGTTCTTTAGAATACTAGCCTACTTATTCCTTACTATCCTAGTAAGTTAGGTAGCTATTGTTATAGTAGGTAGTCTATAAGAGTTATAGGTATAAAACCTCTTTTCAAGTAACATTTACTTATCAGTTACCTTATACTAGTACCTTATTCTAGAGTTATTTTAGTTATTGGCAATCCCTAGTATAATATTCTATTTTCTTATAGTTATAGTATTTAACGGTTTTAGTATCTTTAAGTAGGTAGTTCTCTTGTTTCCTAGCTATACTGATATCTATAGGTCTTATGTAGTATCTATAGGATATACTTAGTTAGTTTTATAGTTACTACTAATTGTTATTTCTTCCTTATTAGTAGTTACTAGGGTTCCTTAGTCCCTAAGCATAGCACTTACCCATGTTAGCATTCAGTCACCAGTTCTTACCCCTCTCTTTTCACCATTCATAGAAGCAGGTATCAATCTTAATAGCAACTTTAACATATCCAAGGAAGTCTTCTAAAGTACTAACAATCTTAGTAAGTTTGTCTTTAATGTCTTTCTTAAGTCCTTAGTAAAACATAAAGATTAGGGATTCATCTATAATATTAAATCTAGCAGCAAGTTATCAGAACTTAGCTACGTAGTACAAGGCAGCCTTAGTTTACTTAAGGTTCACAAGGTCTTACTTAGCTTATTGCTTTTTATCAGGGTCTTAGAATAGTAACTTCAGGGCTTATTTAAATCCTATTATACTTCTAAAGATTAACTAAGTCTTATAGGAGTATATAGTTAGTTGCCTATTATTCCTAAGGAATTCTTTCTAGAATAGCTTAAACTACAAGAGTACTTTGCTATATAGAAAGGTACTAGTATAGATAACTCTCTTAGTCTTGTTATAGAAGTTAGTAGCATAAAAGGTCTAATAGGTACAAACTTAGATTAGGAATCCTTTTAGCTATTTGCTTTTACTATTATAGGTTCCTAGAGAGTTAAGTTTAAGCTTATCTTATCTTTTAACTAGGGTTAAGATAATATTAGCAGTAGCTTAGAGTATCTTAACTTCTTATCTAAGTATAATAGCTTTACTATTTTTAACTTCTAGCTTAGTAAGGGTATTATTAATAATAGATTATATTTATTATAGGTTATAGTTATTAGTTTTCTTAAGTTATTCTATCTAAGCTATATTATTATTAATAATATTAGCTAGCTATTTATTACATCTAGCATTCCTCTTAACTATCTTATATATAGCTATATACTAGTCTATAGTAAGAACAGCCTTGCCATCTTTATTAAAATTGACTTTAGGCATTATAGGTTTATCATTAAGATCTATAGCTTAGGCAAGCTCCTAGTCTAGAGACCTAATAGTCTTAGGGACGCTCAAGGATAGGTTAGTCTTAGGAGAAGACATTATAGTTTTACTATTAATTAATATCATAGAGTTAACTTACTAATAAGAGTAATTAAAGTATTATAGCTAGATTTCTAATAGTAAGTTTTCTACTAAAGTATAGCTAAGGCTGTAATAATAATTAATAGTATTATACTTACTAGCGTTCTTACTGATATATTAGTTACTTAGTAATTAGTTAGGTAGTTAATAGATAGGTAGTAGCTTATATAGCTTAAGAAGTAGTTTATAAAGATAAGTAGGTATAAGAAGTCTAAAAGTTATCTAAGGATATTTTATAAGTTAATTACTAAAGAGCTATAGAAGTCTACCCTAAGTATAACTAAGTCTATCCTATATATAGTCTTATATCCTAGTATTCTCTATAGATATATTAGATATGTTACTATCTAAGCTATCTATAGATCTATTAGATATATTGCTATCCAAGCTATCTACCCTTATTATCATACCATCACCTGACCTATACCATAGTTCTTCTATATCTAGGGGAGTTATCTGTCTAACCGTCCTCTTATCTATATAAAGGCTATGCCGCCCGCGCTTCCCGCTTGGCCGGTGGAGCTATATCGCCTATAACTTGTTAGGTCATAACACTATACTTACTATAGTATTAGGTCTGTTATATACTATAAGTACCTTATTAACTTACTTTTTTATATAAATATTATAAATCTTCTCTATTACTTTTTATATAGCTTCTATATACTATAGAGTTAAGGGTAATAAGGCTAAGTTATTATTAATATAAGAGTATATACTAAAGACTAATAGTAAAGAGATAAGGCTATTAAAGCCTATAATATTATTAATTACTTTTATAGTAAGTTATAAAGTAACTTTAGGTTTAGCCTCTAACTTTATATAGACTATCTTATATACTTAGTATAGTATTATATAGTACTATTTAATCTTACTAATACTATAATAGGCCTTAATAAGGACCTCTTTTACCTTAATAGATAGTATGTAAGTAGTATGCTTAAATTTAGCTATATAAAAATTTAGCCTAGTATCTGTGATAATCCAGTCTAGAGGGCTAAGATATATATTAATCTAGTATATCCATAGTACTTCCTATATATACTCTATAGTAATAGAGTACAAAAATCACACTATATTAAAGGAGGTTATACTATTAATTATATAGAGTACTAGTTTATTACTATCTAAGTATATTATATTAATAAAAACCTTATAATTAAAGTTATAGTTATTATAGAGAGTAAACTTAAACCTTTTTAAAGCCTTTAAATTTAGCTAGTAGTACTAGTAAAATTTATTAATCTCTTTAATGTTTAAGATTGCTATTATATAGCTAGCTTACTAGAGTACTTTATATAGCTAATAGACTAAGAGGTAACTAAATTAGTAATATATTTACTATAGCTCTATATTAGTAAGATAGTATTATACTATACTATACTTTAGCTACTTTAAAAGTATCTATAGGTAGCTCTATTTATATACTACTAGTACTATAGTTATACCCTTAATAAGTATATTAGTAAGGTTATTAAATTATATACTATTAGAGTCTATATTTTTTAAGCATAAAAGAAATAGAGTACTAGAGGTTATTATATAAAAAGTAAGCTTACTAATAGAGATAGGTATAGTAATAGCTTTAAGTAAATTAAATAAATTACTACTACTAAATTTAATACTTACTTTACTAGTATAGCTTATATTTAGTAATAGCTCTACTCTAAGGTACTTATTAAGGGCTATATACTATTAGTAGCTTGTAGTTAATACTTAGGCTACCCTAGTATCTAGTATAATATTCTAAAAAGTTATAGTAAAGTATTAATTATTAAGCATAAAGACTTTGTCTAACCTTTATTCTTAGCTAAGGTCTTATATAAAAGAGTCTTCTTTTATTAAAGCATATAAAGTAACCTAGTTATATAGTTATATATAGACCTTCTAGCTATTAATACTCTCTTTACTAAAAAATACTATAGATATAAAGAAAGTTATATCCTTAAAGAGCTCTTTACTATTATCTAGTATATACTTATTATTAGTTATATTACTAAGAGAGTTAGGCTCTTTGCTCTTATAGTTAAGAAAGTATTATTTAAATCTTTTAGTAAAGTAGCTCCTTTAGAGCTACTTATAAGAGGTATCTCTTTCCTTTTTTAAGTATATTATTAACTAATATCCTTTCTTATTATAAACAAAGTACTTTTTTGCTTAAAATATACTACTTTATAAGTAGTTATTTTAAAGCTTTAGACTATACCCTTGTTATAGTAAGTAACTACTATATTAGCTATTATAGTAGTAGTTAGTAAAGTACTACTAGTCTAGCTTAGGCAATCCTTCTATAAGGTACT
This sequence comes from Colletotrichum echinochloae, assembly GCA_016618095.1. Taxonomy (NCBI): domain Eukaryota; kingdom Fungi; phylum Ascomycota; class Sordariomycetes; order Glomerellales; family Glomerellaceae; genus Colletotrichum; species Colletotrichum echinochloae. The sequence continues at coordinate 2,552,214 of JADEZT010000010.1, forward strand.
ATGCCTTTTGCTTATATATTACTACTGTATTGCTTATACTATTTCTTAATTATATATAAAGTATATTATAAGTTATAAGTAGATTAAGTAGGGTAGCTATATACTTAGGTATACCTTAGTAATAAGTAAGTAGAGTATTATAATAGTTACTATTAGTAGGTATATCTTACTATATTATAGCTCTAACTAGCTTTATAACTTTTTTAATAAACAAGTCTAGTACTTTAATTCTTATTTTACTAGGTAATTTATAGGTAACTTACTTATAGCTAAGCCTTTATAACTCTATATTATATATGTAATAGACTTTATCCTCTTTAAACTATAATTTAATATTTATTATAAGTATATTAAAACTAATTAAATAGTTATAGAGGTTACTAATATAATACTCTTATATATTACCTATAAGTATAAATAAGATAGTAAACCTATTGTAGTTACTAGAGATATTAACCCTTATATAAAGGTTATAAAAATTAGAAACTTTAAATTAAGGGTCTTATAGTTACTACTACTATACCTTAATATTAAATTATCTAAATATAACTTAATAAGCTTAGTTAATTAATAAGTAGTTGGTCTATTAGTTAGAGAAGTAGTTATGCTTAGTAACTACCTCTTAACTATTATAGTAGTTATAGGTAAACTTAGTATAAGAGAGGCTTTATTAGTTTACCTTTTAAATAGAAGAGGTTTAAATAATAGGTTACTATATAAGGTATATTATTAATAATCTAACTTATTATATAGCTTTTATAAAAAATCCATACTTTTATAGCTATTACATACCTTATTAATTAATAGTAGGGGAGTAGCCTATAGTATCTATTTAATATTTCTTATAAAGTCTAGATTATTAAGGTAGTTATAAAAGACCTTATACTTAGCCTCTATTTTACTTATTATCTTATTATCCTACCTTAAAAAGTACTTATTATTAACTAGCTTCTTTAACCTTATACTAATAGTACTTTTTATAGGTTCTTTTATTACCTATATACTATAGCTAATAATAAAGTTATAGAAGGTAGCTATAACTACTCTTAAAGTAGTATTAAAATCTATATTAAACTAATCCTTAAATTTATTATAAACTTATTACTATAAATCTCTACTATAGTAGCCTTACTTCTTATAAGTAGTTAAGTAATATAGAATAATTATATCTAATAACTTAATATAGTTAGAGGGTAGGCTACTCTCTAAGATTTGATTTAAGTACTTAATGTTCTAAATTAATAGGTTAATATACTTATAGTATTTATTAGGTATAGATTTATAATATCTATACGCTATACTAACTGCATACTTGCTTATACGCTTGCTTATAGTCTCTTTAGTAGCCTTAGGGGTATACTCTATAGTAGTTCCTTCTTCTTATATTATTATAGTTACTCTCTATTAGCTTAATAACCTCTTAAATATAGGTATTTCTTTTAATAAGCTAGAAAGTATATATATATATTGAAGAGATTACTACTAGTAGTATAGGTAACTGCTTAGTTAATAGGGTCTTACTTACTTTTTTTACTAAGGGCTTAGTAGCAATATTACTTATTAATATAGGCCTTCCTCCTTTATACTAAACTTATTGCTTATTAAAAAGAGCCTTTTACGCGGTCTTATAACTCTTGTTGCTTATTAAAAAGAGCCTTCCTCACGCAGCACTTACTGCTTATTAAAAAGAGCCTTCTTTATATAGGCTTCCTTAGTATTAGTTACTTAAGGATAATTAGAGGTATATCTTAAGTAAGAAAAAGAGTATAAAAAGAAGGTTAAAAAGAAAGAAGAAGTAAAAGAAATTATAGAAGTTAGAAGAGAAGAAGGGAGTCTATTGTACTCCTATAAGCTTATTAGACTATTAGGTTATTTAATAGCTTAGTAAAGTTACTATTTAAGTAACTATAATAATAGTTATAAGTCTAAAGTTAAAGTAATAAAAAGGTAAAGTTAATAAGGTTATATTAAGTTAGTTAATAATAAGTTATTAATAGTTATTTTTAGTATATAAAGTATAGAACTTTATAGTCTTATAGTCTAATACTCTTTTAGTAAAAAATTATTATCTTATAGGTTATAGCTTCTTATAATATAACAAAGTTAACTTATATAAATTAAGCTTATATACTTATAGTACCCTTTATAGGGGTACTATAAGTCTACTATAATAGTATTCTAAGCTAGTTAGCTATATAAGAGAAAGCATAGATCTATCTTACTACTACTATAGGGTTTAGAGTAGTTCTATCTCTTCTTAAAAAACCTTACTAATCTATAGTATCTTTTAGTAAGTAGTTACTATATTTAACTACTAATTAGTATTAGTAAGTAAGGTATTAGGTTTTTAATAATAAATAAGAGGTCTTAAAAAGGATTAATTATATATGTTTAAGTATAACTATTAAGAGAGCTACTAGGTTAAGCTAGTAGTAAAAGTGGCTCCCGCGGGTGGGCCCGCGGACAAGCTCGGACCGATCTCACGTGACCGGTGGGATCGGAGTTAGCGGGTAACTCCAATGGATCCTGACGATGGGCTAGCATCGCAACAAAATTATTATAGAAATATAATTAGTAAACCTTAATATTATAACTAATTATTAATATAACTAGTAAAACTTTAATTATAAATTTCTTAATAGCTAAGTATTATATATAATTAGTAGTTTTATTATTTTAATTATCTTAATTAAGGCTAAAAGTTAATATAAAATCTAATTATAAAAGACTACTATTTTAAGTTAGAAAGTTATAATAAAAGATAAAAGTATAGTTAAAACTATACTTTAAGAATAATTATATATATAACCCTATAAAAGCTATATTAAATATAATAGTAAGTATATAAAGCCTAAGACTACTATAAGTATAATATAGCTTTACTAAGTAAAAGGACCTTAGTTACTATATATTTATATTATTAAGCTTAGACTTATATAAAAAGGCTAGTAAGCTTTATAGATATAATTACTATTAAGTTTTTTTACCTCTACCTAGAATTAAACCCCAGAACTCTAGTATAAGTTACTATCTTATACTATAATTATCTAGTAGAAAGTAATATTACTAGATTATATATACTCTAGTTTTAATTATTATTAATTAGTTAATTACTACCTTTTATAGTAAGTAATTAGTAGTTATAAGGGACCTATAGGAATATAAAAGGAAGAAGTAAAAGAGGAGTAACTACCCTATCTATTAATCAGTTAGATTAAACCTATAAATAGCTTTAATCTAAGAGGGTATGTTAAAGTAGATATAATATGCTAGCGAATAGCACAGACCTCTAGGCCTATTAGGCCAGATTAGGAAAGGTCTATAGCAAAATATCAGTTAATATCTATAGGACGGATTTTGCCAGCCAAAATATCCAGAATCCAATGACCACACGCATTTAGATTTTGAGGCAATACAATAGCTATAAATATGCATGGAATCTTATAGAAAATAGCAACATAGTTACACATATACCAGTAATTAACCAAGGATTATCACTATAATTATATACATACTTTAATAGTTATAACCTACCTACTTTAACTAAGTAGTTTATAATAGTCTCTCTTTTCTTTAAATATAATATATACTATAGTTCTTATTTTATTATTTATTATTTACCTATTAATATATATAGTATATTATATTATAACCCCTATAATATTAATATTAATTAGTAATTAACTTCATAATTACTACCATTATAAAAAGCTATAGATTAGTAAGGTTTTTTAAAAGAGGCTATAAATTACTTAAATTAAGCTTATACTTTTTATTTAAGATAAGTTTTATAATACTACTTATTATTAACTTTAAGTTATAATACCTTTTACTAGGTAAAAAGCGTTTTATTAACTAGGTTATTACCTAACTATTACTAATTATTTCTAGCTTAACTGTATAATATATCCTCTTAATAACTCATAGTATATTAGAATATATAGCTATTCTATAGATCTAATAACTTATAATATAAGAGGTTAACTCTTAATTATAAAAAATACCTTGCTTTATATATTACTATTCAAGTAAGCCTTTATAGCTATTACTATTACTAAAGTAATAAAGAAAATTAATACTAAAGAAATACTTAGTTTATACTAGCTTTTTACTTCTTTATACTTTATAATAATTAAAGAGGACTTAAATAATTATATAGATTTTTATACCTTTTTATAATAACTTTCTTTTTATAATAATAAGCTAAAGAAATATTTAGCTACTTATATAAATTACTTTTAAATACTTACTTTTAAATATTAAAGTATATTTCATTAATTATACTACTTTACTCTCTTTTTAATACTAAGAATACCTAGAGAAGTACTTAGTTAATTATATATATACTTCTTTTCTTTTACCTTATTATACTATCTATACTTTTAATAATAATTTCTCTAATAAATATATATATTCTCTAGCTTATTAGAGAAAATACCTATATTTAAGAGGTTATTAGGTTAATAGAAAGTAGTTATAATAGCTTTACCTAAGGTAAGTAGTAGTAATACTATAAATATTATAAGTTATAATCTAAGCACCCTAAGTAATATATAAGAGATATAAGTATTACTTAAGATACCTATATAATATTAATTACATATAATACTAAATATATAAGAATTCTTATACCTTAAGTATATACTAATTAAGGTAATATATAAAGTAAAACTTTAGGTAATAATAATATATTATATAATAAAGTATTAAAAAGATAGTATCTATATCTAAGAGCTTTAAAAAAGATTAATTATTAACTTTAATAAATAAACTAAGAATAAATTTAATATTATTAACTATACCCTTTATAATACCTTTTATATCTTTATTATTAACTATAGTGTATAAGTAAAATAGAATTAATACCCCAAGATATCTATATAGACATATTAAATAATTACTAAAGATAATTATAAACTTTAAGATAATAAAGGTATTACTACAATTAGTAAGAGAAATCTAAAGTTTATATAGTATCTTAAGGATATATAGTTTATTACTAGTATTAAAGATAACAATAATAATATATAGGAACTATTAGTAAGAGTTACTTTTTTTAAGTATACCTTAGAAACTAATTTATTATATAAAACCTTATAAAGGTAGGATTAGCTTATAAGCTAGCTCCTATAGCTAATATTTATTAATAACCTAGATTTTAGGTTACTATTATTAGAAAAAAGTTATTAATATAATATATTATATTAACCTATAATTAAGGTATTTATTACTTAGTACTTAGCTATATATTTACTAGACTTATTAATAGATAATAGCCTTACCTTATAATAAGTAATAGACCTTATAAAGCTATATTTTATTATTACCTCTATAAAGTATAATAATAACTAATATAAGAAAATTAATACTAAGTTACCTACTTTCTTTAACTTATATATAACTATAAGTATCTATAATAACTAGTATTTTACTACTATTAAGATTATACTTATAGCTAAACTATAGAAGTATTATAATTTTACTCTTTATAAGTTTAAGAGTAATTTTAATATATTAATTATAGAACTTAAGGTATACTTTAAAAGTAAAGAGGTCTATTATACCTATATTATAAAGCTTTATTAGTTAAGTTTTATATTAATTACTAATAAAAACTATAGTAAAAGTAAGCTAGAGGTTCTTAACTTACTTATTAATAAAGTTATGTTACTTATTAAGGTAATAAAAAGGTAGAGACTCTTTAGTAATAAGAAGTATTATAATACTCTTATTATATATTACTAGGGTATTACTAAGCATATATTCACTCTTATTAACTTATTAATAAATTATAATACTCTTTATATATAGTTATATAGTATAATAAGTAATATTATTACTATCTATAAATCTAAGACCTAGTTTACTATTAAAAGTCTCTTATAAGACTATAAGTAATACTAAGTTGATTAAAAGTATAATAGCTATAACAACTATTACTAGTAGTAATAGTTACATAATAATCTATATATATACCTACCATATAATAGAAGTAACTTTATAAATAAGAAGTACTTTATTTATAATAAGCCTAGCTATTAGTTCATAAAATATAATAATAATAATAACTATAAGTAGTTATTTAAATACTTTAAGTCTTATTACTTTACAGAGATACTATAGATCTTTACTTAGTTTCTTATTAATTATAAAGGTAATAAGCTTAATAAAGCTAATAAGAGTAATAATAATAAGTACTAATTAAATAATAAAAATAGTCCTCTTAATAATACTAGTTTTTTTATATTAATAGCTTTTTATAGTAAAAAGATAGTAAATAGCCTAGAGCTTTATGCTTACTTATATAACTAAGCTATTTTTTATATATTTACTTATTAAGATTTTATTACTTTTAAATCTAATAAAAGTAATAATAAGAGTAATAATATCTTTACTTTTAAAGAATAATACTTTATTACTACCTTTTAAAGTATTATACCTAATACTAAAGTAGCTTATATATTAACTACTAACTAGTAATAGTATAAAGCTCTTTATAAGTATCTTATTATAGATTTACTAATAGGTATATTATATATTAGTAAGGTAAGTATCTATTTTAGTAATAGTAAAAGCTTTAAATCTCTTAGTACTATTACTATATCTGCCTTATTAAGTACTTTTACCTTTTATATAATAACTTTAAATACTCTCTTTTTTCTTTACTTAAAAGATATAGATATCTATAAGGTATAGTTTAATAGCCTTACTAACTAGCTTATTAAAAGTAATACTATTATACTTATTATTTATAAATAAGGTTATATATAAATACTTTTAGAATTACTAAAGTAAAATTTAATAGATTACTATTTAACCAATATAGAGTTATAATAAATATATTAGTAATTTAGCTACCTATTTATTAAAAGACTTTATAAGATACTTTGCTATACTAACTATAAAGTAGTAATCTTATTACTTAAAAAAATTAATAAGTTTTATTATTACTACTAGTTAAATTTAAAGGCTTTTAGAAGATTTTAGTTTACTTTCTTTAATAACTATAAGTTTAATTATAAGATCTTTATTAATATTATTTACCTTAATAGTAATAAACTAGCTCTTTATATTATTAATAGTACTACTATATTTAATATAGCTTTTTGTTATAATCTATTACTATTAAATATATAAAAAAGCTCTTTATATATACTAAATTAATATATACCTTAGATTACTAAACTAGATTATTACTAATACTAGCTTAAACTTTTATATAGTAGACTTTAAATTTACTATATATATATTATTTATTAAAGTTAAAGAAGTCTTTATTAAGACTTATAATAGTATTAATAAGGTTAAATAGTATTATATAGTACTATAGTATATATATACTATTATTTAAGCTAAAATAGATATTAAGCTTAAAGTTATATTATAATATATAGTAAAAGTACTTAATAATACTACTAGCTTAAATAGTTTTATACTTATATTACTTATCTTTAGTATATACTTATAAATGTTTAATACTTTACTACTTTTGGTTACTACTTAGTAGTATACTAAAGCTATTTATAAGGCAATAGAGAAAATATAGTAACTTTATACTAAAAAGTAGGTAAATAAGATATTTATAACTTATAATAGCTTTAATATTACCTCTATTATATTATTACTACTGTAGTCTCTTATTTATATATAATAAGAGAAATATAGCTAGTAAAGCTTATACTACCATATTACTTTAAATAGTACTACTTATACTATAGAGATACTCTATAGCTTATATAACTTTTATATTACTATTATTAAGCTTTTTTATACCCTAGATAATAATAAGCTTATAAAGATAGTTACTTTATAAGTATAAAATACTATAAAGACTTCCTTATAACTACTAAATAAAGAAATCTATAACTTTATTATTATTAACCTAGACTTACTATAAGAGACCTCTATATATAGACTATATAGTTAACTAAAGAAATATCCTCTTTTAACTTTTTTTATAGAGATTTCTCTATAAATCTAGTTTATTATAGATACCTTTCTCATTACTAAACAAGAAGCTAACCTTATACTTACTATTAATCTATATAAAAAAGATATTATTACTATACTTAGCTCTTTAAAGTATCTAATAAGGCTAAAATTAATAGCTTTATTACCTATAGTATTTTTATATTATTTTCTTTAATAAATAAAAGTATAGTAATATATAGATCTTTAAGCTATAATTAGTTTATGAAGTTAAGAATAAAACTAAGAAGCTTTATAAAAAAAGCTACCTTATTATCTAAAGATATACTAATAATAATAAAAGTATTATTCTTATATAGTTACTAATAATTTAATATATATTATAATAGATTATTCTTATTATTACTTTAACTTTACTATACTAAGGCTTATAACTATAGCTTTAAGGTATTACCTAAGGTTATACTTAGTCTATTACTAACTCTAATTATATAATACTTATATATTTACTTACTAAAATATATTATCTTTACTTTATAAATACTATTATAGTTATTATAAACCTAGTTTATAATATCTCTAAGATAGATACTTACTAGTAGGTAATATATAATAGCTATTATAAAGAGAATCTTTAAATAGATATATTAACCTTTAACTTTTATTTATTAGTATCTACCTAAGAAAATACTAATTTTAGAATTATTAATATATAAACTAATAGTATTATTAAACTATTAGATTAAGCTTTTATTAATTATAAAAAGGTTAAGCTTATAAAGGCTACTTTTATAGTAAAGCTTAAGTAATAACTTATTATTAATAACTTTATTACCTTTAATAGCAGTATCTTATTACTTATTACCAAAAGTAAGATTTAGCTTTACTAAAAAAGCTAAAGTAAGAAGCTATAGCTTATTAATTACTTATTACTAGAGGCTTAGTAATAGTATATTAAGTAATAAGCTTATAAAGCTTATATTACTTTAATTTACTAGCTTAAACCTTACTTTAATTACTCTATTACTATATAATATTAATTACTTATAATAAATAAGATTAAAAACCTTAATTATTAAGTTAAGTAGTAGATAAATAACTTTAACTATAAACTATAGTTTTTACCTATTAACTTAATAACTATAAAGCTTTTTATCTTTATTAATAGATCTTTTACTAATAATAATAATTTAATATTATAACTAGGCTTGATTATTATTATTATTAATAAATAAAATATTAATAGAATAATAATATAATTACTAAGTAATAGTAATTACTTTTAAATTTATAGTAATATTATCTACTTTAGCTTAATAAAGTATAAGAGAGTTACCTATAGTATACTTACCTCTAAGATATATATAATAGTTACTAGTATTAATATAGCTTATATAATTAGTATAATACTTATAATAGTAACTAATTAGCTAGAAATACTATAGATCTCTATAGTTATCTATACTAACTTATACTTATTACATAAGTACTTTATAAAGCTTAGTATTATAAAGAAGAAATACCTTATAATAGATATTATAGCTCTTTAGTAATTATATAAGTAAGAAGAGATTTATAAGATATAATAGATCTATAGTAATAATAACCTAATTAATAGATTTATAAAGTTATTATTAAATACTATTATTTCTTTTATTTTATTATATTTTTAAGCTTTTTAAGCTATTATATTTATTAGGTACTTTTACTATAAGAGAAAAGTTACTAGTATTATAATACTTATGATTATAAAACTAATTAATATTATTAAGCTTAACTCTAATAATATAGTAGTAGAAGAACTATGATTCTACTTTAACTCTACTTATAGGTTTTACTATAGTCTTTACTATAAGTAGGCTAGTTATAACCTACTTACTTTAACTAGGTAGCTTATAATAGCTTCTCTTTTTTTATATATAATATATACTATAGTTCTTATTCTATTATTTATTATTTACTTATTAATATATATAGTATACTATATTATAACCTTTATAATATTAATACTAATATTAAAAGTGTACTTATTACTAAGGACTTCTTAAATATAATAAAGGTTTATATAAACCTATTATAAAATAAGTAAGCTTATAAGAACCTAATCTAGGGCTTTAAAATAAGTAAACTTATTCTAGTTCTTAAAAAACTTAGTAAAGTTTTTAATATAATAAGTTATAATAATATATCTTATAAACTATAAGTTAGAAGCTCTAAAGTATTCTCTACCTTAGTTAGATACTTAGATATATTAGAATTAAAGAAATTTAGTTACTTATATAAATAAAACTATAAGTAGCCTCTAGAGTTATATACCTAAGTTAAGATAGTATTTATAGGTAAGGTATAATTAGAAATCTTAATTATTATTAGTTAAAAAAAGATTAAAGAGATTAAGTCTTAAGTAGCTTTAAATAAATAAGAATCTATTTATAAAAAGCTCTTTAAGAAGGGGTAAATTAAGAGTTTTACTTTATTAAAAATAGATAAGAAAGTATCTCTTCTAAGTAGTAATATTATAGTAGTTCTTATCTTACTAGCTCTTATTACCTTACTACCTTTAATTAATATAGTATTTATTATTATACTTAGAGGTTCTTACCCTCTCTCTAAGAGTATAATTATAAATAACTATAATATAATATATCTAGTAAATAATAAAAGCCTATTAGAATTAAATTCTTATATTCTATCTAAAGATAATAACTATATAGAAGTAAGAAGCTCTTAGCTTTTTATTTTTAGGTATAGAAAAAGAGTAATTTATAAGGTCTTTAATAGCTTAAATAGTTCTAATACTTTAAATCTAAAGCTTATAAATATAATATATATAGAAGATTTTTATATTAATATTATCTTAAAATTACTACTTCTTAAGAATAACCTATAGTACTATAAGCTTAACTATATACTTTATTATAAAGCTTCTACTAATAGCTTAGTAGTTAGAAAGCTTATAAGAAAGTAAAACCTAGTCTTCTTTAAATATATTAAGCTTTTATTTTATTTTAATATCTCTTTTTTTATAAGCTTACTAGCTATAATAGTAACTTAGTATTAAAAGCTTATATAGTTATTATATTACTACTATAGAAAAAGGTCTAATTATATATATATCTAATACCTATATATAAAATACTTAGTACTAAAAGCTCTTAAGTATTTAGTATTTTAAGCTAGAGGTATTAAGATTAAGAAACCTATATAAATAATATATAGGTAATGTACTTTAATATATATAAAGAAAGTTATCTTATAAAGACTATTAAATTTAAAAGCTAAGTACCTATAGTATTATATTTCTTAAGATCTTTTTAACTATTTATACTTATAAAAAGAATATTATTAGTTACTTATTACTAAGAATAAGTATAGTAGATAGCCTATAGGATTTCTACTCTTAAATAAGATTAAAGAAATAGTCTTTATTATACTTTAAAAACTAGAGGTATAAGTTATAAAATACTAGAAATTACTAATCTATATATTCTAATCTAACTAAGAATACTTTATTATTAGCTTTAAAAATAAATATAATTCTATATTTAAAGTTTAAGTATAAGAGAAAGGTATTATTATTAAACTTCTATTACTATATATAAAGAAACCTATTAGTAGAAGTAAGTAAATAAGCTAGAAGGTAATTCTTAAAAAGATTATTATATACCTAGTAGTAAGGCTTCTAAAAGACTTATAAGATAAGTTAGTACTAGCTAGTATTTATATCTATAATATAAGCCTATAAGAAGTAAATAGCTAGAAGTTTCTTATAGAAACTTTATATAAATAGTATTACTATTACTATTAATAGTAAAATCTTATTTTCTTTATTAAGCTAATAAAAAAGGCTCTTCTATACTAAAGTAGCTTATATATATATAGTTACTATATTTACTCTCTTTTTTAAAATTATAAAAAAGATATAAGGTTAAAGAATTATAAAGTACTTTTATATAAGTATATTAAGTATCTTATAAGCTATATACCTTAAATATATAATCTCTATAGGATATAAGTATTTATACTTAATGAAGTAATTATTATATATAATATAAAGTTTAATAAGATATACTTTTATAAAAAGAACCTTAAGTATAAGTCTAGAAATCTAATTATTTAAGAAACTAAGAAGATTATAGATCTTATATATAAATTAATTAATATTAATAATAATATTATTTAAGCTCTTAGTACTCTAAATAGAGACCTCTTATAAGATATAATACTTAAGAATAAAATAGAGTTATTTAAATCTCCTACTTCTTAAGATATTAAATATAAGGGATTAAGCCTAGTACTAGTAAACCTAGGAGTATATATACCTAATAAAGAGCTTCTTAGAGGTAATACTTCTAATATTAAAGCTCTAGAGTATAATACTCTTAGAGATATATAGAACTATTCTAAAGGATTAATAATACTAGATCTAATACCTAAGCCTTTTAATAAGCTTAGAGGTAAAAGTAAAGCTTAAGAAATAGATAGTATAAAAAGTATAACTATTCTTAAAAGTAATATTAGCTTACTAAAAAGTATAAAAGAAGTACTTATTATAAATAGGATATAAAAGCTTAGATATTCTAATAGTAATAAGTACCTAGCTATTATATAAGGTAATTAAACTACTTAAAGTAAGAAAGTTATTTTACTAGAAATTATAATTAATATAAGCTTAAAAAACTCTTATAATAAGTATAGAATCCTAGACTAATAAAGGTCTTTTAAAAGGGAATATATAAAAGTAAGTATATCTAATATTAAGAGGTATAGTAGAACTAAAGTCCTAGAAGTATCTTAGTAATATTATCTCTAGTATTTAGCTTAAGGTAATTAGAATATTATTAAAATATCTTCTTTATCATCTTTTTACTTAATTAATAAAAAGCTAAGAAGAAAGAGAGTTTTATATATAAGATTATATATATAATAATTAAAAGAGCTATTAAAACTATATATCTTAAATACCTTATACCTAAACAAGAAGACCTAATTAATTTATTAAAGTATAAGGGAGAGCTTTTATATCTATCTTTACTTATAAAAGGCTTTTCTATAAGGTAATAGATAAAGAGATAGAAAAATTAAGGTTAATAAATATATAAAAAGTAATTAATTATAATAAAGTAAAAGAAACTTTTTTATTTCTTAAATAGGTTTTTATATATAAGTTTAAAACTAAATTCTTAACTACTATAAAACTGAAATATATATTGAAGAAGATTTATAAAAAGAGTCTCTAGAGAATATGTATACTATAATACTTATAGTAAAGTCTTTTTAGATAGTAATAGTAATTACTACCTAATTTAACTTAGAGCTTAACTAATATAATATAGATAATATATTTCTTAATATACCTTTAGATCTTAATAAAAAACTAATAACTATTAAGCTTTTAGATAGATACTAATAAGAAGAGAAGTAGGCTTCTTATAGGTTATATATACTAATTACATAGTTATGTATATTTATATACTTGGCTAAATAATATAGTAAGCATAGCCTAGCTACTACTATTATAGTATAGGCTTATAATATATACTCTATCCCCCCTACTAGCTTATAAGAAAAATAATAAGCTTCTAGCTACTTTATAGTTTCTTCTTTCTATTTTACTATTTATTAACCCTTATTATAAAACTATAAGTCCTTTAAATTATATAATACCTATATTTCTTTATAAATTACTTATTAACTATTACCTTCTTACAATAGAGAGGTTCATCTAAGATACCTATAAGTTACTTCTACTCTTATTATTATAATTTATATGTAGGTATATATATTATTTTAATTCAGTTAGTTATTAATAAGAATTATAGCCTTTTATAATTTCTAACTTTAAGAGTAAGGACTTTAGTAATCCCTCTTTTCTCAATCTTATTTTCTTTATAAGTTATTACTTCTTATAAATATTATCTTTATAAGCTAACTTCTTTATATAAAATAGTATACTCTTTTTTTAGTATCTCTAGTACTTACTAACTTATCTATAGCTAAGTTTAAGCTAAAACCTAAGTTTATTACTTACTTTATTAAGTACTAGTAATATAAGTTATTTTTTATTCTAAGTAAGCTTTACTCTTAACCTTACTTTTTATATACTTATTACCTTATACTTAATAAAAATACTAACTTATATTAAAAAGACTTATCCTTTCATAATGCTTAATATTTTTATTATACCTAAGCTAATTAAAAGTATTTTTTTAGTATAAGCTTTTATATATTTATATTATTAATATTATATACTAATATTATAGCTATAGATCTTTAAGAGCTTTATAGCTTTCCATATTAAAATAGTAATTACTATTACTACTTTTAAGGTAGCTAATATTAAAACTCTTAGTATTATAAAGCTTATAAGTAATCCTTTTTATATATAGGTTATATATAGTATACTAACTTAGTTCTTTCTCTAGAATATAGCTTATTACTTAGCTATAAAAGCTTAAATAGTCTTTATAAAGCTTAAGTATTAGGCTTTTATTACTAAAGAGTATACCTTATAGAATACTTATAAAGCTACTTATAAGGCTTCTATTACTTTTATACTAGCCCTTTCTTTTTTAGCTTTATTAGTTACTTTCTCTATATCTATTACTACTAGTATTACTCTTACTTATATAACCTTTACTATAGGTAAGCTTATACTTACTTAGGTGAAATACTTAGTAATAGCTTAGAAAAGTATTACTACCTCTTTAGCTATAGTAAGTTATTCTTTATAGGTCTTATATATAGCTTTTTCTTATTAATTTCTTTTTTTAGTTTATTAATTTTACTTTTACTAATAATATAGTTTTATATTTATTACTTTTACTAGACCTTAAAGCTTTTTAGTAATAGAGAGTCTCTTAACCTTTATTTTATATATATATATTTTATATATTATTATTACTCTTAGCTACCTTATAGAGTTAGTACTACTCTAAGCTATAGCTCTTTAATAAGAGATTTATTACTTTACTTTATTTCTTATTATTTTATATACCTTCTTTATATATATATAATATCTTTATTATCTATAAATATAAAGCTATATTTCTATTTATATATATTTATAGCTATAGTCTCTTTTAAAAGTTTAATTAGTTCTTTTATTAGCTTAGTAAACCCTTTTTATTATATAAGTATCTATTAGATACCTTATTTTTACCTTTTATATATTCTTTACTTAGTATATAGAATTTCTACTACTTACTATTTCTCTTTATTATTCTTAATAATTATAAGTAGTTAGTAGTTAGTTACTACTTACTCTAAGAAAGAGTTATCTATAGCCTTTTAAAGTAAGTTTATATAAAAATAGTTATATATATAACTTAGTATATTAAGTTTAATAGTAAGAGAATTAAAAACTTTAATTATCTAATATTTATAATATAACTAGTTAAGTTTCTAATTTAAGTATAGTAAGTAATAATTATATATAGTTAGCTAGACCTTATTACCTACTTTAAATTATTTTACTATTTCTCTTTATTTATTAGTTAAATCCTTTATATTTTATTATGTAGTAGTAATAACTACTTAGGCTATTACTATTATATTAGATATCCTTTGGATAAGTTTTTTAATAAGCTTTTTATATAGGTTTACTATAAGCTTTATATCTTTTACTACTATTACTAGCTCTATATAATAACTATATTTAAGAAAGAATAAGCTTATTCTTATACTTATAGCTTTATAATTATTAATTACTAGTATTATTATAAACGTTTAGTATATCTAGTCTTTTTATAAATAACTAATATATACCCTTAGTATTACTTAGATCTCTTAGTTAAACCTCTTAGTAACTGTATTACTCTAGAGGTAGTATATAGTACTTAAGTACTATTTAATCTTAGTAAGTATATAAAAGTAAATTTAAAACTTATGAATCTAGTTACTCTCTTAATTACTAATAATACTTTTAAAAATACTATAAAAGTAAAAGTATATCTATAAAAAGTACTTGGTATATACTTTAATATCTATAGTTAGTATAGGTTTAATTATTATTAATTTTCTAAGATAGTTTATAATAACTTATAAATACTTAGCTTTATCTAAGCTTAACTTAAGAAAGTTAGTAATAAAGTTTATTAAGAATTTATATCTTAAGTACTTAGGCATACTTAAGAGTTATAAATACCTCTTTTTTACCTTATATTAAATCTTATTACTACTATAAGTATTATAGTTATATATAAAATATTATACTACCCAAGACTAGTTTAATTAGAAGAACTTTTATAATAGTATTAAAAGAGTATTATTTTATTCTAGGTAATTAGTTACTAATAAGTTATAGCTCTTTTAAATAAGTTAGATATATAATTTATTTTTAAGTATATTAGAATTAAGGTAACTAGGTACTTAAAGTTAGCCTTATTAGGTAAGATACTCTATAGGGTTAATAATATAGTTTATAATCTATATATAGATCTTAAAGCTAGCTAGTAGTATATAGTTATTATATACTATAGTATTATAGACTTTTTAAAAATTAGTATTTTAGTTTTATATCTATTTCTAGAGGTACTAGAAGTTGTTATTATTATTAAAAATAGTAATATATAAGGCTTTTAATATATTATTATTACTATTATATCTTATTAAGAATAGTTAAGTACTATCTAAAATTATCTAAATAATCTAGCTCTACTCTCTCTTATTAAGGCTATTTATAGATATATTCTATTTATATTAAAAGAGTATATCTAGTATACTAGCTTTCTTACCTAATTAGTATTTAATCTTAAAGTTATACTTAGCTAACTTCTCTACTTAGTAACTCTATCTCTTTATTAACTTTTACTTCTTTATAAAGTACTTAAGAGCCTTATAGTTAGTAATAATATTAAAGGTAGTATTTATATTATATAACTTAGTATATTAAGTATATATATATTTTATAATAATAAGTAATTTCTTATTATAAATAAGGTAGTTATATTAAGCTAGGATTAACTTCTATAAGTAAAATACTATAGGGTAATAAATATTATTCTTATCTTTTTATATAAGTATACCTCTTAATACCTAGCCTAAGTAATCTAATTTTAAAAAGGTTAGTACTTCTATATTAAAGTTATATAATAATAGTATAAAGAAAAAGAGTTTCTTTAGTTATTAAAAAGTATAAGTATAGTTTTAAGACTATATAAAGGTTATATCTTTCTTAGTTAGAGCTATTAGTAAGCTAACTATAGAGGTATAGTCTAAAATAAATATCTAGTAATAGTTTATAAATCTAAAAAAGCTTTATACTTCTTTTACTATTTAAAGCTTTAATTATTTATAAATAATATATACCTTTTTAAAGTTAGTAAAGACTTCTTTTTTAGCCTCTAGAACAAAACTAATATACTTTACCTTCTTAATATTAAACTTACTCTTATTAATATTAAGGACTAGGCTTATAGCTTATAGAGTACTAAGTATATACTATACCTTTTTCTGATATTCTTTTCTTAACTTATTTAAGTATATTAATATATTATCTAAATATATAGTTGTAAAGTTATTAAGAAACTTCTATAAAGTACTATTAATATAATATTAAAAGCTAGCTAGTATATTTATAAGGCTAAATAAAGTTACTATCTATTTAAAAAGACTATATTATATATAAAATATAGTCTTATATTTATTATGTTTTATAATTTATAACTTATAAAAAGTAATAATAATATCTATCTTAATATACTACTTTATAGATTTTACTTATTAAAGAGTTTTAATAATAAAGAGAAGTAAATATTAGTTCTTCTTTATAATGGTATTAAGTATATAATAGTTATAATAAAAATATAAGCCTCTATCTAGCTTATAAATAAATAAGATAGAGATACCTACCTTAGAGCTACTTATATAAATAAAGCTTTTATCTAGTAGATCTTTAAGAGTCTTTTTTAGTATTAATAACTCTTTATGTAATATATTATAGAAAAAGCTCTAAGGTAATAATATACCTTCTTTAAGTTTAATCTTATAGTCTAAGCTAGGATAGTATAGTAAAAGCTCTATCCCTTTATCTAAGTTAAATAACTTATTAAACTTATTATATACTTATTATAGTAAGGTAGTAAACTCTATTACCTACTTTATATATTTCTTATTCTTAGGCTATAGAGCTTTTTTAATATCTTTAAGATTTATAGCTATAATTTAGCTAAAGATTTTATAACTACTAAGGAAAATTTCTAAGTTATACCTCTTTTTATAGTCTTATTAAATAGCTTATTAATAAATAGCTATAAATAATATAATATTTAGGATATAAGCTACTTAAATCTTATATAATCTTTCTAATTCTTCTTAGCTTACTAGCTTTAGGATAAGCTCTATTTTACTATAGTAAATAGTCTAGTTTATAGTATAGTAAATTATATTATTATATTCTAACTATAGCTTTTTTAAAAAGATATTAATATCTAGGTTAAATACTATATATATATATAAATATATTAGATATATCTATTAAATTTTAAATTTATTATAATAACCCTTATTAATTTAATTAAGAGAGTATTACTAGTAAACCTCTTTAGTAGTTAGAGATACTATTTTATATATAGTAAATACTATTAATATATATATTCTTTATTTATTATTATAAAAATATTATAATTAATCTTAATAAAAGCTTATATAAGAGATAATTTATTTATATAAGCTTCTATTAATATAATAAGCTTATTTATAGATTAACTATACTTAAATAACTTCTATCTTATATATTCTTTACTTATAAGCTCTAGAGCTTAATTTTATCTTAGAGCCATTTTTTTAAAAACTATTACTATCTTTAGTAGTATTATACTTATCTCTCTTATTATTATTAGAGAGTTTTTAAATCTTTAAGCTAGTAATCTTAATAATATATAAAAATACTATTTATAACTGTTGTGATGCTAGCTATTGTAGGACTGATTGGCGTTATTAGGCTTAACCCTGATAACGCGGCGGCGGATTAACTGTAATTCCGCTGCAACCCCACTAGGCTAATAACCGGCGATTTGCTAAAAGCACTCCATACCTAGTAGGGAGTATTTACCACCCTTTTTAACTAGGTAGCCTACACTAGTTATACCTTAAATAATATATAATAGAGATTTAATATTTACCTCTATTATTAGTATTACTTACCTATTAATATATATAGTTAACTATATTATAACCTTTATAATTTCTATACTAATTAGTAGTTAACTTTATAGTTATTACTACTATAAAAAACTATAGATTAGTAAGGGTTTTTAGAAGAAGTTATAGATTACTTTAACTAGGCTTATACTTTCTATTTAAAGTAATAGTCTATAGTACTACTTATTATTAACTTTAGGTTATAATACCTTTTACTAGGTAAAAAGCCTTCTATTAACTAGGTTGTTACCTAACTATTACTAATTATTTCTAGCTTAACCCTATAATATATCCTCTTAATAACTTGTGGTATACTAGAATATATAGCTATCCTATAGATCTAATAACTTATGATATAAGAAGTTAATTCTTAACTATAAAAAATACCTTACTTTATATACTACTATTTAAGTAGGCTTTTATAGCTATTACTACTACTATAATAGTAAAGAAAATTAATACTAGAGAGTATCTAGATAATTATATAGATTTTTTACCTTCTTATAATAACTTTTCTTTTTATAATAATAAGCTAGAGAAGTACCTAGTTACTTATATAATTACCTTTAAATACCTATTTTTAAATACTAAAGTATACCTAGTTAATTATACTACTTTACTAAGAATACCTAGAGAATACCTAGTTAATTATATATATATTCCTTCCTCTATTAAACTGTCTATATTACTAGTAATAATCTCTCTAATAAATATATATACCCTCTAGTTTACTAGAGAAAATGCCTGTATTCAAGAGGTTATTAAGCTAATAGAGAGTAGTTATAATAGCTTTACCCAAGGTAAGCAGTAGTAATACTATAGATACTATAAGTTATAATCTAACTACCCTAGGTAATATATAAGAGATATAAGAACTGCCTAAAATACCTATATAATATAGACTATATATAATACTAGGTATATAGAGATTCTTATACCTTAAGTATATACTACCTAAGGTAGTATATAAGGTAACCCTCTAGGTAATAATAGTATATTATATAATAGAGTATATATAAGATAGTATCTATACTTAAGAACTTTAGAAGAGGTTAATTACTAACTTTAATAAATAGACTAAGGATAACTTTAATACTATTAATTATACTCTTTATAATACCTTCTATATCTTTATTATTAACTATAGTATATAGGTAAAACAGGGCTATTACTTTAAGATATCCATATAGGTATACTAGGTAATTACTAGAGAAGAGTATAAGCCCTAGAATAATAAGGGTATTACTACTATTAGTAAAGGAAATCTAGAGTTTATATAGTACCTTAATAATCTATACTTTATCTCTAGTATTAAGAATAATAGTAATAATATATAGGAGTTACTAGTAAGGGCTACCTCTAAGTATAGCTTAAGAACTACTATACTATATAAAACCCTATAAAGAAAGGATTAGCTTATAAGCTAGCTTCTATAGTAGATATCTATTAATAACCTAGATTTTAAATTATTATTAGTAGAGAAAAGTTACTAATATAATATATTATATTAACCTATAGTTAAGGTATTTATTACCTAGTACTAGACTATATACTTACTAAACTTACTAATAGATAATAGCCTTACCTTATAATAAGTAATAAACCTTATAAAGCTATACTCTAATAATACCTCTATAAAGTATAGTAGTAGCTAGTATAAGATAATTAATACTAAGTTACCTACCTTCTTTAACTTATATATAATAATAGGTATTTATAGTAACTAGTATTCTACTACTATTAAGGTTATACTTATAGTTAAACTATAGGAGTATTATAATTCTACCCTTTATAAGTTTAAGAGTAATTTTAATATATTAATTATAGAACTTAAGGTATACTTTAAAAGTAAAGAGGTTTATTATACCTATATTAGAGAACTTTATTAGTTAAGCTTTATATTAGTTACTAGTAAAAACTATAGTAAGAGTAAGCTAGAGGTTTTTAACTTACTTATTAACAAAGTTATATTACTTATTAAGGTAACAAAGTAGTAGAGACTCCCTAGTAATAAGAAGTATTATAATACTCTTATTATATATTACTAGGGTATTACTAAGTATATATTACCCCTTATTAACTTACTAGTAAGCTATAATACCCTTTATATATAGTTACATAACGCAGTAGGTAATACTATAGCAATCTATAAATCTAAGGCTTAGTTTTCTACTAAAAGTCCCTAGCAAGACTATAAGCAATACTAGGTTAATTAGAAGTATAACAGCTATAATAACTATTACTAGTAGTAATAACTATATAACAATCTGCGCGCGCGCCTACCTTATAGTAGGAGTAACTTTATAAGTAAGAAGTACTTTATCTATAGTAAGCCTAGCTATTAGTTAATAAAATATAGTAATAATAACTATAGGTAGTTATTTAAATACTTTAAGTCTTAGTATCTTATAGAAATACTATAGACTTTTACCTAGTTTCTTACTAATTACAAAGAAAATAAGCTTAATAAGGCTAATAAGAGTAATAATAAGTACTAACTAGATATTAAAGATAGTCTTTTTAATAATACCACATTCTTTATATTAATAGCCTTTTATAGTAAAAAGATAGTAAATAGCTTAGAACTTTATACTTACTTATATAACTAAGCTACTTTTTATATATTTACCTATAAAGACCCTACTGCTTTTAAACCTAATAAAAGTAATAGTAAGAGTAATAATATCTTTACTTTTAAAGACTAATACTCTACTACTACCTTTTAAAGCATTATACCTCATACTAGAGCTACCTATATATTAACTACTAGCTAGTAGTAGTATAAGGCTCTTTATAGGTATCTTACTATAGATTTATTAATAGATATATTATATACTAGTAAAGTAAGTATCTATTTTAGTAGTAGTAATAGCTTTAAATCCCTTAGAATAGTTACAGTATCTACTTTACTAAGTAATTTTATATTTTATATAATAACCTTAGATATACTATTTCTTCTCTACTTAAAGGATATAGATACCTATAGTATATACTTTAATAACCTTACTAACTAACTTATTAAGGGTAATACTATTATACCTATTATTTATAAATAGAGTTATATATAGACACTATTAGAACTACTAAAGCAAAGCCTAGTAAATTACTATTTAACTAATATAGAATTATAGTAAATATATTAATAATTTAGTTACTTATTAGTGAAATAGCTTTATAAGGTACTCTACTACACTAGCTATAAAGTAACTATCTTATTACTTAAAGAGATTAATAAGTTTTACTATTATTACTAGCTAAATATAAAGGCTCCTAGAAGATTTTAATTTACTCTCTATAACAACTATAAGTTTAATTATAAGGTCTTTATTAATATTATCTACCTTAATAGCAATAAGCTAGCCCTTTATATTATTAATAGTATTACTATATTTAATATAGCCTATTTTCTATAGTCTATTACTACTAAGTATATAGAAGAAGCTCTTTATATATACTAGATTAATATATATCTTAAACTACTAGACTAGATTATTACTAATACCAGCCTTAACTTTTATATAGCAGACTTTAAACGCACTATGTATGTATTATCTATTAAAGTTAAGGAGGTCTCTATTAAGGCTTATAATAGTATTAGTAAGGTTGAATAGTATTATATAGTACTATAGTATATATATACTATTATTTAAGCTAAAATAGATATTAACCCTAAAGTTATATT
Organism: Colletotrichum echinochloae; assembly: GCA_016618095.1. Classification (NCBI taxonomy): domain Eukaryota; kingdom Fungi; phylum Ascomycota; class Sordariomycetes; order Glomerellales; family Glomerellaceae; genus Colletotrichum; species Colletotrichum echinochloae. Next base: position 2,574,967 of record JADEZT010000010.1, read on the forward strand.
ATAATATATAGTAAAAGCGCTTAATAATACTACTAGCTTAGATAGCCTTATACTTATACTTCTTATTTTTAGTACTTACCTATAGATTTCTAATACTTTACTACCTCTAATAACTACCTAGTAATATACTAAGGCTATTTACAAGGTAATAGAGGAAATATAGTAACTCTATACTAAAAAGTAAGTAAATAAGGTACTTATAGCCTATAATAGCTTAGATACTACCTCTATTATATTATTACTACTATAGTTACTTATCTAAGTATAGTAGGAGAAGAGTAACTAGTAGGGCTTATACTACCTTATTACTATAGATAGTATTACTTATACTATAGAGATAGCTTATAGACTATATAACTTCTATATTACTACTATTAAACCCTTTTATATATTAATTAATAATAAGCTTATAGAGGGACTTACTCTATAAGCATAAGATAATATAGTAATAGTATTATAACCATTAAGCTAAGAGGAAGTATATAATACTATTATTACTAGTAATAACCTATTAGATAAGTAGCCTATATATAAGCTATATAGCTATCTCTATAAGAATTAAATTTAAATACTTTTTATAGAGGCTTTTCTATAAGCCTAGTTCCTAGTAAATACCTTTCTAACTACTAAGAAGGAGTCTAACTATATACTTATTATTAACCTATATAAAAAAGATATTATTACTATGCTTAATAAGCCCTTTAAAGTATCTAATAAGGCTAAAATTAATAGCCTTACTACTTATAGTATCTTTTATATTATCCCTTTTAATAAATAAAAGCATAATAAGATATAGGTCTTTAAGTTATAATTAATTTATAAAGTAAAGAGTAAGATTAAGCAACCCTATAAAAAAAGCTACCTTATTATCTAAGGATATACTAATAATAGTAAAAGTAATATTCTTATATAGTTACTAACAATCTAATATATATTATAATAGATTATCCTTACTATTACCTTATTACTACTATACTAGAGATTATAACTATAGCTTTAAGATATTACCTAAGCTTATACTTAGTCTACTACTAACCTTAACTATATAATTCTTATATATTTACCTATAGAAATATACTATTATTACTCTATAAATACTATTATAGTTATTATAAAACTATTATATAGTATCCTTAAGGTAGGTACCTATTAGTAGGTAATATATAGTAACTACTATAGAGAGAATCTCTAGATAGATATATTAACCTTTAACTCTTACCTACTAGTATCCACTTAAGATAATACTAATTTTAGAATAATTAGTATATAGACTAATAATACTATTAGACTATTAGATTAAGCTTTTACTAATTATAAAAAGTTAAACTTATAAAGGCTACTTTTATAGTAAAACCTAAGTCATAACTTACTATTAATAACTCTATTACCTTTAATAGTAGTATTATATTACTTATTACTAATAGCAAGATCTAGCTCTACTAAAAGAGCTAAGGTAAGAAGCTATAGCCTGTTAACTACTTATTACTAGAAGCCTAGTAATAGTACATCAAGCAACAGGCCTATAGAGCATATATTACTTTAATTTATTAGCCTAAGGCTTACTTTAACTACTCTATTACTATATAATACTAATTACCTATAGTAGATAAGATTAGAGACCTTAACTATTAAATTAAATAGTAGATAAGTAACCTTAACTATAGACTATGGTTTTTACTTATTAACTTAATAACTATAAGACTCTTTATCTTTATTAATAGATTCTTTACTAATAATAGTAACCTAATATTATAATTAAGCTTTATTATTATTATTACTAATAAATAAGATATTAGTAAAATAATAGTATAACTACTAACTAATAGTAATTATTTTTAAGTTTATAGTAATATTATCTACTTTAGTTTAATAAAGTATAAGAGAGTTACCTATAGTATACTTACCTCTAAGATATATATAATAGTTACTAGTACTGATATTACTTATGTTATTAGAATAACACTTATAATAGTAACTAATTAGCTAAAAATACTATAGATCCCTACTATTATCTATACTAACTTATACTTACTCTATAAGTACCTTATAAAGCTTAGTACTACAAAAGAGAAGTACTTTATAATTAACATTATAGCTCTTTAGTAATTATATAAATATCACAAGGTCTATAAGATATAATAGATTTATAGTAGTAATAATCTAGCTAATAGATTTATAAAGTTATTACTAAATGTTATACTAACTAATCTTATTAGTAATAGATTAGTAAATATATAAATAAATAGATAGGTATTATATATATAATAGGTTATATAATAATAAGTTATTAGATACTTTTATTTCTCTTGTTTTTATTATATTTTTAAGCTTTTTAGACTATTATTATTTATTAGGTACTTTTACTACTAGAGAAAGTTACTAGTATTATAATACTAGCTATTATAGAACTAATTAGTATTATTAGGCTTAACCCTAATAACGTAGCAGTAGATTAACTGTAATTCCGCCGCAACCCCACTAGGCTAATAACTAGTAATTCACCAAAAGCACTCTACACCTAGTAGAGAGTATTTACCGCCCTTTTTAACCAGGCAGCCTACAATAGTTATACCTCAAATAACATATAATTGAGATTTAGTATTTACCTCTATTATTAGCATTACTTACCTATTAATATATATGGTTAACTATATTATAACCCCTATAATTCCTATAATAACTTATTCTTACCTTATTTCATATAGTGGTTATAGGTAAGATATCTAACTTTATTATATTTATAATACTTATATATCTTAATATACTCTTTATATACTTTTATTTTTTAAATAGCTATAATAGATCTAGATATAAGAGTATCTCTATTAATATTTATTATCTTATTATAGCTTAAGAGGTATAATCTATATACCTACTTTTTACTAGTAGCTAAGCCTTTTACTTTTTAAGCTATCTTTAAGATTTATTATATAAGAGTATTAAAGTTATTAAATAATTATATACTAACTAAAGCTATTTAAATATAGAGGTTTAATATATTTAATAGAAATATAGTTTAAGTATTAAAAGCTTATATATTATTACTTACTTTAATTAGATAATACTTAAATTATAATAAAAAGGTATTAAAAGTATTATTCTCTTTTATCTTTAGTTTAAAGAGCTTTACTATAGTCTTAAGCTATATATTTAAGTTATTATAAGTATAATTAAGATACTTAAAAAATATACTAGGTTATATTGGTACTTCCCTTTACTTATCTTATAAAATATAGAAATAATATATTATAAGTTTATATCTAGGTAAGAGTTAATAAAGTATTATATAGCTTTAAGTAAGAGAAAAAGGTTATAGTTAATCTCTAGCTTATTAGCTATCTACCTCTACTAGGGGGTATAGTTATAGTATTACCTAGAAAAGTTTAGAGGGTTTTAAAATAGCTTTTAGTATACTAGTATTATATATAGTATACTATCTATACTAGAGGTACTAGGTATAGTATTTTAAGTATATAAGTATTAGTTACTGCTATATAACTAATAGTATTGTTTTATTATATAATAGTTATAAGTCTAGTTTTATCTACTGTTATACCTTAATAGTATAGTTAGTAGCTTTACTTAAGAACTCTAACTAAGTATTATAGGTTTAATTCCTATATAGGCCTCTGGTTAGATTATATAATATACCTTACTTTCAGGAGATTTACTACCTAGATTTTGGTAAGATATACCTAATTAGAAGGTTTAAAGTATATTAGACCTACTATAAGGTATAGCTATAAATCTAGGGGGTATGTTATAAGTATATAAGTATTAGTTACTACTATGTAACTAACGGTATCGTTTTGTTATATAACATATAGGTACTATAGTACTAAGCTAGATATTAATATTTTAGTTAGCTAGTAGTACTTATAAGAGAAGTTCTTTTAGTAGCCTCTCTAGGTATACTATATAAGTATTAATTACTAAAGAAGTACTTATTAGCTATAATACTTATAGAGCTTATATACCCTATATAGCTATATTATCTATTATATAGATATTTATTTATATAATATAGTTAGTAAATAATAGGTAAAGTGAGCTTTAGATATATAAAGAGTTAATATTATTATTATAAGTAAATAGTAACTTAATTCTAATTATCTAAAGCTAAGAAGAGAAGTAGGTTTCTTATAAGTTATATATACTAATTATATAGTTATATATATATATATATATAAAGTAGGTTTATATGCTTAGCTAAATAATATAGTAGGTATAGCTTAGTTACTACTATTATAGTATAGGCTTATAATACTTAGTACTACTTAAAAAACTAAGATTATAGAAATAATTAGAAGAATAATATATATACTAAATAACTAATAAAAAAGTTATTATTATATTCTATATTAATAACTTTCTAGTTATATACTACTAAGAAAATAAGATCTAAGCTTAAGAGATTATTAAATGTATTAAGAAATCCTTTAACCTTAAGAATATAAATTCTATAGTATTATTTCTAGGTATATATATAACTGGAGATACGTATAAGAGAAAGGTATACCTATACTATAATATATATATTAAGTAGCTTACTAAGTACTTTAACCATATAGATAATATCTATTTTATAATTCTATTATTTAGTCTTAACTTTAAGCTATATAAGAACTAAGTAATAAAAGTAGTAATTAAAAACTACTAAGAAAAAGTTAGTAATAAACTCTATATAATAATTATAGTTTAACTAGATATTATATTTACTATTACTTTTCTCTTATACTTTCTAATAAACTTTACACTAATTTATATATATATACTAAACTAATATATATAATACTTATATAATATAAAGTATCTTATACTTACTTTTAATACTAAGTATTAGGTAATTACTTTATAAATTACTAGTAATATAAGCTTTAAAAATAATAAAGAAACTTAATAGTCTTTATAAAGATATATTATTATACTCTTTAATAAGCTAATCTTATAAAAAGTAATATAATAAAATATAATTATTATATCTATAACTAAAGTAAAGCTATTAAGTCTTAAGTATATAATAAAGAAGATTATAGCTCTTAAGTACCTCTTCTAAAATATTACTTTAGATCTAAGTAATATTTAAAATATTACCTATAATAATTAGTAAACTATATACTTTATTATAAATAAGAGAATAAGAATTATTACTTACCTTTACTATATAGATATTTAAAATATATAGCTTTATAAATATTATATAATAGGTAATTTCTATATTATTTATTTACTTATAAATAAAATACTTATAAATAAGCTTATAAAAAACCTTTTATATATAAAGTTTAAGTACTTTAAAATCTCTTATATCTTATAAACCTATAATTATATATTTAATAAGTAAATATAAAATATAAGTAATTAAGTTATATTTAAGCTATACCTAGAAAAAAGTAATATCTAAAAGTTATTATTTTAATAAAAAACCTAGTACCTCTCTAGAGAGAAGTACTATAATAGAAGACTAAATAGCTTATAAGCTTACTATTTTATATAGTAATTAATAAAGTAGCTTAGAGAAACTATAAAATACTCTTCTATGAGAAGTTTAGCTATTTCTATAAAAACTACTTTCTTCTTCTTATACCTAGAGCTAGCTAGAGAGTTAGAGCTATAAGCTCTACTACCTACTAAACTACTCTTAAGTAAAGCTAAGTATATAAGCTTCTAACTCTTATAAGCTTCCTTCTCCTCCTTCTTCTTCTTCTCTTTTTTTTCCTTTTTTTTTCTTCTTCTTAACTAAAATAGCCTTTACTAACTTTTTTAAGTAATTAAAAAGATAGTAAAGAGCTATTTATATATTAACTATAACCTAATAAGTTTCTATTAGTAATATATAGGCTATATAAGAGAATAAGAGAGATATACTTATAATAATATCTTAATCCTTTTTAAAGATCTTTAGAAACTTCTATAGCTCTATTACTAAGGTATATATTACTATAAGTACTAAAATATATCTTATAAAGAAGTAACTATAGATATATTAGAAGTAATAAAAGCTTTATTTTATATTATAATACATACTAATATTATAACTATAAAAAGTAGTATTAATATATAAGAGATAGAAAATCTCTTACTTTATAAAAATACTATCTTTTTCTTTTTTAATAAGAAAGTTATTATATTATTTTATATATCTTATAAGCTTAAGTCTTAATATATAACATTACCCAAAAAACTTACTTTTTAAAGTACTTTCTAAAGTACTTATCTCTCTCTTAGGAAGTATAAGGTAGTCTCTCTTAGAGGCTTTAGGTATAGTAATAGGGGTAGAAGTAGAGATAGAGATGGTAATAAGAGAATTCTTAGCTATACTAGTAGTATTAGAGCTACTAGTAGTAGTAGTATTAGTAATAATAGTAGTAATAATAGTAGTCATAGTATTATTAGTAATAATATTAATAGTATTAGTAGTAGTAGTATTATTAGAGGTAGTAGTAGAGGTAGTAATAATAGAGTTAGTAGTAGTAATAAATTACTACTACTACTTAGCTATAGTAGTATATATATAAGAGATAAAACTTATAATAGTAATAAGCCTCTTTCTATTTATAGCTATTATAACTATTACCTTAGTAATAGTAAAATTAGTAGTTACTAAGAAAGTTAACTTATAATATTAGGTATCTTATAAGTATAATAATATACTATTCTTAAAGGTATAGAATATAGATATATTATTATTTTAATATACTATAATAATGCTATTAGAATTACCTTACCTAAAGGTATTTATTTATAAGTAATAAAATAGAGCTATCTTATAAGTAATATTAAGAATTACTTATAAACTTTTATTATTATTATTAAGAAAAAGAAATAATTAAAAAAGGAATTAATAATAATAAATATTAACCTATAAAGAAGTACTTATAAAGATAGTAAGAGTAAATAATTATAATAATATATAATAAGAATATAATAAGTAATTATTATATAGCTTATAAAGTACTAAATCTAATATAATAACTTTATTAATAGCTCTAATATTTTTATTTATATTATTTCTTCTATTTCAATCTATTTTAAAATACTAATAATAAATTACTAAAGCTCTATTTATAGTATATACATTAATTATCTCTATAAGAAGTTAATTAGAAGGTATATTATAAAATACTTTATAATACTAAGGCTCTATAGATTAGCAATATCAGGTGATATATTATATAACTAAGTACTAGATTGGTATTTCTATCAGTCTAGCCTACTAGATACCTTTTCTTAGATTCAAGCACTTTACACCTCTTATCCTAATGCCTTGCTGTGCGCTCTAACTGGTGACAAATGTAGTAGTAGTAGTAGTAGTAGTAGGTGGGGGCGGATGGAGGCTGGGCCAAGCGCGGCATGCCAGGTCAATTCAACACCTGAGTCGGGAGTCGGGAGTTGGGAGCTCCAATGGCGGTGGTGATGTAATGGTATGCCACGGCAGAGCGGCTAGTGGGTGGTGGTCGACGTGCGTTTCTGGACCTACGATGTAGGTGTCAGGCCGGGATGCCGGCCATGTCAGAATGCCATCTCACGGGACCGGTCTCCCTCGGTATGTGTGTAGTGTAGCAATAAAGGGACGAACCGCGCAAGGGCCACCCGGGGATGAATGTCGTCGTAATGCTCCTTTTGCCAAGGCAGTCAGCTGCCTAGGTAGGTAGGTAGGTACAGTAGTAGTAACTGGTAAAAGGACGGCGCATGCTGATGGTGGGCGGCAACGCGGCTTAGTCATCGCTGCCGCCGAGAATCCGATCATGTTTTTTTCTGGGGAGGCTGTGCACAGCCGTTATTTCCGTTGCCACGTCGGGGGTGCTTGGGTAGTGGGTGGTAGCAGCCCTCCTCGGCGTCGTCGACGGCGTCGATACCCATCTTGACGTAGGGCAGGAGAAGATGTCATGGTAAATCGAAAAAACCGGGAGGTGGAGAGTAGAGATGGACCATCGCACAGTACACTGTATCCCGCCATACGTCCTGTATGCAGTGTACATTGTACTGATACCAGTAGTAGTTCCACATGCCGAGAGCGCTGGGGAAGCCAGGAATGCGGAACGGAGAGACATTCAGGGACTAGGTTTCTACGGACCTCAGTCTTCAAGCCACTCTCCATCTCTGCCCCTGTCGTCCAGTCTTTTCGTCTAAGCTTTGATTCAGGTCGCCATGAACCCGATGCGCGTGACTGGCAGCGGCCCTCTGACGACCCTACTACTACTGGGTACACTAGCACCTGTTTGTAGCTACACTAATACTGAGTGAGCCAGCTCATTCGATGCCTCTCCGTGTATCTTTTCGCTGTTGTCCCGCGGCAAAGGTACATGTGGCTGTCGTGACTGACTGCACCACGCACAACCAACCAGCAACGCCCACACAGTGTCCTTCCTTCCCACGCTTCGCTTCCTTCCAGCTTCTCCATAATTACCTATCCCAATAGAGTGAGGTCACCAACCCGGGAAGGCGCTGTCTCCTGGTCGCTGCCCCTTTAGCGGGCACTGCCTGCCTACCTACCTGCCTACCTACCTCACCCACAGATGGATGCTGCGTACGGATATGCGTACCTAGTCCGTGTTCTCGGTGATGTGATGCTTCTACGCTAGACGGACAACTCCTTTTCCTCCCCCCCCCCTCTCACACTCTCTCACAACATCCACACGCCCTCTCTTCTCCCATTCACGCCCAGACTCTGGGCGACCACTTTGCCAAGGCACCACCACCACACTCTTTTAAAAGCATTGCCATCCCACTCTTTTAACCGCCGGCCTGTCCCAATCCGTTCGTAGTCCTCTCCCCGTCTCCAGTTGGCTTGTTCATCAATTTTGGTTCTGGGTTTGGAACTTCGCACTGCATTTTCGACGACGACAACACCTCCTGGGCGATTTCTAGACTCCATCTTTTCATATAGCACTACCACCACCTGTATACCGAGCACATACAGCCTCGCGAACCCTCCCTCCCAAAAAAACAAACAAACATCGTCATGGCTACCCGCTTGCTGCCTCTCGCTGCCCTCGCAGCGGGCGTGTCGGCACTTTCTGCTCGTGGTCAAGAGCCGAGCTCGACCCCCGGCGCCATTTCGCTCCCCGTTTACCAGGACATCCGAATTCACCCTTTGGAAAAGTTGAGGAGACGACAAGTCTCAGACACCGATGCCCCGGTTCTCAATGTGACGTCGACAACGTACCTGATTGAGCGTATGTGCTTAGAGTGTGCGCAACGGTTCACTGCCCTCAGCTAACTCGCTTCTGCAGTCGATATTGGCAGTCCCGGTCAAGACACCAAGGTTGCCATCGATACCGGATCGTCTGAGCTTTGGGTCAACCCCAACTGCGCCAATGCGGGATCAACTTCCATGTCTCAGTCTTGCAGAGCCAATGGCCAGTACGATCCCCAAGACTCGACGACCGCGTCCATTTATAGCCAGACGGGCCGCATCAAGTACGGTAAGGGAGAGGTCATTCTGCAATACGTCAGCGATAACATCACTATCCCCGGCAGTGGTATGTTCTTCCCCGTCTCAGTGTCCGACCAACAATGACTGATGAAGCTTTCCTAGACATCGACCTTGTCGATACAATCTTCGGCTATGCCACGGACAGTACTGATCTGAGCAGGGGCATTCTTGGCCTGAGCTTTGGCGAGGCTTACAACAACACCCGTTACCCAACGGTGCTTGACGAGATGAAGGCACAGAACATTACCGAGTCGCTCACAGTAGGAATTGCTCTGGGAACCAAGGACGAGAAGACGGGTAGCGGCCTCATCTCCTTTGGTGGTGTAGACACCAAGAAGTTCAGCGGTAACCTGCACACTGCCCCCGTTCTCGGGCCCCAGAACGGCGAGAACCTGTATAGGTAAGTGTGGCTTATAGCCCCCCCCCCTCTCACCTTCCCCCGCCCGTCATATTGTCACATCTAACCTCACTCCTCAGATACTGGGTTCAACTCGACGCGGTTGGTCTGAGCAGATCCGGCCGCAGTGCCAAGACGTATTCCAACAGCAAGTTTCCGGTATTCTTCGACACTGGCGCCACCTTGAGCTACCTTCCCTCTGCTCTCGTCGACCAGCTTGGAAATGACTTGGGCGGACGCCTCGAGTCCTCCCTCAACATGTACCTTGTGCCGTGCAGCTCCAGAGGCACTATCGACTTCACCTTTGGCGACTACACGATCCATGTGCCTTTGTCCGAGTTCATCTGGCAAGTGGGCGACAACAGCTGCGTACTGGGAGCGGACAAGGCTTCCGACGGTTCTTTTCTCCTCGGCGACTCGTTCCTCCGTTCGACATATGTCGTTTTCGACCAGGAGACACCCGCTCTTCATTTTGCTCCCTACATCAACTGCGGTTCCAGTTTGCAGAAGATCCCCCTTGGCAAGAATGCGGCAGCCAAATTCACTGGCGAATGCCAGGCCGGCTCTGGTGGCGGCGGCAGCAGTGGAACCCCCGGCAGTGGTGATGGTGAGAATGTTGCCGGTCGTGCGGCACCTGCCGGTATGTGGGTGGCAGCCGGTGCTCTGCTGGCTGTTCAAGCGTTCATGTCCTTTTTTTAAGTTGGAGTACATAACTGCACGGCTGAGAATCATTGCATGCATCAGGCGTTGGGATGGAATCAACAAGGCCGCCACATGGAGCGGATAGACGACGACGACAAACCGGGCTGTTACACGGCGGACTGCTTTATACCCTATTCCCTGGCCCTGGGACAGCATAGTTTCCTGTTATTGATTAATGAACATGCGGGGCCTAGACGTGCCCTGCAATTATTCCAACTTGATTGCTTTGTGCGCCCCATGTGTGAGTAGAGTCGTCTGCGCACGTGTTTTGGTAGGATTTCTCCTTTGGCCGACCCGAAACCTCTATTATATTGGATCTCTCCTACATCACACAGTCTCGTAGGGTCCATTCTATCTGTTTGAGCTCCAAGTCTGCTTCGTCCGGCTTCGTTGATGATGATGTAAATCATGGGCAAAGATGGAACAGCCGTGAGGATGCCAAGACATCTTGTCTAACAGTATCCCAAGTTTTGATGGATGTCGAGATGACGACTGTCTGGTTCGTCCCAAGTCCCAAGGCAGGCGGGATGCCAAGGTTGGCCCCTGGGTGCATCCCGCTCTCTCCTGGCCAAAGCGGGGCAGGAAGCTGCCATCTATCTAGGTATGCACCCAGTACCACCACACATAGCAGCTTCCTTCCCATCTGAGTAGTGAATGCCCTCACTTGCCTCGATTGACTGAAAATCGACTTGACGACAGGGTCCAAAAGAAGTACACCAACTGCTTAGAAACTCGGTTTTCGAATCTCTTCCTCACAACACCCTTCCTATCGCCTTTCCCTATATATCGACCCCTACAATCCTCCTTGTCTGCCACAATTATCCAATACTTCAAGTTGAAAGATACCTCGTCCAACCTGGATCATAACCAATACCTTGCACCTTGCACCTACCCTCATCAACCAACAACCCATCATGCGCTCCACGTCCATCATCACCGCCATGATGGCGGCCGCAGCTCCCGGTCTGGTTGCGGCGTCCGGATCCCTAGGCTTCGCCCTTGGTGCGAAGCAGCCAGACGGCCGCTGCAAGTATCGAGCGGACTACGAGGCGGACTTCAGGGCCATCCGTGATGCCTCGGGCAGCAACATCGTACGTATCTACGCAGCCGACCAGTGCAATACGGCCCAAGAGATACTACCTGCAGCAAAGAAGGAGCATTTCCAGGTGATCCTGGGCATCTGGTAAGTCCAGGCCCGCCCATGGCCCGTCCTCAATGAACCTTTTCCCTCTCCAGCTCCGTCAAAGCTTAAAAGGAACGCGAGCCACTCTGACACTCGGGCGGGCAGGCCCGACACGGACGAGTCTTATGCGGCCGACAAGGCTGCAATCCTCCGCCACACTCCCGGTTACGAAAACCAAGTGTATGCCGTCACCGTCGGCTCCGAATCTCTGTACCGGGGCAACTTCACCGGTATCGAGCTTGCAGCCAAGATCAAAGATGTGAAGGAATCGATGCCTCATTTCAAGATCGGAACGGCCGACAGCTGGAATAAATACCAAGATGGCACAGCGGATAAGGTTATCGAGCAGGCTGATATAGTTCTCGCCAACGCCTTCTCATACTGGCAAGGCCAGACCCGGGACAACGCCACTGCGTGCTTCTTCGACTCCATCATGCAAGCGTTCGGACGCATCCAGAGAGTCGGCGGGTCGATCAAGAAGCCTGAAGTGTGGGTAGGCGAGACTGGTGAGTCAATTAGACTCGATCTCTTTGCCGCCATGCCCTGATCGTGTGTTCATATCGTACAATGTCACCATCGCCCCCTTGCGTAATGCGCACCGTGCACTCTCACCTGACTCACCTAAACCATTGAGGAATGGATTGCTGACACGTCCGATTTGAGTTCAGGATGGCCCAGCGACGGCACAAGGTACCAGAACGCCATGCCCGGACACGACAATGCTCAAGCTTTTTACGGCGATGGGGTCTGCGGCATGGTGAAGTGGGGCTTCAACGTCTTCTTCTTTGAGGCCTTTGACGAGCCTTGGAAACCTCACGCCATTGGCAAGGACGGCAGCGAGGCGCCTGAGATTCACTGGGGTGGAATGAAGGCCGACCGCACGGCAAAGTATCCGCTCTTATGTTGAGCCCGACCTCCAGCGCGCGCGCAGCCCACGAGAATGGCGGCATAATGCGATGGGAGGGTGATGGGCTCTAGAAGAGGGGGCATTTCGGATGGCATGGACTGTTCCGCACCGTACCCGCCTCGTGAGACTGATGACGAGAAGCTTGGTAAGAGAGGAAACAAACCAACCTGAGTTGGTATTTACACTTTTTGTCCGTATGTGGTAGTTGAATGAAATGACATTGATGCGTGTCGCACGTCAAAGTCGGCCACGATCGGAAGAGAAGGCGTGGCTATTTTGGCAATCGGGAGGCGTCATCGTCCCACCTGTTAAGACTCGTCTCGGGACCGGGAAGACAGGCTAGTCCCCAATTTCCAGGTCAACACTTATTTAGGCACACACACACACACACACACACACACACACACACACACACACACACACACAAATGCACACCAAGCCAACCCTCTTCATGTGGGAGTGGGATGACGCCGTTTTTGGTCGTCCGAGGGCAGTAGTGGGAAAAGGGTGGCGCGAATTGGCTCTAGGTTACTAAAGTATTAAGGTTTTTGCGTTACAAGAAAGGGTGGGTGGGGAGGAGAGGGGCCGCCCTCATCCGAATAACCTAAAACACGGCCCAGCACGGGACGAAACCGACACGGGTGTGACGGTGCACCGACGAGGAGGGAGCAGCACATTCTGAGGCAGCTCGAGCGTCAGTGCGTCCAGGCACGCAGGGCACGCGGGAAAACCCAAAACACGGTCCGCGCGACAAGCGAGGCGGTTGGGGAAAAGTGTGTCGGCTTCGGGCTCGAGGCCGAGGGACCAAGGCCAAGGGAGTCCGTGTTTGATGGACGCCATGGCTGGTCATGGCTGGCCCTGGCATGACTGCGATCAAACACTAAGGTCGATTCCGATTTTGTTAGTGGGAAAGCCGTCCACAAACGTAAAGCACACCAGGAGAAAGAAGAGAGAAAAAAAAAAGTGAAGAGAGGGAGGGGGGATGATGTTCAATATTCATTTTCAATTCTTTTTGGTATCGAAAGGGGAATAGTATGGGTGGGAAAATCTAGTATATGGTAAAATATGGAAAGATGTGAAGTGAAGTGCCAAGACCACATGCGCAGCCCATCGGATGTCCGTAGGTGGGGGATGTTGATACTTGGATGCACATTAGTTTTCTGGGGGGAGGGTTGGGTTGACCGTGAAATCCTCCGCTACAAAGACAGACAAGAAGTTCGCTTGCTGAGCGTCCCAGAAACCCCCCCCCCCAACTCTCCTCCTCCATGGTGATGAAAATGCTTCAATGTCGATATAATGAAACCGCTGATGCTGATGATGGCTGATGCTTCGTGAGCCCGTCACTGAAGGCCGTGATATTTCCTCCGTTTCGTTTTTTGTACAATGACAAAAGGGGGAACGTGGCTGAAGGCCAAGTTCTCGGCACCCTCCTGCGGGTTGTGATGAGCATGTCGGGAGGGATGAATTCTGGAAAGATGGTCCATCGGACGGAGCGGACATCTAGACCTCTATCGCTGAGGAGATGAGGTGATGGCTTCGGGGGGGTTGGTGGGCGAGGCTGCCCCCGACGAAGCTCCGGCCTTGCCTCTCATCTTCATCCTCTCCTGCTGGTCTCATCGTGAAATGTTCTTTCCTGCCGGCTGCCTCGGTTTTGATATGAATTTTCATGTCCTCAAGGGTCTGGAAAAGCCATGTCAGTAAGGACACCCATCAAACAATAAAAACCGAGGAAACTCACGCGCAACCTTGCGGGGTGACGACTCCGAAGAAACAGTCTCCAGCAACCTTGTTCGCCGCGGGGATGACTTGGTTCTGGCGGACGGGGGTGATTACGACGCCGGCGTTGGCGAAGGAGGCGCACAGCGTGGCGAAGAGGGCGAGCGAGACCTTCATCGTGGATTTGCACCGGGCGGGCGGTGAGGGTTCGAATGGGTGTTGGAAAAGTGGCGGCTCTCAGGAGAGGCTACCTGCAGGGAAGACGACGGGCGATGATGGACCTTTTTTTTTTCTCTCTTTCGGTTTTGGATCCCCCACAGAGTCTTCTCTCGTATGGATAAATCGAATCCCGTATTGTCTTTTCTGGTTGAAGTCCTGACTTCTCAAGTTGGGGTTAATGACCCTCTTGCTTCCGGATTCTCCCTTCCCAAACGAGTGAAGTTGGTTCCAAAATTCGCGATTCGCTTGCGCCGAGCCAAGATGAGGTTATGTACTGGCGTTGCAACACGCGTGTTGTGTGTGTATGTGTGTGAAAGAGCGAGAGGTGTGGAAGCGGCTCTTTTGGAAAGTCAGGCCAGCTGGATGGGAGCGGTTAACTAAGATATATGAAAAGAAAAGCACGGGGCGGGTGCTCGTGTGTAGATGAAGGTGGTCGAGAAGGTGATGCTGGATTTGGGATCGCCGCGAAAAAGGTGCAGGATGGCACGGGGTTGGGGTGTGAGTGTTGAAGGGACGCAGACCCAAAGTTTAAAATGTCCAAAAAGGTATAGAGAGAGAAAGAGAGAGAGAGAGAAGAGGTGGACTATGCTTTTGGTGGGAGGGTGGACTAGTTGAGTAAAGAGAGGGAGAGAGACAGACGACGGGGTGTGGATAGATGTCTTGGCGTGCGTGCGGTTACCGTGCGCTGGTTGGGTGAGGAACGGGATGATGTGGTTGGTCCAAGGATGGGTGGATGCGTGTGGTGTTTTGGATAGCCGTGGGACGAGGTTGAGGCAGGTTACAAGAGGGAGGAGAGGGAAGAGGGGGGAGAAGGGGGAGACGTGGGTTTGTGATATCGGACGATGATGAGCTGTGACGAAACTCGTCTCGACAGGGTTCACTGTGGCATATGGCAAGGATGTAGAACAAGAGTCCCAATCACCAAGGGACAAAGGGCACAAGGTGGTTTATTGGTACAACTCATCTTGCTTGCCAGGTGCCAGTGTACTATGTAGGTAGTCGAGGAGGCAAGCGAGGGAAGGGAGTATTGGAGATAGGTAGACGGAGGGAGAAAGAGGCATACTATGAATGTTGCTTGCTCTATCCGTAGAGTCTACATAGTAGACGGTAATTACTATTGGGCCATGATGCTAACTTCGAGGGGGACAGGTCTGACAGGGGCTGCCAGCCGCGGTGTGGGTGCAAAACTTGAGACCAGGGGGGGACTGCTGGATTTCCTCCAACCCTTTTTGGGGGTTGATGGCCGAAATGAGCCAGCCGTGGAGTGTCAGAGTACATATGAAACCATTGAGGCGGTGCGCGGTCGCGACGAGGGTCCCCCTCTCTCCTGATACCCAGTATTGGCATGCATGCATGCATACGAGGCTGGCAGACGAGAGGGCTACATCGTATGCGTGGTTAATTTCTTGGGTGTAGTACAGTGAACAAGACGAGATTTGGACCGCTGGTTTTGGTCGACATGGCGATGGGATGGGAGGGGGGAACGGATGCGGTACTTTGTATTCGGACCTATCGACATGGCCGTACTCGTCAACGTGTACGACAAAAAACAAAAAAAGGAAACAACAGCCTTGGAAACTGGTAGTGTAAATTCAAACATCGTCAAAATGACGAGAAGGAGGGCGAGAAGAGTAGGTACGTATCTTCGTGGTGTATAGTAAGCGGCGAGATCGCCAGGGAAGGCGGCTTGCTCGCCATCATCGGTCTGGTACCTGGGGGCCAAGGAATTAAGGTTGTAGGTTTCGTGGGTAACACACGCGCTCAGATGATTGGACAGGGGCGTGGTTTGGCCCAGGTACGGTACCGGCAGGCGAATGTCGATGGCCCCAGACGTTCTGGAAATTCACCATCGTTAACCCGTACCGCCGAGGCAGTGCCAAAGCAAAAACAAAAACAAAAGTAGGAGTCTAATACTATATTGCTGTGCGTGCCTTTTTTTTCCCCACCTCCTACTAGAGACGCGAGAGTTACGGTAGCAGGGTACAGTACCTTAACCTACTTTACCTGGACTTACTGAGCAGGTGGGTAGAGGTAGGTAGGGAGGGGAGTTTTAACAAGCCTGTAGCATACAAAACAGCATTTCATCTCGCATCTATGAAGCCGTGGTTGGTTTTGGGGCGCCAATGAAAACATACGACGCACCCGCATTGCCGTGCTGTGGTGCGGCAGGCGTCTCGGACTGGACCGAATATGCAACTGCAGCAGGGTGGTTCCAAACACTTGATTGGTTCGGTGGCGCCGCTTCTGGGAAAGGGCATGTACCACAGCCAATGAGAAGCACGAGAACTGGGATTAAAAGTGGATAGGATGAAGGGGGGAAAGCAGGGGCGGTGATGATGGGATCTCTAGGAGACCAAAGAAAGAAGGAGAGAGGAACAGACGAAGAAAAGGACAGAAGGATAGAAGGAAGGGACGGAGCAGAATTACTGCGTACTGGACCTGCCACCTCGACCGCTTCCTTCCTACCTAGGTAGGTAAGGTGGGCTTGGCATAACAAAGTTGCCCGCTTACTCACTCTCTCTCGACCATGGAAGCAACATGCATGGCCTTTCGAGGAGGTGTGCCTGGCTGACCCAGGGATCTCGCTGTCACCCTCAACGTTTGATCTCTCGCGCCGCCACACCACCCCACACCATCGACGACCTTTCAGCCATCGACCATCGGCCACTGAGAGAGAGAGAGAGGCTCCGTGGCATGGCATTCTGGAATGCATTGACGGCCATCAGCCCACAATCGCACATCCATCCCCACCCGTCACAATTCATCGACGCCATCCCTGACGCTGATCTCGCAGGCTGAGGAAGCTCCACGCGCGTGGTCGGCGAGCTTACTGGCGGCCTACCACCCTACCTGCCTAGCTAGGTACCCAGCGGTTTGCTGGCTGGGGGCCTCGAGACAGCACCTTTTGCCTTGTTGAGACACGTGTGCGCCGGGCCTTCGGCTGTACGGTTGGCAGTATGACAAACTTCTCGATACCCAACCCAGCGTCAATCCTACCTCTGTTCACCATCACCGCCACCACCACGCTTCACGATTGCCGCGGCCTCCGCCTCGTCCCCTTGACGTGATCCATTTGCTATCTCGAATCGGCAGGCAGACGGCATTCATCTTCCGAGCAACTCTAACCGGTTCTGACTCGATGGCTTACCTATTTGACCTACTCCATGCGGCACACACGCACGAGCCAGCCAGCATTGCCGGGCCAAGAGGCACCAGTTCACACGTGCTCACCCCCCCACCCCAGACCTTATCCTCCGATCGATGGCCATCTTCCGTCGCTCTTCATCATCGACCGTGGCCTGGTCTGGCCCATCCAACACTGGCGGTGATGGATGATGGTTTTCAGCTCGGTGCTCGTTGCGCTGATCTATCATGATACGCGAACCAGGAACATATGGTGTTCTGTTGCACATCTCTCCCACGCGCCGAGTTTCCCCGCCCCATACCCATACTAATAATCTCCTCTGAAATCGACGTCTCTTCTCCGTGGGCCGTCCCTCCTCGGACGAAATACCTCCCACACGACGCGACGCGAACTTCTAGGTCTTTTGCTCCTTGGTTTTGTCTCTTGTGTAACGCCAGGCGACACTTGTCTCGGCCTGTCGCGGCAGCCACGTTGCAAAATGTCTCTCCAGTAAACACAGCAGGGTCTCACGGCGCACGTCGACCGACCAGTGACCACGGCATCATTGTGTTCGGGTTCTGAGCAACGCAGCAGCCTACTAGGGCCATTGGCTGCTTACGCGCCAGCATCCGGCGTCTGGCGGCCCTCGAGGCACCAATGTTTCCGTCATGTTTTGGTGTCGTCGATTGACTGTGTAGAGCTAGCTAGCTAGCTAGCTAGCTGCCTAGCTATCGTGGCCCCAAGAGCAGCGTCACAAACTAGCGACGTTCGGGCCCATGCTCGTTGGGGCGTGACGAATGCTTCTACGACCCGTCTTATGATGAAAAGATGATGTAGCTCTCGGTTGGGCCGGGCTGCGGTCGAGTCATTGACACACCCAATATAGTTTGGCGGCGCTAGACTGTCCGACCGTTGTCAGCAGAGTGAGAGGATGAGCCTCTCGTGCTGTTGTTGTCGACGGCGACCGGACCGCTAAATGGTCCACGGGTATGAGGCGGGGAAACGGCGATCGATCTCCTGCGAGCGACTCGCTCGAAACGCCACGGCCGAAGGGTAGGCAAGGCGGGCAGCTGCGGCCCGAGTTAACCGATCGTCTTGGAGCAGATCTGGTTCGCAAATCATCTCTTTTTGTTCTTCTTTCGCGGGATGGCGTTTTGACTTCGTGTTGGCTCGTCCTCCACGGACCCGACTCTTCGTAAGCCTTGCACCGGCATTGGCGTCAAGTTGCCAGAGTCATTGATGCCGGCGCTGCCCTGATGCAACACTTTCATGAATCGCGGCAGGTAATCTCTTTGCAAAAAATGAGGCGTAAGGTGGTGAGCATCATTCTCAGGTTGCTGCGATGCTCGGACAAGCAGCATCGTCGCAGCTGGACGGTTGTCTGTCGGAGAGTGAAGGTTTTTGTGAGCCAGCCTCTACTGACGCAATCCCGGTTGCCGTGTCATCTCCACGAGGCGTATCCCCTTCCTGTCAAACGACGCATATTTCGGCCCACCGACTTCACAAAGCCTTTCGCCGGGCTTGTTGGCGTTCATGACTCTGTACGCGCAATCATCCTCCTTCTCCATCTGGCTCTTTTGCCGTCACGCCTTCATCGCCTGGGTCGTATGTTTGAAGAAAAGCAGGAGTGGGTACTTTGGGGTGACGGCATTCTCTTGTACGCCTCGGATAACCCCATGGGAGGCCAAGCAACCGACGAGGTTCTCCCTCATTTAGTTGACCATTCTGTCTTCCGGGTCCTTGAAATTTGTGCACCGCGTATGCCACGTCGGACCTATCGTTCGAGTGATGCATCTCTGCGCGTCTTGAACTCGGCCGCTGCTGACTGCACCCAAACTGTGAGTAGTCAGACGATATCAGCCCCTACGCATCAGAGCTGATGCACATGATGGTGTCATTGAATTCCCGGACTCGAATGCCCACCCAATTTTTATAGCCTACCGGCGACAGCGAATTCTATTTAAACATCTATTCTACCCGCAGGTATTGCAAGCAGTAATTAACTTCCAGAGAACCACCCTCAGAGGAGCCATTAACCTCAACATTAGCCCTAACCAACTAACTGCTAACTAACAAGGCCTACTAGGATATAACTAACAGAGGTGTCCAAGCTAATCAGCTTAACCTAGTAGGAGAGGTGTCGCCTATGATCTTGGCCTACTACTTAGACAAGATGACGTAAAAATTGGCACTGGCTGTTCAGACCGGAGTTCGGATTGCAGATATCCTTGTGGGACGAGATGCTATGTTGTCTTGGGACGGCATCCCAAACAGCAAAATATCCCACTGACAGCCACGGAACCAAATGAATGAGCCACTGGGTTGTCTTCGGGACAAGATGACGAGAGGATAACGTGTGACAACGACCCCCTAGCTACTTGAAATACTGTGACAAGTCATCGCTCCAGATGCCTTTCTGCTACCTCTTACCCGACGGCCAGTGAGGAGGTCAGGGAAAGGGGCATCATGTGTGCATCAGCTGGTTGCGATTTACCCAAGGAGCGTGTTTGCTGCGGTGCAAGGGAGCCCCATCGTCACTGCTTTCTCTAGCCGACGGCAAGCAATCAATATCAGGTTGGGCATTCCAGGCCTCTCGCCGCCAGGCAAACTTGAACAGCCCATGCGCCTTCAAAGGCCGTGCAGGTGATCCGGGACACTTGTCAACGGACATCGAGAGCGTAGTGAAAGCCTGGTCGGGTGGAAGGAAAACGCTTTCATTTTCTGGTTGTAATGTAACTCGAGGAACCGCCACTCCGGAGAAGTCTTGATCCTCTTGGGTTTCCCTCGCGCCCGTCCTCGCCTGCCCCCATACCTCCTGCGTCACATTCTCCATTCCATCCCGCGTCTTTCATCTGGCCGATTCCCCCATCTGCGTGAACACAGTCCCGAGATGTGGCCAGCATGATGGTGTCACGGTCCAAGTCCAGTTGGTAGCCAACTTGCTATGTAGCAAGCTGTCACTTTCTTCTTTTCTTTCAGAGACTGGAACCGGCGGTTGTGGTGTAACTCTGTCCTTCCCAAGGCCCTCATTTCGTCTCGAGGTGAGCAGATATACGGTCTTGCGAGACGCCGTGCGAGTATCTACGTCGTGTCGGACGTGGCTTCCTAAACACCATGTTCTGCGTGCTCGCCGCAAGCGCCACATCGAAGCATCCATCTCTACTGGTGGGCTGATGCGGATCTTTTGGCCCAAGCCGTGTACAGACCTAGGAATCTCATCTTGCCTTACCCGAGAGCAAGTCTCAGCCCCTTATTCAGTCATAGTACCGATGCGGAACGCGGAAGCCATACGCCATATGAGGCCGTTCGAGTACCTCGTTATATCTCGCGGTTTGTTATTTGGAACAGTGACACTTCGTTCTTGGAAAAGCAAGTAAATCGACGCGTGAGAAGCCGCGGTCAACACCCGCCGCCAACTGTGACCCAGCGCCGGCTGCGAGATGGGTCCCAAGAAATCGGTCCTAGTCTCGGGTTTCAGGGACTTCACCTCCAGCATGAACGGAAGACAGGTACCTCGATTTGGGACCAATGACCGATGAGGTTTTTCCAAGCCAAAGAGGCACGGATATGGTGACCTTCGAGGCTCCGGAAGGGGAGAAACCACCGACTACGCAGTGGAGTCCCATTATCGAGATGGCATCTGCAACAAGATCGAGCCTCTAACGACCTTGAACAACTCGGGCTCTACCATACACGCCACACCAGGAGACCCCCCCCCCGTTCTTTTGCGCGACTGCATAGGATTATCGTTCATCCTGCACTATGGCAAGGACCACCGGGTCAGCGGCGTTTCTTCTTGGCTTCTTTCAAAGAGATTGGGATTCCACTATGCAGGTAGCCTAGGCTTCGGACCAGAGTTTCCGGGTGCGCCGCGCGGCCAACACTGATACTCGCCCGGAACGATACGGCAAAATCACCAGCGAGCATCGATCAGGCCCGCCAACGCTAGATCGCTGGCGCTTGAGCCCCTAGACTCTTGTCCGGGCTGGAAAGCCGGGAAAAGTCGCACGCTCTCTTTTGCTCCGCCTGGACCAGGTTTGGAGGCCTCACGCGGCACCTCCGGATATCTCGGCCCGGCTCCGCAGAGCAATAAACCGGTGGTGATCCGTCCGGTATGTGACGCTCAGCCAACGTCGGGGAAACGGATCAGGATTGCGAAATCGTAGCAGCAGCAGCAGCAGTAGCAACGGGATGAGGGACATGCGCGAGTCCCGGTAGAATTTCGCCAACTCCTGCGCGGGCGCCGAGTCGGCCTTTGCCCGAGACGACTTCCCCGCCGCCGACGCCGGCATCGTGCGGGCCTCTAGCCGAGGGGAAGAGAGGAAAAGAAAAAGGGGCTCCTTGATGACAAAGCTCCTTTCCGGATCCTGGAAGGGACGACTTCGTTCTCTTGACAGTCCGAGGATCGCCCGGCGTTGCGGTCCTGGACCACGCCGTGCGCGCGGCTCGGCGGCTCCGAGGTTCAAGTACCCTTCGGGTCCGCAGCAGCGTCGGGGTCGCTGTCCGACGTGCCCGGCTTCGGGTCCGACTTGCGGGGGACTCGCGATCAGGGGATCCGCTGAGGAGGCTGCCCGCCGATATTCTCGGTGCGAATGGGGCAAATTGTCCGCTTGGGGCGTTCTGGGCGGGACGCGTCCCCGAGACCCAGGCGCGGCGTCCGGAGAGGGGAATACGAAACCTGCTGCCACTCACGAAACAGATGAGAGCTGGGTAGATGGCATCCCACTTGCAGCCGGGGCGAGGGGCGCGGGGGCGGCGGAGGAGAAGGAGGAGCAGGGACGCGAACACGTCCCGGCGAGCCGGGGAAAGCCCAGCTCTACTTTCTTACGGGCGGGACATGTGACGGATACTTTTGGCTCTCAAGGGAGAAGAGGCGGGGGATATGAGCCCGAGGTGTGAGGTTTTATGAAGGATGCGGTCTTCCTGGATTCGGTGGTGAGTTTTATAGTCCGGTTTTCACCGTACTATATATGAAAGTCGGCGTCATAGTCGGCGTTGGGAATCTTCACGACTACCACAAAGCTGAGAGTTTTTCTCTTTCAGTTTAAAAAAAGGAACCCCCTCCCGCGGACCGGTGAACCTGGCAATGAACAGGCAGGTTTCTATTGTGTTCTGCTAATCGGGGGAATGATATTAGTGTAGGTGTAGTCTACAAACGGCGAAACCGTATGAGAATCTCGCAGCAAAAAAAGAAAAACAAAAATGTATAAAAATACCGACAACCAAACCCCAGATGTAGGCTAAAGAAGGTCCGCAACCCGCAAAAGTTTAGTTTTCGGACCCGTGCAGTAGATGACAATGTAAACCTTGCTCTCCCCCCTTACCTACTTTCTTACATCTATGAACAGCATTCGCGGAGCCCGGCACAGCGCAGGACATTCGGCGTTGCTGAAGCATGCGGGCGTTGCGTGTCTTTGGTATCGCCGCCCAGTGTAGGGAAAAGAGCTGTCGACTACCAATCTAGGAGAGGCGGTCGCATAATACACAACCTGGAATATACTAAGAATGAGAACTGCGTATTGACATTTGGCTCCCCCCCCCTTCCCCCGCTTCATAATGGCCTATCGGTCGGACACCGCCAACACCTTCCCGCTTCGTGAGCTTGAGTTAGAATCGCGGCACTTATTTATAGATTAATGCTATTTACCTACGTGTAACGTTAGTCACCCACCGTGAATGTTTGTCCCCCCCCCCCCCCACCCTCTCGGTCGGTAGGCAACCCCGCCCCCTCCCCGCCGATAGCCCGGACCGCGACCCCCCCGCCACGGGCCGGAAGAACCGAAAGCCCTCGCAGGGATCACCGCCGCGCCGGCATGCTTTGCTTAGGTATCTTGATGCACTTACATAGCCACAAGGAATTGGGTCGCGAAGACGGTCACGCACGCCCGTTCGGCGTAGCGAAGGTCTAAGGGGTGGCATTGTTTTTTTTTGTTTAAATTATAATAACCCCCAACCCCTACGGTCTAGATGATGAGGTTTCCCTATCAACAAGAACAAAAAAAAGGGGAGCCATCATTATATCCATAAAAAAGTATAAATAAACGTAATCGCCATCGTGATGGCCAAGCCACGGTGGGTAAAAAAAGACCTCACGCGCGCGTGCATCAAACCCCGTTGCAAGTCGTGACCACGTTGGATGGAAAAATAAACAAACGCCGAAAAATGCAAGTCGTCATGATACATCCCGCCTGCCTGCATGCTCGCCAGCCCTAGCCCCCCCCCCCTCCCTCTTAAAATGCTTCCTGTTTGCAAGCCCCTTCGTCTAAGATCTCGTCAAGTCCCTTTCCGTACGTATTCTTCGTCTGGTATTCTTTTTCTTCGTCTGTAGAGGCGACGCGACGTGGCAGTGCTCAAGTGAAGGCTTACCCGCCCGCCACGGCTCCCCCACTCAGTGCTGTTGTTTAAATGGCTCCCACCTCCCCTGGGTGGCGGAGGAAGAATGAATTTCCCGCCCTTACGCCTCGTCGTCGTGCTTCGCGTCGCGGCGCGGCGCGTACATGTGGAACTGCGCAAAGATGATAAAGTCCTCGACCATGGTGCCCAGCGACCCGAGCAGCCAGGGGAGCGCGTTGAGGAGGTAGGCCTTGTCCTGCTTGAACGCGACCAGGCTGGCGCCGTAGGTGAGGTTCCCGGTGAGCGAGAGGAGGAAGAAGAGCAGCGCGAGACCTGTAGACGTTCGACGAGTTAGCAAGCAAAAAGATGAAAAACAAACCCATTACTCAGCCCCGATGGCACACTTCCTCTCCCCTCTTTCCCCCCCCAGTGAAAAATCAACTTCCAAGGGAAGCAAAGGGGGATAAAAGAGAGAGAAGACCAACCTTCGCAAGACTTTTCCCGGTAGTTCTTGATTATCTGCGGGATGCGTGCGGTGAGGTAGCACACGGCGCTAAAGTAGCCCAGCAGCAGGCCGACCTTCTCCAAGGTGCCTGCGACCTCGGTGGGCGAGCCGGCATCGGCGTCGGGCGAGTCCCAGGCGCCGGCCTTGTAGGAGAGGAACCAGCCGGCGGCGCCGACGAGGTAGACGGCGACGATGCTCAAGGTGTTGTGCAGCCAGGGGTTGCTGTCGGGGGTGTCGTCCTCGCCCGTGACCATCTTGCGCAGCGGGTCGAGCGAGCTCTCCTCGTGCAGGCCCTGGCGGCGGTGCGAGCCGGGGAGGCCAGAGGCGGAGGAGGAGCTGCGGCGGCGGAGGAGGGGCTCGTCTTCGGTGGCCTCGGCGATGGCGGCAGCGGCGGCGGGCGAGGCGCGGCGGCGGCGGGCGGCGCGGCGGGCATTCTTGGTGTTGTAGTAGACGCACTGGCCGATGAGGACGAGGTCCGCGAAGCAAAAGTACGTCGCGAGGGCGACGGCCGTCGGAGCGAGGTGCGTGAAAAGGGCGCCTGCAAAAAAAAAAACAAGAATGCGAGAGGTTGAGTCAGTGAGCTGAGGAGTTAGGCGCCAAGGTTTATTCATTTTCCTGCGATTGGTTTGGAGAGAAATTTTCGGCGCAAAGGAAACGGAGAGAGTGAGAGAGAGAGAGATGGGGGGGGGGGGACATCTCAGTAGTCCATGGCCGCCTGTAGAGCAACAGGCGTTGAGAGAGAAGGCGACGAAGTTACTTACCGAGGAGGTTCGTCACGTCGCCGATTAACCAGATAATCAGGAAGCCCATAGAGAGGCCATCGGCGCTTTGGGCCTTGTAATTGGTGAGGAGCTGGGGGAGCTGCAACGGAGAGAAAAAAAAGTCCAATGTCAGCAAAGGGAGTTTCTTTTTTTTTTAGGCTTTTCGAATACCTTCCCGTGTGGGAGGGGAGGGGGAGTGATGCGACGGGCGGGACGTACGAGAAGGCATATCCAGGCCGTCAAGCTGATACTGCCAAAGATACCCGACAGAGCCTCCTCAACATTTGGCGCCTGCGATAAGGCGACGTAGGCCGTCACTGCGAAAGACGCCATGGTGTTTGTTGTGTGTGAGTGTGCGCGAGTGTGTGTGTGTGTGTGTGTGTGTGTGTGTGTGTGTATGGAATGCCGCCTATTAGAGATTGGGAAGGGGAGGGAGGGATTTGACACGGAACGGGGAGGAAGAAAGAAGTTTCTCTTTCTCTCTCTCTCTCTCTCTTCTACCGTCTGCGCTCCTCGGTCAGGTGTTAAGGCGGACTAGGATGGGAATCTTCTTCTTGGGTGAAGTGGGATGGATTGTTGGCATAGGCACACAGCGACATACAAGTAGTCAGTCACGCAACGGAAGAAGGAAAAAAAAAAAAAACACACGTCTTCTGACCAATCCGCGCCCTCCATTTTACACTTTTCTCCTGTTATCTCTTATCACTGACCGCAGCCGATAAGCAGACCCTGCATGACATAATAGCCAATGGGGACAGGGAAGGGACTTGGATGGTGGCCCGAGAGCGACCATGGCGGCGCTCAAGAGGGTAAATTGTGGGGGGGAAGATCCGACCAACATGGATTGTCTCCCACAAAACCTGGAAGAATGACGACGGGCTTGCCTTACCGCCTCTAGCGAGTAAAAGATGGTCCTGGGCACTTCCGGAGGAGGCTCTCGAATTCGTGCTGGATCCGGATTCGCCAATGAGAAGGCTGTCTTTGTCATCTGGTGCAAACGTCCGTCCGGGCTGGTCTACATAGGTAGGTACGAGTACGGTGTACCTAGGTACGATGTAGGTAAAAAGCTGACGGGTTGAGGAGCCGCTTATGTAAACACATCCATCTCATTAACCTTGCATACATACCTACCTACCTATGATATGCATCGATGCATCGAGACGAACCGCCTGCTGGATCAAGTTTTACTTTACCCTGAGCCATGTCTGGAATTGCCATTTCCACACAAGCCGTCATCCAAAGTATAATGAATGCTTGATGCAGCCGTCACTCTCCGACCATCACAAGGACACACAGAAAGTCTGCTCCTGTTGCATTCCAGCTGGTCACCCGACACCCGCCATTCGTCAGCCGTGTTTCACGTGGACTCAACCCCGCGCACCGCCATGATGCTCGCGTGTGGCTGGTGCAGGTGTGGATGGTGTGGATGGTGTAGGTAGGTACTTACCTAGATGAGGGGGCACAACAATTCCGTTCCTCGGCCAACCCACCTTCCAGGGTGCGGCACCAACGGCCCGCACAGCGCTCAGTCATCCGTCGTAGGAATTGACATTGACAGTGACGTGGGTTGGCGCAAGGCCGGTGATCCGACCACGCGCGTCGGTCGGGCTTCCATTTAAGCTCGTGTCCGTCCCGTTTCCCTACAACCCATTGTATGACCGTCGTAAGCCTTATCGACGACACCGGACTAGCAATCGACACTGGTTTCCACCTGTGGTTTTGTTACCAACTTATCAAATAAAACGCCCCGTGATTCGAGTTGCAAACCGCCGCCATGAAACCCTCGAGCACCGTCGCGCTGCTCGGCGCATCTCTGCCCGGCGTCCTCGCGTGGGGAAGTAAGTTCGCGCTGGTTCCGGGCTACGCGCCTTCAGCGCCGAACCAACCCGCCGTGAAACCACGCTGACTGCGCACATCAAAAAAAGGTCTGGGGCACATCGCGACGGCCTACCTCGCCAGCCACTTCGTCGCCAACACGACCGAGGCCTTCTTTCAGGACCTTCTGCGAAACGACACGGAGCACTACCTGGCCGGCGTCGCGACCTGGGCCGACACGATCCGGTACACCAGATGGGGCCACTTCACGGGGCCCTTCCACTTCATCGACGCCCACGATAGCCCGCCCGGGTACTGCGGCGTCGACCTCGAGCGGGACTGCAAGGCCCAGGGCTGCGTCGTGACGGCTCTCGCCAACTACACCGCGCGGTCCCTAGACCCCTCACTGAGCGCCTGGGAGCGAAACCAGGCCGCGAGGTTCGTCGTGCACTTCATCGGCGACATGCACCAACCTCTCCACAACGAAGACGTGGCCCGGGGAGGCAACGGCATCCACGTCAAGTGGCACGGCACCGATTTCAACCTGCACCACGTCTGGGACAGCTCCATCGCCGAGAAGCTGATCGGGGGTTCCCGTCGGAGGCCGTACGACAACGCGAAGCGGTGGGCCGACGAGCTGGCCGAGGAGATCGAGACGGGCAAGTTTGCCGAGCAAAAGGACGGGTGGCTGAAGGGCCTCGACTTCAACAATGTCAACGCAACCGGCTTGCAGTGGGCGAAAGAGGGCAACGCGTTCGTGTGCACTCACGGTATGTTGATCCCCGAGCTGGGCGGTGTCGTTCCTCTCCCCCCCCTTGAGCCCCAACCCCCGACATGTTTTTCAGACAAACCGGCACGGCCACGTCCAAGGACAAACTGACTTTCACCCAGTGTTCCCAGAGGGGCCGCGCGCCATCGCCGGAAAGGAGCTCGACGGCGAGTATTTTGAACGGGCGGCGCCGGTGATTGAGCTGCAGGTGGCCCGCGCAGGCGTCAGGATGGCTGCTTGGTTAGATCTTATCGCAGGGGGTTACCAAGAGCAGGCGAGAAAGGCGGTTTTGGTCATGGAAGAAGAACTGTAAGATGAGACTGCCAAGCGCGTACTGCCGTTTGCACACCCCCCCGGCCTCCCGTAGAACA
The DNA here is from genome assembly GCA_016618095.1 of Colletotrichum echinochloae. Lineage (NCBI taxonomy): Eukaryota > Fungi > Ascomycota > Sordariomycetes > Glomerellales > Glomerellaceae > Colletotrichum > Colletotrichum echinochloae. The sequence goes on from JADEZT010000010.1 coordinate 2,603,208, forward strand.
TGCTCGTTTATACAACCGGGCAAAACATGATGTGACGCAGAGAAAGCTTGGCGGATTTTCGGGCGGGCCCGTTTGCATTTGTTGGCATTTTGCGTCATGATCCATACACATTCAATGTCTGCAGTGGACGGGCTGCCACGACCCGTGGCAGCCCGTCAAGATGTTGGGAGGCTGTCTCTCTTACTGCACCGAAGCATGGTAACAAGAAGAAGGAAAAAACAAAAAAGCAATGACAGCTGCTAAACGGCAATTCGTAAAGGAAAGTGCTGTCAGACGTGTGTGTGTCGAGGAATTCCGATGTGAAGGTGTTGCGGATGAGGACGATCACGCCGGGCGTGTCGTGGTCCTTGGCCGGGTGCTGAGCTATGATGGCCTGCCAAGTTTGATTATCATGGAAGGTTGTTTCCCAGATGTGTACTCGGCAAACCCTAGCTGACGTGCCCGGAGAAGTGGCGTGACTTGAACGACGCCTGAGTCCTGACGCCGCCGTGTGTGTGGGACTTGAGTCTGGGATGGTTTAGCCGCGACAGCGCAACTTGAGTCTACAAGCATTAGGGGTGATGGGCAACATCTGACAAGAAGAAGGAGGATTGGCAGCCAGTGCCGGGGGTCCGAGGGCTGTGGGGGAGAGCAGGACCAGAGATGATTGGATGGTGAGGGAAGCGCATGGGAGCGGACCCTACGGGATTGGCGCGGGTTGTATGCATCTCGAGTTTGCGATGACGGTCGAGCTCACTGGGAATATATGGAGCAAGGCAGCGAGGGCAGGTTGGGGGAGCAGGTGTTTGTCCCCTCTCTGACGGTCGTCGAGTTTCAACTCGCCTTCTCCGAGCTGGGATGGAAGGCAGGCATGCAGGGAGGGGAGGATTCGGCGAGGATGCCTGCAGATAGATGCAGTATACTCTGTAGTACCTACCTTATGGACGGGAGGCTGGATCCGGTGAGCAGGATTGACCAATGAGCGATGGGCAAAGCCTGACAAGGTGAACCTGTTTCACCATCCGGTTTTTGGCACAGGCTTCAAACTCAGCCTCGCGTCGCAGAAGATGGAGCACCCCCTTGGCGGAAAGGTGGGGGCCCTTCTTAGAGGTGTGTGTGTGTGTGTGTGTGTGTGTATGGGTGAGTATGTGCCTCTCCGACAGGGGATTGATTAAGCAGCCCCTGTAAACCAGGACCTGGTCATGGAAAACAGACTCTTATCTCCCTCGCATCTCCGCTTTCTCTTTTGGACAAGGCCTCAAATTGCTCATGGGGCTAATGACCGCTAGTCCCAGGGGAAATAGGTAGATAGCCCAGTCATGTAAGCGGGATCGCGGAAGCGATGGCCATGGCGGATGAACCCTTCATGTCATCTACAAAGATCCCCGGAGTATCTGGGGGAGGAACCTTTGGTCAGAGTATCCCAAAAGAAGGGGGAACATTCTCGACGCGACGACCATGGGTTTGATAGTAGAAAACCAGTACACTGCCTAGGTAGGTTACACAAGATGGGATGAGAAGCGAAACTGTCATCCCATAATACAAGCCTTACCAAGGGTGGCCATGAGGCGGATCAGATTAACCTTCTTTTGGACCACGGATCTGGCTCATGTAAAAAAAAAAAAAAAAAAAAAGAAGCCACGCGGTCCAATGGAAAGAAAGGATGGCAAGGGGGGGGACAGACGCGCACGGGAGGGGGGGAGAGAAAGAAAGAGAAAGAGGTTACACGCAATTACCTACACGGCACACGGAAAGAGAACCAACCGTCGAGGAAGAGACTCGGAGTGATGCGGTGCCGTTTGGCAGGAACGGCAGGAACGGCGGGAACGCCATTTTGCCAGAAAGCCCCCAAAGGGAGCCCCCTGCTCGCCCAGGACAACCTTAAAAACGGTAAAAGTGCAAGAGGGGCCCCCCAGCTTGTCCTGTTTCGTCCACAGTCTAGGTGCCTAGGTATACAGAAGAGAAGATAAAGTGGGGAACGGGGATCTCCACGCGCAGGTGCGACCTGAGCCGCTGCAGGTACCGAGTGTGGGAACTGCTCTTGGCGTTGAAGACGCTGTACAGGTACGTACCTTACTTTAAACTGGATAATGGTGACCAATGATAGGTAGGTACGCTACTTAGTACTTAGTAGACTTCAGTTGGGTATCCGTAATGTTACCTTCCAGGTAACGAAATGTTGAAGTGGTTTGGAATCAGGCAGGTGCGAGGGGGCCCTGGGTACGCAGACAGGCAGGGTCCCAAGGCTCGCTCTTGCCGTCTTCTCGTGCTTTTCGCTTACGGGGGACTCCCCAGCTCCTTTATCGCTTAACACGAGGTAGATCCCCCCCCCAGAAATCTCCCATCGTCGCCTTCCATCGCACACTCCCCAGGCCTCACGATCCCTTACTCCCAAGCCCGCCCCTGGCCGACGCCCGCCGCCCTCACACCCCTCCTCCTCCTCCACCTCCTCCTCCTTCTTCTCAAACCACAGTCAATGCCGCCGCAACCGGACTGAGATACGGTTCCCACCTCAGTCCTAAGGGGGGGGGGGACCTTGCCGTCATCCGAACTTGTAGACTGAGAACCTAGGGTTTCCTGGATGTTTGGTGCCGTCATTGTTCCAAGCTTGCAACCTAATAATCATCGCAGAGCCCTTGGCCACCTATACCGGATCACTACTATGCAGCCAGCCTCAACTCCGCAATCCCTCTCGGCACTACTATGTAGAAGGCAGACGCTGCCTTTTCGTCTGCCTCCAATGCTCTGGCAAGAGTCCCGTCGTATGTCGTATGGAATCCCCCATGCATGTCTGCCTGTCTGGCCAAGCCAAACGGGCTTCTCAGCCCTGGTTGCAGACGAGGAAGGCGACACACACACACACCGCACGGCCACGTCCTTATCTGCAGAGCAGGAAACGGGTTTTTCTTCTTGGTTTTGTGCAACGGGATACGGTGGTGGAGATGGTGATGCGTTGCAGTGCACCCGCCGAATTCGTTCGAGAGCGCTACGGATATCAATGCGATATGACGACTGGTTGTTGGTACCCATTGTGGTGCGGCTAGCCGGCCGTCGCGCTAACACGGCGTGTCTCGCCCGCCTGACCGGCCCATCGCCAATCATCCCTTTGCCGCTTTCTCCCGGCCAAGCTTGAGACCGCTCTGGTGTCGCCGGTATCCGCAGAAACGACAAGCCGGAAACACCGCGCGGCTCGGAGATGGCCAGGCGGCGACGCCAATCACGACGAGGAAAGGGCAGAAAAGTCCAAACCATCGACCAAGATGACGACGTGAGCGTTGTGTCTCTTGCGTGGATTGATAGCCACACCTGTGGACGTCAGCTCCAGTGTCCTCAAAGGAAACCGGGTATTCCGGCGGGCATCATGGACGATCGTCAAAAAAGAATGCTTAGCATGAGATGCTAAAGTCATCACGATTCAGATGCCAGTCGAATCTCGTCTGCGAATGTTGGTGTCCTGGGTCCTCCTATCAATGGGGGTTACGGCACAGCGGCACAATGGCAGACTCGTCCCGAGTCCTCCCTCATAACCTTACAGGGCCTGTCAACCGAAGAACACGACCCCCCGGCGGAAGTGGGGTGGGTGTGGTCACGCTGTAACGGCGCAGGCATCGAGGAGCGAAGTGCACCTGGGGGGGGGGAGGAGAGAGAGAGAAATTGCGACGACGGAGCAGGAGCCAGGCTGTCTGTCCAACGGTGCACGTTAGGATAGAGTCGAAGAGGAAAAGGTGAGGAAGACCCGCGCTTAACAGACGGCAAGACCCAAAATGTCGTCCGGTGCGTCTCGTTTCGCTTCATCCACGCGTCGGACGAAACGCCATGTGTGTGATGTGCCCGAGACGAAGGCCCCTCATTGGTTCGCTAAGCCGCGGCGGGGCTCATGTGGGGACTCCGTGACCCCATTCTGTGACGACAGGAGCCGCATCGAACCCTGTGACGGCACAAGCCACGACCGGATGGGCGTTTTGACAGTAACTTCTCCAACGCCCAATCCCTACTGCTACCTTTCCCCCTTGCCGATACTAGGTACTGTACCTGATTTCCTCTTTACCACTGATGAGAGGCTGTTGGACTCACCTTGATTACCTCATCCCACCCACCCACCTGCCATCTGGTTGAGACGGTACCTGTCCGTCATCGACAGCCATCGTCCTCGGCCAAACCTTCACCCCCTGTTCGGACCGTAACATGAACGCACCCAGTTTGCTGTGGAAGTCTGGAAGATACCGCCCCTTGCAAATGGAGGCTCGGATTCCACATCCTTCGTCTTTCCCTTGCCGGGCAGCCGCCGCATCTGTAATTGCCTCTCTCACCAGACAAGATGCTACCCGCTTTTTTACGGATATCCTATTCTACGGTCTCAAGCGTCTTCTTCCCCACTCAGAATACAGACCGGTCTTCCAAAGCGGGTCTACCATTGCCTGCACGGGGGGTCGGATGCTGAGCAACACCAACCTTCTTCTCACACCCCTCCTCCCCTGCCACCCCCCCTTGCTGTCAGTTTGAGCCGATGCCTACAACCGTACTTACACTACACTGCCTAAATGTGTGCGTGTCGTGCAGTATACACACACCAGACACTGCTACTGCCACTGCTCCTGTCAGCCCTTGTCGTCCCCTTCCATGTCCCCTGCGCCGCGTTTTGGACTCGTGGAGACGACCCTCCCTGCCAGATTCAATGTCAAGACCGATACCCCTGGCCGAACCGGTACCAGGCTGGAACCGCAGCCCTGCGCATATGGCACTTTAAAGCTTGGCAAAGAACGCATATTTGTCTCGTCTCTTCCCTTCTTATTTAACTCCAAGCTCAGTTTCGATCATTCCTTTCGTCCCCCAACCTTTTATTTCCAACCATCCTGTTGCCTCACGCTGGGAGTGTGCCTTCACTTTCATTCATTCTTTTCTTGCCAGCTTGCTATCGTCAGGTGTTGCGACCATTCCTTTCATCTTCAACTCTTGCTCGCTATTTGGTCTGGAACCACCCCCCTTTCGAACGTCAACTTAGTACTACATTGAAAGCGACTCGGCCGACAACCTCGTCCGATTCATAAAAAAAAAGATTCAAACGACAAGATGCAGATCCAGAACCTCATTGCCGCCCTCGCGGGCATGGCCGTCGTCGCCGACGCCTCCGTCACCTTCCTCGACTCGCCTTTGAGCGCCGCCTTGGCTAGACGCCAGAACCGCAACGGCAACAACAATAACAACGGTGGCAACAACAACAACAACAACGTGCTCTGCCTGAACCCGAACAACGTCCAGACGGGTTCCCAGCAGGCCGGTACGCCCAGCGCGCAACAGGCCAACTCCGCGACGTAAGTGCTCGGCCCCGCCTCACCCACTGCATCATGAACAACACTGACCAAGCTACCTGCCTAGTGACAAGGCCAACTTCATCAACTTCTGTACCGGGCTGATCCTCACCAACGGTGAGCAGAAGACCGGAGGTTCTTGCAGCGGTGTTGTCCATGGCAAGATCCCTGGCCAGAACAAGATGGTCTCCACCATCATCAAGAACCCCCCTCCCAACGGCAACATCCAGGCCAACCAGAACTTCGATGTTCAGCTCGCGGTGTCCAACCTACAAGCCGGCTCCTTCACCGACGCCCAGTCTACCTACTATTCGGCGCCCCAGGACCTCAACGGCCTGGGCGAGATCATTGGTCACGTTCACGTCACTATCCAGGACATGGGCAACACCCTGACCCCCAACAAGCCCTTGGACCCCAAGCAGTTTGTTTTCTTCAAGGGTATCAACGATGCTGGCGATGGTCAAGGCAACCTCAAGGCCACTGTTACCGGAGGTCTTCCCCCTGGAAAGTACCGTGTCTGCTCCATGTCGAGTGCTTCCAACCACCAGCCTGTCATGATGCCTGTCGCCCAGCGTGGTATGCAGGATGACTGTAACAAGTTCACCGTTGACGGCGGCAACAACAACAACGGCAACAACAACAACGGCAACAACGGCGGCAACGGCGGCAACAACAACAACGGCAACAACGGCGGCAACAACAACAACGGCGGCAACAACAACAACAACCAAGGTGGACAGAGTAAGTAGTCCCGGTATACCCCTCAACCCAATGCATCTAGATAGACTGACCTTTCTGTAGATGCAGGAGGCAGAGGCGGTCAAGGTAAGCAATAGCAGAAGGGAAAGAGCACCGGAGGATTCCCTGATCGATCTAACAACCCCATTCCGGAAACGCAGGCACTGGATCTGGAGGCCAGACTGGACAAGCTGACAATTCGGGCCAGGGCGGGGACGACGCCAGTAACTCTGGCGGTAACAACGGTAACTCTGGATCCGGCAAGGGAGGCGCGACGACGAACGCTGTCGCCGGAGTCCAGGCCCCGGCGGTCACGAACTCTGGCGACAGCAGCCGGCCCTTCTCCGTCAATGGCAACACCTTCGAGTCCAAGACATCTGCCGTCCAGCGTGCTTGTGACATCCAACGGAACGACTGTCTCGATGCCTTCAACCGGGGACGTGCGACTTCGGGATCCAGCGCCGACTGCGAGGCCCAGGTCCAGACCTGCATCCAGGATCTATCATAAACCTCCGCCTTTTTCGACGACAATAACTGAGGACTAGGACTTGCCGCGCGGGACACAGGATTCGGGACTAGGAACTTGGACCTTTGTTTGCCAGGACGGGTAGGCTTCTTTCAGGATGTACCCCGGATCCGCCATCCAGAGTGTGCCCGGTTGTTTTCTCTTCTTTTCTTTTGGTTATTTAACGAAACTGGTTGGGGTTGTTGTTGGATGATGGCATGCGGTCCGGCGCAAATGGGGTTCCTTGTTGTTGCTTCTCCTTTGTCTGACGATGAAGAACCTGCGCTTTTGCCCTGTGCCTCGATACCACGGGCGCATCAACGACGACAACATTTAGCAAAAGCTCCTCCCCCTCTATATTATTGTTCTAATGTCACCCCCCTCTCTCACACCCAACCCCACGACAAAATCTTCACGATCCGCCTTTCTGTACATTTAGAGGGGGTTGTTTTTTTTCTTTTCCCGTTGGCAGACGATACGCAGCATAGCTTGGAAAGAATTGGAGGGCACAATTCCAGCAGAGAGTTGCACAGATTTTCCCCATATGTTTTCTTGTTTCATTTTGCCTGGTTTATTGGTGTTGGTTTGACATGTCGTGACGTTTACCTTTTTAGCAGAGTTCCAGCACGCAGGTGACAAAACTCTCAATGTTCGATGAACCGGTCCGGAGCGCCTGCCTCTTTGCGCCCACCTCCCTCCCTCTCCCCCCAACGCCTAGTCTTGGGGAAAACAATACTAACTTGATGTGGGTGAAGGGGGGCGGGGGCGGTGGCCATGGCAGCGGGCCTGCGGCGTCTGATCTACGTGTGGATGAGCGTCTCATTCATGCGGCCCGACCGCCAGAGACGCCAGGTGCAAAAAATCAAATAAAAAATAGTAATAGTAGAAAGGTTGGACCTGGGTTGCAGTGTCTGGCCAGCATACTACCTACGTAACTAGGTAGTAATTTGCCCCGGGGGAGGAGGGGACGGGCTGCTGCGAAACGCGGAAGCCTCCTGTTCCCAGTGGGGTGGAAGGGGGTGAGGCAGGGATTACATAGTTTAGAAAATATGCATGGTAGTACAATAGTCGATGTGCCTTAGATCGGGGTTGATACGCGTTTCAGGCTCTCTTCTCTTTTTTTTTTTTTTTCTTTTTCTTTTTCTTTTTTTGGACGGATGAGAGGTGTGCCGCCGGCGTGTAATGGGGTGACCCCTGAACGTTTGCTGGTGGTATAATAGTAAATGTACATGTATGGTCTACGGATACATGGTCTAGATAGCACTCCGTAGTACTGATATATATATATATTCATTGTGTACCTGTGCGACCTTAAGAGGGACCGGCTGGACCACGTATCTCAGTACTGATATATATGGTCCATATGGTAGCGTACTAAGAGAGTCTCACGAGGGACGGTCATGTCAAGACTCAAGAGACATACACTTCACAACAGGTATCCATTATCGCCATGGGGTTGGGTGTCGAGTGTTGAGATGACAGAGAAGTCCCCTCTTTTTATTTCCTCTCCTTCCCCTAAGCGAGGTTGGTCCTCGGCGTGTCGCTGGTTAAGGGGGGAGGGAGGGTGGAAGAAAGGCAGCCAGGCACTTCGGTTATACATACCTAGGTTTGTTGGTTATATCAACCAGGATGTACTGAGAAGGCGTGTTCGGATCGCAGATTGCGATATTGACGCTTATTTTCTTCATCTCACTCCCCCTCCCACCTTTTCCTTTTTTTTTTTTTTTCCTTTTCCCCCCTTGCACAAACCGCAATGCGCGCGGGTGTGCTGGGCCTGGTGTGTGTTGTGCTGAGACGACTGCGCGGGTCTTGACTCGGTGTGACACAACGACGAAGGAAGATCACGCCTGTTCGTTGTTCTTTTGTCATTCTTTTTTTTTGTTGCTTTTCTTGTCATCTATATACATCTATGTCTAGTGTATATTTTCATACTAAAACATTTTGAGGAATCGCTATTTTTACTTTTGTCTTGTTGCGCCCGCGTGGACTTTTGGGGGGGGGTTTCTCGCGCATCAACTCTTTGGGCTGCTTCGTCACGACGGGCCGTGCAGTGCGATGGATGCGGTGGTGGTTGGTGTGCGTGTGTGTGCGTGCGCCCACCCTCCTCCCCGATCGGGCCAAACGTCTGCGTGGGATGACGGACGCGTGGTTTCTCGTCCATCCTCAACCATCAGGCCCGAGGCTCGGCGCGTCAAAGGGCGGGCGCGTCAAAGGGCCGCTCCATGAGTGTTTTGTTGGAGGAGAGAGGGATGGCTCCTACGCGCCCCCCCTCCCGCTCAAAACGACACGGTCTCGAGGGGTTTGGGAAGGAATTTGGACAAAGGATTGTTAATTGAGGGTTTCACGGGGTCGGAAGCCCGCCTTGTAGAATTAATGCCATTTTCCCCCTTCCCCGGGAGGAGGAGGAGGGTGATAAAGTGGCCGGCCGGTGCCAAGAACGCGGCGAGACACCCGGCGCGACGGATGTTGTGCACCAAAGAAGGGTCAAAGTGATGATGGGACGGAGAGCGCCCGTTTATGTCGCCGTTCTTGAGGCCCCGGCGGGGAGGGAGGGAGACTCCTTCGGGCCTGCCGGTTGCAAGGCTTCGGTAACTGATTCTCACGGAGACCCGAATAGGGGGTCATGACCCACTAAAGAACGACCCCACCCCACACTCCCGACACCGTTGTTGGAGTGGGTCCTCTGCCGAACAGCATCCATCCCGGGAGGAGGCGGCCGGAGGGTGGCTGGGGTCGCCACACGGGACACAGCCTGACCTGAGGAGGCGATGTGGCGTGAGACTCACATTTGATAAGCCAGATTTGGTGAGGGGATGGGGTGCGCGTGTAAAAGTAGGTAGCTATCGCCGAGGGCGATGTCGATTAGGCTAATGTGTTTTTGTTCCATGGCAGCATCGACAAACTCGTGTTGCAAATTAGGCCCGACCCTGACCCTGAACCCCTTTTTGACGTGGCGTGGCCACCTTGATTGACATGGGGGCTCGCTCGCCCATCGTGTGCATGCAAAACCTTGAGATATCGTGACACATGCCGCATGCGCACACAATGCTCGCCTCCCCCCATCCCCTAGAGGACTGATGCTCTTCGTATCCGGCTTATGTGGGGGCGGGGTTTTGAAAATTACCCTTGGGGAATAGCCCGTTTCCAATTTCCCGACTGAGCGCAAACGTGGGCGGCGGGGCTTGGTGGGTAGTATCGGACCATGCCCGATGCAGGAGAAGCCGTTTTCTCGGATTACCATCCAATCCCGTTCCACGACGCGCATCGGTCTGAACGCGGACAGCTCCGACAAAGCAGCCCCGCGGCTAAGCCTCAACCCAATCCGGGAAGGGGGACGGGACTTATCCCGTTCAGCTTGCATTCCCGTTTTCGTCGAATACGGGACAACTGTTCACACATGCAACGCCCATGCCCCCGCTGGAACGATGGCTCGAATCTGCATAACGCTGTGCTTTTTCGAATTGTTCTCATAGGCTTCTAATAGATTACGGGGTCCATCACTCCAAACCGGTATGACCGAACTGCCGACTCCCAAAACACGACGATGGCCGGAGCACGCTTACCGCGTCCCATTCATCATCATTATCTCCTCGCGGGTACCGGAAGCCACGGCGCGTGTTTTCCGAGCTTCTAGGAAAGCAGCGCGACCATGACTACAAGAAGCGCCGCCACGGCAGCGGTCGCCCGACCCTGAGTAGGAGCGGCCGAGGTCGGGACGGGCGCGGCCGGCGTCGAGGCGGGCGTGGTCGCGGTGCTGACCCGCATGCAGAGGACGTTGGGCTTGCTCACGCGGCCGCCGGTGATGTTGAGCCAGGTGTTGAACATGAAGACCTGGAGCCGGCCCGAGGCGTCGCCGTACCCCCGAACCGAGGCCGCCCCGCCGAGCACCCCGCCCTGAAACTGCCAGATGCCCTCCCCGCTCAGGACCGGCGGCCCGTCGTTGAGGGCGTTGTTGGCCGAGGACGGGTTGGCGTCGGCCGTCGCGATGCCGAAGGTGAAGGGCCGCCCGGCCGGGTCGGCCCGCACCGCGGCGCCGAGCGTCGAGTTGCACGCGGCGAGGTCGCCCCACTTGGGCGTGACGCACTTGTCCCCGTCGAGGTTGTTGCCCTCGTAGAAGAGGGCGTTCATGCAGTCCTCGCCCAGGATCCGCTCGCAGTCGGAGCTGTCCTCGTTCGACGCCGTGTACAGGCCGGTGATGTTGTTCGGGAACAGGTAATCGAAGGCGGTGACGCAGAAGGGCGACGACGAGCCCCGCAGCGCGTACGAGATGTTGCCGCCCGCGGGCCAGGTGAGATCGTACGTCGTCACGAATGTGCTGGGGGTGTCGAGGCCGGCGGTCGAGAGGTTGGCGGGCAGAGGGGGCAGGTCGAGCTCGGTGACGTTGACGCCTGCGTTGGGGAGGGCACGGGGTTAGCTGGTGAGCGGCCGGGAGAGGGAGGGGTTGAAGAGGTAAAGGAAGAGTGTTGGGGGAGGACGGAGGGGGATGGGGTCCTCAGACACGATAATCTAGTCTAGGTTTCCGAGTCACCCGCGCGATCGGAGGTTGAGGGGTGCTCACGCCAAGTCCACTCGTCCTGCTCCAGCTGGGCGTTGCTCGCGCCGCTGTCCTCAAAGGGCCGCAACTTGACGGAACGCGTCACGTTGGGCGAGGCGATGGCTCTCCGGAAGACCTCGGCGGTCTGGTTGTCGATATACGGCGGCAGCGGCGATCCGAACGCCGACCCGGGTGCGCGCCACGCATCGTCGGCCGCCACGCCGCCGGCGGCGGCCAGCATGGCGGACGCCGATAGAGCTGCAAAGCGGCTCTTCATGATGCTGGCCCAAGGTTTCTGTCTGCAGGGGGTGCGTGGATTCGAAGAATGGCCGAATGGGTTGGGTTCGAACGGCACGGCACCGCGTGACTTCGACCTCTCTTCTACCTCTCGGGCGGTTCTTTTTCTTTCCTTATAAAAGAGTTCTTGTAAGGTGTTTCCGCATCGGGCGTGGGGTAATGGCGCCCGACCGGGCCGGCCGCTAGGTCCGGGACGGCGGATGGGGGGGGGGGGGATCTCGAAGCGCTGCCGCTACGTAGGCCAAGGCGCCACCATATCTTGCCAGTGATGGAATGCGGTCCCGTACGGACCTTATTCCGAAAGCGTCACCCGCGAGTCAGATTGGCTCGTGGAAGGGTGGCCTGATTAACGGCACACCGGCCACGAAGCGCACTCGTCGGAGGGGTCGCTTGCGTCTGAGCTGGTCTAGATTCGTTGAGCGAACCATCTAGATGGGCGCGCGGTTTACGAGGAGAAGAGGGATCGGGACCGAATCGCTGGGACAGTCGCTAAACTCCGTGCTATCCTTTCTACTCTTAAACCTGTCTCATCGTTTTCGTCGGAAAGGGGAACAAAGACGCGGGCAGGAAACGAAAGCGTAAGCCCGCCCGATTCGCCACTGCCGCGGCCGCCCGCGTGCTTGGATTGCAATGGCCTTGTCAGGTTATTGGGAAAATGATTCCAGCGAAAAGATCACCCATAGGCGAAGGGCTTCGTCGAAGTCAGCGTTTGTGAAAAAAAAGACCGAGATCCCCTCTGGTTTTGTTGCCATGGGCCTTGCCACGAGTCGGAGCAGCTCTCAACGGTGTATGCCAGAGCTCATGACTATCTCTGTCATATATAACTGACAATAACCACCTTTAAACCCGAGACATTCTGCAATTAAACATCAGCCCAGCTCACCTCCGACATCCCTCAGATCCCCCAACGCCTTCAACTGTTGGCCACAAATCCCTACCACCTGGCCGTACTATTCGTCATCTGAATCGAAGTCATCTTCATCATCAGTCTCTGTGCCGCCTCCGATACCAGAGCCGTCACCTCCTGCTTTGTCTCCGTTACTATTGTCCGACGCGTTGTCCGCGTTCCCGTTCTCGTCTGGCAACCCGCCATCTTCTTGACCGACCCATTCACCCGAGTAAAACTCCTTCAGCTCATGGTCTGCCTCGTGCATATCTTTGCGAGCCCCGAAGCATTTGAAACACAGATCATAGTCTGGGCATACAGTGCACTTGTACCGCGTCCCTATCGAGGCCTAGAGTCGCAAAGATAGTCAGTTACCGAGGCAAAACCGTGACCGGGGCGCAGTTGATATGGGAAACGACTTACTGCAAAACAGCTGTCGCACCGCCAGCCGGTCCAAGGGTGAGGTCCCTGCGGTATGTCGTGGAATCCCGCGTCCCACACTTCCTTGGACCCGTCTTTGCCTTCACGCTCCCTCTCACGCGCAGGGGGCTGTAGCAACTCCTTGTCGCCGTCGTTGATGCCGCCGAGGCAGACAAGCTTCAGCGCCGACCATTCGCCATCGGCACTTTTGGGCCAGATGTCTGCCCTGCAGTTCCTGACAAGCCTCTCGATGATCGGGTTTCGCCCTGCATCTCTACACGCCCACATGAGAGGCGTCCAGCCGTCGTTGTCCCGCACGTCAATGTTGTAACCCTCGGGAAGCTTCTTCAGGACCCACTCGAACAGTTCCGGATCGGCCGAGCCGGCGACGTAATGAAGGACGGTTCTTCCGAAGCGGTCTGCCGCTTGCATGTCGGCTCCGGCCTTGGTAACAACTCGCAACGGCCTGAGGGTGGACATCCACCGTCCCAATCCGGCCAGGCAGTGAACGGCACGGCGGCCCAGCCCGTCTGCGATGTCGACGTTGGCGCCGTGGCGGACGAGGTATTCGAAAAGGTCGGGTTGCCAGCCGTTGGCTGCTGCGAGCAACGGGAATTCTCGAAACCCGCCGTGTGCGTTGACGTCGACCGGCGGAGTAGCATGCTGCATGACATACAGGAAAATCTTGGCTCGCGTCCGTTCGTCCACAAAGGGCGCGCGGATGATGGCGTGCAGCAGCGGTTCGCCCGACGCCTCCGGGCCGGCGGCGTTCGGGTCGGCACCGGCGTCGACGAGGAGCTTCAACAGCTCGAAGGTGGTGTCGGGACTCGGGTGCTGCGATGCGCAGACCATGTGCAGCAAGCTGCCAAACTGGGCGTCGTAAACGTCCAGCCGGGCGCCCCTGGAGAGGAGGAACTCGGCCGCGGCCACGTTGCCAGTGTTGCTCGCAGCGATCTGCAGCGGCGTGTGCCCGTTCCCGTTGGGAGAGTCCACCGGGACGCCGCGGTCCACCAGCAGCTGCAGTATCGCGACCGGGGTTTGCGAGCTTATTGCGTGGAGCGCCGTGTTCATCTCGTCGTCGACGTGATCGGCCTTTGCGCCGCGGTCCAGGAAATCCCGCATCATCTTGCCGGCCGCTTCAGACCCGTCAGGGTCCGCGAGCTGCAGGATCGATTTCGCATTCTTCAGCCCGTCATCCAGCTCTGCCCCGGCCTCGAGGAGCAAGCTCGCGCACTCGTAATGGTGGTTCTCGGCCGCCAACATCAGCGCGCTGTGGCCGTAGTAGTAGTCCTCTGGGTCGTAGTCAACCTTCAAGTCGATATCTGTCGACGGGCGGTGGGCAAGGAGGAGCCGCACGGCACCGGGGAAGTTCCACCTCGCCGACATCATCAGAACGGTCCCGCGGTCGCTCATCTTGTTGACATCTGCGCCGGACTTGAGGAATAGGGACAAATACTCGGGCTGGTCGTAAGCGGCGTGGACGGGCGTCCACCCGTCGGGACGTTGCCAGTGAATATCTGCCTTGTGTTCCAGAAGCAGCTCGGCGATCTTGATGTCATCGTTGAAGAATGCCGTGGTAAACAGGGCAGAATCCGCCCCGACAGGGGCGTAGTTGACGGATGCTCCCTTCTTCAGGAGCAACTCCACCATCTCGATCCTATTGAACCAGACTGCAAAAGATAGGGGCGTCTTGTGATTCGCGTCTTCATACGTGTCCATTGAGTCCACACGGGCACCTTTATCGATGAGAAGGCCGACCATCTCCGTGTCTCCTGTTCGTATGGCACGGATGAGAAGCATTTCCTTGTCAGTATAAGCCTGGTTCGGCTCCGCACCCTTCTCGAGCAGAAGACGGCAGCCTTCCGCGACGCCGGAGCGGCGGCAGAGGATGTAAAGAGGAGTTCCGTCGTTGGAACCAGCAGAGGGGTCTGCTCCGTGCTCAAGAAGGACTCGAATGCACTCCAGCCTGCCGTAGTCGGCTGCGCAGACCAGGGGAGCTTGAGTTTCAGATAACAAATTATCATCGCTCTTCGCGGCGCTGATATCCGCCCCAGCTGCCAGAAGTCGCTTGAGGGCTTCAAGTTCACCGTTGGAGATGGCCGCGTTAACGGCCGATACGCCCCTTTCGTCCTTGTCGTTGGCGCTGGCTCCTGCGTCGAGAAGCAACTGCACGATCTCGGGCTGACCGGACTCGGCTGACGATAAGATTGGGGTTCTCCCGAGGTTATCTCGAACGCTCAGGTCGACTTTGGAGTCCAGCAAAAGTTTGACGATTGTCTCATGGCCCCAGACGATGGCTGTATGGATAGCCGTCTCGCCTGTGTCCGCATTTCTCTCATTGAGATTGCAGCCTGATTTGATGAGAGCAGAGACCAAAGAAACAAGGCCAGAGGCGGCGGCGCGAGAGAGGATACATTCGGGCCAGGAAAACTCGTCAAGTGAGCCAATGCTCTCCAGGAGCTCTGTCAATACACCACCGTTGCAAGAGGAGGTGGCCCAGACGATGGCATCTTGCAATCCCGACTCCTGAAGCTGAACTTTTTCAAGAAGCTGGTGCACAATGTGTCCGTAACCGGATCGCGCGGCTTCTGTAATGGCCAACCACGCGTCTTGTTGAAACCATTTGGAGTGTTCCTCTTCTTCGAGTTGCTGAGAGAGCACGTCGTCAAGCCCCAACGAGGCTATAAGGGGCAGAGGAGCAGCGTAGCTCCGATGGATGCGCGTGAAGGGGTTAGACAAGAGATAGTACGCCTCGGCCCATCTGTTCCTCTCTTGCGTACTGCGAAAGAATTCGAGCGCAAGCTCGGTGGGCCGATAAGACTCGCAAAGCCGGTAGTGTTCGGCCCAAAACCGGACCGCGTATCCCAGCAAGTCATCTCCGGGCACCGCGAGTGGCGTTTTGAGGACATCTCCGTTGTAGTTGTCGACGGAGAGCCTGGCGTATCGCTGCTGCACGTCCTGGTGCAGGAGATACTTCAGGCAAGTCTCGGCCAAGAAACCATGGATCGACGTTGGGTTCTCGTCACCGTCATCACCGGGTATGATCGTGTCGTAGAAAGCCTCGTGCGAGAACCTGAGGGTGCTCCCTTCTACAACAATGGCGCCAGAAAACATCCGTGTCACGTCTTGAAGCAGCCGGTCGTAGTCAATGTCTAGAAATGACGTATCCGAAGCTGTTGATGTAGCTAGAGCATGACCGAGCGTTTCGATCGTCATTGGCTCTATGGCGTATTTCACCCATCTAAAGATTGCGAGTGCCGATTTCCGTTCGCCCGGCGGCAAAGAACCGACCAGGACTGACAACACAGCCTGTGGCGTGGCGGGACGTAGCTTGCTGACAGTGGCGGTGATGTCGGCGATCGGAAGCCCTCGTCCAAAGTGACGAAGCCAGTCCAGAACAATGTAGCCAAGACGCGGATCTCTGTGGTATTCTTTGATCATCTCCTCGAGGCTCTTCTCGAGACGGCGCAAGACCGGACGTTTGTGGAGAACGTCTTTGAGGTATGGCCCAAGCCCACTGGCATCGAAGCCCTTTTCGTCGATTGCGTACCCCGTCAGTGGTTCCGGGAAATCCTTGAGAGAGATGACTAGTGATCCATGATGCGGTTCCTTGAATGCCCTCTCCTGACCATTCGTGGTAATGACAAGCCGATAGTAGGAATCGGCGCGGCTCTGATGTTCCAGCACTTTTGCGAGGAACCACTCGCGCTCCTCCTGCACACAGTTGTCAAAGCAACCAAGAAAGATGACAAAATGCGTGACCCCTTTACACCGTCTCATCTCCGTGAAGAGGTTGAAGAGAAGAGGCAGGGACCAGCTGCGGTAGTACTCCAGGCTCCCGAACACTCGACGAGCAGTCGGGGCCTCTCCCGGTTTCGACCACGTGCGCCAGGTCATCTCCGAGAGAAAGAGGGCGAGCATGGATTTGATGCTCCTGCGTCTGCTGTCGGACTTGTCGAACTCAAAGTAGAAGACAACACCCCCGGCTGTGTCCTCGTCTGTGAATTGCAAGTGATTCTCGCTTTCGTAGTGGGTGGCCAGGTGCTGGGAAACCATGGCCATCCGCGACGCGTCTTGCTCGACGCCTTGGATGCATAGCGTAGAGGGGCCCCTTTTCTCTTCAAACCTTTTGAAACTTTCGTGGGCCATGATCCAGTCTAGGAACGGCGGCTTTTTGGGCGCGCCTGGATCCCTGTGAACCTTTGGCAGTCTCGTGGGCGGCGTGAGTGACAACAGGGCGAATTGACCGTCGTTGAGGTCATGGCTCGCCTTCAGACCTGCGACTTGTGTTAGCCACGAAAGGGGATACACTCAGACGGTTAACATACTATAGAATTCCGCTTCGAATTTTGTTTTGAACTCCGTTACCCAGTTGTCGCCCTCGAATTCTCCTTCACCCCTGACGAGTGCGGCATGGTCTATGGAATCCTGGCGGTATCGACCTCGAACTTCAAACGTGGCATACATGGACAAGGTGTATCGGCTAAACGGCGATCCGCGTAGTATGGGAAGCTCGGTAAGGGTTGGCCAAGGAATGTCGTCCTGGCGACGAGCGTCTTTGGTATCCATGTCAAGACTGGGAGCTGCCAAGCGGTCATCGTCGGGCTGCAAGCTGCCTGCTGCGACCAAGGGAGGTTTCTCTCCCGAGGAGGCGGCATTCTTTTCATCTTGCACCCCTTTCTCATGCGCGTTGGATTCATCGGTTTCAAGCGCAGTGTCGCCCATCGGCTTCGTCTCTTCGGCGGGCTCGGGATCTGGGAGGTACCCAAGGTTGAAGACACTAAAGTGCACCAACCGCGACAAAAGCTTGGAATCCAGAAATCGAGTGTTGGTGTCCTGCACTTGCGAGGCAACATTCTTGATTTTCCTTATGAGTCCGCTTTCGATGTCCGGGCCGGGCAGGCTCATCAAGTTGTGCAGCTCGTCTTCGAGGATGTCGATAGACTCAGTTTTGTGAGGACACCCAAGAAATACCTGTAACATGGGTTTGTTTAGTGGACGAGAAGCAGATGCGAGGTGACAAATGATGGGGGGGGGGGGGGTGTATTTGTCTTACAATCGTCGTAGAGAGCTTCGCGATACGACCCAGGGCTTCCCTCATGTGTTCCCAGGCTTCGACATCTTCAAAGTCCGAAGGAAGGACGGCTTGGGAAGCTTCGATCAGAGCCTTTACAGCTGTCAGTTGTCTCTCTTGCGGGCCAATGAGCGAGAATTTCCAACCTTCTTGACAATGATACCTCCAATGTCATGACACACCCAGATTATCGGCCGATTGACCTCGGTCTGTGGGTGTGGGGTGTGTATCATCAGTACGTTTAGTTCAGATATTGCAGGGTGACCAACGCAATATGCACTCACATCCGGGAGGCCACGTCTGTTTTCGGCGTACAAACGTAGGAGATTGCGAGATTCCGCTTCGATTCCATCCGGTTGAAAGACCCTCGCAGAGCCGTGAGTGTCATATATGAAATCAAGCTGTCGCACGGAGCGGCCGCTGAATAACTGCTCCTGAAGCCACAAGGTCCCGCCATTGGTCTTCCACATAGTATTCTGATCATCACGAAGCCCGTGGACGGTGATCACACTGGCATTCAACGTGTTAGTGTCAGCCGTCAATGGAAGTGTCGAACAGAACGTACTCATAATCGGTAAAATCAGAGAACCACTCGGGTGCGCTTAAACCAAGCTCTCTAGATTGGGCCTCGAACGAAGGGGTTCCAGGGCGCGAGGCCACCGAGAAAGCCACCGAAGTGCCTCTATCCGACAATTCTGATGAAGTTGTGGATTTGGCGTCATCTCCCATGTCGTTGACCTCGTGCGCACCATTGTCGTGATTGCCAGTGGCGGCGCGGGGCTCCGACTTTGACCCCACGGGGGCGTCCATGGCTATCTCCGCTATCTCGGCGCCCAGAGAAGATTGTGTCAAGTTCTGCTAGGGCCCAGAATTTTGATATCGTGTATTTCAAGAACCGAACCCGAAGACTATTAGGGACACGGAAAAAAGAGATAATGGTTGCTTGGAGACACTCGTAGCTATGGTGTGCGAAGCTCGGGAGGTTGTAATCGGACAACACTTTCGCACGTCGGGCTACTACTACATGGCTTCACGCTAGTAACCCCAGTCGCAGCCCTCCCGAGAGAGCTGGTCGCGATACGCCAACGAGACCTCTGCTGAACATTGGGTACATGGTGAAGGGTTGCATTCGCTGACCACCATGGCACATGGGCACGGAAATTAGTTTGTCAGATTTTGAGTGGAGGCCCAAGGGTTGGAATCAGCAGGTGACCATTGTATATGGGCACAAACACGATACGGCTGCCTGCTTTCGGGTAAGCGGCTCATCAAGACCCCGGTATAAATCTCACTGCATGCATGATGCAAGCCAGACTGCCTCGGCCTTCTCCAGCACATCAAGACAGGGAGCTAGACGCTCGTGGCGCTCTAGGCAACCACGTCCATCAGTGTCCGGGGACGAAGGGCTGAGGATAGACGAACCAACAGCCGGCCACGTGCCAGCTTTGGAGTTTGGGCTGAAGACGAAGGATCGACGACTAGCGTTTTTGAAACCCATCACAGGGTCAAGACAGGCTATCTGGTCAATGCAGTATGGAAAGGCTAAAGAATAATTCACTGTGACTATCTTGATACTATTTCTGAGCGTCCAATATCATGGTTGTGAAAGTAACATCACTAAGCTTCTGTAAGTCAACGCTCCCCAGCTCCTCAGTGTCGTAGGTCATGAGCTTGTTCGTAGGTTTCATGGTCGGCTTCAAGTATACCGGATCGTCTTCTGGGACACCACCAAAGAAGGATCCCATTGACGTCCACACATCGGCTTTGCACTCCAATTTCGGGATGCAGGTGAAAACAGCCTCGTCTCTCCTCTTTATCCTCACCGCGACCCGGATGGAGGCGGGGACCCCCGTTTTGAGCGTCTTGTTCTCCAGCAGGGTCCATTTCGCGATTCGGTTGGGTGGCATATTGCTGACGACGAGCTTGCCGCCGCTGACGGTCGTCGCATCTGTCGTTTCTCTGGCGATGGTCTTTTCCCACTTGGCAGAAGCACTGAGTTCCGCCCCGAAACTGCCACCGACACTTCCCTTGCCGCCTCTGGTCGTGGTCTCGGATTGCTTGCTAGGCAAGAAGCTGTAGTTCCCATCAAAGGACACTGCCTCGACTTCCGGAAGACCGTTCTTTGCGTCGGACACGTCAAAACGGAGCTCGATCGTCGCCCCAGAAACGCGACGTGCTCTCTTTTGGGGGTCGAAACGGAACTGAAAGACCAAGAGCGTCGCCCAGAAATCGCTGTCCGCAGACATGGCCCCGTGAACGGCATCGATGAGCGTGCACCTGATGTCGACGCCGTGACCGGTCCGTTGAATCACCTCCGAGCGTTGGTAAGGGTCTTTGGGATCGTTCTTGGTGTGGAACCCGCTGCCTTCGCTGCCGCCCTCGAACATGCCAACGTCGAAAACTTGGACGTCATCTTCTTGCTCGAGAGGGTTGAGGCTTGCGTCTTCAGTGTTCGACACGGACATGTTGGGTGTTGGAATCCTTTCTAAATGAATAGGAGGCCGTGACTGGTAAATATTTCGAAATGGTTCAAGTCTCACTGTGTGTAACAACGAAGGGGATATGCCGTTGCAGCCACAACAAGAATGGCCCAGATCTATTGTTTATCATCTTCAACAGGTTGTCTCGTTTAAACAGGAAAAGAAGAGCCCGAGCCAGACCAACCCCACACAAACTACACATGCCCTTTTGGTGTGATAATGGCTGTGGCTTGGCTAGGAGTTTTAGCCGTCAGCTTTCCATACTAGTCCACTCCATGCATGTCAGCTTCGGTATTGCAGCTAGCCTCCAGGATCAGGCTGTGCGGGCTGTTCCAATCAAGACCGTCGACTGGTTGACGTGGCTGGTCATGCGAGATACATTCGTATACTTTCTGCCTGGATAAGATACATGCCGCCAGGGGAGACCAGGGGTCCAAGGAATAGTACGGATACTCGACCAGGATAAGGGCAGCTTTCGCCTCATAGGACGTAGTGTCCGCGTCGCCCGTAGATTTCGCATCATTGAAGCTTCACACAGTTTGCACCCTCAAGTCACAACAACGACTCAATTCGAGCAGAGTTGCACAATCCACGAGCTTCGACTTGATGGTGATTCCTGGCCGAAGAATACACAATCTTTCCGCGCTTCTTCCTCTTCCAAGATTCTTTTCTCATTTTCCTGCACAAGGCCCCCGTCATGTCCGACGCCGAGTACAGAGACCTAGGGCAGGAGTCCGACGAGGAGGAGGAGTATTCGGATGAGGAGGACGACGATATCACAAATCGAACCAAGCAAGCCATTGCCGACATGAAGACGAAATTCAATGGCCAAGCAAACGAAGACACCGTTGACCGGTTCTTGGATGACCATCACGCCGTGGTGAAGCACGTCGGTCTGGATGGTGTGACGTTTTTTCACAAGATTATCCAGCTGGTGTACGAAAAGGCCAATGAGAAATCGCTCAATGCATCGGACATTAAGCCACTGTTCGAAAGGCTTGTCAAGAATTATCCAGACTTGCTGAGAGTCGCTGACCAGGAAGGCCAAACCCCGCTATACCGCGCAATCTATCTCAAAAGATATACTTGGAAGTTGGTCGACTACATGCTAGATAGTTGCGAGGACCCAAAATGTATCGAAGACGCGCTCAACCGCACGTGCGGGAAAGGCGAGTCTCTGAAAACATGTTTGACTCTGGCATTCGAAAAGGATCTCAATAGCAGGGTCCTTCAAAACCTGGTCAGGAACGCAAGCCCGACTGCCCTGGAGCGCACGGATGGCTCGCACAGAACGCCTTTTCACTATGCGGTTCAGTATGGGCAGTGTACCGATGATCGGGTGGAGGTCATCAAGCTTCTTCTTGAAAAGGATGGCGAGATCGTCCACAAGCAGAATTCATCTGGCACATCTCGGCCTATCGATACCTTCTTGGACCGCATATACGCAAGAAAGGTGGAGGGAAGACAGGACCCGGTCGAGTACTCCGTCTACGGCGAGCACGAGCGAACAGCGAGGGCCTACCTCGACATTCTAAGCAAGGAGAGAGCCGCGAAGATGCGCGAAGCAGAAAAGGAGAAAACAGATCCGAAACCAGCAGGCCCCATCTCGGCACACAAAGAAAAGGAACCGCCTAAATGGAAGGATCTCAAGATCCAGATTGGCGGGCCCAAAAGAATTGGGCTGGATCGCGAAAAGCCCAAGCAGTTTGTCGACCCGAAGCAAGACGAGACCGAAAGGCGGCGACAGGAACTCAGGGAAAAGGAGGAACGAAGACACCAAGAGCAAAAGGCAAAAGAAGAGAAGGGTCAGCAGGAGAGGATGTCGGAGCGGGACGGCTCTCGTTCTATACTGTTCAAAGACCCAAAAGAACGTCCGGACGAGACAGTGGGCGATAGGCTCAAGCTTCAAGTCAATTTGATTGGGGCGGAACCTGCGCCAAACACGCCGCTGAAGAGAGTCGGGACACAACGGTTTGATGCCGTGGAGGTGAAGAAGAAGGAGAAGAAGTCGAATTCGTCTAAGAGAGTATCCAAGAAGCCCGATCCAAAAGTTTTGGCAAAGAATTCTGAGCAGATCCTCAGGATGCTGAAGCTGCACTACATGCGGACCAGAAGTATCAAGATGGCTACATCGTTTCTATACGGAAAGAATGTTCAAGAAGGTAGGGCAAACACGCCTCTGTACTTTGGATCTGTTTACTGACAACGCGGCACCAGACATGCAGATTTGCTTCGACTACGAGGGCCTCCCATCGGAGATCCAAGACCATGTCTTCCTGGAGCGCTTTGGAAAAAACAACCAAAGTGGCATTCGATTTGACGAAGTACTGATGTACGTCAGGTTCCCTATCGTGGCCGTAGAACGCACCGGCAGAAGAGCTCCCAATCCCCGGGCTCTGGGCCGGCAGGACATGGAGTTTTTCTTCGACTGGCTGTACAACAAAGGCGTGCGTCGAATTCTCAAGGTGGAAGTCGACGACAGCGGCAAGATCCCCCACAGCGACGAGGCAATCCAGAATGCGCTCGAGAGAATCGTGGTCGAACATCTCGACTGGCAAAAGACCGACCTAGATCCTCGAGTCATCTGCCAGATCAGCAGCAAAGCCGAGGCCGTCGATTCTGACACTGCTCGTGAGGAGGGTGTCTTTTCCACACCAAACAACGGCCTTCGCGAGGTAACGCTCAAGTGGAGTGGCAACAATGCAGTCCTGCGGGCGTGGAGCGAGCTTGATGGGTTACCGCAGCTGCCGAAGCTCAAAGCCGTCAATCTCAATGTTCCTGCGCAGTCCGATGTAAGTCTTGACACCAACGTACCGCTATCGCCGTTCAATTCGATGCCTTTTCTTTTTTCTTTTTTTTTTTCAAAATGACGCTGACTGAACATCCCAGCTTTACGACACGAGGGAATGGGTCCAGAAGAACATCAACGAATTCGGGGTTCGCCTGAACAGAAATGCCAATGAATGCCGGAATGTCGACACCCTGCCCAAGACGCTGGACTCGAACGAGTCGCAGTTTTCAGAGGCATCATCGGAGAAGAAGACGAGTTCAACTGAGCGTGAGCCGCCCAAAGAGCGTGAGATCATTGTCGTTTCGAGAGAGGGCAAGAAGGGGACCGAGATGCCTGTCTCCTCCACCGGTCTAGCCAAAACAGCCGGGAGGTCGAACCCGGTCACCGAGCACGAGTGGCTCAACTGCGTTGAGCGGTTCGCTGGGTGCATGGACCTGTTTTGGAAGAAGACGGTCGATCTGTCCCGCGACTGGTTGAACGCAGACGCGAGCGCCGACGTTCGTCTCTCGACGGCGGAAAGCCAAAACCTGAATGTCCTTCAAAATCTGGGCAAGGACGTCGTTGTTGCACTCATCGACGACGGCGTTGACTGCTGCGACTCTGCCTTTTCGGGCCGCGTCATTGAGGGTAAGACATTCGATTATCAGGACGGAGGTGTCGGCCAGTATTACATCTCAGCCCGGGGCCATGGCACCGAGATGGCGAGAATGATTCTGAAAGTATGTCCCATGGCCAACGTATACTCGATCCGACTCAAGACACACACCAGTCCAGACAAGGGGCAGTCTACGATTGATGCACTATCTGCAGCTCTGGTAAGTCGCCAACGGTCCTGGCCGCTCCGCAACGCACTAATTGACCCTCGCTATACAGGCTATCGAAGCTGCCCTGGAAAAGAACGCAACCATCATCTCCATGTCATGGACTATACCAGTGCCGCCGGAGGGGAGCGAAGAGAAGCAGCGTCTGGATTCAGTGCTGGAGAAGGCATGCAATCAGAACGTTCTCATGTTCTGCTCGTCGCCAGACCAGATTTCCGCAACCACGCATTATCCTTCAGCCTTCAGACGGTCGAGGTTCTTCTTGATCGGCGCCGCTCACGATGACGGAAGCGCCTACGGCCATTCCGGCAAGGACAACGATTTCATCTTCCCCGGCGTCAACGTCAACACCAGCGGCGGGGCCAGCCTGCCGGCATTCCTTGCCGACAAGATGTCGTCGAGCAAGGAGTCGACGGGCTCCAGCATCGCCACGGCTCTTGCCGCCGGGCTGGCCGCAATGATCACGTACTGCTTCAAGGCGAGCGCGCTGGCCATTGTCACGACCAGGATGGGGCAGGGGAAAGACTACGTCGCGGGCCCCGAGCTTGTGCAGCCGGGGGATGTCGAGAAGATTTCCCAGCACAGCGTCCTCAAGACGGCGTTCAACAGGATCGGCAAAATGGACAATGGGCAGTTCATCCAAGTCTGGGACAGGTTCCAGCCGGCAAGTAAAGTCCTCGAGGGCGAGAACAAGTACGAAGACAAGCTCACCTGCATCATGAAGCTTTGCTCGAATCTCATCGAGCGTTAGGACACACGTTAGAACGGGAATAGCAGCGTGTTAATGTGTGGTTACGGTCACGTAGCAGGAGAATGTACGCTGGTTTCATAACTTCCTCCCACTAGGAGAATACCAAAATGATGTCTTGTGACTTTGGCTGCACTTTGCAAATACGGGCATCCAATAGCTAGGCCACTTCGGCTTCCTTTGCACTCACTTTCTCTGTTTTTGAAAACCCCCCGCAAAAACACGCAAAAGCGTTTCCTTTCAGTCATTGATGTATAGGGGGCTTTTCTTTTGAGAAAAAGACGGAACAGTCCCTCTTGATGCACGTGTGGCGACACTAGAAATCTGGCTCTGGATCAGCTTGTATAGCGTATGCTTCTCGGGTATATTGGAGGAAACTCACGGGGCGAACACCCTGGTTCTCTCAGAGCCCAGGGTTACTACATCCTTCGGAGATAATCATCCCCGGATTGATAGGCTCATGAGCGCATGCCGCTATTCTGTACTACAGAAGTCTTGATTGTTGGTAAGCAACACCTCTACTCTCACTATCTACCATTGTATGCATGGGCAACGCTGCGGATTTTCTACCTGGCCGGTATCCCGGAACAACCGTTCGATATCCAAAAACCCATTGTCCAGCCTGTCTAATCAGACTTTGTATAGATCCGGCGTGGCTTGAGCCTGGACTCAGCGGAAGGCAAATGCTCAAAGACGGCACTAGCAGCTGTCTCCAAGATGAAATATCCCATTATAAGTAACAGCTGAAATGTCAGAGGCTGTGTAGTACCGAGTAAAGGAGTCAGTGGGAGGGCAGTTAGAGGTCACTGGTGACTATTATTTCAATCTGTCTCCTCTCTAAACCTTGATGCTATTGTAAAAACCCCTTTATGTGCCCTTTGGTATAACGTTATTCCATTCTACGGTATCCCCCAGGCTCTACCTAGTGCCCTGCTAGCCCTAAAGCTGGTACTACTTTTAGAAACCTAATACAATCCCCTCTCTCTAAGGTCTTATCTTTAGGACCTAGTAGTTAATTAGTTAGCCTCTCTATTAGTACCCTAGTACCTTACCTATAATACTACTTATACTTTAGTAAAGTCTAAGAACTCTATTAAGCTTAGTAAACTACTAGATAGGTAGTTATCTCTCTAGGTAACTACCTACCCTTAGCCTCACTCTTATTCTATAGTAGCTTAGTATAGCTAATAGCCTCTCTAGTACCTTACTAAGCCTAGCTATTTTATACTTAGAATATAAGTCTTAAGCTCTTATTACTATTAGTAAGAAGCTACCTACTTTACTATAAAAGTACCTTACCTATTTATAGTACTACTTTAATTACTTACTTCCTTCTCTTTCTTATAGCTTAGTATCTTATTATTTATAAAGTAATATAGTTAGCTTTTATTACTTATACCTTTATTTCTCTAGTAGCTAAGCTCTAAGTTATATTATTCTTAGTATAATAATAAGGGTATACTTTATAGTAATAAAAGAGGTACTAATACCTCTCTAATATCTCTTACCTCTCTTTTCTTCTAGAGGTATTATTATTTCTTTATAAGCTAGAGTTATTATTATTACTTACTTATATATATACTACCTAGTAAAATAACTAGGCTTACCTTCTCTTTTTTTACTTTTTATCTATTTTCCTTCTTTTTCTTTTTTTCTTTATAATATTCTTATATTATTATTATTTTTTATTTTTTATTATATCTCTACTACTATAGTAGTAATAATAGTACTAGTAATAGTAATATTAGTAGTAGTACTAGTACTAGCTACTTCTCTATTACTACTATTATATTCTCTATACTCCTTACTGATCTTACTATTCTAGGTAGTTCTAGCGCTCCCCCTAGTCCCCCCCTAGTAGCCCCCTCTACTAATAATACCTATTCTAATACTTTTAGTATTATTAATTCTACTATTATATATAAGGTTTCTTACTATTACTACCTTTAAGCTATAGTAAAGTAGTAGCTTAATATAAAAGATACTATTACCTATCTTCCTTACTATATTAAGATTTAAAGTACATACTTATCTCTTTAGTACCCCTCTACTACCTCTCTACTATTCTAACTATTCTAGCTACTAGTAATAAGTACTCCTACTATACTAGCTAGTATAGTAAGCCTTATATCTCTATAAGCTTATCCCTCTCTCTACTATTACTACTTCTATAGCTATTAGTCTACTACTAACCTATAATAAGCCTTATATACTACTACTACTATTACCCTTACCCTTGAAGCAGTTTTTAAGGACCTCTATAAAGAGACTAACCCCTACTTCTATTACTACCTTATAAGTATATATATATCTCTATACTCCTCTAGTACCCCTTAGCCTAACCTTTTCTAAAAGGAAATTAAGAAGGCCTAGCTTATAAGCTTAAAAGCCCTTTAGATAAAGGCTTCTAATATATTAGTTTCTAATACTAAGTATAAGGTAGTATAGAAGGAGGAGGAGTAGCTCCTTTACTAATATAAGGTCCTTACTCTTAAGGATACCTACTCTATTATAAAATAGTAGGCTAAGTAAGCTAAGTTATTAGCTAAGAGTATTAAGATTACTACTGCTACTACTTAAGACTAGGTTATTATACTCTATAAGTAGATTAAGGCTATTAAAGCTTAGAGTACTCTCTTCTCTTACTAGACTAAGTCTTATACTTATATTATATATCCTTTCTCTACTCTAGTACCCCCTTAGTACTCTCTTATAGTACTAATAATAGCCTTTAGTATACTAATAAGATTAACTTCTAAGCTAGTAGATTAGATCCTAGAAAAGGTATTACTAATAATAATAAAGAGAAGTCTAACTAATAGGCTCTAATACTCTCTATATACCTCTTTAGTACCTTACTAATACCTCTTTACTATTTGTTTAATTAATTACTTATCCCTAAGCTTAAAATACCTAGCTCTTAAGCCTCTCTATTCTCTAGCTCTAGTATTAAAGAGATAATAAAACCTAGCTACCTTATAGCTATATAATTATTAACTTAGTTTCCCTCTAATAGGCTTTTAGTAATCCTCTATTTATAATCTTACTATAGTTTCTTTACTATATTTTACTATAGTTCCTAAGAGTTCTCTTTCTCTCTATACCCTTACTACTTTATTAGATACTATTAGTTTCTCTAGAGGCCCTTATATATAACTATTCTCTCTACTTAGTATATATCTTTCTCTTTCTCCTTAATAGAGACTACCTATAGCTCTACTACTACTCTATAGAACTTCTCTAACTATAATAGTAAGAATATATTATAGATATAGTATTATATCTCTAAGTTAAGCTTATATACTTTTCCTTTACTGACTACCTATATAATTATAAATAGCCTTAGATACTTATCTAAAAGCTTCTTTTTAAGGTACTTTTACTATATAAACCTTACTAATAGTAAGACTTTCTTTTCTATCTTAAATATTACTATAGATTACTTTATATTATACTACCTCTTATAGTTCTTATTAGCTATCTCTAGTATCTAAAGGATTACAGCCTACTAGCTCTATAGTTACTATACCTAGTCTCTTACTAATAAGACCTCTATTAGTAAGGCTCTTTCTAGCTTTATATTATTTATATTATATAGTATATAGCTTATTAGAGCTTTTACTAGTACTATCTAGATTATACTATACTAAGTACTATTATAGATAAACTTAGCTATTAGTAACTACTTTACTTAATTATCCTACTCTAGGCTATAGAAAGCCTAAAGGAAGTACTTAACGTTCTAGTTTTATTACTCTATCTAGCTATCTATCTATAGGTAGTAAGCTATACTTAGCCTCTACTTAATAGCTAGTAGGTAGTATATTACTAACTAGAAATAGCTAGTAAAGAGAGATTCTTAGTTAGATACTATTACTACTAGGATACTAAATCATAAGAATACCCTTTTAACTAAAAGAGATACTAACTAGTCTACTATTAAGGTTTTCTATATAGGTATATATAGTATATACTTTATAAGTTAGTCTATTATAACTAAGATACTATTATAGCTCTCTCTAGTAAATCCTTTTAACTTAGATAGCTTAGCAATAAAATTTAGAGTAACCTATTCTTATAGTTAGCTAGGTAGTAGTAGGGGTACTAGTTCCCTATTGGGTAGGTAGTAGTATAGCTTTATCTATTAATAAGTTATATATATCTAAACGTACTCTATTATATCCTTCTTTATTAATCTCTAGAAGAATATCTATCTAATCCTTTTAAGTATATAGGTTACCCCTAGGTACCCTCTAGCTAGCTTATTATAGAACACTACTATAATCTTTATCCTTAGTACATACCCTTCTAAGATAACTACCTTACTCTTATACCTAAGGACCTTATTCTCCCCTTCTAACTAGTTATTCCCTAGCTTCTACTACTCCTTAGAGGTAATTACCTTATTAGCTTACTACACTACTATAGTTTCCTTCTCTAGGCTTAGAGTAAGTTCTTCTAGTAGTAATAGGTATACCCCTATTAACCTACTACTAATAATTACTACTACCCTCTAGGTAAACCTACTTAGGAAGCTTTTTAGGAATATACCCTATACCTCTTAGTCTTCTATGCTTAAGGGCTAATAGTCTAGCTACTATAATAGTCTATTAGCTATATTCTCCTTTTCTAGTTAGTAATTAATCTTAAAGTTAAAGAGAGATAGGTCCTAGAGTGACCTTACTTACTAACTATTAAGCTAGGGCTTATTAGTAAGGTAGTAGTACCCTAAGTAGTCTATTAAGAATATAATCCTACTCTAGGTATATAGGAGGTAGTACTTCTAATATATAGCTACCTCTTAGATTATAAGTAGCTTAGCCTTTAGTATACTATATTATAGTTTAGTACCCTTTAGCTTTTAGATAAGAAGGTAATAAGGTACTACTAGTTCTCTACTAGCTATAATAGAAAAGCTCTAATTACAAAGTTTAATATATCTATCTCTACCTATATTAGTAGTACTAAGTTAAAGTACTGTAGGATAGAGGCTTAGGTAAATATAACTTAGAGCTTATAGAAGGCTTTAATTATCTCTTTAGTTATTACTTTCTTCTCTACTACCTTAGCTATTAGTTAGTCTATAAGAGAGGTATATACCTTAGAGTAGTTCTTAATAAAGTACTAATAGAACCCTATAAACCTAAGAAAGACCTATATATCTTTAATACTAGTATGGAGTAGCTACTAGGTAATTACCTTTATATAATCTTACTTTATAGTAATACTCTTTAGAGATATTATAAACTCTAGGAATTTAATTATCTTAGTATAAAAAACATACTTCTCTAAGTTAGTATATAGGCTAGTAGTATCTAACTAGTATAGTACCTCTTTTACTACCTTTATATAACTAGCTTTATCCTTAGTAAAGATTAAGATATTATTAAGGTATATAATATAGGTAATATTTACTAGCCTAGCTAGAGTATTATTTATATATACTAAAACGTTACTAGTATATTAACTAACCTAAAAGATATAATATAGTACTTAAAGTACCTATACTATATCTAGAATACTATTTTTTACTTATTACTAGTATAGATCCTTACCTAGTAGTATATATCCTTAAGGTTAAGCTTAGTAAAATACTTTACCTCTCCTAAGTAGTTAAGGATCTCTCTAATTAGTAATAGTAGTATATAGTTCTTAACTATAACTTTGTTAAGGCTATAATAGTCTATGTAGAGGTATAACTTACCTCCCTTCTTTAGTATAAATAGGATTAGTACTTCTATAGAGCTCTATGAGGGCTAGATCTACCTCTTACCTAGTATATTATTAATATACTTCCTTAGCTTTTCTAACTCCTTCGCTATAAGAAGGTAGATAGAGCTAAATAGTAGTTCTACCTCTAGTTTAAGATTAATAGTATAGGAGTAACCTTTATCTCTAGCTAGTTTAGCTACTAGGTTTATATTAAATATATATACCTATTCTTAATATTCTTCTAGTAGCTCAAATCTCTTTATCTCCTCCCCTTTTCTCTCTCTATTACATAAGGTAGTAGCTCTAGCACCCCCTTAGCTCTCTCTATATATAAGTAATAGACTAATAGGTTATATACTAGTATTACTACTACCTCTCTTTATACCCTCTTTAATACCTTTCTTCTCTAAATAAGTTATAGGTAGCCTTCTTTTAGTAAGTAAGTCTATTTAATTATTACTTACTTAAGATTTAGCTATACCTTTTACCTCTAGAGGATCTCTAGAATAGTATTATATATACTTATATTACTTACTCAGTAGGTATAGGACTATACCTTTCTTACTTTATATATTATATATTACTTTTATTACTAATATTACTACCCTATAGTTAGGTACCTTACTTCCCTATATCTCTAGTAACTCTACTTTCTCTCTATAAACCTTTAGTAGTACCTTCTTATATAATATCTTCTAATATATAATATTCTTATCTACTCTAGGGTTAATTAATACCCTTCCTTTTCTCTATATACTAGCTACTCTAATATAGAAGTCTATCTTAAAGCAGTAATACAGTTTCTCTCTCTAGAAGATCTATATACTATTAATCTCTATAGCTACTAGCTAGGCTACTTATATATAGTACCTACCTATATAACAAGGCTAGTTATACTTATAGTACTTCTTCTCTATATACTCTATTAATATATATTCTAGCTTACTATAGTTAAAGTATATAAGAGAGCTCTAGAAGTACCTTAGGGGTTATCTATACCCTTCTTATTCCTACTTAACCTATAGCTTAGGTATAGGTATATATATAGCTACCCTAGGTATTAAGACTAACTATTACCCTTCTAATTTATCTAAGGGGGTAGCTAATACTAGTATAAGGGTAATAGCTAGGGTCTACTAGTTTCTCTTCTCTTATAGCCTTTACTAGTCTTTTATTATTATCTTAGTATATATCTTTATAAGTATCTCTACCCTCTTTACTATATTATTTAGTTCTTAATAAGTAGCTAGTAGCTTATATACTAGGATATAGCTTTATAAGTTTAGGAGTAGTTAGTTTAAGATATAGACTACCTACTACCTCTCTAGTTAGAGGTTTAGAATCTCCACCTTAACTGTTTTATACTAGTTAATAAATTACTAGTATGTCTACCTAGGTTTCTACTATATCTTATCTAGCTCTATAGCTATACTAAAGGTTTATATATTATTATTAGTAATACTATTATAGAGCTAGGCCTCTATCTATTTCTAGGTAATTAAGCTAATATTATTACTATACTAGAGGTTAATATAGCTTCTCTAGCTATATAATAAGTTACTTTCTAGATAGACCCCTATAAATTAAACTTTACTCTTATTAACTATAAATTCTTTCTTAGTAATAAAGAATTAGCCTTATAACTTAAAAAAAAAGTCTTTAAGGTTATTTTAGTTACCTCTCTTATATTAGATAGAGGCTAACTACTTAATAAGGGCGTTAGTATGTAAGTACTTAGGCTCTAGCTAGGTAGCTATAGGTTCTCTACTAGCTATATATATATTATTAATAGACTCTCTATTTCTAAGGGCTATAATCTATTTAATTATTTTTTTCTTTCTTACCCTAGCTACTTTATGATTAAGAAAAGCCCTTAGCTACTTCTCTAGTAACCTATTAAGGTTAGTTACTATTACTTCTCTACTATAGTCTTATTAGTATCTAGTATAAGCTACTATATTACTAGGCTACCTTACTAGGTAATAGATTAGGATTAGGTTAATTATACTAGTACTATTACTACTCTAATAGTTAGTATACCTATAAATAGAAAGAGATTAAAATATATTAGAGGCTATATAGTACTAAGTAAAGGAGTTAGTAGGAGGGTAGTTAGAGGTTATTAGTAACTATTATTCTAATCTACCTTCTCTCTAAACCTTGATGCTATTGTGAAAACCCCTTTGTGTGCCCTTTAGTATAACGTTATTCCGTTCCGCGGTGTCCCCCGGGCCCTACCTAGTGCCCCGCCAGCCCCAAAGCCAGTACTACTTTTAGGAACCTGACATGAAACCCGTCGATAAATGCCCGTCTATCCGGACCAAAACGAACAGATTCGTCGGAAAAGGTCATTACCCACACATTTCTTCTGTATTGGCATGCAGAACTTCTGCTGGCAGGTAGACTTCAGCCTCCTGGATATCTTGTGTCGTGACTGATAAGCTATTTGAAAAGTATTTTGGGGGTTCCGGAACCTTCCCAGCGCCAGCAAAGACCGATACGCTACCCAGTCTTTCGAAGCCCAGGATACAAAACCAGGAGACGAAACGAAGATTCGTGTATCCCCAAAGCCCAAAGTAGGATCGGAGGAGCGATGTCGGAGAGGATCATGTTTGAGCTGAACTTTGAAGCGGGCCCACCTGTGTGAGGGATCCCCCTTTGCAAACCCCAGCTTCTCGCCTCATGTTTAGTCTGCTCAGCCGCTCAGGTCATGGGTAATCTCCAGTCGTTTTACCTCCGGCACGGCCTTAGCGGGCTGATCGAGGGTGAGAAGAAAAGAAACGAAAAGGCAGGAAACATCGGCGGGACGATCAGGATGGAATGATGCGGTGAAGGTGTATTAGGGCCCGAAGTCGTACAGGTGACCCAATGTTGATGTCTGTTTTACAGGGTTGAGAGAAAGGGGGTCGAAGAAGGAAAAAAAAGGCCATAACCGTATGTGGGTTCCTCACCATCGTCTCTCAATGTCAGAATTCCATCTATTGCGGATTTTCACGACACTGGAGATGACAGGTCCACGGCCGATACCCTTGAAAAACCCGCTTCCTGAAATCGAGCTGGATTTCATGTGTTTCTCTGCCAGATTCTGATATCCATGTGTCCACCAAGTCAGTAATATTTGCATGCTTAGACTGTCGCGTGGTAGCAAAATTCATGTTACCTTGAGTACACTACCATGGCATGGCACGAGTTGGCAACATGGCGACGTGGGATGGCCTCGGCTCACCGCTCACCTCGCGCACATTGCTTTCTTGGAAACTCACTTGACGGATATGGGTAGGTTGATTACATTGCCAATAGGGACGCAAGGTTTCGTTGCTTATTCGCCGTCCCGTATCCCAGTCACCTAAGATCCCTTGAAAGCATGGAGGTGGGCCAAGAGAGGTCAGCAGGACTTCCTCTTCCGGGCTTACGTGCAGAGGTGCTGGATGAGAGAATACACTAGTGTAATGATGATGGCGTTTCGGTTCTGTGGTGCGGGCGCTAGGTTGGTTTCTTCTGACGACTGATTCGTCGAATCCTTTTCTCCTCTCTCCGCTGATATCCGCTATTTTGCATATGCGCGGCAGAATGACGGGCATGACAAGTTCAACGATGTGACCTTTCGTACGTACCGTGCAGATATGTCTTATCTGCATGCTTCACACTATAAATAAAATCAAGCACAACGCAACCTTCGTTGAGCTCTTCTGTTATGCTATATTATGGTTTCAGTCGGTAGAAAGTGGTGGGTTTCGTGGGTTTTACTGGTCGTAGATCAAAACATGACATCTGTCTTGCGTGGCTTGCTACCTTGTAGAACTAGAGCGACGATACCACGTCAATGCAAGCCCCTTCGTCCCACCAATTGAGACATCACGCGCCACATCCCCTCAAGTTTGACTTGGTCGAATGTGGCGGACAGCTTGTTCCAGCTTCATGAGTGCCCAACCAAGAGTGCCAGGCGAAAAAGAAGTGT
Source organism: Colletotrichum echinochloae (assembly GCA_016618095.1). Lineage (NCBI taxonomy): Eukaryota > Fungi > Ascomycota > Sordariomycetes > Glomerellales > Glomerellaceae > Colletotrichum > Colletotrichum echinochloae. The sequence continues at coordinate 2,637,460 of JADEZT010000010.1, forward strand.
CCCATGGACCCAACTGGGCGGGGGCAGCATGGGCCAAGAAAGCCGATGGAAAATCAAGGAGAGGATTAACAACTCGGGATCATGACGCACGAAACTGCGCAAGTATATTCCAGAGAGGGGGGCGCCAACAAGGCATGTTGAGAGCATGGCGAGCCTCATTGGAGGTTGCTTGTTACCCTTGTTGTTTAACAGGGGTGCTATGCTCATCGCGATTAGAGACGTGGCCGACGGGCCCAATGATTGAGGACGTATCTGACCATCGGTTGCGAGGAGAATTGCTTTTTCCTGCATTTTCTTCAGTCACGATAGTGGGGAGGTTGTAGGGAGGCGAGGTTGGGCACCCTCCTCCCTCCCCCCTCCTCAGTTTGGGCTGGCAACGCTGTGTTCAGAATCACGCATGTATGCCTGATGACCTTGGAAAGTAGATCGATTGTCTCTTCTCGACCCGATCACGCCTCTATACGGCACTGAGACAATGAGCCGGGGCTGTGACGTTGCCAAGGCAAGGGACGACCTGAGGCTCAGGACGTGGCGCCTGGAGGCGTCCAGAGAGCAATGTGCAGCACATACTACACTACAGTAAACTTCACCTTTTGTCGTTTTTGCGTTTTGTGGGAGGTTTGCGTGAAGGAAGGACCCGGCGGGACGGCACGCTTCTGGACACAACATACCAGGGAGGGCCGGGATCATTTCCACAGCGAAATGAACCCCAAAAGGATGTGGGAAGTGGCTTGGGGCGGGAAGACGACATGCTTCGCAGGAACTGTGGTCTCGAGGCCGGCCCTTCTAGTCGTGTTACTAGCAAGTGTCGATCGATAGTCGAGGCGCCCACAAGTTGGCGTAGCTGGCCGAACATAATATTGACAGGCCAGCTGACGTATCGCCGTGATTGATCTTGCAGATGCTTTCGGAAAAGAATATGCACCTCGCCGGCTTCTCCGCGGCGAGACGGCGACGGCGGGCGAGTCGAAACACGTTGGGCGAGGGAGCGCGAGGGCCGTTGACTGCATGGCATGCCGAGCTTGTGTCGAACGACGGACGCATGGCAGACACGAGAAGAGCCTTGGCAGAGGCGTAGAAGACGGCGCTCCAGACTCGGAGCGCGAAGAAGGAGTATAGGTGCAGGCAGACTTTTTGCGGCGCCCCCCTAGGAATCGTTCCGCGCCGAGCCGGCTTCTCCAGGAATGGCCCGGCCGGGGCCATAGCAAGGGTATGGGGGGAGGAGCACACGCCGAACCAGGGAGAGAGGTCCTGGATCATGGGAAATACGTGCGGGAAAAAGAAAGGCGGTCACGGCGATCGTGGAACATTGGTCCCAGCAGGGCACACAGGGTTATCACAATCCGGAAAGCCTGTAGAGTGGTGGGCGCGCTGGGGGGAGGGGCATGCCATCGCGTTTCCGGAACGTGGTGACAAGGGCTCTCTGCCGCAGCCCAGCAGAAGAGAGCGCGGCGCCATCGGGGAATGAAGCATCCTGGTTCCGTGCGGGACCTATCGTGTCTTGGCCCATCCTCACGTCCACGTCCCCAGTGTGCCACGCAGAAGCGTCCGTGGAAAGGGGGGGCACGGGCATGCATGGACATGGATGGCTTGCTCGTTCTTTTCTGCGTAGCGTGTAAAGATGAGCCGTTATGGGTGATTTCTCAATAGAGAAACCAGATACTCGACAAGAAACACGTTGCAGGCATCAGTGGCTAGCCGCACGGCACTACGTGCAAAGCCTCTCTTCACGATACCAGAGCCATGGCACGGGAGAGCGCTCGTTCATGTGACCTCGGAGGCCATCGCCAAACTACGTTACTGGATTCGCTCTATCTGGACCAAGCTACGGCTACATACTGCAGAAGCAACCCAATTTGCTTTAGAACTCGACCATCCTCCCATCCTCCCATCCTTGCTATCAAACCAACCCCTGTCCCACCACACCATCTTCTTCAAGCCTCTTTCTGTGAGAAGTGACGGGGGGGAAAATGATGATTAGGAAGCCCTTGTAACCCAGAAGTCCTCGCGCGCGCGTGCGCTAGTCGAGAAACCCCCCCTTGCGCAGAAACGGAGACACGGAAACGAAAGCAAACCCTGTCCCAGCCCTGTGTGGTTCCCCCTGCTTGTCAGGAACGCCGACCCTGTCAAAACACCTTGCAAGTTGCAACCCCCCCCCTTCCCTCGACACCTCAAAAGCTTTAAGCGCAAGACGATGCCCGTCGCCTCAGGCCGCCCGGCCAGTGCGGCTTGACGCAGCCCTCGCAGCCGGGGCTCTGCACGTCGGGGAGCTTGCCCCCGAAGAGCTCCGGCCTGTAGACGTACCACTCGCGGTACGACTTCCACTCCTCGAGGAACTCGACCCAGTAGACGAGCTGCTCGACGAGCCAGCTGTCGCGGAGGCGGTCCCGGACCCACTCGGCGGGCTCGCCGCGGCCGGTCCAGGTCCGGAGCACCTCGGGCCTGACGTCGGCGACGCGCTCGGCCGTGTAGTACACGAACTCGGCCCGCCGGCCCCGCGCCGTGAAGTAGGGCATGGGCCCCCACTCCACGACGGCGCGGTGCGCCGTCAGGTCCACCACGCGCACCGTGCAGCAGATGCACTTTGCCTGGTTGAGAAAGTCCCGGAGGACGGTGGAGGCCTTGGGCGTGCTGGTCCGCGGGTGGAGTTGCATGGCTGCGCGAGGGGATGACGTGGACGTCTCTGCCCTTGACTCGGGGTTTCGAGGGTTCTCGGAGCTGCGAATGTCATGTTAATTCAGTTGGTCGGGGGGTTGGGTTGAATCGACCGGCTTGAACCGGGACATGGCCCTGTGCTAGGGGGGGCTCCGTGGAGTAGGAAATGGCGTGAAAGAAAAAAAAAAGAAGAAAAAAAAAAGAGCAGCTCACAAGCAAGTTTCTCGTTTGCTACTTCGTCATCAGAAAGACTTGGACGGTTTCCAAAGGCCGAACAGGAGAACCAAAAAAACGGGGGGGGGGGGTTCGCGAGCTCGCTTGGCTTTCCTGTTCCGTGCTTCCAAGATTGGTTCTCTTCCCTCCACCCTTGCCGATATCCGGACACACGCGCGCAGGAGCAAAAAAAATAAAAAAAATGGAACGGCCGATGCTGCGTCGTTGAAATTGGGATGTGGACGGGCTGGCTGGCTCCAAGAAAAGGCGGCGGAAGACGGAATGGCCCTGGCAGATTAAGGCTGGAACTATCTCGATCCCAAGGGAGGGGTTTGAAAGTCGACGCCCCCTCCCCCCCTCTCCCCCTCCAGGTTGTGAGCAAAAGATGGATCAACAATTCATTTATAGGCAGTGTTTCCTTCTCCCTCCCGTTACCCCAGTTCTGGCTCTGCGTGCCTGTCTCCCTCGTCCTGTCTCACTCTCCTTCTCAAGGTTACCTAGGCTCGCATGGGCGCCCGGCTTCAACCATTCCTGCGCCTAAAACCATACGTCAAGCGTCCGTATTAGAACCGGCGCCATGATGGTGAAGATAGAAGGGGGAGGGGGCATGACCCTTGTAAGACTTTTCCTGATGCTCGGAAGAAAAGAAGACGGGAGAAGAGTGACGAGCGCAAGGGGGGAGGGGGGGGGAATATGTGCACGGAATTCCTTTCTTTTCCAACCCGTCTCTGTAGGTAGTCACCCCGGCTTCGCATTCTGGCGTCAAGACCGGAACCCGAGTGGCTTGCGGGGTGAATTACCTACCCGGGCGATCGCCCACCCACCCCCATGCGAGCGGAACCCATCTCGGACACTGTCACATCTCACATTTCCCGCCGCATGACAACAGCGCCACTTTGCGCAGCCGTCCGATTGGGAATAGAGAGAGAGAGAAAGAGAGAGAGGGAGCCTCCACCCCCCTCCTCGCCCACTTCCTAGCAGCGGCCCCCCTTTCATCTCGCTGTCTGACCTTCAGGCAGATCTGTCACGCATAATGCGAAGCAGGGGTTTGTTCTGTGGACTGGACGACAGGTAATACTCGTTGTGAAGGAGCGATTGGTTTAAAGATTCCACCAAGCAGCACGCCGCTGCAGGTCATCAGAGGCCTACATAGTGCCGCCGTCTTCTGAGAAGCTGGCAGGAATGGCTGTTATTCGCTGGAATTGCTGCGTTCCCAAGGGGTATATTAGTCTCGTGACGAGGTAGGGCCAACAAAATAGACTCGTCTCCAAGGGGCCGCTCACGTTCCGGCCTCGAGGTCGTTGGGCATTTGGTATTTCTTGCTTTCTTTTTCCCCGGGACAACCAGGCCGCTTAGCGAAGCACGAGGGCTCGCGGCTGACTGTCTGGCTTACCCTGACCGTATTGGGGGGAGGGGCAAGAAGTGCTGCGCTGACTCGGGTCCTTTCATTCCAGCTCGTGTCAGCGGCAATAATCTTGCGCCCCCCCCGCCTCTCCCCGCGGATACGGTACACGGCCGAAGGAAGAAAGGAGTGACAAGCGATACGGTCGAGACACTGGACCTTAAGCCCCTGGAGCAAGCCTACAGGATTGCTTTTGTGGCCGCGGATGGGTAGAGGAAAATGTATGGTTAAGTATCATCTTTTTTTTCTTCCACTTGAGACAATGGTAAACCTACACTGCTTCCCCATGAGACTATTTTGTCATCGTCCCGGCATGCGGACTGCAGTAACCTGGCCTGTTCTTTTTTTCCCCTTCTTTTTCCTTTTTTTTTCTCCCCCTTCCCCCTCTATGTACTTCACCCTTACCCTCCACCCCCTCCCAGGAAAAAGAAATCATTCCTCTTGCACCCGTCGGCCCATGGTTTACCTGCCATCCAAGGGTGTACAAGATAGGGGAGGATAGAGGGATAGATGACTTTCTGAGATGTTATAGAAACCTCGGGCCCTTTCCTCTTTAGCCATCGTTCCCGCTGCTGCAGCCACCAGGCTTAATATTTTACATATACCCGCCGACCCAACACCTCGGGACGTCATCTGACAGGCTTTTCTTGTTCACCGGTATATGTCGGCCCTTGCACTTGCCTTGACCGAGCTGTCATGCCAAGTTCCCTCTCTCCATCCTGAGCCAAACTCCCCGACGGTAGGTCCAGGTCCTAGCCATCCTTTTCGCCTTCTAGAAACCCGTTCCCGGCTAACAACGGGAACCCTCAGATCATCACAAAACTATATATATATATCCAAGTCGCTTTGCCCACCCCGGCGCCGCCATGTGCGAGTGGTACCGCCGCAACTACGCCTGCGGGCATCACTTCACGGGCGCCTCCGAGTGGTGCCACCGGTACAGCCAGACGCAGAAGCGTTGCAAGGTCGTCGTGACGCAGGTCGACTACGACCCGTCCGTGTGCAAGAGCTGCATGAAGAAGAGCGCCAAAACCCAAGTGCCCTGGGAGCACATGATTGACCGATCCAAATTCGATCCAAACCGAGACGAGTAAGACGTCGGGCGGGGGGACAAAAGAAAATCTAACGACGAGTCACTTTGAATGGTGTAGGTGCTCATGAGAGCACGACGGTCAACGGCTTCGGATCCGATCCCGATCGGAGACGAATCAGACGTCGATAATGAAAGCGGAGGAGAAGAAAAAAGGACTACACAACGTGGTCCACTGCGCAGACAACTACTGAGCGAGGCGATTCTCTCAAGGCGTTTGGTTTGGTATGGGACGGAACAGGCGGACGGTTATTGTAAACTGGGATGGTGTGTGGCGTACCACCGCGGCTTGCTTATCAGAGCGCATGGGAGCGGTACCCGTTTATACCCATTTGATTTTGGAACCGGCGTATGCTCTCTGGACGGAGACGGGGTTTGGAATTACGAAGCGGGAAAAAAAAAACGGTGATTTTTTTAGGGCTACGCATCATATTGAAATAACCATCTGGTTGAGGGGTCATGTCCCAAAGTGCTTTCCTTGAGCCTTTTTTTTATCGGTTCCCCGTTTTCTCTTTGTGTCCGGTGTGCTTGAACTGGTAGCAGCTACCCGAAATGACCATTTATCGGGCTGCGTCGAGGCCGACGGCGACGTCGTGATTCGTATAATCTGGATGCTTTTTTACATGGGACGCTCTGTTGGTCAAATGTTGGTTATGTTGCTGCAGGGCAGCTAGAGTCTAGCTGGGACTAATGCCCTCCGTGGTCTACAGCACACGGGTTCTTTTCTTGCAAAAAAAAAAAAAAACAGGTGCTAGGTTGCTGGTTGATCTCGTCGCGATGGCGGGAACGCAAGGTCTCAAATCTCAGACACAGGCCGAATCTAGAGGCGCTGGCTAGCACATAGGTGCGCCAGCCGGAGGGGTTAGTGAATGATGGATGATACGATTGTGGCCAACAGTCTGGCATGCCGCCGTCTCGGGGGAGCGACGCGTAGGGGTCCCGGCACAGGTATGCGACGTGGCGCCGGCGAGGCCAGGCGCAACATGCCGTGTCGCTCGACTCGGTTGTCGGGTTGACCGGTCGATGGGCGGAGACTCGGCAGGGCTGAATCAGCTGCGGGATTCTGTAAGGACGGCGTACGGGCTTATCCGGAGCGGAGCCGAAGATGCCGGCGGTCAAAGCTCTTCTCGAAGTTCGGAAGGGTGCGCGGACGGCGAGGACCACGGGCCGCCGCCGGTTCCGACGCGACGGCGGACCCATATATGTTTTGGGGGTACGTACTCTTATGTACCTATCTATGTGTCTATGTACTATCTACGTACTATGTACTATGTATCTACTATGTATATAACAATTGTCTATGTATCTACGACAGGTGGACGTACCTAGGTACCTAGGTACCAAGGTAGGTTAGCTAAGCAACGCAGAGGAACCGTCCCCCGAGTCTACCCAGCACGAGACGTCTAGTTTGATATTTCCTGGAATGATGCGGCCTGAACGATGGCAAGTCTTGTAGAATATGTTGATTCAGACGCCTTCTTGACAAAGACATGAGAAGATGCTGAGGTACGTACCTCAGTCGGTCCAATTCGACAATTGTGGCACCCAATCCGGCATCGGCCAGTGTGATGGCTTTAATTCGCCGGCAATATCCACTCATGCCGAACCGTAGTACATAGATAGGTACTGTTACCACAGTCTGTAAGTAGCTAATTCCATCCAAAGACCCGAGTACCTAGGATCCCCATGTCGAATCATGCTTCTCCTGCTAGGGGAGCCTGTCACTTTGTTGTGGTGTACAATGTAGCCCGCGCGAGGTTTTTTTCCCCCTTCTTCTCCCCTGCCGTTCCTCATTCGAGTACCTAGTTTATTTTCCATGCGCAAAACTTCTCACGCCACTCCGTCAAAAGACAATCACCAACTTTTTTCTTCCCTCCTCTTCCCCCTCCTCCTCAACGCCCACGTACAAGGAAACACTCATCGCAATCGTTTGCGTCCCCTTTTCTCCCTATCCTTCTTTCTTCCTCCAAGCAAGTCTAGGCCGACGGGGTGAACACCGACACCAGTCGCAAATCATGGGCCAGCCCTCCGCCGCGGCGTCCAACGCCGTCATTTACGTCACATATGCCCTCTTCCTGTATGAACCGGCAATGCCCTCCGACTCGGATGAGCAGAGTCCCCCTTCCCCTCTCCAAGACAATGCGCTTCTTTTCGTGCCGACACGACGCTGACCCATTGGACTTTTCCCCCACAGCATCTCCGGCACTGCCATTGCGTGGAAGTTCCGCAATCAGTCCAAGGGAGAGTTCCTCTCCGGTAACAGGACTCAGAAGGGTCAGGAACCCCCCCCTTCCCCCCTCCTCAGTTGACGGGCGTTGTGCACCTCGAGTACCGACCTCATTGCTGTTGCTGCAGACCCCTTATGAAACCACTCATGATACTCCCTCGAATTGAAAGGTACCATGACAACTAACACGTTACCTCCCCTCGCGCAGCCTTCCCTCTGGCCCTCAACTTCATCGCCTCTGGTGAGTGAAGGAGACGCGGCCCCAGGCCTGCGCTTTCTCAAGCCCCCCACCCCTTCCTACACCTTTTTCTCTTTTTCAAGGGGGGAAAGGAAAAGAAGAAGCGAGCGGCAGAACGGCACGAAAGCACACGAACGAGAAATGAAGCACATCCCGAAAAGGTGACGACGCACCCATGGCAGAAACGCCCGCCACAGCAGGACGCTCACCCACGTCGGGGCATGTCTCGAGTACCATGAGACGAGACCGAGGCTGGACCTCACCCGCTCGAAACTGACAAGGCAGGTTCGTAACCCAAGAAGAAATCAACAACAACTCCTCGCCCTCCTCAACCCTCCCCACCCAACACCCCCTTCGCCGTCCCGTTTCGGTTTCCGCGCCAGGCCGGAGTACCTCGCACGAGACCCGCTTCGGCCGGGGTGGGAGAACTCCCCCTCCCGTCTGTGGCCGGCCCCCGGAAACTGGACGGCGGATGGGTGCGGAGGGGAAAGGGGGACCACCGAGGATGCGGCTCACTACGGGCGCGGATTCGAAGCAGGGTTGCGCGCGCGCAATTCCTCCCTCTCTCTCCCCGTCTCTCGCGAGCAGAAGGAGAAGAGGAGATTCTCGCGCGCGCTCCCTTGCGGAGATGAAGCTGAGATTGTACCGTGATTACTCGATCAAGTTAATGCTTGCGTGGGAAACGTGCTACCGCTCCGAACCCCCCGCCTCTATCTCCCCTTCCCACCCGAATTCCTGCCGTGAATACTGACCTTCTCAACCCCTCCTTTCCCCCTCTTGCAGCACTCGGCTCCGGAATCCTCTTCTCCTATCCCGAGCTCGCCACCATCACGGGGGTCCAGGGCGTCATGGTGTACGCCCTCTCGTCGTCGCTCCCGCTGCTCATCTTCGCCTTCCTGGGCCCCATCATCCGCCGCAAGACGCCCGAGGGCTTCGTCCTGACGGCCTGGACGCGCCAGCGCTACGGCACCGCCGCCATGCTGTACCTCAGCTTCATGACCCTCGTCACCCTCTTCCTCTACATGGTCGCCGAGCTGTCCGCCATCGGCCAGGTCGTCAACGCCCTGACTAGCCTGGACGGCCTGCCCGTCATGATTGTGCAATGCGTCATCACCACCATCTACACCTGTACGGACCTCTCCCCCTGCGATTGTTCTTTGTCGCCTCTTCCGTTCTTTTTTTTTTTGTCCTTCTCTTTTTACTGACTCAAGACTTCTACCCAGCCATCGGCGGTTTCCGCATCTCCTTCATGACGGACAACCTCCAGGGGGCCATGGTCGTCTGCCTCATCATCATCGTCGGCGTCGCCATGGGCGTCAAGACCGAGATCGACCCCTCCCTGGTCGAGAGCTCCGGGCTGCTGAAGCCCACGCTGCTCGGCTGGCAGCTCCTCTACATCCTGCCCGTCTGCATCCTCACCAACGACTTCTTCCTCTCGGGCTTCTGGCTGCGCACCTTCGCCTCCAAGACGGACCGGGACCTGCGCGTCGGCGTCTCCGTCGCCGTCGCCGCCATCCTCTGCATCCTCGTCCTGGTCGGCGTCACCGGCCTCGTCGCCGCCTGGTCCGGCGCCCTGCCGCTCGACCAGGTCGCCGAGAGCGGCTCCGTCGCCTTCTTCCTGCTGCTGCAGCGCATGCCCGCCTGGGTCGTCGGCGTCGTCCTCGTCATGGTCTGCACCCTCTCCACCGCCGCCTTCGACAGCCTGCAGTCCTCCATGGTCTCGTCCGCCTCCAACGACCTGTTCCGCAACCGGCTCAACATCTGGTGGATCCGCGCCGCCGTCGTGCTCATCATCGTCCCCACCGTCGTCATCGCCCTCAAGGCCCCCTCCGTCCTGCAGATCTACCTCATCTCCGACCTCGTCTCCGCCGCCGTCATCCCCGTCCTCGTCTTCGGCCTCGCCGACCGCTTCCACTGGTGGCGCGGCTTCGAGGTCGTCGTCGGCGGCCTCGGCGGCATCTTCACCGTCTTCCTCTTCGGCCTCGCCTACTACGGCGGCGACGCCGCAAAGGCCGCCAACCTGCTCATCATCTCCGAGGGCCTCTACGCCGAGGACTGGAGCGCCTTCGGCGCCTTCGTCGCCGCCCCCGTCGGCAGCTTCCTGTGGGGCTTCGCCGCCCTGGCCTGCCGCCTCGCCTTCCAGTACGTCGCCGCCAGGCGGGCCGGCCGCCGCTTCGACGCCCTCGACCGCCCCCCCGCCGTCGCCCTCGCCCCCGACGCCGACGGAGCCCCTCGCTGCGTCGAGGGTGACGAGCACGAGGGCGCTGACGCTGTCGAGGTCGTCAAGCCCGCCGGGAAGTTCTTCTGAGGGCATCAAGTCCCCGGGTCGAGTCCCCGGATGGTTTTCGCTCTCACGAGCAACGGGAAACCCCCCCCCCCCGCCGACGGGAAGGAGGGGGGTGCTACTGGGATCTTCGGCGGCGCCCTGATGTGGACCGGGAAGATGCCATGTCAGACCTCGCATACAGGTTATACACGCGCACTCTATAAAGAGAAAAAAAGGGGAAAAGTTAATATTTCGCTTCGACATTAGGGGGGGATTTTTGACATTTTGTATTTGTGGTTGTAAGGAGTCTCTCTATTTGGCTCCTTTCCAACCAGGCCTTGTTCTATAGCCTGTTAATCAAACACGTATAATACATTCATTACATGCAAGCTTTTTCTGTTTTTCTTCCGGATCCTCGTACACCAGGTTTGTTTTTTGTCTCCCTGCCTTCATAGTCTCCCTGACGGCAAAGAAAAAAAAAACCCTTACAGACCTCCGCGCCTCTTGGCAAAGTCCTGCCTCTCCATCGCCTGGATGCTCTTCTCGTCCAGGCGCCAGCCCTCGAGGGTGGTGGCCTTTGTGTTGCCCCAGACGAGCCACTTCTTGGGGGCCCACGTCTTGGGGTCGAACTGCCTGCTCATGACAAAGTACTCGGTCTGGGACTGGACGCGCAGGCCGTCCCGGGCGGCCTGCTGGCCGGTGGCCCTGTCGACCCTGCCCAGCCTCTGGGAGCTGCTGATGGCGACGACGACCTGCTGGACGACGGGCCCCCTGCCGACGGGGGGCATGACGGCGACCTTGTGGCTGACGACGCGGGGGCGGGCGGTGTAGCGCAGCAGCTCCCAGGTGAGGCGGTCGCCGGAGCGGCGGCGCGAGATGGCGGCGGAGAGGGTCTCGTAGAGGCGCGGGGTGCAGATCTCGCGGAGGGCGTTCTTGTCGCCGGCGGCCATGGCCTCGCCGAGGCGCTGGTGCAGGGCCTTGGCCTCGGGGACGATCCGGGCGCGGCCGAGCCGGGCGCGCGGGCGGGTGGTCCAGGTCGGCATCGACGAGATCTTGGCGCCGAGGATGGTGAGGAGGTCCTTGAAGCGCTGCTTGACGCGGGCGACCGAGTACTCCCAGAGGGCGGCGGGCGACTTGTCGAGCTGGGAGAAGGGGAGGGGGACAAAGGTTCCTGTTGCGCGGCGGCGGCGGTGCGTCAGCGGCGGAAGGGGGGGTTCACGTTCTCGGGGTGTGCCTGTGCTAAAAGGGGAGGGATGTTCTCATGGGTCTCTCTCTCTCTCCCTCCTCTCCCTATCTGTATGAGGTGACGAACCTGGAAGCATTATGTGCGCCATGGCCATGGTCTGTTCGACCTCGCCGGCGCTGTAGCCTCTTTCCTTGAGGGCGGCCTCCTTGTTGATGCGCGAGCTCAGACGCAGGTCGGCCGGGTTCGCCTTGCCGGCGTAGCCCCTCGCGGCGGCGGGTATCCTCTTGGCCGCGGGAAGGGCTCTGGCCAAGGTCCGAGGCCGCATGGTGACGGCGGCGCCGAAGCCGAGTAGCGGCCTCGCGGTTCGATACATGGCGGGCGGGTTTCGTTCGTTTGTTGGTTCGTCCGTTCGTCGAGCTGCTTCTCTCGGTCGCGTGCGCGGGTGGCGGGTATACGGCCCTTTGGGTATCGTCCGGAACAAAGGTCTGCGCCACGGTTCCCAGGGGAGGGGGCGAAGAGCTCGGGGGAAGGGATGATCTGATCGAGCGGTCGGTCCTACTCGAGTCCCCGAAAGGAAGCTCTCGTCAAAAATTCCAATTGGGAAAAAAGACATGGTCCAAGCTTTCGGGGGGGGGGGGACACTTTTTTTTCAGGCATTGGACCCACCTTCCTCCACAGCGGCACAGCTCAACGCCACACCTTCTGTGTGGCTGAGAGCTATTCATCATCTATCTGTATTTGTACCAGTATGGCTGGTGCCTCATGCTCCCCTCATACCAATCAATCCCACTGTGTCATCTCCAAGAGTCGCACCGGTTCCCAAATGACGACGGACAGACGGACTGCGAGCTCCGCACTGCTTGCTACTCCTCGCCCAGGTCTCAAACTCGTCTCCACACGTTACGGATGGATACCTAGGTATCCATCATGTACAAGTAGTCGTTCGCCGGTGGACAAGGTCGCAATCAGATACCGGTAACATCACGTCAGTGGGTGAACCTGGAAGGCCCTGGGAAAAAAAACGGGCGTTCCGTCTCTCTCTCTCTCCTATCTTTTCTCTGGGCTAAACCGAACCTTGTTTTCCCTTTGGCTCGAGACCATTGGATTGATTGAAGGGTTTGAGCGTGCACTCTGTTAGCTCGTCAATCCAACGCACACATTTCGCTTTCGATAATCAATTGCGTGGCACGCGACCTTCCATTGACCATTGACCGGACCCCCTGCTCACCCATCCGTCTATCGATTCAGGGTTCACTCACTCCGCCTCTCGTCTGTCTGTCTGTCTGCCTTGCTTCCCCTCCCCCTCCCCTCTCTCTCTGTCTCGCTTCACCGACTTCGGTTTTGCTGCTGTTCCTTGCAAACAAGAAAACAACAACGACCCCGAGTCCTGCTCCCCCAAACCCAAGTCCACGAAAAGAAGAGGAAAAAAAAAAGAAGAAGAAGAAGAAAACAGAGAACCGAAAGGGAAAGAAGGAAGAAAAAGAAAGCACAAGGAGGAAGAAGACATCGCCCACCTATCCAAAGCCCAGGAGCACACGCCGAGACACGATAACTGAAAAGGCTCAAGCTGGCCCTCCACCCATCACTAGTCTCTCCGGACGCTTCCTCCTTTTCCAACCTTTGTCTCGCATCGACCTACCAACCTTATCCAGCTCGGTCGGGCCTAGAGACTGACTCCGACAAGGCCCTGACTTCGGACACCGGCACATTTGCAAAATAGCTTCCTCCCCCCTCTCGCCCCCTTCCTTCTCTCCCCTCGTCCCTCTTTCCACCTCGGCCATCTTCTTGGATCCTGATGCCGCCGCCGCCGCCCTCACTCGCATCACCGACGACCTCTCCACCATCCATGGCCGCGCGATCCGCCGCACAACCACCGCCTTACCTCGCAGCTTAGATGGCGCACGCCGCCTCCGACCACCTCCACCACCACCACCACCACCTACACGACGGCACCCCGATCCCCCAAAACGGCTACCCGCCGCCGCCGTCCCAGAACACCGACGGCAGCCTCCCCTCCTATCCGTCCCACGCCCCCGACATCGCCCTCTCCTCCTCCATCCTCGAGCCCCGCATCGCCGTCGTCCTCAATGTGCCCAAGCGCTGGCGCCCCTGGCTCTTCGCCTGCCGCCTGCTCTCTATCTTCCCCGCCATCTTCTGGGCCCTGCAGCCCGCCCTGACCCTGCTGGTCCAGATCATACCCGTCGCCGTGCCCGGCGGCAAGAAGACGGTCGAGGCCGCCGCCGCCGCCGGCGTAGGCGTCGCCGGGCTCGCCGGGGGCACCTGTCCGCCGGCCAACTGGCCCCCGGGCCACCCCGAGATACCCTTCCCGTGGACCGAGATGTCGCTGGGGCTTATGTGGGTAAGCATTTCTCGCCCAGCTCTTCCGTTCGGGCAAACCAAAAAGGGGAAAAGAAAAAAAAAACCACGAGGATAAATGCTGACGGGGTTTCGGCCGTGTTAGTGCGGAGCTTCCGCGTACCTTTCCTTCTTCTTCATAGACTGCCTAATGTCACGATGGTCAGTCTCTCTCTCTCTCTCTCTCTCTCTCCCTCGGTCCCGGCATTCCTAGAACGAGAGGGCTAACGCGAGCCAGGCTCATCAACTACACCCCGCAGGCGACAATCATCCGCCTCCTGACCATCAACTCCACCAACGCCTTCCTCACCGAGCGCATCCTGACCTTCTCCGGCGGCTTCGAGGACCCCAGGCTCCTCCTCCCGGGCTGGGTCACCATCGCGACGGTCAGTTTTTCTTTCATGTCTCCTCCCTGCCCAGTCGAAACTTTTACTTTCACGGCTCAGTCGACTGACCTTCCCCCCCCGGTAAAGACCCTCACGATAGCCTACCACATCACCCAGCGTAGCATCAACATCCAAAAGGAGACGTCGACGTCCATCAACATCTTTTCCATCGCCAGCTTCGTCAGCATGGTCTCCCTCCTCGCCCACCTGCACTACAACGGCTTCGACTACCCCCAGAAGCCCTTCGAGTCCCTCGCCCGCCTGATGTTCGAGCGCGCCATGCTGCCCCTGCTTCCGCCTTCGCATAGCGAGTTATAGCGATTGTATAGCTTTGTTATTTTTGTCATTTCACGTCTTGATTTTTTCCCCTTAGGTTTTTTTATCTTTTATTTTTTTAAACGTCTTACATACGAACGGAAGGAAGCGCAAGCCCGGAAGAGAGAGATAGAGAGAGAGAGAGAGAGACGGAGGCCTAGATAAAAAAAAAGCGAATGACATGAGAGCGAGAGCGAGAGCGAGAGGACCTTTGGCTGAATAGATTTTTTTCGATGTATGTAAATCCTGCTTTTGAGAAACATAGATACCCACAATCGAGTCCTGCCGCCTCCATTGTCCCCCCCCCCCCGCCTTCCTCCCTTTCTTCTCTTGCGTACGGCGCGGCCGTGGTAGATAAACCACCGGGATGCAAATATAACTAGAAGAAAAAAATTAGAAAGAAAAAAAAGGTCGAGTCAGTGCTTCGTGTTTTCTTTTTCTTTTCTTTTTTTTTAGTTTTGTTTGTCAGCCACCTTCCCGCCCCGCAAATGGTCTCCCAGTAAGCCACGGCGTTGTAGTCATCCTCGTAAACGATGTGGACCGTTGGGTTTGACGGGGTTTGGGGTTTTCTGCCGTCTACAACCTTGAGACGTTTGGCAACCGAACCTGGTTGGCACGAGGTACCAAGTGGTTATGTTATGTACCCGGGTAACTTCTTGGGCTGTTGTTGGACGACTGCTTCGCCAACCTTCACGGGCACTGTCACAGGCAAGACGGTCATGAGGAACAGAGTATGACGTGAGACGTCAATTACGTAGACTAATATCCCCGTACCACTCGGACCGTCAAATTAATGTACGGCAAGCCCTCTTCTGAGAAGGCTCGATATCTGCCCGTCTGTCTTCATCGTGCGTCGAAGCTGACGCAAGTCGCCCTAAACCCCCGACCGATAAAACACTCCCGCGTCGGTGGGAGGTATACCGTCCTACAACGTCGAATCGGGCGCCGACACTGAGCGGCGCGGGAGGAGCAGGGTGCTTGGTGCCCTGCTCCGTCCTCAAGCCCGGACGTCAACCACAGCCGGGGTTGGCTGCGGTCGGTAGGAACGGCGGCGACCTGCGGCGGGCTTAGAAACCGTGGACCTTGATGCCCTTGGTATCCAGCCCGAGACCCTCCTTCTTGTTGATGAGGAACTCTTGCACCACCTTGCGCTGGTCACCCTGGAGCTGGATGACCTCGCCCATCTCGCTGTCGGCTACGATGGTGCCATTGCAAGCTGGGAAGTGGGGTTAGTAATCCGGCGGCGTGTGGTTTGAGGGGCGGGGGGACCAGGACATACCGAACTGCTTCTTGATGACCTTTAGAATTTTCTTTTGGTCAAACTTCTTTGGAAGACCCTGAACGGTAGTCAGAGTCTTTCGGCCATTGCGCTCTGCAAGAATGAGACGTTAGCGTTTGTAGTGATGGGTTGTTGGGACTACGCGCAGGGCGCGCGGCCCGTGGCGGCTCGTGCGGCATTTGTCTGGGTCGAGGGTAAAGGGGGGCGAGGTGGTGACGTACGTTGAATCCGTATATGGATGTAGTTTTGAGACTGTTTGGTCTCTCCGGTATCTTCGTCGGCTTCGGCGAAGGGGTCTAGGAGCCAAACGACGGTCAGCATTCCAAGCATTCGCAACATGGCGGTCAAGGGCGAGAGGCGTCGTAACCCCGGTCTCGGTGCGGGCAGATAGCGCAGCATCGAGGCGACGGGACGTCCGCGTCGACGCAGAAGGACAGAGAAGGTCGGTTGGGTTCGGACGTACCGTAGGACTTGAGATTTTCAATTGACATAAACTCGTCTGTTGGGGGGTGACGTTGGGAAATGGGTTTGGTGATGGGGGAGCAGAGGATCAGCGACGGACGGCTTGCAAGAGCGGTCTCGCTGTGACGGGCGTCTTGTCGAGGTCTGGAGCGGATGTACGAGGAAGAGGAATAGATTCGGTTGCTTGCGCTGGTCGGTCGAGTGGTGGAGTGATGGTTCTGGCGGTGATATAGTGACGGGGTGGTGGCGAAGTGATGAGGTTGACGAAAGAGCTGCCGGTCTGGTTTTGTAGTGCACGTCGGAAGATTTATGGGGGGTTTATGGGGGGTGGGTGGGTTGGGTCTGCCGATCAATGACTGAGAGGAGAGATGACGGACTCGGTTGGGCCTGTGAGGCACGAGGGGCGGGCGGCTGGGCTCCTCCTTCCCTCAGTTCCCTGCAGCCGTATCCTATCTGGATACCTACCTTATCTGGTAGGTAGGTACATGGTGTGGGTACCTAACCCCCCACAGGCGGGCAAGTGGAAACGGAATTGCCGACACCTGTCCGACAGCTGGTCGGCCTCTGCCCCCTCTTCCCCCTCTCCCACTTCTGCCACCACTGCCACACTCGACTCACGAGTCACCACAGCACAGCACAGCACAGCCGATGCTGACCGGTCGTGACTGTTCATCTAGGAACTTTGTTTGGTTATTCGCTGCCCACCGATGACTCGTTCTCAACCGTCAAACGCGCTTCCTCAGGTTTGGGGGGGAATCCGCCCCAGCCGCTGCCACCCTCCCATCCCTTCGCTCGTCGCCTCGGAAACTTCTTTTCGTCTCGAGTCTTTGTACACTACCTACAGTTCGTACGGAGTGTACAAGCCGCCCAAGTCCGAGTCCGCCGTCACACCACGTAGGAGGAGTCACACCAGCCCGGTTCTCACTCCCCCAAGCCCGCTCCCATCACAAGCTCACGGCAGACTATGCCTGATTGCGGTCTAGCCGCATGAGATAAGAACCAGCCCAAAAAAAAAAAACAAGAAGAAAAACAATGTGATTCATACTTCGCATCTCGGTATCCTGCGCTACCCGTCCCCTAGGGTACTGTGGCACCGCCCGCTAGGAGCGCCTCTTATCAGAAGACCGGCGCCCCCATTTACCTCCGACCACTTTTGGGCTGAGACATGACCAATGCTAGGTAAATCATCTGACAGGAACTCGACGAAGCAAAAGACGCACATGGTTGCCCGTCCAGCGTTTCGGTTCATCTACGCAAGACATGCTCTCTCGCAATCGGCCCATCGCCACCTGCCACCAGCCGGCGCGGGTTGTCCCACTCGAGACTCGGGGTGCGTGCATATCCATCCCGTATGCAGTCCTCGACAGCCCTACGACTTTCCCCCGGATGCGGCGTCCACAACACGTCACCTCTGTCGTCCATCATCATCAATCCAGTTCGGGCACGGGCAAGTGGTCGACGAGCTTCAGGTGCGTCAGCCCCAGCTTCTCCAGCGCCTCGACGGCGTTCCGGTCGCGCAGCTCCTCCGTCTCCTTCTGCGAGACCAGCACAAAGTCCTGCCGCAGCAGCCAGCCGCCCTCCTTGACCTTGTAATCGTCCGCTGTCGCCTTGTCCACCTTGTCCAGGTCCACCACGAGGCTCTTCTTGACCCCGAACACGGCGTCCGATTTCTCGTACGGGTCTCCCCGGAGGTAGAGCGCGCTGGTTCGAGTTCGTTAGCCCGGGATGTCTACGGGTCGTATCCATCCAAGGGGGGGGAAACATACGTGATCAAGTGGTCCCAGCCCTGCTTTTCGAACATGAAGTGCAGGTGCGCCGGCCGCCAGCAGTGACGTCCCAGCCGCTCCAGGAGCTTGCCGACCGGCCCGTCGTGGGGGATCGGGTAGCTCACGGGCTTGATGGCCTGGAAGAAGAAGCGGCCGTCGTGGTCCGAGACCATGACGCAGCGCTCGCTCGCTTCCGTCCTCCCCTCGTGCTGCACGTCGTAGTGGCCGCTGCTGTCCGTCTCCCAGATGTCGATCTTGACCCCGGGGATGGGGTTGCCCTGCCGGTCCTTGACGGTGCAGATGACCAGCAGCGGCTCGCCCTCTGGGTCGCCCGACATGCTCGCGCCATTGGGAAGAGTCGGTGCGTCGTGCGTGTGGAAGGGGCCCAGGACGGAGCCCTCGGTCGAGTCGGGCGGCTTCGGGTGGTTGATGCTGTCGACCAGCAGCGACAGCCCCAGGATATCGGAGAGGAGGATGAATTCCTGGAAAAAAAAATTTGTCAGCGGCTCTTGACGTCTTTCGATGGCTCCCATGGTGACGGTTTGTGTGGTGGTGCAACTTACATGGCGCACGTCGCTGCTGATCTGGCCGCAGGCGACGAGGAAGTTGAGGGCGGCCATCCACTCGTCGGTGCTTAGCCGCGTCTCCCGCGCAAAGTCGTGAAGGTGGGTGACCAGCCGCTCCATAAGGTATTTGAGGCGCGCATCGTTGCTCTGCGAGTTGATGCGGACCGTGTTGGGCGTGATGTTGTCGATGGTGAGGTCGAGAAGTTCGGGGGTATTGTTGGCGGCCATGTTTGCTGACGTCCCGATTGCGAGTGATTTTTCCTTTTCTCTCTCTCTCTCTCTCTCTCTCTCTCTCTCTCTCTCTCTCTCTCTTTTCACCGTCTTCTCGCTCGCCAAACACTCAAAGAGAAGCGTCTTTTGAGGACAAGTTCTTGGACTCGTCTGCTTTTTAAACAAAAGCCCCAAACGTCACTGCCGGGTGTTGCTTCCTGAGGAGGGGTGTGCAGGCAGACAGACCAGACCCTCTTTATATAATGCTCTGTAATCACCGACCTCCAAGTGGGTTTGGTTATGTTACAGCGTTGAGTCGGGCGTCACTCCGGCCAGGGAGCGTAGTGTACACGTTCAAACAAATGATGGGCCTCTCAAAATCCCCCGGAATTACAACAGGCGATGATGGTACATTCATAGCTACCCCTCAACCCTCCTCCCCCTCCCCCTCCCTCA
The DNA here is from genome assembly GCA_016618095.1 of Colletotrichum echinochloae. Classification (NCBI taxonomy): domain Eukaryota; kingdom Fungi; phylum Ascomycota; class Sordariomycetes; order Glomerellales; family Glomerellaceae; genus Colletotrichum; species Colletotrichum echinochloae. The sequence continues at coordinate 2,656,532 of JADEZT010000010.1, forward strand.
CTGTGGGGTTTCTAGCGCCAAACAAGGGTCCACTTATACGAGTACAGATAATAGGGCGAGGAATATCCTGGTTCAAGCGTCACCGTGGTATTTGTGTTCGGCACTTACGAGGACGAATAGAGGGGTCTCTTTCGGTTCTCCTTTTTTTCTTTTTCTTTCGCCCTTCTCCCTGCTCATCGGCGGCCTTCCAGTCGGGTCCGGTCGACGGGGATGATGGAAGCGGTGATAGATTTAAATGGATGACGTTGCCGGATAGGTGGTGTCTAAATCTACGCATCTCTCCCAAGGGGAAGGGATGAGGCCAGGACGTGGAATTTATCTCTGTCCTTCGATAGCCATATACTGGATACTATCTAGGTACCTACCTTAGGTACCTAGGTAGGTAGGTACCGATATACCGGTATATCACTGCGCCAAAGGCCGGGGTTCGGCCCCCCTCTCCGTGGTGGGGGGGCCGCTTTGCCCCGATGGCAAGATCCGCATCCGCAGTCAACAGCCGGCTTAGAAGCCCGGGGGGGGGTTCGCACAATTTGACCCGACGGTGACGGAAGCACACCCATCCAGCTCAAACCAACGAACCAATCAATACGATGCGATCGAGAAGGCATCCGGGTCATGAACAGCAACGCGAAAGAAGTGGAGAGGGGAGATGCGCCCCCCCCCTCCCCCTCTTCCGGACGGGCTGGAGAGGAGAGGATATGCGGCAAAGCACGGGGCTCTTGACAACCTAATCCTTCGTCTTGACTCTTCCCCCAGTTTGCTTGATTCATGCCAGCCACCGGGACCCTGCATGATGGCCCTTTTTTTTTTTCTTTCTCAAGTTGCCGCAAGGTTCACGGACCGATCTTCCTCGTCAAGCACCTTGCCGCAAACGGGGAGGGTGCCACGATTCCACGACGACCACGCCCGCAGGGGAGTTCCCGCCGTCCGAAGCTTCCCTGCTACTTTTCATGCGGCCAAAAAAGTTGACGATCTGCCGCAGCCCAAGTGGCCAACCAAGGTGCCATTGGGATGAAGTTCTCTCTCCTCCTCCTCCTCCTCCTCTTCCCCCCCTTAGAGTAACCCGCCCTGTCCCCCCCACCTTGCGACCTCTGCCTTATCACCTTACCTCAACCCGTGTGTGGGGCCGCAGCCTCTTCCCACCTCTCTAATCTCTCCCCACTTCCATCGATGCTGATGCATCTCGACGTTGACAACCTCAGAAACTCCAGCAACGAACGAGATGGCTGCCACTGTCCCACCGTTGGTACGTCGGCCGAGAGTTGCCCTCGCACTGCTTTGCTCCGGTCCCTCTTAACCCGGGCTGACAGGCTTTTTCCCATCAGGAGCCCGACACATTTGATTCCGATTCGGCCATCTCGGCGGTAAGTTCGCCCTCTCTCTCACACACTCTCCCTCTCTCCCCCCCAAGCGGCCCACCAACGCAGTTGCGCGTCAGCATTTCATGTCCCGACTGCGTCTCTTCCGAGTGTAACCGCCAACGTTGACGATTTTGGGGGGGGTTTTTGGTTGCTTCGCAGGTCGCCAACATCAGCACCGACTCACCTACGCCAAGCGTCGTGACGTTTGAGGAGGAGAATGGCAGAACTTACCATTCCATGAGCTCCGGAAGTGAGTCGCCAAAAACAAAAAAAGAAGAAAAGAAAAAAAGAAAACCCCCTTTTTTGGCTTGTTGCGTCCCCAAACTGACAAACATCCGCCAGAGTACCCGTTTCCCAATGACACTATCGAACAAGAGCGCCTCGGTGAGTTTGGTCGAGAAGCCTGCATGCAGTAAGTAGTAGCGCCTCGGGACTGACCGTCTTGGCAAAACGGCAAACAGCCCTGCAGCATCAGATCTGGGACGTCACCCTGAACCACAGACTCTGCTTGTGTCCCAAGAACTACGGGAGGGCCAAGAACGTGCTCGACGCCGGCACCGGCACCGGGCTCTGGGCGATTGACTACGGTGGGTTATCACGAGCAACTCACGAGTTCTTGAGGGCTGTTGTTTGATTGACAGTCGTTGTAGCCGACGCACACCCCGAAGCCAAGGTCTGTCGTCGCGCCCATTCTTTCTGTCTCTCAACCAGCATCAAACCCACTGACACAGTGTGCTGCCAATAGGTAACCGGCGTTGACCTTAGCAGCATACAACCGAAATGGTGGCGTCCTCCTCCTCCTTCTACCTGGGTAGCCCACGATACCAAAAAAGCCAACCCCTTGCTGACTCTTGGCTAATCAAGGATCCCTCCGAACCTGAGCTGGGAAATGGACGATCTCGAGATGGAATGGACGTGGCCCCAGCGCTTCGATTTCATCTTTGCCCGTATGCTGGTCGGTAGTCTCTGCGACTACCAAGATTTTGTGAATAAAGCCTTTGAGTAAGGACACCGAGAGGGAAGAGGGAAAAAGAAAAGAAAAAGAAGGAAAAAAAACAAGAAAGGCCCCGTTCCCTTGTCTGCGCCTCTGGCTGACTCTCTTGTTTCTTTTTACCCTTTCCCAGCAACCTCGAACCGGGCGGCTACCTCGAGATGCAAGACATCTGCCTCCCCTACCGCTGCGACGACGGCACCCTGACCAACGACAGCCCCATCAAGCGGCTGTCGGACCTCTTCCTCACGGCGGGCAAGGTGACGGGCCGCCGCATGGACCTGGCCTGGACCTACGCCTCCCTCATGCGCAACGCCGGCTTCGTCGACGTCGTCGAGACGCAGTACAAGTGGCCCATCAACGGCTGGCCCCGCGACCCCCACTACAAGACCCTCGGCGTCCTGACCCAGCACAACCTCGACCACGGCCTCGAGGGGCTCACCCTCGGCCTGGCCACCCGCAACCTCGGCTGGACCAGGCAGGAGACGCTCCTCTTCTGCTCCGAGGTGAGGAAGGCCCTCAAGAGCCACAGCGTCCACGCCTACGGCCAAATGTGAGTGCTTATCCCTCCATCTCTCCCCCTCTCTCCACCAACGAAACCCCGAGGTGGCCTTGCTTGCCGACATGGATGCTAACGCTCTCTCTCCCCCCCCCTCCCTCTCACGCAGACACGTCATTTACGGGAGGAAACCGGAAAACACAACTCACCGTGCCCAAGGACACAACGGTGTCTCGTCGGGTATCCATTAGTCGTTGGAGTCGAGGACATGCCTGGGAACTGGATATGCGGATTTTGGTGGGTGGTAACAACATCATTGTCTTTCCGGCGTTTCGGTCAGAGACAAGCCACGGTGGGTTTCCCTTTGCTTTTCTCTTGTTGATGTAAACGACAAGTTTGATACATGGGCATTGCGGTACGGAACGGGGGAATAGAAGGTTAGACAAAAAGAAAACTGAAATAAAAAAATAAAAAAAATAAAAAATAAAAAGAGAGAAAGAGACCGTAGACGTACAGTGTATATGATATTGTCATCATTGTCGCAAGCACGCGATGCACCCATCTCATCTCGTCCCACAATTCATCAAGAGATCACACTTCCATATTCCCTACTTTAGCTACCTAGCGGAAACATTTACACTTCTTTTTCCAGCAGATAGCGGTACAAGGGAAGCAGGGTTGGGCATGGTATTGAGACGTCTCGGTCCTCCAATCCATCCCATTCACACAGACATGGTCCAGATGAGAAATAACGAACGAGAGCGGATTTGGGAATCGCCGTTCCCGATTTGTGGCCAGATGGTCCCTTCAAAAGCAAAGTAAGCTGTGTTGTGATAGCAAAGAAATCTCCAGACGTGTCTTCGGCGACGCTGCCACCTGTTACTCTTCTCTTTTTGGACGCCCAAACGATCAGACCGTATTAGCCTTTCGGGCCTTTGCGCTTCGAGAGAGGCTCTCCACCCGTCTTTGGCTCGAGCTTGTCGTGAGGGCGGAAGATTGGGCCAAGGCCTCCCCACGGGTATGCTGTGTTGGACGGCAGCGGGGCATCGGTGATGGTGGTGGTGGGTGTGCCGAACACAAAGCTGCTTTCAGAGGAAAGCCGGGTGTCTCCTCCGCTGGGGTCGCCCAATCGCCTCGTCGTCGATGTAATGAAAGTGGTGGCACGGTCAAGATTGGAAGATGTTCCTGTGAGTATTTAGGATTCTGATCAACGATGACGAGCAATTGACTTACGGTTGGTCAAGACCCGGGAGGTCCACGTGCTTGTGAACCCAGCTGTCGGGATATTCGAAGTGAAGTTCTGCCACCTCGACGTGCACGAAGTTCTGGGCAGAATAACTGTGGTGTTTATAGAAAAGGGTGGGTAGGCCACTGTTGGATTAGCGCTTGCGGTGGCAGTGGTGACGAGAACGCTCCGAGTGACAATTTGAGTGACAGTGCCGTTGGTGACTGTGATGGTGTGACAGGGCGAGGAGGCACCGGCTGGGAAGCCCGTAGAGTTGGTAATGGCTGGTGCGTCTGAGATGGTGATCGTCGGAAACGACGATGTGCGCGAGTCGCTGGTAGACGAGGGAATTATGGACGCAGACATAGACGTCCTCGAGAGAGTGGACAATGAGGCGGTTCCAGAAGAGGGCTGGGCAACCACAGACGAGTTGGAAGGTGGAGGCGTAGTTACAGGTAATATGGACAATGAAGAAGACATGGTTCCTGATATAGACCAGGTGAGATGAGTTGCGGGTACTGAGCCAGAGATGGTGGTCGAATTGAGAAACGGAGGCAATGAGAAGGGAGAGCCTGATGCCGAGCTTGACGTGCTCGTTGCAACGCCACTGGGGATGGTTATGTTCGACAAGGTTGTCACAAATACTGTGCCGGACTGACCTGCCGGAGTGCTAGTGGCAGAAGAAACATATGGAGAAGTCGTATTCGGCCACTGGCCCCAAGTCGAGCTCAAGAGCGTAGGGTTCACAGACGGGCCACCTGTGCCAGAAAGTGTTACTGTAGCTCCTGTTCCAGTGAACGTACCACTGGGCCCCGGAGCAACGGTGCTGTTGGTGATTGAGAATGACAGTGAGATGCCCGAAGAGACACTTGTGGTGGTTTCGGCGACGCTGTCGTTGGCCCTCGTTGTCAACGTGGGGATGAGGGGACCTGCTGTAGTTCCAGAAATCAAGGTGACGGTAACGTTGCCAGTCGGACCTGGGACCACAGTGACGTTTTCTGTTGGTAATGGGGGTGCCGTTGTTACAAAAGAACCGCTCAAGGTTTCTGCAGGCTCACTGGTTTGAAATAAGGTCCCCGAAGTAGTGTTTGATACCTCAGTGCCACCTGCTGTTGGACCAGATACCAGGGTAGAGTTAGTAGTTGGGTATGGCGGGAACGTGGTGGGTACACCCGTAATTGTCGAGACCAGGGTGATGACGCTACCGGAGATGGTAGCGGTCGCGTTGTGTGTGGCTACAAGAGGCGATGTTGAGCTCGCAGTTGGTAAAGGAGGCGGGCTGGTTGATGTGAAGGTCACAATGGTACTGGCTGTCATGACGTCGGTGCCCATGAGCACAGTGGAAAGAGATATCCTTGAAGTTACGACCCCTGTGGAACCAGGTATCAGGGTCGAGTTTCCAGTAGGAAAGGGTGGCACCAGGGTCACGGAGGGCCGGGTGGATGTCAGGGACCAGGTGCTAACTTCAGTAGTCTGCAGAACCGTGCTGTTGGTGCTCGATGACGGTCTTTCGGTGGTGTTTACCTTTAACGTTGAGGTAGCATTCGGTGGCCACAGCGTGATCGTTGCACCTCCGCTCACAGTGGCTATAGACGCGGTCAGGGTGCCAGTCAGCGTGCGGGAAAAGGTCGTATTCCAAGGGAACGAAGCCGTCAGGGATGAGGTGATGACGGGAATTGAGACGGTTCCGGTGATGGAGGCTACTGTGGAGTTGAGTGTAGCCCAAGGCGGTATATCAGAGCTGGAAATCGAATACTGAGTCCCTGATGTTACAATACCCGTCGACAGGGGAGTTGATATGGTGCCCGTGGCCCAAATCAAGGCTGTGGAGTTAGAGGCCGGCCAAGGGGAGACACTGGCGGAAGTTCGCGTTACGGTAGACACCCTTGCCGAAGTTTCTGGGTCGCTTCCGTCGCTGGTTCTCGTCCAAGTGGCATTATCAGTTGTACTCCATGTTGAGTTGGGCAGTTGTGGAGGAGTAGGCCAGGCGACGGAAGCACTTGTGGGAGGTGGATTCCAGGTGTTGTTCCATGTTGACATGGAAACTACTGTGCTCCCTGTCAACGAACCTGAAGCGCCACTTGTAGATGTAGTTGGCAGAGTTGAATTCCAGGGAGTTGTGAGACCCGTGCTGCTGGCGATAGGGGGAGCTGGACGCCCAGCAAAGGAAGTGGCATTTAACGTAGCAGACGGGACTGCGCCGCTAGAGGTGTTGACTGCCGAGGAAGAAGGCCCCGTTATGGTTGGAGCCTCGCTAATAGAAACAATGGTTCCAGAGGGCCACAATGTGGAGTTGGCAGTAAACGGCGGCACAGAGGTAGCGACAATGCTTGTTTGAGTGATGGGACCTGTACCCGAGATGATGAAAGTCGACGCTGAAGTGCTGGATATCCTGGGAGCAGAGAGTGTACTGGTTGTATTACCAGGGCTCGGCGGTGAGGTAGGAAATGAAATACTTGATAAGGAAGAACCAGTATCAGTAATGGGGCTGGAGATTCTGGTCACCGTTAGGTTGTGAATAGATGAGTTGAGAGCGGGCCAGGACATTGTGCCTCCAGTTCCCAAGATGGTTGAAAAGGTTCCACTCGAGGGGATGCTAGTGATTATGCCTGACGTTGGCCATGGCGAGCTTGCTATTCCGGTCGGCGATGAGGTGACAGGCCCTGTTCCGAAAATCGTCGACACAAATATTGTCCCTTCATTTGTAACAATGACAGTTGCGTTCGGCAACGGGAACGGCGTAGTCGTCTGTGAAGACTGCACCATGATTGATGAGTTTGTGGATGCTCGCTGCGTGCTGGAAACACCTGGGTCCTGCGATTCTGTGGTGGTAGTGGGTGGGACAGTACTTGCGAATGTCGTCCGTCTGTCAGTTGCAGTGACATTCATCCAGGTGGATGAGGCGAGTGTTGCAATCAAAGACGTCGCTGAGCCCGTGCCTACGGTCAACGATACCGTACTGTCGCTTGGTCTGGGAGAGCTGGATGGTGACGGCGCTGGAAAAGGTACGCTGAGTGAGGACAAAGTCAGCGTCCCATTCCTACTCGGGACAGCAGTTGCAGTTCCAGTAACCGTGAAAGTCGTACTGAGGGCGGTGGTGGTTCGAATCGATTGGTTTAGTGATGCGCTAAAACTACTCAACGTCACTAATGTATCTGTTGTACCCGACAGCGTAGCAAAGGATGTCTGGGTGGACTGAATCGGCGCAGTCGGCATGGTCGAGTTCCATGTTGGCCATGGGGTTTCCACGGGTTGCGTCAATGTTGCATAATGACTGCTTGGGGAAGGCACGGTAGTACTTGTCGACTGGACCGAGCTTGACGTGGTTGAATATGACGAGATGGTACTATCTGATGATTCTGTCGACGGGAGATAGGGGACGTCCGTATCAGTGACAGAAGCAAGGGTGCCAGATTCGTCGTCCACAGTGGATGTAGACGGAACCGCTTCGAAAGAAGTCGTGAAGTCGAGGCTTTCCGAAATGGCAGTGGAATCGGAACGGGTTGCAGTAACCGCAGGCATAGAGGTGACAACACTGTCAGAAAGAGTGGCTGTTGTGCTGGCAGAGACGGCTGAGCCGAATGAGGCGGAAACAGACACGCCAGAAGTTTCGGTAATGCTAGCGGCCGAGCTGGTTTCGTTGTAAGACGCTGCATGACATTAGTATAAGCGCACTAACCAAGGGACCGACCAACTAACCATTGCTGCTGGAGGAAAGAGAGATCACCGTTGAAGAGGACGACGAGTCGGCATAGGTGGTCGGAGCAGGCGGGGCAGGATACGAGTAGCCATAGTCGTAGCTGACGAAGCCGTCGGGGTCTTGTGGGCTTCTCACAATATACCTGAGCTTGAGAGAAGCAGCGACGTGCTGGGTTCCAGCTTGCCGCCCAGGGTTGCCGGGCTTCTCGTCGGCTGCAACAGGGCTGTTAAACAACAACAGCGCAACGACCGACAAGACGGCGGCGGCAAGAGTCGAGGTCCGCATCCTGCAAGCTGGCCCCAGGAACAGGAAAAGCCAAACGAAGGAAGAGCAGTCTACGTGATAGAAATTGTCGATAAGCAGCTGGCCTTGGCCTGTTAGTCGTTCCGATGGTCACGGTGATTAGAGAAGAGAACCACCATAAGAATTGTGAGAGAGATTGTCAAGTGAATGAATCGACGTCTCTGCTTCAATAATAAAACGAAGGTGAACCTGGATATCCGAGATCAAACGATCAAAGGAGTTGAAGGGAAAGAGAAACAGAAGAAGGGGGACGAAGAGAAGGGAAAGAGAAGGCAGGTGGGGTGGGAAAGGAGGGCGATGATTTTGTGCCTGAGGGCCCGGAGCAAAAGGAAGGAGCAGATAAGAAAGTACCTACCTTGCACTCACTCTCTCGACATCAGCAGGCAAGTAGGTGCCTTCCATACCTAGGTAGGTAGGTAGTTCCCTCCTTCATTTCCTTCCTGAAGAGGCGCTGTGCTCTCGTCCCTCTCCGCCCTTCGATTTCCGGATTGGTGGCACATCCGTGCGGGTTTTCATGTCTTCCCAAGCTCCCCCTCTTCCAGCTGCAAGTGGCAACGTTCAGGAAGTCGGCATTATGCTTTAGAGGGGGGGACAAGTGGCTCAATTTCCACTTGGGATGTCGGAGGCAGACGCAAACAGCGGCCAGTCACTGTGCATCTTGGACTAGGACACACGTCGTGAGGTTTGCTCGAATATCACCATCCACAACGTAACGTGCTGACAGGCACAGGACGGGACGTTGTCCCGCAGAGTCACACTCGCGGAAGCACATTGGGGACAGGAAAGGCACCCGGCACAGCTGCCGAACGATGCTCGGCTGAGCTTTCCGAACAGTGCATCGAGTGCTTCCTTGCTTGCCTCGTGTCTTTGGGAGGTCGTCGCCGGAGGGGACGGCCGGGAATCATATGTAGAAGTCGAGCGACCCTTGACAGGACACCATGCAGATACCCGTGTGCCTCGAAACAAGATTGCCTGTTCCTGGGATACGTCGTACAATCCCATGACATGCTCGGTGTAGATGAACTCGGATTGTCTTGTCCTACTCCCTGGGCCGTGTCAGGCGTAGACGAACCTCGCTTGGATAATCAAGTGGACTGCTTTGACGCAGCAGCACATGTTAGCTTTGATGTTGACGTGGATGAGCAAGCATTTCTCAACGGCGAGACGTTGACGGATTAGCTGGGCTCGGCATGCCATCACAGTAGACGAGGCTATATCACCCCAGACATTGAGGCAAGACGCGACTGCCAAATTCAGTGCTTCAAAGGCGATCAACATTCAAATACGTCGGGCCAGTGATACTTAGTATGTTGTGGATTCATCATGTAATCGTTGTAAAGGACACTCCCAATATCCCTCGAGTCATAGTCTTTCGATTCACAAAGTGAGTGACCGTATTATTTACGAAGTCCTCCACTAATCGTGCATTTTTGTCTTGTTTTCAATAGAGCTCTCGCCGACAATATGACACAAGACTTATTGTCGCTGTCAAGATGTAGTGGCACCGGCTTCATACGAGAAGAGGGGTCGGTACATCCCAAAGCCAAGTGGCTCCTATCCGGAAGCGGGTAGATTCGGCTCCGTGCTGCTGTGTGCCGTCATTTACTCGGCTTTCTTGGCCGTCTCACGAAGCGTCGGGGCTGTTCCGTCGGTCATGGACGTATTCTTGGCCTCAATGTCAGCTGCCCACAACGCAGCACCAACTGTAGTAAGAAGTTAGTCGTTGCTCCGAATTTGAAGTCTGCCATACGTACCGGCGTTTGTGAAGGTGAATATGACGCTGGCCAAAGGGACCATTTCGAGGGCAGTCGCGACCAGACCGAACCTATGTTAAGAGTCAGTTGCAGGCACAAAATACGCGAGGGATGAACCTCAACGTACGCGGAGTAGGGTCCAGAGTGCTTCTGGAGCCACTCTGCCCTTCTCGAGGATGACCAGTTCTTGAGTTGAAAGTACTAGGTTGATGGTTAGATGAGTAACATGATACTAGGGAACAGGGACATACGCGTCCGTGAACGGCTTGGCCTCGACTGCGAGCTGTCACAAAATTAGTATCGACTCATACTACGGGCATCTCTAATGGCTTACCCTGCAAAGCGATGAAGATGGCAGTTCCCACAACGGGGATAAAGTTCAAGGGCAGGTAGATGAGGTATCGAATCAGAGCCTTGGGACTGTATTTCTCAAAAGGGCTCTTGAGGAGCTTGCCCAGCTTTTGCATAGGGTCGGATCCTGAGCCAACCTGCCTGCCCTCCTTGACAATGCCGTCCTCGCCTCTGAGAAGGAGAGTGCCGTCAAAGGTGTCGAGGATGGCTTCCTGGAGCAGATAGGATCTCGATATGAAGTTAATGATGGCGGAGCTCTCGTTCAGAATCAACAGGACGGTGGTGAAGACAGCCAGCGGGCCGTTGACGAAGACGAGCAGGGCGAGCTGTGGAACGTAGGTGAAGACGAACATGCCGGTGACGACACCGGCCGACAGCAGCAGGTAGGACCCGATGCGCGAAAGAAGGGGCTTCCAAAGCGTTCGGTGGGTTGCGAAGTAGACGATACCCTTGATGGGGTACAGGTAGGCCTTGCTCCTGGCAGCATCGGTGACCAGGAGTCTAGCCTTGTCATAGTCCTCAGCTCTGTTGCACCACAGTCAGCTCAAATGCGCAAAAGAGTAGCATGGGGTGCGAGCGAGCGCGTACAGGACTTCCTGGGCCTTGGCATGAACGGAATCAACGACCCTGTTTCTGGCGCCGGAGCGGGAGGACTGTCCCTCAGAAACCGTTCGCTCGTCAGACATTGCGGGCGATAGTTCGTAGGGGGCTTCGTCTAGAGGATGCGGATATGCCTTTCAACGGGTGTAGAATCGCGAGGTGGAATGAGGGAAAAGAAGAGGGGAAAACCTGGAAAAAGAGCTATGGCGTGGCGTGGCTTGCTCGAGGCGAGCGCTTGCCTATTTATTCGGCGCCAATGATCGTGATCTGACAATTGCGTACCTGCTGGAGAGCTACCACCTAGGTAGCTAAAGCTCCCTGGCATGCTCTGGTGATGGCTGTATGACGTAGGTAGTTATGTGGCTGGAGCTTGATGGTTCTTAGCGCCTGCATGCGGTGTGGCTTGAGCTCGGACCACCGCGCTTACCCAATAAAGCAAGGGATATGCCGCGAGAGGAAGGAACATGGCTCAATCGGCCAATATTCGTGCTGATCTCGATTATACGTTATTAGATACATAGGGCAACTCTCAGTTCTGTTCTATTATGTTCGAAGTTTCGCATCGTTCCTTATGTACCAAGTAGGCTCACGTATGCATGTATGTACTTAATCTTTTTCTGTTGAATTTTACATATAAACGATAGTACAAGCGCTTCTGATATTGTCATGAGAACTGACCTACCTACTCGTTCATTTACTGCCGACCGACACCGCTTTCCCGAACGATATCGTGTCTTAATTGAGCCATATCTAGGAACAAGCTGTTCTGAATTCACCTAGATAGAACAAGCCACTTTCAACTATATGAATTGCCCCCTGAGAGATCCTGATTCGTGATAGATATAAAATCCGGTTTCTAGCCTTAGCGGTACGATCTGAAGCATTGCACATATTCAGGGGCTGAACCACTTGCTCTCTGAACTGCTGGACCCAGAGCAACTCCTCACACATCTTGTCATCTGGGAGGCTGTCTTGGGAACCCTGAGTGCATTATAGATTGTTCTACAGATATAGAGCCTAGAGGGGAGAGTGACCAATGGTTCTCAATTGACGCCGACACAGAAACTTTATCCCGGCTTAGCGGATAAATTTGCGCTTCTTGTTCCGACGAGTGCCAGTACCATCAAGAAAGGCACGTCATTTCCTAGCATCTCAAAAAACACGGTTTCAAAGTCGAGTAGTCGTTGTATTCGACGTGGTGTTCAGGTATTGGTCGGTGGTGGCGGCATGGACATGCCGTCATAGGCGTTGACCAGCCGGCTCCGACATTTAGACACCGAAGCGGAACTCCCTGAACTTCTTCTGGTAGTAAAACGTCGACAGCGCGCCAGCGACACTGAGGCCGATGGCCGGGCGTGACTTGGCCTGCGTGGCAATCATCCTCTGAGCGCCGGCTCCCAGTAGGAGGACACTGCTACCCAACGCAAGCTCGGCGCCGTAGTCTTTGTTCTTCTTTAGGAGATATCCTTGAATTGCCGTCAGCGTGGCTCTCTACGCGACAAAACGTGGGGGCGGGAGAGCCGGACCTGCGCAGGCGAAGCTGGCGCCGAGAGTCAGGCCCGCAATGAGCGACGGCTTGGAACGCGTGCGGTAGAAGCCGAAGGTGCCGCCGCCGGCCACTGCAGTCGAAGCGCCGGGAGCAAGGTAAGCATGGATACGATACAAGATAGGTCTTCGGGGCGTCGAGACTTACACAGGCCTGCCAATGTGAATGCCGGATGCTCAGCCATGAGAGTTGCGTTTGCTCAATGTGTAATAGTGACGGTCGAAATAAACACAAGGTTAACTCGAATGGTGAGCGCGTCAAGATTCGTAATCCAGGTCAGTCCACTAAATTAGGTACCTAGTCTTGGTACGAAGGAGGCAATTAGGTAAGCAGATAAGTAGTTAAGTGGGGCTGAATCATGCTCCTTCTTGGTCCCGGGAATACGACCAACACCTAACGAAGTTCACGAGATATCACTACGACGCTCTAACGCCAGCGATTAACCATGAGCAAGATTGGTTGTATATCATGGGATTAAGATAGGACTGTCAACCACCTTACAGCCTACCCTTGCTGTCACCTTGCAGTTTATTGGGCCAGGGAAGCCAACAATGCATGTGGCTGATCGCACCATGAGGCGAGAGATGATAGGCTCCTTGCCGCCTGTTGGGCTGACTGGGAGGCGCAGCAGATTCTGCGCTGTGAAGGCATACATTGCTTCCAGTCCTCTCCGTAACTGTCGGAAAATCTTTTGCTCGCAGCTTCGTTCTCTACCGCTGCCCAGCCCTCAATGGAAGTGGGCGCAAGTCTCGTCGCCTTCATCGCCTTCGGGCTCACATCCATCAAAACCTTCATAATTTCGTTACAAGCATCAAAGATGGGTCACAGGGGTTGCATGATCTCGCAAGAGCGCTCGAACGCCTCCTCGCGGCATGCGAGCGAACTCAGGCTCTTCAGGACTTACCCGGCGTCCTGGAGTCCAGCCCTTCTTTGCGAAAGCAGCTAAAGGAATGTAACGAAGACCTCGATAGGTTCAGCAAGGGCCTTTTTAAGATGCAGGTACAGCCAGACGACAGGCTGCTCAGTAATATATGGAAGAAAGCCAAGATGCCACTCGGCGAGGACGAAATCAGGGACATGCTAGGTATCTTTTCGGGGCATGTACAAAACTTCACGCATGAGATCGGTATTCTAGATTTGTAAGTTAATGCATGTTCTAAGGCTCAAACTACAGCCGGCTAATGAGTCGCAGCCGAATCTCGCAAAGCAACTCATCTGGAATCTCGCAAATCATGATAAGGAACGAGCACCAGTCCGACATGATGCGGCAACATCATACAAGTATCCAGGAAGTCGAAGAGGACGTGCTTTGTTCCAGCTCGAAGGTCGAACACGTCCAGAATGTCGTCGACGTTCTGCAGCTGAGAGTCGAAAGCTTGCCAGCTGTGTCTACCCAGGATTCTACGTTAATGCTAGGTATGATTACCAAACTCGAAGAGAAAGTCAACGAGTTACATCTGCGAGAACGGTCGATATTCGATAGTACCCTGAAACCTGTCAGCGCCCTCGAAGTCGCCCCCACTCACAAATACCACGCTCAGAGTGACAATGAAGATGTGGTTCACAGCATCCACCGATTATCTATTCTACTCCACGAAAATAACCGAGTCGCTGAATCTGAAGAAGCTCAAGATATTATCGATGATCTCGAGACACCTCTTCAGCAGGTAGAGAAACTCATCCAATATAGAGAGTCTAGGGGATCGATGAGTCACAGAACAGACGTTTCCAGCCTAGATGTCAGAGGCTGTGTAGTACTGAGTAAAGGAGTCAGTGGGAGGGCAGTTAGGGGTCACTGGTGACTGTTATTCCAATCTGTCTTCTCTCTAAACCTTGATGCTATTGTGAAAACCCCTTTTGTGTGCCCTTTGGTATAACGTTATTCCATTCCGCAGTACCCCCCAGGCCCTACCTAGTGCTCCGCCAGCCCTAAAGCTAGTATTACTTTTAGGAACCTGATATGATCCCCCCCCCTCCAAGGTCCTGTCCTCAAGACCTTGTAGTTAATTAATTAGCCTCTCTATTAATACCCTAGTACCTTACTTATAATACTGCTTATACTTTAGTAAAATCTAGGAACTCTACTAGGCTTAGTAGATTACTAGATAGGTAGTTATCTCTCTAGCTAACTACCTACCCTTAGCCTTACTCTTATTTTATAGTAGCCTAGTATAGCTAATAGCTTCTTTAGTACCTTACTAGGCCTAGCTATCCTATACTTAGGGTATAAGTCTTAAGCTCTTATTACTATTAGTAAGGGGCTACTTACTTTACTATAGAAGTACCTTACTTACCTATAGTATTACTTTAGTTACTTACTCTTTTTTCTTTCTTATAGCTTAGTATCCTATTATTTATAAAGTAGTATAGTTAGCTTTTATTACTTATACCTTTATTTCTCTGGTAACTAAGCTCTAAGTTATATTATTCTTAATATAATAGTAAGGGTATACTTTATAGTAGTAAAAGAGGTACTAGTACCTCTCTAGTGCCTCTTATCTTCTTTTCCTTCTAGAGGTATTATTATTTCTTTATAAGCTAGAGTTATTATTATTACTTACTTATATATATACTACCTAGTAAAATAGCTAAGCCTACCTTCTCTTTTTTACTTTTTACCTATTTTCCTTCTTTTCCTTCTTTTTTCTATAATATCCTTATATTATTATTATTTTTTTGTTTTTTATTATACCTCTACTACTATAGTAGTAATAATAGTACTAGTAATAGTAATACTAGTAGTAGTATTAGTACTAGCTACTTCTCTACTACTACTATTATATCCTTTATACCTTCTATTAATTCTACTATCCTAGGTAGCTCTAGTACCCTCCCTAGTCCCCCCCCAGTAGCCCTCTCTACTAATAATAACTATTCTAATACTTTTAGTATTATTAACCCTACTATTATATATAAGATCTCTTACTATTACTATCTTTAAGCTATAGTAAAGTAGTAGCTTAATATAAAAGATACTATTACCTATCTTTTCTACTATATTAAGACCTAGAGTATATATTTGTCCCTTTAGTACTTCTTTACTACCTCTTTACTATTCTAATTATTCTAGCTACTAGTAATAAGTACTTCTACTATACTAGCTAGTATAGTAAGCCTTATATCCCTATAAGCTTATCCCCCCCCCTACTATTACTACTTCTATAGCTATTAATCTACTACTAACCTATAGTAAGCCTTATATACTACTACTACTACTACCCTTACCCTTAAGGTAGTTTTTAAGGACCTCTATAAAGAGGCTAACCCTTACTCTTATTACTGCCTTATAAGTATATATATACCCCTATACTCCTCTAGTACCTCTTAGTCTAACTCTTTCTAGGAGGAGATTAAGAAGGCCTAGCTTATAAGCCTAAAGGCCCTTTAAATAAAGGCCTCTAATATATCAATCTCTAATACTAAGTATAAGGTAGTATAAGAAGAAGAGGAGTAGCTTCTCTACTAGTATAAGGTCCTTACCCTTAAGAGTACCTACTCTACTATAAAACAGTAAGCTAAGTAAGCTAAGTTATTAGCTAAGAGTACTAAGATTACTACTACTACTACTTAGAACTAGGTTATTATACTTTATAAGTAAACTAAGGCTATTAAGGCTTAGAGTACTCTCTTCTCTTACTAGACTAAGTCCTATACCTATATTATATATCCTTTTCTTACTCTAGTACCTCTCTAGTACTCCCTTATAGTATTAATAATAGCCTTTAGTATACTAGTAAGATTAACTCCTAGGCTAGTAAATTAGATCCTAGAAAAGGTACTACTAATAATAACAAGGAGAAGTCTAACTAGTAAGCCCTAGTACCCCCCATATACCCCTCCAGTACCTTACTAATACCTCTCTACTATTTATTTAGTTAGTTACTTATCTCTAAACTTAGAATACCTAGCCCTTAGGCCTCTCTGCTCCCTAGCCTTAATACTAAAGGGATAATAAAACCTAGCTGCCTTATAGCTATATAATTATTAACTCAGTTTCTCTCTAATAGGCCCCTAGTAATTCCCTATTTATAATCCTACTACAGTTTCTTTACTATATTTTACTACAGTTTCTAAGAGTTCTCCTTCTCTCTATACCCTTACTACTTTATTAAATACTATTAGTTTCTCTAGAAGCCTTTATATATAACTATTCTTTTTACTTAGTATATATCCTTCTCTTCCTTCTTAATAGAGACTACCTATAGCTCTACTACTACTCTATAGAACTTCTCTAACTATAATAGTAAGAATATATTATAGATATAGTATTATATTTCTAACTTAAGCTTATATACTTTTTCTCTACTAACTACTTATATAACTATAAATAGCCCTAGATACTTATCTAAGAGCTTCTTTATAGGGTGCTTTTACTATATAAACCTTACTAATAATAGAACCTTCTCTCCTATCTTAAATACTACTATAGATTGTTTTATATTATACTACCTCTTATAGTTCTTATTAGCTATCTCTAGCATCTAAAGGATTATAGCTTACTAGCTCTATAGCTACTATACTTAGTCTCTTACTAATAGGACCTCTATTAATAAGGCCCCTTCTAGCTTTGTATTATTTATATTATGTAGCATGTAGCCTATCAGGGCCTCTACTAGTACTATCTAGATTATACTATACTAAGTACTATTATAGATAAACTTAGCTATTAGTGGCTACTTTACCTAATTATCCTACTCTAGACTATAGAAAGCCTAAAGAAAGTACTTAATATTCTAATTTTATTGCTCTATCTAGCTATCTATTTATAGGTAGTAGGCTATACTTAGCCTCTACTTAATAGCTAGTAAGTAGCATACTGCTAACTAGAAATAGCTAGTAAAGAGAGATCCTTAGTTAGATACTATTACTAATAAGATACTAAATCACAAGAACACCCTTTTAACTAAGAGGGACGCTAACTAGTCTACTATTAGAGTCTTCTGTATAGGTATATATAGTATATACTTTATAAGTTAGTTTACTATAACTAGGATACTATTATAACTCTCTCTAGTAAATCCTTTTAACTTAGGTAGCTTAGTAATAAAATCTAAAGTAACCTATTCCTATAGTTAGCTAGGTAGTAGTAGAGGTACTAGTTCTCTATAGAGTAGGTAGTAGCATAGCTTTATTTATTAATAAGTTATATATATCTAAACGTACTCTATTAAATCCTTCTTTATTAATCTCTAGAAGAATATCTATCTAATCCTTTTAAGTATATAGGTTACCCCTAGGTACCCTCTAGCTAGCTTATTATAGAACACTACTATAATCTTTATCCTTAGTACATACCCTTCTAGGATAACTACCTTACTCTTATACCTAAGGACCCTATCCTCTCCCTCTAACTAGTTATCCACTAGCTTTTGCTACTCCTTAGAGGTAATTGCCTTGTTAGCTTACTATACTACTACAATTTCTTTCTCTAGGCTTAGAGTAAGTTCTTTTAGTAGTAATAGGTATACCTCTATTAACCTACTACTAATAATTACTACTACCCTCTAGGTAAACCTACTTAGGAAGCTTTTTAGGAATATACCCTATACCTCTTAGTCTTCTATGCTTAAGGGCTAATAGTCTAGCTACTATAATAGTCTATTAGCTATATTCTCCTTTTCTAGTTAGTAATTAATCTTAAAGTTAAAGAGAGATAGGTCCTAGAGTGACCTTACTTACTAACTATTAAGCTAGGGCTTATTAGTAAGGTAGTAGTACCCTAAGTAGTCTATTAAGAATATAATCCTACTCTAGGTATATAGGAGGTAGTACTTCTAATATATAGCTACCTCTTAGATTATAAGTACCTTAGCCTTTAGTATACTATATTATAGTTTAGTACCCTTTAGCTTTTTAGATAAGAAGGTAATAAGGTACTACTAGTTCTCTACTAGCTATAATAGAAAAGCTCTAATTACAAAGTTTAATATATCTATCTCTACCTATATTAGTAGTACTAAGTTAAAGTACTGTAGGATAGAGGCTTAGGTAAATATAACTTAGAGCTTATAGAAGGCTTTAATTATCTCTTTAGTTATTACTTTCTTCTCTACTACCTTAGCTATTAGTTAGTCTATAAGAGAGGTATATACCTTAGAGTAGTTCTTAATAAAGTACTAATAGAACCCTATAAACCTAAGAAAGACCTATATATCTTTAATACTAGTATGGAGTAGCTACTAGGTAATTACCTTTATATAATCTTACTTTATAGTAATACTCTTTAGAGATATTATAAACTCTAGGAATTTAATTATCTTAGTATAAAAAACATACTTCTCTAAGTTAGTATATAGGCTAGTAGTATCTAACTAGTATAGTACCTCTTTTACTACCTCTATATAACTAGCCTTATCCTTAGTGAAGATTAAGATATTATTAAGGTATATAATATAGGTAATATTTACTAGCCTAGCTAGAGTATTATTTATATATACTTAAAATGTTACTAGTATATTAACTAACCTAAAAGATATAATATAGTACTTAAAGTACCTATACTATATCTAGAATACTATTTTTTACTTATTACTAGTATAGATCCTTACCTAGTAGTATATATCCTTAAGGTTAAGCTTAGTAAAATACTTTACCTCTCCTAAGTAGTTAAGGATCTCTCTAATTAGTAATAGTAGTATATAGTTCTTAACTATAACTTTGTTAAGGCTATAATAGTCTATGTAGAGGTATAACTTACCTCCCTTCTTTAGTATAAATAGGATTAGTACTTCTATAGAGCTCTATGAGGGCTAGATCTACCTCTTACCTAGTATATTATTAATATACTTCCTTAGCTTTTCTAACTCCTTCGCTATAAGAAGGTAGATAGAGCTAAATAGTAGTTCTACCTCTAGTTTAAGATTAATAGTATAGGAGTAACCTTTATCTCTAGCTAGTTTAGCTACTAGGTTTATATTAAATATATATACCTATTCTTAATATTCTTCTAGTAGCTCAAATCTCTTTATCTCCTCCCTCTTTTCTCTCTCTATTACATAAGGTAGTAGCTCTAGCACCCCCTTAGCTCTCTCTATATATAAGTAATAGACTAATAGGTTATATACTAGTATTACTACTACCTCTCTTTATACCCTCTTTAATACCTTTCTTCTCTAAATAAGTTATAGGTAGCCTTCTTTTAGTAAGTAAGTCTATTTAATTATTACTTACTTAAGATTTAGCTATACCTTTTACCTCTAGAGGATCTCTAGAATAGTATTATATATACTTATATTACTTACTCAGTAGGTATAGGACTATACCTTTCTTACTTTTATATTATATATTACTTTTATTACTAATATTACTACCCTATAGTTAGGTACCTTACTTCCCTATATCTCTAGTAACTCTACTTTCTCTCTATAAACCTTTAGTAGTACCTTCTTATATAATATCTTCTAATATATAATATTCTTATCTACTCTAGGGTTAATTAATACCCTTCCTTTTCTCTATATACTAGCTACTCTAATATAGAAGTCTATCTTAAAGCAGTAATACAGTTTCTCTCTCTAGAAGATCTATATACTATTAATCTCTATAGCTACTAGCTAGGCTACTTATATATAGTACCTACCTATATAACAAGGCTAGTTATACTTATAGTACTTCTTCTCTATATACTCTATTAATATATATTCTAGCTTACTATAGTTAAAGTATATAAGAGAGCTCTAGAAGTACCTTAGGGGTTATCTATACCCTTCTTATTCTTACTTAACCTATAGCTTTGGTATGGGCGTATATATAGCTACCCTAAGCATCAAGACTAACTATTACTTTTCTAATTTATCTAAGGGGGTAGCTAACGCTAGTACTAGGGTAATAGCTAGGGTTTACTAGTTTCTTCTCTCTTATAGCCTTTACTAGTCTTCTATTATTATCTTAGTATATATCTTTATAAGTATCTCTACCCTCTTTACTATGTTATTTAGCTCTTAATAAGTAACTAGTAGCTTATATACTAGGATATAGCTTTATAAGTTTAGAAGTAGTTAGTTTAAGATATAGACTACCTACTACCTCTCTAGTTAGGGGTCTAGAATCTCTATCTTAACTGTTTTATACTAGTTAATAAATTACTAGTATATCTACTTAGGTTTCTACTATATCTTATCTAGCTCTATAGCTACACTAAAGGCCTATATATTATTATTAGTAATACTATTACAGAGCTAGGCCTCTATCTATTTCTAGGTAATCAAGCTAATATTACTACTATACTAGAGGTTAACATAGCTTCTCTAGCTATATGATAAGTTACCCTCTAAGGAGGCTCCTATAAACTAGACTTTACTCTTATTAGCTATAAATTCTTCCTTAGTAATAGAGAATTAGCCTTATAACTTAAAAAAGAAGTCTTTAAGGTTATTCTAGTTACCCCCCTTATATTAGATAGAAGCTAACTACTTAATAAGGGCGTTAGTATGTAAGTACTTAGGCTCTAGCTAGGTAGCTATAGGTTCTCTACTAGCTATATATATATTATTAATAGACTTTCTATTTCTAAGGGTTATAATCTATTTAATTATCTTTCTCTTTCTTACCTTAGTTACTTTATTATTAAGAAGGGCCCTTAGTTACTTCTCTATTAACCTATTAAGGTTAGTTATATACTACTTCTCTACTATAGTCCTACTAGTATCTAGCATAAGCTACTATATTACTACGCTACCCTACTAGGTAACAGATTAGGATTAGGTTAATTATACTAATACTATTACTACTTTAATAATTAGTATACCTATAAATAGAGAGAGATTAGAATATATTAGAGGCTATGTAGTACTAAGTAAAGGAGTCAGTAGGAGGGTAGTTAGAGGTTACTAGTAACTATTATTCCAACCTGTCTCCTCTCTAAACCTTGATGCTATTGTGAAAACCCCTTTTGTGTGCCCTTCAGTATAACATTATTCCGTTCCGCGGTGCCCCCCGGGCCCCACCCGGTGCCCCGCCGGCCCTAAAGCCGGTACTACTTTTAGGAACCTGACACTAGAGAAAGATCATCGCAAGGAGATAAAGCAAGCTTTTGGGGTCTTGAGATGCAGCCCAAAGCTCAGCCTTAACCCTCAAGGTCGGAGTAAGTGAATAGAACTACGCTCTATGGTTGGCCATGTACTAAATGGGGAATCTAGGCCAACGTAGTGGAAAGTTGACAAGAAGGAAAGATAATACCGCGCTATACCAAAGCCAACTTGGCGACTGGCTGGTATCGATAAGAAGACAAATGCGTATCTGCGCGATCCAGACAGGGGACGAAGAACACCAGGAATACACCGCCACCATAGCATTCAAGTCAACGGCCCAAGGTGGCCCGTACCATATCAGAGTCTCTATACGACAACTGCAGCAAGCATATGGCCTCTATGTGTTTACTCCTGCTGTCTCAATTGGACGGATACGGCCTAACGACTCACGTGTCTTTGAATGCGTCAAGTTGGGACTATTTGGCGAGTTCCGTCGGCTGCTCTCAACGGGAGAAGCCTCTTTGCAAGACCAAAACGAGCAAGGGACGCCCCTCCTTCACGTAAGTGCTCTCATATACACTTGGTTTGTGATGAGTTACGAAGGAGAGACTGACACTTTGCAAAGCACGCATATAGCCAACCTGAAATTTGCGGCTTTTTGATCGAGCACGGCGCGGATGTTGACGAATTGGCCAGCGCCCACCTGCCAAATGGGTATTCTGTGTACGGCACTCTGTTTGCGTTTATTGAAGTGAAGCCGACTAATGGAAATCTTTCAGAGATCGCGAGGTCGCTACTCCTCTTATGCTCGCCTCTCAGTGTTCACCAATCACTTTCAATCGTTTGCTTGCTGCAGGTGCCGATCCAACACTTCCGTACAGATCATCCTACTACGAGCCGTTCTATTTCAGTATAGCTAATATAGATGCTGTACGAGTGGGGTAACCCTCCTGATAGCAGAGTACTTGATAGTGCTGACTAGACACGAGAATGCTATTAGGATGTGGAGCTTTATAGAATGTTGGCTAGGCCCAGACCAATATTATCCACGAGATCCTGTGCCAGGGAGATAGGTGGCTGATTGTAGTGGCTAGGACACTAGGGTTGTAGTGGGTCAAAGGGGGTGGAAGGGCTAAAAGATAAGGTACAGAACACTGGAGGGGTCGTGATGAAGTAGGTAGGCAGCCATAGCGATAATCTTGTCACGTGGGGTATATAAAGTGTTAGTTACTGCCACGTAAATAACGGTATCGTTTTGTTACGTGACAAATCCCTGGTTAATTGCTGATGTATCTTATGGACATGGTATTCAAGTTACATGAGGTTGCCGCCTTTCATAGACGAAGGCTAAGGCAGCACATTGAAGAAACCATGTCGATGGGAACCGGCTTGCATCTAATGTATAATATAGTTCTATACCACCGTATATCTAGACCAATTCAGCTAGTCTATAGTATGACCACAGTACATTTAACCCTATAAAAGCACCTCTAGTCTCTACCGTATCTCAATGATCCAATTCGTTACGGATACCCAATAGAACCGGCTTACATATCGTCTCCAAGGGTCTGTAAAAAGCGAATTACTCAAGTCACCCCTGTCAGGGGTAGCTCGGCACCACTTCACCAACTTAAACACACCGCTATAGTCAGCAAAGTATCGTCTCGCCATTAGGGCGACTGTGATCAGGCCACCCCAGCACTATAAGTGGCTGGTACCCGTCCAACTATTCAGCCAATGGAGATCGTCTCTTGCATAAGCCTAGAATGCGGGCAGCCTGGGAGGAACTATGTCTAGAGACACTACAAAGAAACGGAACTTGCCGTCGGTATGCTTCGGTCCTCTCCATGTAATAGGGTTTCGGCTCAAACTCAGCTTTCACATCTAGAAAATAATATAAGACCCAGAAGACGGTAGGAGCCACAACTGACTGGTTTCCATCAACTCAGATAGCAAAGGTTTTGGGCTGGTCCTATTAGAAAACAGGCTCGCACAAAGCAAAATAAATAGGACCAAACAAATAGTCTCAAATTAAAAAAGCTAATAATAATATAGAAGGGAAAAACCCCCCATCCAGTACAGTGCGGTTACTGCTGACTTTTATGCCCCTATCCGGGCACTCCTCTCCTACCCACACTGTGGTGCCGAGCATGGTCCGTTTGTTGGCGGTGGTGAACCTTCTAGAGTTTGACGCGTTCCAATGCTTCCCAGCTCAGACAATTGCGAAAACAAATTGCTGCCAAGATTTTAACAACCTTGTGTGTTATATGTTAATACCTAAAGCTATAAATTATAAGCACAAAGCAACATAAGCTCAAGTCATCCGCAGCTTATAAGTATCGTTGAAATTCATTTGCCGCCTATTGCCGCCAGAAGGCTGCCGCACAAAAGAGTGACGTTTTGCAGGAGCCGAAACAAAGTAATTCTTCACCTGGCGGAAGGTTACGTACTCTTTCAATCACGTTCCGTATCCCGATTAAGGTAGCACCTCCAAACTCGTCTTGGGCCCTGCCCTTTCTCCCCACCTCGGTCAGAAAGTATGCCATCTTACTCGCCATTGCAATCTCTGGTCTAAGGTCGATTTCAGACGATACGCTAGTGGAAGTTACTGTGAAATGGAATCTTCTAAACTGCCGAAACTATGAATAAGAGTGGATGTACTGGAACTTATCTATGATGATTTGGATAAACAACATGAGACTCGAGATTTCTGCAGGAGTCATATCCTACCGTGTGGTGGGTCTCTCGTCTTCATCATCGGCAACCAATTATAGCCCATTCCAGTCGGCAGGTTAAACTCAGTATAACTGGGGTAATTCAGACTGACGGCGGGCAACTCTCGGGTGTTACGTAGACTAGTCATATACCTTCAGTTAGGTTGAGGACAAGTTCGGCTGGTACTTGGATACGGTTGGACATGAGAATGTGACCCATAGTTAGGAATGAGTCGTTGGCACAAGACGGCTGCCCGTTAGACGCTGCGGTATCATGAGGCCAGCTATAGGAGCTTTGTGCACGCGCCATAAATCTAGTTCAAGTAAACAAGTGGTTTGTTGCCTGCCTATAGAATGTAGCAATTTTAATACAATCAGTCTGCCAAATTTGTCTTCCTGTCCATCTCCACACCATCATCCACTGACTTGATTGCAAGATAGTAACGATGGCCTCACATGACGATGAATGGTCACATATCACCGACATCAGCGAGCGTCGCAAAGCGCAAAATCGCATCGCCCAGAGGAACTATCGTGAGTTTGCTCCTGAGCAGTAAAACCCACCTGATCATTTTGACCCATGCAAAGGTCCAATGCGGCCTTTGTTCAGGAAGTTGATTGATATCGATATAGATTGAACTGACAAGAAGGTAACCCAGGCACTCGGCAGCGTATGCGCATTGAGCTTGCCGAATCGATTTTGTTTGATCTTCCGCACTTGAAGTCAGCCACACAGCAGAGGTGGAACGAGATCAGTAGCGGATGCAGCAGCAACTCGCGATCTCGAAAACCGGACCTCTTCGACATGTCGTATCACCCAGACCAAATGATGGATTCTTTCGACCTACAAGATTTGGAGGATTTTGATGCGACGAGTTCTTCCAGCCTATACAATTGCATTGATACCCCACGGAAATTGGCCAACGCGTCGTCAACAGCAACCCAGAAAACCCTCTTGGCAGCATCAGAAACAGAGACCGAAAACGAAAACCAGGCACAAATGCAACCGACAACATCAGATGACTCGTCCCAGTCTAAGCCTCAACCGGCCGGACAGTGCTTGACACCCGCCGACAGTCAAAGGCATATCCCAGATAGTCCAAGCAATATATTTACATCCCTCGACGATCTCGACGTAGGCGGCCTACATAACTTCCAAATTAACACTGATAGCCGGCTGACTTTGATCAGGATTCCGTCGATTCCGCTAGCTCCCGCATGGCAGTGTCAAATTTTGGCAGCGTTTCCAGCCCTAGGAACCTAAAAGTGCCTACACCGCCGTCGCTGGCTGCAGGAGCCTGCGACTCTGTCGCCATGCACAACATCACACCAGAATGCACACCACTGCTCAGCGCCGTCATGCTCGGCAACTTGGAGATCGCGCGGATCCTCATCAACAATGGAGGCAAAGTGGACGCTAAAACACGGTCAGGCACAACCGCTCTCCATTTAGCCGTGGAGAGAGGTGACATCACTGCGGCTCGCACATTGCTGGACCTCGGCGCCGACATCACAATCCTCGACGAATCGGGGATGAGTGTTTTTCATAAAGCCATCATCCGCGAGGATAACCCACCCACCCCACTTCCGCAAAGCCCCCACCTCCGCAAATGCCGAAAATGCCGCATCTATCCTCTTCCATCAACATCACCACCTTTTTCAAACTATCACAACAATTGCCATATATCGCCAAACAACGCCATTTTTTGAGGATATCTTCTTCAACCCATCATGAAGCAATACTCCGAATTTGAGCTCCAACGGGCGCTGGCAGATGCGCGAGATGGGCGCCCTATCAGTAGGGCTGCCCAGCAATGGGGCATCCCATACCATACCCTTTATTATCGGCTGAAAAGGGGTAGGCAAAGTAGGAATGCTGCTTTTGCCGATATGCAGCGTTTAACCCAGTCCCAGGAGGATAATCTGGTTGCCTATATATTAACCCAGGAAGCTCTGGGCTGCCCTATTTCCCATGGGCAATTGAAGGGCCTGGCAGAGCGTATGCTGGGCGATGGGCAGCAACCTCTAGGGAGGAAGTGGATGCGGCGATTTCTGCGGCGAAACCCATTAATCCGGACCAAGCGATCCAGGGCGATAGATGCCAGGCGCTGGCGAGCCCATTCGCCAGAAATCATCCAGCAATTCCTCGATCGTCTGGATATCCTAGAGATTAAGGGTATCCATCCATCTAACTGATGGAATATGGATGAGACAGGTATCATGGAGGGCAAAGGGACTAATGGGCTGGTGCTGGGCTCTGCCGCATCGCGATATATCCAGAAAAAACAGCCTGGATCCAGGGCATGGATCTCACTGTTGGAATGTGTGTCTGCTGATGGGCAGCGCATACCCCCATTGGTTATATATAAGGGCAAGTCCCTCCAGACCCAGTGGTTCCCATCCAACCTATCTAGATATGAAGGGTGGCACTTCACATATACTGATAATGGCTGGACGATTGACCAGACTGCCCTTAGATGGCTGGAGAAGGTCTTCATCCCATATACCCAACCCAGCCAACCAGGGGCATATAGACTGCTGGTTCTAGATGGGCATCACAGCCATATAACCACTGACTTCATGTGGAAATGCTGGCAGCATCGCATCTGGCTGTTATATCTGCCGCCGCACTCCTCTGCAGTCCTCCAGCCTCTAGATGTGGCTGTCTTCAGCCCATTAAAGCACGCCTATAGGAAGGGGGTTGAATCGATGGATGATATAGTGACGGATTCAACAGTGGCTGGCAAAAGGGCATTTCTAGCCTGTTATTTAGAGGCCAGAGATGCGGCAATAACCAGCCAGAATATAAGGGCTGGCTGGAAAGGGGCTGGGTTATGGCCGGTCTCTTCAAGGCGCCCCCTATCCAACCCCTGGTATCCAAGGCATCCAACCAGCCCATCCAGGCCAGCCAGCCCATCCAGGCTGGCAGCCAGCAGTGGGATGAATCCGTATCTGTTATCCCATGGTCAACCCTCGCCGGCCTGCCGAACTACGGCATCAACTATATCAACTCCAACAGTTGGGTAAGGATGGGCAGGATACCCATACTATCCGTCACCTATCTAGAAAGGTGCAAAAGGCGTATGATGAAGAGTTCTTCCAGGAGTCTGTTATAGAGCAGGAAAACAGGGCATTAAGGGCCCAGCTAGATAACCTGCTTAACTGTAGGAGGAAAAAGGCCCCTACATCCCCCAACAGTCGATTTGCAGCCATACGGCAGAGCCAGCTATCAGGAAATACGGATATAGGCAATATGGATAGTCCGGATGAATCCAGCGCATCCGAATTATCCAGCGAGGCCGAAAGTTGCATATGGGTGGGCGGCAGACCTGAGGAATAAAGTGGTGATAGTGGTGGTGTTGGTGGTTATGGGGATTTGCGGAGGTGGGGGCTTTGCGGAAGTAGGGTGGGTGGGTTATTGAACAACTACGGGGACTACTGAAGTGGTGCGAGGAGAAGAGCCGCCTGCACCCTTAGGAGGGCCTTTTGAAGCGTTGTATCAATATGAAGGATACCCAAAACAGAACACTTGTGCATTTGGCCGTTTTCACGGAGAAGATTGATATTTTGAAGTTATTGCTGCAGTACGGGGCGGACGTAAACGAATGATTGGCAATAGGCGAGGCTGGTACAGTACCGAGTAACATATTCAACGGTGTGGCAGTTGGGGGTTCAGTTA
The DNA here is from genome assembly GCA_016618095.1 of Colletotrichum echinochloae. Lineage (NCBI taxonomy): Eukaryota > Fungi > Ascomycota > Sordariomycetes > Glomerellales > Glomerellaceae > Colletotrichum > Colletotrichum echinochloae. The sequence continues at coordinate 2,684,224 of JADEZT010000010.1, forward strand.
TGACTCCAATTCCAATCTGTCCTCTCCTCAACATTGAAGCTATCGTAAAACCACTTTTGTGCGCCGACCGGTGTGCACTTATTCCGTCCTGTAGAAGACGTCTTCGGCCCTATCCGGTGCTCCCCTGGTACCCCGCCACGGGGCCTCCCCTCCGGCACCTGACACTTATTCCAACACAATTGACACGAGTTTAATCTTAACCTAGGTAGCTGTGTACCTCGATTATAGATGAGCAGCCGAGTCAAAATATGGGGGTTTTGACTTGATTGGCGGGATCGGGCATGCACAGAGGAATGAAATCGATGCTATAGATCCGACAGCTGTGTGGTGAATATCCAGATGCCCGGCAACTTAACGTTGAATCTAAATCTGACGATTGGCTTACAAAACCCGAATCTACAGTTATAGTTCTAGATCCGCTTGTGTAAAGTCAACAAACCAGCCTATCAATACCTGCGCTTCCCAGAAAACCAACATCCTATGAAGTCTCCCAGGGATCAGGCCGCCAGCAGCACTGTTGTGAAACCTTCCAACAAAGCATCCACCTGCTCTTTGCTAGCAGCCCTCTTGTCCCAGAAGGCAGCTACTACAACACCATCATCCTTAATACTGCACTCGACAGAGAAGCCGCCGGGAGGCGGCGCACAGACTTCGGCCTCCTCAAAGCGTATGCCGATATCCTCGCCTGCGAAGGAAAGAGTTCCGCGTGAGTGAATAGTCAGATCGAGTGGGAACCGGCAGGCATCGCGGGCGTCTTGACTAGCAGACTTTACGGTCCCCAGCCCAGAGAGTTCATAGGACATGAGTCGTGTAAGCTGGCTATGAACCTTCTGCGAGGCATCGGCGGTGCTGTCTCCACTCCCGAACCGGACGCGGAGGGGGACCTTGTGGATGACCGGGCCCATACAATCCTGAATGCCCGGGATGGAGGCGGCACGACCGGTGACCGTGTACCCGATAGTGACATCTCGACACCCGGTCACGGAGCCTATAACCCGGATCCATGCTGAAGCTATCGTGGCTGCCATAGTCGTGCCTTTGACCTTTTGCGGCAGCAGAAGCTGGTAATCCGCGCGCATGTCTTTGATAGGATTGCGTAGGAACAGGTAGCCAAGCAGAGAGCAGTTCTGTGCTCCGGCAAGGTATGACGCCCAGAATGAGCGATCATCAGCGATGTCTCTCGCTTGAATTTGTTTAATCAGCTGTCTCATTGGCAGTTGCGCCTCAATCTGGACGGCATCGTCTTGGTATGCCTTACATATGGCGTCCAGGAGTAGTCTCAGTGACCATGCGTCGTAGAGGGAATGGTGCAATGTCCAAATAAGACGAGCGTCAGGCTTCCCGGGTCCGTGAACAATAGATATCCTGGTGAGGGCATCTCCGAGGCCAGTCGGAATGACTTTGTCATTCTTGAGCACGCTGGCGAACCTTGTCTCTGAGAATTCTTGCCAGGGGATCTTGTCAGAGAAAACGACTTGATAGAGTCTGGTGGATTCTCGCACAATCCTTGTTCGGAGAATGGGGAATGCGGCGACGCAGCGATCAATAGCGTGATGCAACCGCGACAAATCCACCTTCTTGTCAAGGGTGAAGATAAACTGCACCACATGAGCTCCCGGAACTTGGATAGAGTCCTCCATAAGTTCCTCTTGAGTGTAGGTACAGGGATATGCATCCTCCATACGGCGAAGCTGAGAGTCTTGATCGTTCGCCATGCTGCTTCTGAGAATAGCACTGCCGACCCCAGAGATGTCTAGCAGCGGCGGTCTCAAGGCTGTTTGTTGGCTGCTGTTCTCAGTCTGCTGCATCTTGGAGGCCATTTCGGAGAGTTTAGGACCTGAGAACATCTGTGAAACTGCAAGTGAATAGCCCTCTGATCGCAGCAGCGCTACGACACGCATGGCCAGGATGGAGTCACCGCCGAGAGTGAAGAAGTTGTCCGACGTGCTCAGAGAATTTTCGTCCGAGATCCCCAAAGTAGCGCACCAGAGACGTGCTAGTACGCGCTCACTTTCGGTTTGTGGCTTCTGCACACAGTTGTCGAGTTTGGAATATCCAGCAATTGCCCTGAAGCTCATTGAGCTGACCATAGCTTGTAATGCCCGGCGATCGAGTTTGCCTGAGTTCTGCGTTGGCAACTCTGGAAGAGGAATATAAGCGTCGGGGACCATGTGTGCTGGAAGAGTCTCAGGCAGACGACCTCGGAGAGTGTTGGACAATTCCTTCATGAAGTCGACGAGGCCTGGACTGGGCTTCGCATCACTAAAAGTATTCTTGAACCTGTCGCCGATTCCAAACACCGCTGCGAGGATCTGTTTGTCATTTCCTTCAGGCTTGAAGATATCCACAGCCACGGTCAACCAGCTTGGTGTGTTGTATCGGATAGCCTCTTCGATCTCAGCAAGCTCGACTCTCTGCCCACGAATCTTGACCTGAGAGTCTTTACGGCCGAAGAAGCTCAAGGTACCGTCGGTATTGTAGTACACAAAGTCTCCGGTCCGATAGACCCGGGTTCCAGGAGAGCTTTGAGGCAACCACGAAGGGTTTTCAAGAAACGCCACTTCAGTCGCCTCCTCGTTGCCAAGATATCCCCTAGCCACGCAAGGGCCCTCGACACACAGCTCTCCTATACCTCCGATCGGGGCTAGCTCCGAAGACTTCAGCGGGTTAACGACCCAAGCGCGGCACACTACCGGCCGGCCGATGGTGTTGGGAGGCGTTGAGGGCGTCAGGTCTCCGGCAAGAGTGACAATGCATGCTTCTGTAGGGCCATAGCCGGCGATGAGTCGGACTTTTGGCGCCCACCGGTCCACGTCGCTCTGCAAAACCGCTTCGCCGCCGATCATCACCAACTTGAGACTAGGCACGGAGTCGGGGTCGATGATTCTGGATAGCAAAGTGGTGAGCCAGGTTGCGTTGACCTGGTAATCTTGAATGAAGCCGGCTAAGTCGTTCATCTTTTGATGTTCAGACGGAACGCATACGCAGCCACCGTGGACAAGGGCGGCGAAGGTATCAAGCAGCATTACGTCGAACGTGAAAGCGCAAGATTGCAGAAACCTTGTTCTAGTGTCCAAGCCCATTAATTTCCCAAGAGCGCTGATGGTTGATGAGAGAGACCTGTGCTCTACCATGACGCCCTTAGGTGTTCCGGTAGTGCCAGAGGTGAAGACAACATAAGCCAGGCTGTGAGTCCCGACTGTCGACTGCGTGGTGACAGCAACCTCGGAAGGTGTTGGCACCGTACCGTCGTCAACCAAAACCGGCGTGCATCCCAAGTCTCGGCAGCGGCTGCAGTACTGAGCCGACGTTAAGACCATGTTCGCTCCAGTCGCCTGGATGATGTGTTGAAGTCTCTGATTTGGGCTCTTAGGATCGAGCGGCGCGAAAGACCCGCCCGCTTTCCAAATTGCCAGCATCGAAACGATCGCCCATTTGGACTTATCGAACATGAACGGTGTCGTTTTCTCGGGCCCGACACCCATTTCTTGAAGTTTCTGGGCCAACAATGAAGAAACAGCGCCAAGCTGTGCGTAGGTCATGGAACCATCCCAAGAGTCGATTGCGATATTTTCTGGGCCGAGCTTCACTTGTCGCTGAATCAGTTCATGAATACAGGAGTCGATGGTATCTGGGCTATGCTTCCTCGTGGTACTGTTGAGCTCGGAGATATGTTCCGTCGAAAGGCCCGCCAAGCTATGAAGCAAAGTGCGAGGTGAAGCTGAAATCAGATTGCACAAAAGGTTCGAGAAGGTTGAGAGAATGAAGGCCGCATGAGAGTCTCCGAGTATCTTGGGGTCATATCTGAACGTTACAGACACATTGTCGTTGCTGTCCGATGGTTGACATTCAACAACCAGTGCTTGTGGGAAGAACCTTGGCGCTTCGACGGGCACTTGTGTAAGCCGGGGCGCCTCTCCGATTCTGCTGCTAGATGGAGGCTGTACAACCAGTATGCTGCCAAACTGACAACTCTGATGGCATTCTGGATTTATTCGGGCAATGCCTTGAAGACCCAGTCGGTAAAAGCGGGACTCGGTGACAGCATTTCTTTGCAGTTCTGCTAGAAAGTCGGAGACTGTGGAGCTGTAAACAACGTTGATACGTGTTGGGACAGTTGCGATGGTAGGACCGGCGATCCTCTCAATGCCCATGATATCTGTGTTCTCTCTTCCGGTAACAATCGACCCAAACAGCGCGTCTGGATTGGCAGTGTAATGAGAAACTGTGAGTGCCCAAGCAGCTCGGAGAAAGGTGGCGATTGTTCCATTGTAGCCTCGGTTACGAGCTCTGGGAAGCCGGATTTCCCGTTCAAGCACTGCAGTGGCCAGAGGCTGGTGCTCGGCACTATGCGGTGGGCGAGGGAAAGGCGATGCATCGAGCCCGGCCATCTTTTGCCCCCAGTAAGACTTTGCCTCATCATTATCTGTTTCTACCATATGACTGATGAAGAGTTTGAATGGCGTCGTCTGAAAGGCAGCAGATTCGGCAGGACCTTGGGTGAAATGTCTCTCGATGAACTGATGAAGCAATTGAAAGGACCAGCCATCATAAAGAGAATGATGAGAGCCAAAGGCCACTTTGATAATTCCAGCCTTGGGAGTCGGTATGACTGCGTGATGAACCATCGGCTTGCCATAACCATGCAAGTTTTGAACCAAGTGAAGAAAGCCCTGGACGTCTGTAGCCTCATGCCAGATCGGCTCTTGCTTAACGACGACTTGTAAAGAACCGTACTCATGGCTGGGAATTATTCTTGTACGGAGTATCTCGAACCTTTCAAAAGCTGCCTTCCATGCCTGTTGCAATCGAGGTAGCTCTGTTTCCGAGATTTCCACTGTGTGCAACGATATGTATGCACCATGATTCCGCGCCGTGACTGCCATGAGGGCCTCTTGCAGGGGTGCGCAGGGGTAGATGTCTTCGACTTCTTCCTTACTGATGCCGTAAAGAGGAATAATATGCCCGAAAATCGCACTGAGCTGCGTCGTGGACAGGAGCCCGAGAGGCTGTGGAATTGGCCTTTCGGGACCACTACCTGCGGAGACACGAGACGCCATTTCGGACAAAATCGGAAAGCCGTAAACGTCTTCAAACACTAGAAGATGTCTTTTCGATCGGGCGAGACTGACGAGTCTGATGGCTGTGATAGAATTGCCGCCCAAAGCAAAAAAATGATCATCGGCAGCAATGTTCTCGGGTTCGATGTCCAGAACCTCGGCCCACCAATCTTGAAGCAGCTTCTCGCGCCCGGAGAGTATAGCCCTATTGCTACCCCCGGCCGCGCGTAACAGGGAGCCCTTTGCAGAGAGCTCAGTGATATAAGCCATGACGACAGAGTGATCGCGTTTGCCGGACGCATTCATGGGCAGACTCTCGACAGCAACGTAAGCCGAAGGAACCATATACTCTGGTAAGTTGTTTCGAAGCTGGTGTTGCAGATAGGTCGCGGTCTTCGACAAAGATGGGTTTGAAGGATCCATCATCGACGCCCAGCCAATCCCAGAAACCTGGTCTTTATAAGGAATGGCCATGAGCAATATTGCAGTCAAGAATGATTGGTTGCGATCCTTGGGGGATTCAAACAGCTCAACCACAACGTCTTTGAAAACGGAGTTGTTCGACATGATCCCTTGGATGTTTCTTTCGATTTCGCCAAGTTCGACCCGGTGGCCGCGGAACTTGACCTGGCCATCTGTTCTGCCGATGAAGGTAAGGCTGCCATCTGCGTTGTATCGGCCCAGGTCCCCAGTGTGATATATGCGCCGACCAACTTCGTTTGGGAAGCATGGTGGATTTCGTTCAAAGGCCTTTTCTGTCTTATCTGGGTCTCCCAAGTAACCCCTGGCAAGAGTTGGGCCCTCGGTGCATATCTCTCCCACTGCTCCGATAGGAACCAGGGTACGCGTAAGCGGACTAACCAACCACATAGCTTTGCCAACAGGAGTTCCAATGTTGAAGATGCTGTGGCCAGGTCTGACTCTATGAAAAGTGTCCGCTATGCCTGATTCTGTCGGCCCATATGAATTGATGAAAGATACCCCAGTCTGGCTAAACCATGGTTCAACATCTGATTGCTTCAACGGCTCACCAATCGTCATGATAAGTCTAAGGCTCGGAACCTCGGCTGGGCGAATCATCCGGATGACCGTAGGTGTAGTTATGAACGTGTTGACATTTTCTCTTGTGATGTACCCGCTAATGTCATTCATCCTTTCTGAATCTGACGGCGTGCAGACGCAGCCTCCAGAGATCAAAGTGCCAAAGATTTCAAGGAGCATGGGGTCAAAGGTGTAAGCGCAGAACTGCACCATTCTGGACTCTGGCCCAAAATCGAGAAATTTGGACAGCCTTGTGATGGCAGAAGCCCAGGCGCGGTGTTCCATCACGACACCCTTGGGTTTACCCGTGCTGCCGGATGTGAAGAGCAGGTATGCCGCGTGCCCAGGCGTAACCGCTACATCCAACGGGGCTGCGGTCCCTTCACACGGCCGAAAATCGCGGATGTGCAGAACTTCACTGTTCAGTTCTTCTGCTACAGACGCGGCTCTGCCCGGTGAAGTAAGTACAAGCTTAACGCTCGCCTGCTCCAGAAGAGCCCGAAGTCGTGCTGGGGGGTGATCTGGATTGAGAGGCAAGAATGCGCCGCCAGCTTTGAGAACTGCAATCATCGCAAGTGTCGCTCGTGTTGACTTTTCGAAGCAAAGCGCGACAAAGTCGCCGGGCTTCACAAGGTTTGTAGCGAGAATCTGTCTGGATATCTGGTTTGCCCACAGATCCATGTCGGCGTAGGACAGCGATGCATCATGGGAGACCAAAGCAGGATGGCGGGGCTGTTCTTGAACCTTCTTCTCCACGAGATGATGCACACAGTACTCAACAGGACTTGAGTCGCCGCCGTTCCAACTTTCTATGAGGGATAGATCCTTCTTTGAGATTCTCATGACATCGGCAACAACAGCTAAGGGGCTGGCGTTGAAAATGCTTTGGAGAACGTGGTCGAAGTGTTGCATGACGCTGTGTACCAGGTCTAAATCGATACACTCGGGGTCAAAATGAACATTGACCGAGAGAATTCTATTGCCAGTGGTGAACGCGGCTACGAGAGGATACTCGTAAATCTCTGCTGTTTCGGAAGGGACCGGTTTGATATCGAGGCCATCAAAGGGTAGTCGAAGCGCATCCTCAGGATGCACGATCATGAGGGAGGCAAAGTCGTAGGCCTCTACTGCAGCTGAGCTGACGGACTGAATCTCAGCAAGTCCAAGATGTTGATGAGGGATACTCTCAACAGCAACTCTCTGAACGAGATCGAGGAAATCTGAAAGAGTCTGATCTCCTCGCACAATGAACTGCCTGGGCACAGTCACTACTGTAGGTCCAACAAGCTGTTCGATGCCAGATAAAGGAAAGTCTCGCCCAGATAAGATGCATCCATACGTTGCTGTTGAGTCTACCGAGTACTGCGCGTTGACTATCGCCCAAGCAGCGTTGATCAGAGTCGCCGAAGTCACGTTGCGAGTTGATGCGGACGCAGGGGGGAGGTGGAATTCGAAGCTCGTGGCAGAACGGGTCACTGGCTTGTGCTGGGCCGGAACCATTGGAAACTGCAGTCCCTCTCGGCTTATAGCCATCTGTCTCCAGTAATCCTCGGACGGCCCACGAGGCGTTGCTCGCAGCATTTGAACGAGCGCCTGGAATTGGGGGCAGCGTCTAGCGGTTCGCCACGATAATACCGAAGAGCTGTATCCCACATCAGCTTCGCCGACCAACCGTCGTAAATGGCATGGTGGGATCCTGTTTTTGCTGGGACAAGTACTCCTCCAATGATCCGACATGAGGGCTGACGGAAATTGCGTCTCGCACAACTACAAGCAGGGCACCCTTCGGCCTGGGAACGATACGACTGCGAAGTATGCCATGGACCTCGGTCGTCTTCTCCCATGCTCTCTGGGAGCGGACCTCATCAAGATCGACGGGGAGTTTGAAAGGGGCGTGTAGGACGTACGCCTGTGCCAAGGATTGGCGGGCGGGGAGTGAAATGAGAGCCTCTTGCATGGGAACGCAAGGCAGGATATCCTCGATTGCATCCGGCGAGACATTGCACTCCTGGGATACCTCGGCGATGAGGGCGGGAATCGACTCGTAATCTCCGAGGAGTGAGAAAGGCTCAACAAGTTCCGACGTATTGGTCGTCGCAACATTGCTCATTTTCTGGGCCATATCGACTAGGACGGGATTCGAGAAGACGTCGGAAACTGAGATCATCAAGCCCCTACGCCTCGCTTCCGTGCGCAGGCTCATAGCTACTAATGAGTCGCCTCCAAGCCTGAATAAGTTGTCCTGAATTCCAACGGAGCTCACTTGCAGAACCTTCTTCCAAATGTCCGCTAGTTGGCGCTCCTCGTGGGTTCTTGCCGCGTCCTTGGCGCCAGATGTAAAAGAGACAAGCTCGTCTCTAGACAGTTGAATTGTCGCTCGTTGAAGAGCACGTCTATCAAGCTTGCCAGAAGTATTGATTGGAAGCTTCTTCACGGGAATGAAGACGTTTGGACTCATGTACCGCGGGAGTGACGATACCATCTCGAAAATCTGTTTAACGAGGTTGTGGAACTGCCTCAGAGCGGATGGGTCTGTTGCGATGATATCATCTGGGTTCTCTGGTGAGACATCGTTGGCTCCGACTTGGATAAAGGCCGCTAGAAGGTCCTGCTCGCCAACACTGGAACGCTTGAGGAGATCGACGACGATCGGACCGGCTGTAGGCGGCAAGCTGCTACGAAGCGAATGCTCAATCTCGCCAATTTCAACTCGTTGGCCGTTGATCTTCAACTGGGTATCCTTTCTCCCCAGGAAGTTTATGGTTCCGTCTGAATTGTATCTTACTAGATCTCCAGTCTTGTACAGACGATTGGTACGAGGATGACGTCCGTTCTTAAGCCAAGATGGGGCATCGATGAAAACCTCCGCTGTCTTTTCTGGACGCTTGAGATATCCTCGGGCGAGGATCGGGCCTTCGATCAGAAGTTCTCCGACAGAACCAATGGGGCGAAGCCGCTCATGGTTATCCTCATCAACAACCCATGTCACACATCGATAAGCGCGGCCAATGTTGGAGGCGTTTGTGTCCCGAGCAACATTCTTGTTGACGACGCAAGCGACACTGCACTCACTAGGACCGTAGATGTTGAGGAGTTTCAGACGATCCACCCAGGCATCAACTTGAGCTGCAGGCAGTGGCTCGCCCGCCATTAGGAGGACGGTCAGTGTTGGCACGGTATCGGGATCAATCAGGGATGCGAAAGATGGCGTCCAGCCAGCCCATGTTGCTCGGCTCTTTGCCACGAAGTTGGAGATCTCCGCATTCAAGTCTTCTTCGGAGGGAATGCAGATGCATCCTCCCACGAGCAGGGTGGTCATGATGTCTCCGACACTGGCATCGAAACTGTATGCCCAGAACTGCAGCAATCTAGTGTCCGGGCCGACTTCGATTGCCCATGCATGCTCCTTAAAGCCGGTACAGTAGGCTCGGTGAGACGTGATGGACCCTTTCGGTGTGCCTGTCGTTCCCGAGGTGAAGACCACGTACATGGCATTGTCGGGGGTCACCTCCGGGCAGACCGGGCGACTTGAGTCCGTCGGGGGAAGTGCGTATGCGAATTCCGACTCGACTACAATGATCTTGTCCCTGATCTCCTCAAACTTGGGTCTAGTAAGGGGTGAGCAGAGAAGAACCTCGGCCTCAACTTCTTCCGCGATGGATATGACGCGGACGTTCGGATGGGCAGGATCGAGCATTACGTAGCACGCGCCAGCTCGTAAGACTGCGAGTATCGAGACGATGGCCCACTTCGATTTCTCAAAGCATAAAGGGACTATCTTCTCTGGCCCGATGCCAAGACCCCTGAGATGATGGGCCAAATTTCTGGAAAGATCGTCCAGTTCTCGGTAGGACAAAGATCCATCCCAACTGAATATGGCTTCTTTGTTTGGATGATCCTTCATGGTTTGCTCCACGAAGTGATGGACGCATTCCTCAACTGGCTCGATGCAAACCTCATTCCATTCCCATAGTCTTTGCAGATCAGAGGAGCTGAGGGTGGGGATCTCATCTGGGCTTCGCGAAGGGTCTCGGAGTACCTCCGTGAGAATATGATTGACAGTTGCGGCTATGTTGGTGGCATGACCGGGGCTGATGAGAGCTGTGTGATAGTGGATGGAAACCCGGCTTAAATCTTCGCCTGTCTCCACAATAAGGGCGAGTTCAAACTATCTATATGTCAGCTAGAGGCTCATAGGTTTGCGGTATGGGTAGCTCACTTCAGTCGGATCCTTTATCGATTTCTCTTCAAAAAGCAGGCATGACCCTTGCTGAGCCCGTTTGTCTATCAGGGGCATGAAAGAGATACCCGCGTTGAATAGGGCACCGCCGGTGATACCAATGGCTTGTTGGATCTCGGCCAACGAGCTTGCCTGATGTGCTGCACCATTGACCGAGTCTTCCTGCAACTTTCCCAACAACTCCTTCAGAGTTCTAGGCTGCGTAAAGTCTACAACGCATAGGAGCATGGAAATAAATGGACCAACTTCCCTCTCGATGCCAAGAACAGGCGCGTTCCGCACCGAGCCTAGATAGCCGGTGACAGTTCGGCTGCTGTTTGTGTAGAAACGAAGCACAAGCAACCAAACCAGCTGCATAACAACAGGAAGTGTGACCCCCAGCTCGACAAGCTTTTCTTGGAGCCGTTTGTGATTGATGCCAAGTGAAACCGGGGCTGCCTTTCGCTCATGATCTTCGTTGTTGACGTCGAGAAGAGGGGGGAAAATACAAGGCTCGACCCCTGTAAGATATTGCCTCCAGTAGGACAAACTCTCCTCTCTGATCCTTGGGTCTCGGATGTAGCGGATAAAATCTGCGTACGGCGAACTCCACCTGGTGGCCATCGTCTCCTCATAAGCCAGTGACAGGTCATGCAACATATGAATGAGGGACAGGCCATCAGAGACAATATGGTTTACCTCAAATCTCATGTATACGCATTCGTCCTCGGTGGAGCAGATCAGTAACCTATGGGGAGGCTCTGTACGTCCTAGACCCTTTGGTTTGCATGGGTAGTTGGCCAGGACCTCGGGTGCTTCGTCGGTATTCCTCGCGTGAATCTGCTCACACTGCGGATCATGTCTTTTGAGAATGACCTGATCGAGCATGCCAACAGTTGCCGGGGTCTCGATGAAAACCGCTCGGAGTGCGGCATGATAAGACACGACACTGCGCCATGCTGCTTCAAGACGGCTTGGGTCAACCTTGGCGCCATTTGTGGAAGTGACTTTCCACAAAATGTCGACTTCGTACAAGCTTCCGTCTCGAGATTGACTTATAGCGAGAGACTCCTGCATTGGAGTGCAAGGACACACCCTCTCGACATCGTCCAAGCTACTGATGCCCGGGATCCGTCTTATCGTGTCCGTTACGTCTTCAAGCTCAGAGTAAGAAATCTCATAATGATCAAGATCACTCAAAGTGAACTGTCTTGGTGAGGAACTCAGAGTGGCGGTGATCTGTTCAATGGCGCGGGGGATACCGGCTAACCAAAGCTCGATCTTGCTCTGGTGCCGCAGCTTACAATTCCATGCAAATGTGAATTGCAACCGATTATCAAGAACGCTTGCGGCAATCTCAAAGAGACAAAACCGTTGAAGCTCCGGGCTTATATCATCTAGTACCTCTCCGGCTGTCCAAGCTTCTCGCCGAAGCAAGGAACCTTCTTTCTCTAATAGCTGGTACCGACCCTCGTAGTTGAAGACGATTTCGGCCGGGAAGTGCCCTTCGAACGCCTGGCGGCCCTCAGCTGTTGAATTGGATGCACTGAAGTAATCAAAACCATTATTGCGCGTCTTCTTTCTGACGTCTTTAACCTTCATGACGAGATCGAGTATGCCTCTGAAGTTTGTTGCACTGATGGGGTACATCGTGGTGAACCAGCCGACTGTCCGCGAGAGGTCAATCGCATCATTCCAAGGCTCTCTGCCGTGGGCCTCGGTGAAAATCGCCGGTGTTTGTCTTTCAGGGAACTCGACGCTAAACGAATGAAGCAGAGCGGCTATCAGGATGTCGATGGGTTCAGTCTGAAGAGCGTGATGACAATTGTACAACACATCGTTGGTGATATTCGGGTTGACAGAAAAGCGCTTTTCACGTACATCACCGTAGATGTTCTTCGTCTTTTCAATGCCCCAAAAGGCGAAATTGGATGCGGGGACGGGCTGCGGAAGCAAACGATCTAAAGGTATCGTGCGGGCAAAGTCTCTTTGCTGGTTGACCCAGGCGAGAAAGGGGAACGAGATGCCGAACGTCGGTTCAGACTCTATAAGCGCTGTTTCGAGCTCTTCCAAGATGATTCTCCAAGCCACAAGGTCCACCACAAGATGGTGGATAACGAGAAACAAGTACTGGACCCTGTCATCCTCGAACATGCTGGCACGGATGATGGGTCCATTTTCAACCGACAAGGATAATCGAGACTTGCGCATCAACTCCGTCCGAAGAGCAGAGGTTGTAGCCGCGTGGTATTCGAATCCGTACGATGCATCGATATCCTCAGTGATGTATTGTGTCCACCGGCTGTGTGTCGCTTGCTCAAATCTGGCTCTGAGCATGGGGTGTCTTGCTACAATGCCAGCGACCGCTTTATCGACCACTTGCGGATCCTTGTACGCCTCCAATCTCAACACGACACTTTGATTAAAGTGGTTTTTGGCGCTGCCCGATGGACACGACGCGGAGGTTTCGAGGAATAGTTGCTGAACGGGTGATGTAGGATATCGTTCGCCGGCACGGATTGTTGGGAGAGGTTGACGGGCATCAAGATCGCTGATTCTTGACGCGGCTTCGCTCAACGATGAAGAGAACAGGAGGTCTTTCATACGCAGTGCTTTTCCTTCGAGTCTGAGCTTGGAAACTACTTGCATCGTCGTGATCGAGTCCCCTCCATGAGCAACAAAAGACTTGTCGACATTCACTCTATTCAGAGGAATGTTGAGAACGTTACTGCAAACTCTTCGCAGCGCCTCGTCTGCTACGCTTGCACCTCTGATCTCAGTAAAAACATCTTTACCGAGGAGGTCAACAGAGCTATCTTGTGCAAGTGTCTCCAACTGCCTCAAAAGGGCGGGCCGGTTGGGTTTTCCGGTCGTAAGGATAGGTAATGCAGGGGTCTTGAGCCACAGAGAGGGCACCATGTAGGATGCTACGGCTCGAAGTAATTGTGCCTTGGCCTCGGAAACGAATACACCGTCGCAAGGATGAAATGAATGTTCATGTTCGTCGGTGACAGGTGAACTGTAGCTCGTGACAACAACCGCTGTAAGACGTCCAGCCAAAGGCCCACGTTTGGGGATTACAACTGCCGAGTCTAGTATTGAAGTGTTTTTGCGTAGGTGATGCTCGATATCCGAAAGCTCAACACGCTGACCTCCAAGCTTTACCTGGGTATCCCCTCGCCCAAGGCACTCTAAGGAACCCTCGGACAGGTATCTAGCCAAATCGCCGGTCTTGTAAAACCTCCTGCGGATCGTCGTGTCGGTAATTCCAAGTTCTGCCCAGCTGGGGTTGACGATGAAACTCTCAGCCGTCCTGCCTGGGTCACCAAGATAACCAAGGGCCAATGCTGGGCTTTCAACCACGAGTTCACCGACAGCGCCTATAGGTGCAAGCTGGCCTCTGCTGGAATCAACAATCCAAGTCCTTGTGTTAAGGCCACCACCAATGGAGCTGGCTTGATCAGTGTCAAGCCCCTGCGTTACAGTTGCAAGAAACGTCGCTTCTGCCGGACCGTAGCCGTTATATACGCGGGCACCCACGTTGATCCAGGGCCGTTTGTCTGACTCCCTCACCACCTCGCCACCCAGTATGAGAGTTTTTAGACTAGGCAGCGTATTCGCATCCAGCAAACGTGCAACCGTAGGCGTAAAAATTGCCCAGGTTGCGCGTGCCTCTTGCACATAGTCCTGGAGCCGATCGAGCCTATCAGACTCAGAGGGGATGCAGATACAGGCCCCTGCAAGGAGACCTGTGACCATTTCGGCGATACTCATGTCGAAGGCGTAGGAAGAGGATTGAAGGATTCGCGAGTCAGCTTTGACATCCAATGACATCATGTCTTTTACTGTTGTGTAGATGGCCGAATGGCTCAGGACAACGCCTTTAGGAATACCGGTGCTGCCCGATGTGAAGATGGCAAATGCGGCATCCTCGGGACACGTCCTTGGCCAAGTCTGCTCGCCATCGTCATGAAAGCCATTAGAGACTGTAGCCTGGCTGGGGACTTGCACAACGTGCACACCGAGTTCAGCTAGTGTAGCTGCTGCTGCTGCTGAGTCGGCGAGCGCATGTGTCGCGCCTGTTGTTCTGATTAACCCACCCACCCTACTTCCGCAAAGCCCCCACCTCCGCAAATCCCCATAACCACCAACACCACCACTATCACCACTTTATTCCTCAGGTCTGCCGCCCACCCATATGCAACTTTCGGCCTCGCTGGATAATTCGGATGCGCTGGATTCATCCGGACTATCCATATTGCCGATATCCGTATTTCCTGATAGCTGGCTCTGCCGTATGGCTGCAAATCGACTGTTGGGGGATGTAGGGGCCTTTTTCCTCCTACAGTTAAGCAGGTTATCTAGCTGGGCCCTTAATGCCCTGTTTTCCTGCTCTATAAGAGACCCCTGGAAGAACTCTTCATCATACGCCTTTTGCACCTTTCTAGATAGGTGACGGATAGTATGGGTATCCTGCCCATCCTTACCCAACTGTTGGAGTTGATATAGTTGATGCCGTAGTTCGGCAGGCCGGCGAGGGTTGACCATGGGATAACAGATACGGATTCATCCCACTGCTGGCTGCCAGCCTGGATGGGCTGGCTGGCCTGGATGGGCTGGTTGGATGCCTTGGATACCAGGGGGTTGGATAGGGGGCGCCTTGAAGAGACCGGCCATAACCCAGCCCCTTTCCAGCCAGCCCTTATATTCTGGCTGGTTATTGCCGCATCTCTGGCCTCTAAATAACAGGCTAGAAATGCCCTTTTGCCAGCCACTGTTGAATCCGTCACTATATCATCCATCGATTCAACCCCCTTCCTATAGGCGTGCTTTAATGGGCTGAAGACAGCCACATCTAGAGGCTGGAGGACTGCAGAGGAGTGCGGCGGCAGATATAACAGCCAGATGCGATGCTGCCAGCATTTCCACATGAAGTCAGTGGTTATATGGCTGTGATGCCCATCTAGAACCAGCAGTCTATATGCCCCTGGTTGGCTGGGTTGGGTATATGGGATGAAGACCTTCTCCAGCCATCTAAGGGCAGTCTGGTCAATCGTCCAGCCATTATCAGTATATGTGAAGTGCCACCCTTCATATCTAGATAGGTTGGATGGGAACCACTGGGTCTGGAGGGACTTGCCCTTATATATAACCAATGGGGGTATGCGCTGCCCATCAGCAGACACACATTCCAACAGTGAGATCCATGCCCTGGATCCAGGCTGTTTTTCTGGATATATCGCGATGCGGCAGAGCCCAGCACCAGCCCATTAGTCCCTTTGCCCTCCATGATACCTGTCTCATCCATATTCCATCAGTTAGATGGATGGATACCCTTAATCTCTAGGATATCCAGACGATCGAGGAATTGCTGGATGATTTCTGGCGAATGGGCTCGCCAGCGCCTGGCATCTATCGCCCTGGATCGCTTGGTCCGGATTAATGGGTTTCGCCGCAGAAATCGCCGCATCCACTTCCTCCCTAGAGGTTGCTGCCCATCGCCCAGCATACGCTCTGCCAGGCCCTTCAATTGCCCATGGGAAATAGGGCAGCCCAGAGCTTCCTGGGTTAATATATAGGCAACCAGATTATCCTCCTGGGACTGGGTTAAACGCTGCATATCGGCAAAAGCAGCATTCCTACTTTGCCTACCCCTTTTCAGCCGATAATAAAGGGTATGGTATGGGATGCCCCATTGCTGGGCAGCCCTACTGATAGGGCGCCCATCTCGCGCATCTGCCAGCGCCCGTTGGAGCTCAAATTCGGAGTATTGCTTCATGATGGGTTGAAGAAGATATCCTCAAAAAATGGCGTTGTTTGGCGATATATGGCAATTGTTGTGATAGTTTGAAAAAGGTGGTGATGTTGATGGAAGAGGATAGATGCGGCATTTTCGGCATTTGCGGAGGTGGGGGCTTTGCGGAAGTGGGGTGGGTGGGTTATTTGCTTCACTCTTTCAGCCGGCTGTCGTTGGTCGAGAAACACACATGCAGCGCCGGCCTTTAATACTGCTAGCCACGTCACAACAGCCCACAGCGACTTTTCAAAGCTCAGGAGTACGAAAGATGTGGGAGAGACGCCTTTCCGAATCAGCTGCTTTCCCAGATCGTTGGAGGCATCTTCCAGGCCCTTGAAACTTAAGCGCCCGTCCCATGCATTGATCGCGTTGGCTTCGGGCTTTTCTCTGGCCACTAGGGTGATCGCTTCATGTATCAGGCATTCTGACCGAGAAAGTCGCTCGCCGTTCCATTTTCTTATTTGGTCTTGATCCCTTTGGCTCAGGGGTGTGTCCCAAACAACCTTGTCGATGGACCTGGCAAACTGATCGATGAGATGGCTTAGGGTGGCGGCCAGGTTTTGAGCCTCGGCCTGAGACATGAAAGACAGGCGGAACGAGAGGAGGCATTTGGATAAATGATTTGCATCGAGAAGTCCTTGAACGACCAGGCGGGTTTCTTTTGTTAGACTGATCCCTGCAGTCTTGAACCCGTTGATCTTCGCATTTTCATCGACGTTGGAAAGTTGCACCACAGTGTTGAATAAGGAATCGACTCGAGCCGTCTCTGCAGTTCGAATGTCACTGCTGCCATTCGCTCTTTCATGGGCTGGAGAGACGTCCGATTGAGTAACAATATCAGACAAAGTATGATGTCGATCAAGAGTGTATGTTTTGATAATAGTTTGTCCATGTTCATTTATCAAGCCAAAGGAAATGCCGTTCTGGCCTGTGTATAGATGCAATGCCAAACACCACGCGGCACTTAGGAGTGATGCTGCCGGGATGCCAGATTGCTTCACTTGGTCGATATCGATTGCGATTGCCTCACAGGATATCTCGTGAGCGTCTTGCCGTGCACCTGCAAAAGCCGGCAGGTGGCACATTGTCGGGCTTTCGGTCTGTTTCATGATTGCACGTCTTCGTTGTACATAATCTGTGACAACCCCTGATAGTATGGGACTTGTTGATTCGATTTCGCCTCAACTGCTCGTATGGGTCAGATATCGGCCAGGGGTATGCGTTCGTTTTCTTACTTGGCTACAGCTGTCAGCATTCGGTGTGCATCAATTATTACATTAGGCCCTAAACATAACTGTACTGGTCCCCTTAGTAGAGCGGTTTGGTTCTACATTAAGGCTAGGGATCCTGGTCTTGGGTGCGTTCGGTGCGTCCTCCACAGATGTAATTGCTAGGGTGTATATAGTGAACACATTTGGTTTAGCGCTGACCTCAGCATGACCGGAATAGAGGCGCCGGTAGCACGGCTCAGGGGGTGATCGATCCTCCGACCCAGACTTCGGCGGGAATCTCGGAGTCTGGTGGATCGGCGAGTGTCAACACGGACCTGTCTCAGCAACTCCTGATAATGAGCTTGGGTTGATAAGTCATTCTCGATATAACGTATGACTACTCTAATATCGTTTTCGCGAGCATTGCAACAAATCGGTAGCCAATGTGATATACCGATTTAGTGCACTTGCGGGATTGTTGCTTTAATATGGAAATCAAACCAGACGCGCCAGGTTTAGCTGGAGATTCGAAGAGCGTTTCTATCATTCAAGATGTTACACAAGAAGAAAAGGATGACGATAAGTTGTTTCCACCTATGCTTTACTGGGTGTTGATGACTACGGTCTTGGGGATGTTGCTGTTCATAGGTGTCCTTGTGTTAGAGGCTGTGTAGTACTGAGTAAAGGAGTCAGTGGGAGGGCAGTTGGGGGTCACTGGTGACTGTTATTCTAATCTATCTCCTCTCTAAACCTTGATACTATTATAAAAACCCCTTTTATATACCCTTTAGTATAACGTTATTCTGTTCTACAGTATCCCCCAGGCCCCACCTAGTGCTCTACTAGCCCTGAAGCTAGTACTACTTTTAGGAACCTAATACAATCCCCTCCCCTCTAAGGTTCTATCCTTAGGACCTAGTAGTTAATTAGTTAGCCCCTCTATTAGTACCCTAGTACCCTACCTATAATACTACTTATACTTTAGTAAAGTCTAAGAACTTTATTAGGCTTAATAGACTACTAGATAGGTAGTTATTTCTTTAGCTAACTACTTACTCTTAGCCTTACTCTTATTTTATAGTAGCTTAATATAGCTAATAACCTCTCTAGTACCTTACTAGGCCTAGCTATTTATTATAGCTAGATTTCTAATAGTAGGTTTTCTACTAAAGTATAGCTAAGGCTATAATAATAATTAATAGTATTATACTTACTAGTATTCTTACTAATATATTAGTTACTTAGTGATTAGTTAGGTAGTTAATAGATAGGTAGTAGCTTATATAGCTTAAGAAGTAGTTTATAAAGATAAGTAGGTATAAGAAGTCTAAAAGTTATCTAAGGATATTTTATAAGTTAATTACTAAAGAGCTATAGAAAGTAATCTATCTAAGTAGAATAAACATTCTTATATCTTATTACATACTCTTAGATTACTACTTACCTTTACTAATCCTTAGTATAGAATTAGTATTCTATATTTTTAATCCCTAGTAGGGGATTGGCTTAGATTACTAGTAACCCTATTAATCTATTATATAACCTTTCTTAGTTCTTTTGTTTTACTAGCTATACTATACTCCTATACCTTAAGTATCTTACTATCTAGTAGTCTTAACTAGGGTCCTTTAGGCTATACTAGTTACTAATAGATTCCTAGGTTATAATATTAGGTCTCTCTCTAAAAGGCCTTATCCCTAAGGTTACTATAAGTAAGTAGTCTCTCTTAGGTTAGGGAGTTATTAATTATACTTTTTTAATAATACTAATACCATATCTAGTTATATAAGTAAAAGAAAAGTAGATTCTAAGATTTCTTAGAAAACTTATAAATATTATTCCCTTATTAAAGTAGTTAAGTACTATAGAGTTAATATTATACCTTATACTTATTATTTTAAGTTAAATAAGGTTTATAAAATAGCTAAAGAGTTCTTATAATATAATAAGTATATTTATTTTAATTATACCTAGTATAATAGAAATAATATAGTAAATACTTATAAGTATTCTTTCTTTTTTATTATCCTTATAACTACTAATCTTTTTCCTAGTAAACTATTATATAATAGAGTAGTAAAAAGTAGAAGAGGAGGAGTAAAAAGTAGAGGAGGAGATAGAGATTCTCTAGACTTAGCTTACTATTGTACTAGGTTACTTATCCTATCTATAGAAGCAAAAGCATTTTCTAAAGACGAGAGGTTTAGAGTTAATTTATTAGGGTATATAATCTTTAGATGAGTTAGAGGCTAAGGGTTATAAGGTAGCTAAGATAGAGGCTAGAGTTAAAAATAACTTAGCTACCTAGGGTACTAGTAATATAGTTAACTAGAGCTTACTAGGGGTAGGTCCTAAGTTTATAGACCTAAGTATTATGACCTAGGAATCTATTAGTAGCTAGTGCAGCCTGAAGGACCCTAGTCAAGACCACTAGACAGTAAGACACTTAAGGTATAGGAGTGTAGCATAGCTAGTGGAATAGAAGAACTAAGGAAGGTTATATAACAGATTAACAGGGTTACTAGCAATCTAAGCTAATCCCCTACTAGGGATTAAAAACATAGGATACTAATCCTATACTAAGGATTAGTAAAGGTAAGTAGTAATCTAAAAGTATATAATAAGATATAAGAATGTTTATTCTACTTAGATAGATTACTTTCTATAGCTCTTTAGTAATTAACTTATAAAATATTCTTAGATAACTTTTAGACTTCTTATACCTACTTATCTTTATAAACTACTTCTTAAGCTATATAAGCTACTACCTATCTATTAACTACCTAACTAATTACTAAGTAACTAATATATTAATAAGAATACTAGTAAGTATAATACTATTAATTATTATTATAGCCTTAGCTATACTTTAGTAGAAACCCTATTATTAGGAATCTAGCTATAATACTTTAATTACTTCTGTTAGTAAGTTAAGCCTATAATACTAATTAATAGTAAAACTATAATATCTTCTTCTAAGACTAACCTATCCTTAAGCATCCCTAAGACTCCTAGGTCTCTAAACTAAGAGCTTGTTTAGGCTATAAATCTTAATAATAAACCTATAATACCTAAAGTTAATTTTAATAAAGATAGTAAGGCTATCCTTATTACAGACTAGTATATAGCTATATATAAGATAGTTAAGAGGAATACTAGATATAATAAATAACTAGCTAACATTATTAATAATAATATAGCTTAAATAGAATAACTTAAGGGGATTAATAACTATAACCTATAATAAATATAATCTATTATTAATAATACCCTTACTAAGCTAGAGCTAAAAATAGTAAAGCTATTATACTTAGATAAGAAGTTAAGATATTCTAAGCTATTATTAATATTATCTTAACCCTAGTTAAAGGATAAGATAAGCTTAAACTTAACTGCTTAAAAACCTATAATAGCAAAAGTAGATAGCTAAAAGGATTTCTAATCTAAGTTTATACCTATTAGACCTTTTATACTACTAACTTCTATAATAAGACTAAGAGAGTTATCTATACTAGTACCTTTCTATATAGTAAAGTACTCTTATGGTTTAAGCTATTCTAAGAAGAATTCCTTAAAAATGATAGGGAACTAAGTATATACTCCTATAAGACTTAGTTAATCTTTAGAAGTATAATAGGATTTAAATAAGCTCTAAAGTTACTATTTTAAGGCTTTAATAAAAAATAATAAGCTAAGTAAGACCTTATAAACCTTAAGTAAACTAAGGCTACCTTATACTATATAGCTAAGTTCTAATAACTTATTACTAAACTTAATATTATAGATAAATCCCTAATCTTTATATTCTACTAAGGACTTAAGAAAGATATTAAAGATAAACTTACTAAGATTATTAGTACTCTAGAAGACTTCCTTAGATATATCAAACTTGCTATTAAGATTAATACCTGCCTCTATAAATAGCGAAAAGAGAGGGGCAAGAACCAGCAACTAAACGCTAATATAGGCAAGCGCTATGCTTAGAGACCAAGGAACCCTAGTAACCACTAGTAAGAAAGGAATAATAACTAGTAGTAACTATAAAACTAACTAAGTATATCCTATAGATACTATATAGGACCTATAGATATTAGCATAGCTAGGAAATAAGAGAACTAGCTACTTAGAGATACTAAAACTATTAAATACTATAACTATAAGAAAATAAGATACTATACTAGAGACTACTAATAACTAAAATAACTCTAGAATAAGGTACTAGTAAAAGGTAACTAATAAGTAAATATTACTTAAAAAGAGGTTTTATACCTATAACTCTTATAGACTACTTACTATAATAATAGCTACCTAACTTACTAGAATAGTAAGAAATAAGCAAGCTAGTACTCTAAAGAACCTAAAGATAAAACTATTATAGTAAGTAAGAAGGCTCTATATAGCTCTAAGATACTATAAGCTATTAATATTATATAGTAACTTAAATAGTAAAACTAGGAAAAGATTATATACTTAATCTAAGCTTAAGATACCCTAGAGATACTTAAAGATAAGATACCTTAAGACTAAGAAGTTATTAATATAATTAAAAAATAACAACCTAAGCAAATTTAAGTATAAGGCAACCCCATCTACTAACTTAGCTTAGAAAACAAGTTTAACCAAGCCTTATATAAAGATATTATTAGATCCTAAGGAAAGCCTTAATAAGTTATTACTAGGACTATTATAGTAGCTAGAAAGGGAAAAAGGACCTTCTTCTCTCCTCCTTAACTTTATTACTATAAATCAATACCCAAGAGCACTATTAAAGTATAGGGAACTAGCTCTAACCAGGAGGAAGAACTAGAACCCTCTCTAGACAAGTTTATTCTACTAAGCAAAATAGAACGATATATAGCTAAGTAGCTAATTAAGATAAGTTATATAAACCTAACCATTCCCAAATAAACTAGTATAAACTAGTGTATTTAGAACTAGGTAAATAATATTCTATCCTTATTACTCTTGCTTATACTAGACTACTAATATAACTCTAACAAGCCTCTAGTAACCTAGACCTATATAGACTTTTAGAAAAGTCTACTTATTATTAAGATAGAAGAAAAAGTATAGAAAGAAAGATAGCTAGAAATTAGTAAATATAGTAATAAATAAGAAGTTTACTTCTATAAAATAGAAGATACTAACCTTAAGTACTACCTAATAGTACTAACTAGAGAAGAACCTATGTTTAGAGATAATAAATAACTTAATAAGAAAGACTTTCTATACTATAAGGTATTTTAGGTAGATTATATTTATAATAAATAATTAATATATTAACTAAAGAAGAGAGAATACTTTTTCTTCTTATAATAATATAATAACAAACCTATTTCTAAGGTTTATAAGAACTATAAAATCAGTATATAAGAAGTAAAGGAGTACTACTAGCTATAGCTTATCCTATAGCTAAGCCTAAAATACCCCATACTATATATTAACTACCTTATAGGATACTAGTCTAACTACCTATTTAATAAGTATATATAATACTATAAAGGGAAAGTATAAATATGGAGAGAATAAGTTAAAAAAGCCCCTAAGAAGTTCAAAAACTCCCTATACTACCTATAAGAAAGGTACCAATAGCTAAAAATAATATAAAAACCCTTTATATAATAACTAAGAGAGATAATAGTTATATTATTCTTACTATTTTAATTAATAGCTAGCTTACTAAGGTTATAATTAATAGTAGAGTATAAGCTAACTATTACAATGCTAGCCTATTGTTAGGATCTATTGGAGTTACCTGCTAACTCTGATCCTACCGGTCACGTGAGACCGGTCTAAGCTTGTCCGCGGGCCTACCCGCGGGAGCCCCTTTCACCGCTAGCTTGACCTAGCAGCTCTCTTAATAGTTATACTTAAATATATATAATTAATCCTTTTTAAGACCTCTTATTTATTACTAGAAACTTAATACCTTACTTATTAATACTAATTAGTAATTAAATATAGTAACTATTTATTAAAAGATACTATATATTAGTAAGGTTTTTTAAGAAGAGATAGAACTACTCTAAACCCTATAGTAGTAGTAAGATAGTTCTATACTTTCTCCTATATAGATAACTAGCTTGGAATACTATTATAGTAGACTTATAATACCTCTATAAAGGGTACTATAAGTATATAAGCTTAATTTATATAAGTTAACTTTATTATATTGTAAGAAGCTATAACCTATAAGATAATAATTTTTATTAAAAATTATTAGACTATAAGACTATAAAGTCCTATACTTTATATATTAAAATAACCATTAATAACCTACTATTAACTAACTTAATATAACCTTATTAACTTTACCTTTTTATTACTTTAACTTTAGACTTATAACTATTATTATAGTTATCTAAAAAGTAACTCTACTAAGTTATTAAATAACTAGATAGTTTAATAGGCCTATAGAAGTATAATAGACCTCTTTCCCCTTCTCTTACTTCTATAATTTTCTTTTACTCCTTCTCTCTTTCTGACCTTCTTTTATACTCTTTTCTTACTTAAAACATACCTCTAATTACCCTTAAGTGACTAATGCTAAGGAAGCCTGTGCAAAGAAGGCTCTTTTTGATAAGCAGTAGGTGCTACATAAGGAAGGCTCTTTTTAATAAGTAATAAGAGTCATGAGACCATGCAAAAGGCTCTTTTTAATAAGTAATAAGTTTAGTATAAAGGAGGAAGGCTTATATTAATAGGTAATACTACTACTAAGCCCTTAGTAAAGAAAGTAAGTAAGACCCTATTAACTAAGTAGTTACCTATACTACTAGTATTAATCTCTCTAATATATATATATACCTTCTAGCTTACTAGAAGAAATACCTATATTTAAGAGGTTGTTAGGCTAATAGAGGGTAACTATAATAATATAAGAAGAAGTAACTACTATAGAGCATGCCCCTAAGGCTACTAAAGAGACTATAAGTAAGTATATAGTTAGTATAGTATATAGATATTATAAATCCATACCTAATAGATACTATAAGTATATTAACCTATTGATTTAGAGTATTAAGTACTTAGATTAAATCTTAGAGGGTAGCCTACTCTCTAACTATATTAAGTTATTAGATATAATTATTCTATATTACTTAATTACTTATAAGGAGTAAGGCTACTATAGTAGAGATTTATAGTAATAAGTCTATAATAAATTTAAGGATTGGTCGAATGCGGACTTTAACACTACCTGGAGGGTAGTTATAACTACCTTCTATAACTTTATCATTAGCTGTAGTGTATAGGTAACAAAAGAACCTATTAAAAGCACTATTAGTACAAGGTTAAAGAAGCTAGTTAATAACAAGCATTTCCTAAGGTAGAATAATAAGATAATAAGCAAAATAGAGGCCAAGTACAAGGTCTTTTACAACTACCTTAACAACCCAGACTTTGTAAGAAACATTAAATAGATACTGCAAGCTACCCCCCTACTGTTAATTAATAAGGTATATAATAGCTACAAAAGTATAGATTTTTTGTAGAAGTTATGTAATAAGTTAGATTATTAATAATATACCTTATATAGTAATCTATTATTTAAACCTCCCTTATTTAAAAGGTAAACTAATAAAGCCTCTCTTATGCTAAGTTTGCCTGTAACTGCTATAATAGTCAAGAGGCAGCTACTAAGCATAACTACTCCCCTAACTAACAGGCTAACTACTTGTTAATTAACTAACCTTATTAAGTTATATGTAGATAATTTAATATTAAAGTATAGTAGCGGTAACTATAAGACCCTTAACTTAAAGCTTCTGATTTTTTATAACCTCTGCGCGAGGGTTAGTATCTCTAGTAACTACTAGAGGTTCACTATCTTATTTATACTTATAGGTAATATATAGGAGTATTATACTAGTAACCTCTATAACTATTTAATTAGTTTTAATATACTTATAATAAATATTAAATTATAATTTAAAGGGGATAAAGTCTACTATATATGTAATATAGAGTTATAAAGGCTTAGCTATAAGTAAGTTACCTATAAATTACCTAGTAAAATAAGAGTTAAAGTACTAGACTTACTTATTAAGAAAGTTATAAAGCTAGTTAGGGCTATAATGCAGTAAGGCATACCTACTAATAGTAACTACTATAACACTCTACTTACTTATTACTAAGGTATACCTGAGTGCGCGGCCGCCCTACTTAATCTACCTATAACTTATAATATACTTTATATATAGTTAAGAAACAGCATAAGTAATACAGTAGTAATATATAAGCAAAAGGCGCAGTACCTTATAGAAGGACTGCCTAAGCTAAACTAGCAGTACTTTACTAACTACTACTATAATAGCTAATACAGTAGTTACTTACTATAATAAGGGTATGGTCCAAGGCCCTAAAATAACTATCTATAAAGCAGTATATTTTAAGTAAAAAAGTACTTTATCTATAACAAGGAGGGATATTAGTTAATAACACACTTAAAGAAGGAAAGAGATACCTCTTGTAAGTAGCTCTAAAGGAGCTACTTCACTAAAAGATTTAAATAATACCTTCTTAACTATAAGAGTAAAGAGCCTAACTCTCTTAGCAATATAACTAATAATAAGTACATACTAGATGATAGTAAAGAGCTCTTTAAGGATATAACTTTCTTTATATCTATAGTATTTTTTAGTAAAGAGAGCATTAATAGCTAGAAGGTCTATATATAATTATATAACTAGGCTACTTTATATACTTTAATAAAAGAAGACCCTTTTGTATAAGACCCTAGCTAAGAACAAGGGTTAGATAAAGTCTTTATACTTAATAATTAATACTTTACTATAACTTTCTAGAGTATTATACTAGATACTAGGGTAGCCTAAGTATTAACTATAAGCTACTAATAGTATATAGCTCTCTATAAGTACCTCAGAGTAGAGTTACTACTAGATATGAGCTATGCTAGTAAAGTAAGTATTAAATTTAGTAGTAGTAATTTATTTAATTTACTTAGAGCTGTTGCTATACCTACTCCTATTAGTAAGCTTACTTTCTATATAATAACCTCTAGTACTCTATTTCTTTTATACTGAAAAGATACAGACTCTAATAGTATATAATTTAATAACCTTACTAACGTCCTTATTAAAGGTATAACTATAATACTAGTGGTACGCAAATAGGGCTACCTATGGATACTTTTGGAGCAGCTAGAGTATAGCATAGTGCAACACTATCTTACTAATATAGAGCTATAGTAAATACATTGCTGATTCAGTTACCCCTCAGTCTATTAGCTATATAAAGTACTCTAGTGAGCTAGCTATATAATAGTAATCTTAAATATTAAAGAAATTAATAAATTTTACTAGTACTGCTAGCTAAATTTAAAAGCTCTAGAAAGGTTTAAGTTTACCCTCTATAATAACTATAACTTTAACTATAAGGTCTTTGTTAATATAATGTACTTAGATAGTAATAAACTGGTACTTTATATTATTAATAGCGCAACCTCCTTTAACGTGGCGCGATTTTTGCGCTCTGTTACTATAGAGTATATATAGGAAGTACTATAGATATACTAGATTGATATATATCTTAGCCCTTTAGACTAGATTATTATAGATACTAGGCTGAATTTTTATGTAGCTAAATTTAAGCGCGCTGCTTATATACTATCTATTAAGGTAAAAGAGGTCTCTATTAAGGTTTATTATAGTATTAGTAAGGTTAAACAGTACTATGTAATACTATGCTAAGCGTATAAGATAGTCCGCGCAGAGTTAGAGGCTAAACCTAAAGTTACCCTATAACTTACTATAAAAGTAATTAATAATACCACAGGCCCTAATAGCCTTATCCCTATACTATTAGTCTTTAGTATATACCCTTATATTAATAATAACTCAGCCCTATTACCCTTAACCCTGCAGTATATAGAAGCTATATAAAAGGTAATAGAGGAGATTTATAGTATCTATATAAAAAGGTAGGTTAATAAGGTACTTATAGTATATAATAGACCTAATATTATAATAAGCATAGCCCTCTTTCTATGATTACTTATTAGGGTATACTATTAGAGTAAAGGCTAGAAAGAACCCTACTAATTAACTACTAATAATAGTACTAGTGGTACTATTAAGACCCTATAGAGACTATGTTAATTCCCTATTACTACTATTAAGCTATAGTATAACCCCTCTAGAGCAGAGGACCCTGTTGATCCCATGTAACCCAGACTGCTAGTAACTACTGTAGCAGAGGTACCTATAAATACTCTAATCAAATATAACTCTATTGTAGTTGCCGCGTAACTGCTACTAGCAAGAAGAGGCCTAGGCTAACTAAGAAAGAATCTAGCTTGAATTTTTACTATAGAAGTTATACTTATAGTCCCTATAATTAACTGCGTTTTTACTACTAAAGAGGATATTAACTATATACTAGTAATTAAGCTATATAAGAAGGGTATAATAACTATGCCTAGTAAGCTATTTAAATAATTAGATACTAGTAAAATCTAAGGACTTATAGACTGTAGTATGTTTTTTATTATTAAATATGATAAGAAAAAGAATAGTAGTATATAGATTTTTAAGTTATAGTTAGTATATAAAGTTAAGGGTAAAAATAAGCAACCCTATAAAAAATTACAACTAGTTATCTAAGGTTATATAGATATAGTAAAGCTATAATTTTAACCTAGTTACTAACTATCTAATAAATAGCTTAATAAGTAATACTCTCTATTATATCATTACTTTTATAACAAGCTTATATCCTTTAGTTACATAATATAATATAAGTATATACCTAGTTAGTAACTGAATTAGTATATACTATTCTTACCTAACTTCCCCTTAAAATTCGCTATCTCTATGCAATAGATATAATTATAGAGGTTAAATAGCTACTCTATAGCATACCTAAGGCAGGTACTTATTAGTAGGCTATGTATGACAACTACTATAGAAAGAGCCTCTAGATAGATTTATCTACTTTTAACCCTTACCTGCTTATTTTAGCGCCTAAAAATAACAATTTCATAATAATAGGTATATAAATAGATGATACTATTAGCCTTATGGATAAATTGTTCTCTGACTATAAAAACCGTGTGCTAAAAGAAGCTACTTTTATAGCTAAACTGAAGCAATTTCTTAAAGTTAACAAGCCTATCACTTTTAACAGCAGTGTGTTAACCCTTAGCAACAATAGTAAGATAACCCTTTACCAAAAGGACCAAGGTAAGAAGCTATTATTAGTTAATGTTAGTGTGCCTGATGCAAAGCAGCAGTATATTAAGTAGTACGCCCAAGGTATATATATTGCTTCTATTTACTAACCTAAGGCATACTTTAACTATTTAATTACTACCTAGTACTAGTTACTAGGCCTAGCTAAAATTAATAACCTTAACTAGTAGGTTAAGTAGTAGATAGATAACCCTAACCGCAGGCTGTGATTTTAATTACTAGATCTTACTAGTACTAAACTCTTTGTATTTATTAATAGCTCTTTTGAAAATAATAGTAATTTAATATCATAACTTAGCTTTATTATCACACTTACTAATAAGTCTAGTAATAACAAAGAGCGCCTATTAACTAGTAGAGATACTGCTTTTAACCTCATAGGTAATATTATCTATTTTAGCTCTATAAAGTATAAAAGAGTTACCTGTAGTATACTTGCCTCTAAGATATATATAATAGTTACTAGAGCTAATATAGTCTATGTAATTAGGACTATACTAGTAATAGTCTCCGACTGCCTCAAGGTTCCTCAGATCCCTATAACCATATATACTAATTTATACTTATTATATAAGTATTTAATAAAGCTTAGTACTATAAAGAAAAAGTAACTTATAATTAATATTGTAGCTCTTTAGTAGTTATATAAATACTATAAGATTTATAAGGTATAATAGATCTATAGTATAGATAACCTAGCTAACAGTTTTATAAAGTTATTACTAAACAAGGTACTAGAGAAGCTTGTTAGTACTAAGTAGATAAAGATATAGATAAATAGATAGGTTTTATATATAAGATATATAAATATTACATCAGTAGTAAGAAGTTAAATACTTTATAATTTAAGCTTTTATTGCGTTTTTAAGCTTTTTAGACTATAGGCTAGCTAGCTACTATTTAGCTAAAATAGAGAGTTACTAGTATTATAATACTAGCTTATTATTAGAATCTATTGGAGTTACCTGCTAACTCTGATCCCACCGGTCACGTGAGACTGGTCCGAGCTTGTCCGCGGGCCCACCCGCAGGAGCCCCTTTTACCGCTAGCTTGACCTAGCAGCCCTCTTGATAGTTACACTTAAACGCATGTAATTAATCCTTTTTAAGACCTCTTATTTATTACTAGAAACCTAATAACTTACTTACTAATACTAACTTTATCTTACCTAGGGTAGTAAATAAATAAAGTATTAAATAGGTATATAAGAAAGACCTATATACCCTATAGATAGTTAAAGGAGTATAAGTTTAGTATAGTAAAGAAACTGTTAATAAGGTGACTGTATACCTCTCTTTAGTAATCTATAGCTAATACTAAGAACTTAACTTTAATATTACTAACTTAGAAACTATAGATATAATTCTAGAAATCTCATAGCTATAAGAATATAACTCTAACATAAACTAGAGAACAAGCTAACTCTAGTAGAGAGATTTAGCTATAAGGTAGCGTTATATACTACAACCCCTAAGTAAACTTATATAACTAAGGAAGTATATTACTTATATTAAAAGGATTAAACCTATATAAGATTAGAGTTCTATATCTATAAAGATTATAAATATACTAGATAGATAAGATAAACAAAGCCTAGAAGAAGACTAACTAAGATTAATACCTCTTAAATACTAGCAATATATATAACTATTTACTAAAGAACTAGAAACAGGACTACTAGAGCATAGACTATATAACCATGAGATCTAACTACTAGAAGGGAAATACCTCAAGCTTAAGCTAATTTATAGACTTAACCTAATAGAACAAGAAGCGCTTAATAAATAGCTAGATAAGAACCTAGTAAAAGGTTATATTAAACTATCAGACTTACTAGTAGGATATCCTATTCTATTTATACCTAAGAAGAATAGAAAACTACAACTATATATTAACTACTAGAAGCTTAATAATATTACAAAGAAAAGCAGCTACCTATTACCTCTTATCTTAGAACTATGAGATCTGTTATATAGAGTAAACTGGTTTATAGTACTTAACCTTAAAGGCGCCTACAACCTTATTAGAATTAAGGAAGGAGATAAATAGAAAATAGCATTTTAAACACGTAAAGGACTATTTAAGACCCTTATCATACTTTTTAGACTTACTAACGCACCTGCTATATTTTAAACAATAATTAATTATATACTTAGGGAGTATTTAGATATCTTTATTATCTATTACCTTAATAATATCCTTATATTCTCTAAGAACCTTAAAAAACACAAGGGGTATGTATACAAGGTACTTAAGAAGCTCAAAGAAGTAAAGCTTTTAGTCAAACTAGAGAAGAGTGAATTCTATACTTAAAAGGTAGACTACCTTAGATTTACTATTATACTAGGAGAAATCTAAATATAAGATAAGAAGGTTAAAGTAGTTAGAGACTAGCTAATACCTACTAATATTAAGGAAATTTAATTATTCCTAGGATTTATTAATTTTTATTCACAATTTCTTAAGAACTATGCTACCTATATTAGAGAATTATAATAACTTATATATAAGGATATAGAGTTTAAGTAGATAGAAGAATATAATAAATCCTTTAATAGAGTTAAGAAACTTATTATATCTAAACTAGTTACTAAGATTCTAGAACCTAGACAAACTCTTTAAAGTTAAGACTAATACCTTAGACTTTATAATAGGAGGATAACTCAGATAATAAGACAAGAAAGGATAACTACACCTATATATATTCTACTCAAAAGCATTTTATAGACCTAAATTAAACTACTAGATCTATAACAAAGAACTTATAGTAATTATTAAAGCATTTTAAGAATAAAAGCCTTATTTACTAAGAATAAAGCATTAAGTGATTATATATATAGATCATAAAAACCTTACATACTTTACAACCTCTAAAGTCCTAAACAAACAACAGATTCAATAATTAGAATTCCTATTAGAATATAACTTTAAGATTATCTATTACAAAAGAATAGAGAACAGAAGAGCTAATACTCTTAGCTAATAACCAGACCTTAAAGTCCTAATACTAGAGGAAATATAGGTTATCCTTAAATATAACAAGAACAGTGATATTATTCTAGTGTAAAAACTTATTATAATTAGTACGTATATTAATACTAGTATAACTAGTAGAATAATAGATAATTAGATATATAAGATATATAGTACCAGAGTATATAGGTACTAAGGAGTAACAAAAACTTTCAAAAGAATTTAATAATACTATAACAAGTAAGTTATATAAGAATAAGTAGCTTTAGTAATTAAGGACTATAAGCTATGTAAAAAAATAAGAATAGCCCTTATAAGCTATATAGACATATTTAACTATTATTAGTACCCCTAGAAATATAGTACTTAATCGCTTTAGACTTTATTATTAAATTACCTAAGTTAAGAGAACTACTTATAAAGGTATAGTATAATAGTATCCTTATTATTATTAACTAACTTATAAAGTATGCTTACTTTATCCCATACCTTAAAGCTAGTATAGCTAAGGACCTCATATATACTTTTCTTAAGTATATTATTAGTAATTATAGCTTATTAGAAGAAATTATATTAGATAGAGATAAGCTATTTATTTTAAAGTTTTAAAAGTCTCTAATTTTATAACTTAGCTTAGACTACAAACTATCTACCTCTTTCTATCTATAAACTAATAGGTAAACAGAAAGAATTAACTAGATACTTAAATAGTATCTCAAATATTATATTAACTATAACTAAGATAATTAGGTACTACTACTACCTATAGCCTAATTTGCCTATAATAGTACTATTAGAGAAAGCACTAGAAACTTACTATTCTACCTAAACTACAGATTCAAACCAACTACCTACAGAGAACCTTATAAAGGACCACAAGTACTAAAAGCTATAGCTAACGTTACCAAACTCGGAGAAATTTAAGGTAAAGTAGCCCTAAATTTAGAATTTATTAGATAACAAATAAAGAAATATACTAACCCTTCAAGGATTAAGAGACCAACCTTTAAAGAGGGAGATAGTATATATCTCACACGCTAAAATATTAAAACTAAATAGCCTAGTAACAAACTTAACTATAAGAAATTAGGACCTTTTAAAATCCTATAAAAAGTTTTAGATATTAACTATAAACTTAACTTATTAAACATAATAAAAATTTACCTAGTCTTTTATATTATACTACTTAAGCTAGTACTATATAAATTAAATATTAATAACTCTATTATTATAAAGTTAAATAAACTAAAATATAAAGTTAAAAGAATTATTAATAAATACTATAAGAATAATAAAAAACAGTACCTTATTAAGTAGAAAAACTATAGGTATAAGGATAATTCATAGGAATTAATTAAGAACCTCTAGTACTCTTAATAGATACTCTAATAGTACTATAACTCTTAATAGGGGACTAAGAACCTAATAAACTAAACTTAGCTAGTAAGAAAGGAGATAAGACTACATTAGAATAAACTATATCCTACTCCCTAATAAATTCTATAAGAAGATAGTTAGAACTAGTAGAAGGTAGCTAGGCCTCCTCCTATTAACGCTATTCTACCTCTGCCTCCTCCTTCTCTATCCACTCTAATTCCTTAATACTATCAATACCTCAGCACACCGCGCGTATTATTTTCTTAAACTATATCTTCTTTTACTTTTAAAGATAAAGAACCTTCTCCTCTATAGCCTATAACTTATCCTCTAACTTCTAGTACTAAGTAGTAATATTATAAAGTTTAGTTATACTAATACTAAGGATATTATAGTAACTATAACCTTATTAAATATATTTAGTATAATAAGTAGAGTTAGAGAAAGAAACCTTATATAAGGAGTATCCCCTACTCTTGTAATAAGAATAAGTTAGTATAATAATAGTACTTTAAAGGATATTAAAAAGCAAAGAATTCTTTTTAATAGTCTTTTTAGTAGGACGTTTCTTAGGTAAATTAATAGCCTTTTATTTATTTATATAACCTAATATAATATAAGCCTTAAAGAAGGAAGTAAGTTTAATACTCTCTAGCTTAAGAGGATATAACCTACTTATAGGCCTTGAGAATGAGACCTTTTAAGAGAAGACCTAATATTATAACCTAATAAGTTATAGGTAATGCAACCCTACTAGCCAAGCAGGAAGTACAAGTAGCACAGCCTTTATATAGATAAAAGGATAGTTAAATAGATAACTCCCCTAGACATAGAAGAACTATAGTATAGGTTATATAATAGTAAAATAAAAAGGGTAAATAGCTTAGATAGTAATATATCTAATAGATCTATAGATAGCTTAGATAGTAATATATCTAATATATCTATAGAGAATACTAAGATATAAGACTATATATAGGATAGACTTAGATATACTTAGGATAGACTTCTATAGCTCTTTAGTAATTAACTTATAAAACATCCTCAGATAACTTTTAGACTTCTTATACCTACTTATTTTTATAAACTACTTCTTAAACTATACAAGCTACTACCTATCTATTAACCACCTAACTAATTACCAAGTAACTAATATATCAGCAAGAACGCCAGCAAGTACAACACTATTAATTATTATCACAGCCTCAGCTATACTTTAGCAGAAAGCCTACTGTCAGGAATCTAGCTATAACATATAGTTTTACTACTATTCTATAGAACTTCTCTAACTATAATAGTAAGAATATATTATAGATATAATATTATATTTCTAAGTTAAGCTTATATACTTTTTCTTTACTAACTACTTATATAACTATAAATAGCTTTAGATACTTATCTAAGAGCTTCTTTATAGGGTACTTTTACTATATAAACCTTACTAATAATGGGACCTTTTTTTCTACCTTAAATACTACTATAGATTGCTTTATGTTATACTGCCTCTTATAGTTTTTATTAGCTATCTCTAGTATCTAGAGGATTATAGCTTACTAGCTCTATAGCCACTATACCTAGTCTCTTACTAATAGAACCTCTATTAGTAAGGCCTCTTCTAGCTTTACATTATTTATATTATATAATATATAGCCTATTAGGGCCTCTACTAGTACTATCTAGATTATACTATACCAAGTACTGTTATAGATAAACTTAGCTATTAGTAGTTACTTTACTTAATTATCTTACTCTAAGCTATAGAAAGTCTAAAGAAAGTACTTAATATTTTAGTTTTATTACTCTATCTAGCTATCTATTTATAGGTAGTAAGCTATACTTAGCCTCTACTCAATAGCTAGTAGGTAGTATATTACGAACTAGAAATAGCTAGTAAAGAGATATCCTTAATTAGATACTATTACTACTAGGATACTGAATTATAAGAATACCCTTTTAACTAAGAGAAATACTAACTAGTCTACTATTAGAGTCTCCTATGTAGGTATATATAGTATATACTTTATAAGTTAGTCTACTATAACTAGAATACTATTATAACTCTCTCTAGTAAATCCTTTTAACTTAGATAGCTTAGTAATAAAATCTAAGGTAACCTATTTCTATAGTTAGCTAGGTAGTAGTAGGGGTACTAGTTTTCTATAGAATAGGTAGTAGTATAGCTTTATCTATTAATAAGTTATATATATCTAAATATACTCTATTATATCCTTCTTTATTAATCTCTAGAAGAATATCTATCTAATTCTTTTAAGTATATAGGTTACCCCTAGGTACCCTCTAGCTAGCTTATTATAAAATACTATTATAATCTTTATCCTTAGTATATACCCTTTTAGGATAACTACCTTACTCTTATACCTAAGAACCTTATTCTTTCTCTCTAACTAGTTATTCTCTAGCTTTTACTACTTCTTAGAGGTAATTATTTTATTAGCTTACTATAATACTATAGTTTTCTTTTCTAAGCTTAAATTAAGTTCTTCTAGTAGTAATAGGTATACCCTTATTAACCTACTACTAACAATTACTACTACCCTTTAGGTAAACCTACTTAGAAAGCTTTTTAAGAATATATCTTATACCTCTTAGTTTTCTATACCTAAGAGCTAATAGTCTAACTACTATAATAGCCTATTAGCTATATTCTCTTTTTCTAGCTAGTAGTTAATCTTAAAGTTAAAGGGAGATAGGTTTTAAAGTAACCTTGCTTACTAACTATTAAGCTAGAGCTTACTAATAAGGTAGTAGTACCCTAGGTAGTCTATTAAGAATATAATCTTACTTTAGGTATATAGGAGGTAGTACCTCTAGTATATAGCTGCTTCTTAGATTATAAGTAGCTTAGCCTCTAGTATACCATACTATAGTTTAGTACCCTTTAGCTTATTAGATAAGAAGGTAATATAGTACTACTAGTTCTTTACTAGCTATAATAGAATAGCCTTAATTATAAAGTTTAATATATCTATCTCTACTTATATTAGTAGTACTAGGTTAAAGTATTATAGAATAGAGGCTTAGGTAAATATAACTTAGAGCTTATAAAAGGCTTTAATTACCTCTCTAGTTATTACTTTCTCTCTTACTACCTTAGCTATTAGTTAGTCTATAAGAGGGGTATATACTTTAGAGTAGTTCCTAATAAAGTACTAATAGAACCCTATAAACCTAAAAAAGACCTATATATCTTTAATACTAGTAGAGAGTAGCTACTAGGTAATTACCTTTATATAGTCCTACTCTATAGTAATACTCTCTAGAGATACTATAAACCCTAGAAACCTAATTATCTTAATATAGAAAATATACTTCTCTAGGTTAGTATATAAGCTAGTAGTATCTAACTAGTATAATACCTCTTTTACTACTTCTATATAACTATTAAAGTACCTATAAAAGTAGAGCTACCCCTACTTAGAGAACACTTTAGTTACTACTAAATACTCTAGCTACTTTGATACACCCCTTCAGGCTTATATATTACACTAAGCCTAATTTTTATACTAGGGGATTTACTAACCAATGAGCTCTTATCTACCCTCTTAGGATAGTCTGGGTTACAACAGATCTAAGCAGTGATTTCCAGATTTCTAGCTCTTTCTAGATCTCAGCAGATTTATTGGTTACCTAATCCCTTAATCTAGCAACACTCAAACTCATGGCCCATAGAATTTAATAGTAGAGGTAGGTATTAGATACTTACTAACGTAGCTAGTGGCTTAGACTGTTAATTATTAAAGTGCTTATAAAAGTAGAGATATATATTAGCTATTTAGTTAGTTATATATTAACTAACTAATACTATATATATATCTCTTTAAAGAATAAAGTTATTATATCTTATAATATAATATTTTAAAATCTGTTCTATAGATATTAACTAATATTTTACTATAGACCTTTTCTAATCTAGCTTAATAGGCCTAAAGGTCTATATTATTTATCAGTATATTATACCTACTTTAACATACCCTCTTAGATTAAAGCTATTTATAGGTTTAATCTAACTAATTAATAGATAAAGTAATTACTACCCTTTTATACCTTTCTTTTGCATTTCTATAAATTCTTATAACTACTAATTACTTACTTTAAAAGGTAGTAATTAATTAATTAATAATAACTAAAACTAGAGTATATATAGTCTAGTGGTATCACCCGCCGCTAGATAGTTGTGGTATAAGATAGTAACTTATACTAGAGCTCTAGGGTTTAATCCTAGGTAGAGGTAAAAAGACTTAATAGTGGTTATATCTATAAAGCCTACTAGCCCCCTCATATAAGTCTGAGCTTGATAATATAAATATATAGTAACTAAGGTCCTTTTACTTAGTAAAGCTATATTATACTTATAGCAGTCTTAGGCTCTATATATTTACTATTGTATTTAATATAGCCCCTATAGGTCTATATATATGATTATCCTTAAAGTATGGTTTTAACTATACTTTTGTCTTTTATTATAACTTTCTAACTTAAAATAGTAGTCTTTTGTAATTAGATTTTGTATTAACTTTTAGCTCTAATTAAGGCAATTATAACAATAAAATTGCTAACTATGTATGTTACTTGGTTGTTAAGAAACTTATGGTTGAAGTATTGCTAGTTATATCAATAATTAGTTATAATATTAGAGTTTACTAGTTATATCTTCTATAATAATTTACTTTTGCTAACTGGTATAACCATATAATTTAACCCTCTTAGTTAGGGGCTGTACTAGCTAACTATCTATTACTATAGCACTTATTACTTTGATTATATTAGTAATTTATCCTTAGCTAATTCTTCCTTGCAGTTTTATATTAACCACGCGGTTTGGTTACTAAGATTTAATTGCTATAGAAATACAGGCTATTTTTACTTTAGTAAGGCCTTTATCAAACTGTCTACTATTAGCTTTACTAATAGGGTATATATAACTTTAACGTAACTGTCTATAATTTCCTAATATAGCTAGTAGTAATATATATCTATATAATAAAGGTATGTTTATAATTAAACTAACTCCTTAGTTATAAGGCTAATTATCTATTAATTATTATATTATATTATAACCTTTAGTGATATATTTAAAGTATTATTACTAGTAGTAAGCTTAGTAATTAATTAGCTTGTGAATATTAATTCTTTTGTAGCTTACAATAGGGCTAGTAACTCTGCTTTGGTTATTGAAGTAGTTACTATCTACTGCTTATTTACTCTCTAGCTAATAAGTCTGCTATATAGCTTAATAGTAAAAGCTTATAAGCTCTTATGGTTAATTAAGTTATCTCTAAAGCTTATGTCTAATATAATAATAAGCTCTCTATTAAGCTTAAACTTAAGGTAAAGGCTAGCTATATACCTAAGGTATTGCAGTACGTGGTTTGCTACCCTCTAATGGGCTGCTAATAAGTTATAATTAAATCTTACTAGCTAACTTACTACAAATATGACGTTAGGTCTTGTTATTACTACTGCATATAGAATTAATCTAACTTTTTACTAGTATCTTATAACTTTATGGTTTATTATTATCTGCTATAAGGGTAGAAGTTCTTTATTACCTATTGGGGTATTATCTAGCAGTAACTAGGTTTTATTATTAATTAGCTTTACTGTCTTTTTAAATATATACTAACTGCAATAGCTATATCTTTTGTTGTTATCTATTATAGAGAATTTCTATACTAAGAAACTATTATATTTTATTACTGCTCTCTAAGTAGTATCTTTCTTTTATGCTATTAATTACCTTTTTAGCTTTCTATTATAATAACTTAGGGAACGCAAAGATATAATTATTAATATAGAAGAAGAATGTAATAGCTCCCTTTTGCTAGTAGCATGGCTCTCTAGCGACTGGTGTAAATCTTAGTTCTCAAAGTCCCTTTTCTAGGTACTTTTGCTATAGCAGTAGTAATTGTTATAACCTATAAAGGGCCTTTTATAGGTAGATAATCTTACTACTACTACAGCTTAGATATCCCAGGGGAAGTCTTATAAATACTGTCTTATTTATATTAATATATATAAATATATTTACTATATTAAATTAAAGTAATTCTAGGTCTAACTTAGCTATAATTATAATAAGTAATTAGAATAAAAGTCTTACTAGTATTACTATATATATATTATACATTATATCTTTTAGCTACTAATTACTATTAATAAGAAGGCATGCCTTAAACTTCATAAGAAATTTATATTTATTTAGCTTATAGATATATACCTATTAGTAGTTAAGTATCTGGTTATTACTAGCTTTCTCTATACTAACTTTAACCTAGCTATTTATAGTATTATAGCTCCATAAATAAGCTTTCTTAGTCTCTTAAAAATTCTCTATAAATAGGTAGTTTTTTAGGTTAGTATATATCTTAGGTAACTTAGGTAAATCCTTTTAGTACAGCCTCATAGCTAGCCTTATAGCTATATTTTAAGGTACTATTATCTTATTACCAGAGTTAGATAGATCCTCTTCTATTATATTATCCTTCCTAATATTAGAGGGCTAGCCTATACTTTTACTAGGTAGGAGGTCTTACTTTGCGATTTTCTAGGGACTGTAACAAGGACTGTTAATAATTCTAGCTATATAAGCGGCTTACTAGTTCTAGGTACTGTAGTAAGGACTATTAATAGTTCTAGCTATAAATATAGCTTTTTAAGATTCTTATAGATATATTTACCTTTAATATATATTATAGTTAAAATATTAGATTTTAT
Organism: Colletotrichum echinochloae; assembly: GCA_016618095.1. Lineage (NCBI taxonomy): Eukaryota > Fungi > Ascomycota > Sordariomycetes > Glomerellales > Glomerellaceae > Colletotrichum > Colletotrichum echinochloae. Next base: position 2,723,847 of record JADEZT010000010.1, read on the forward strand.
TATAATATATATAGTCTTCTTACTCTCTTGTGTTAAGCGTATCTAACAGTAATATAACAAATAAGGTATTTAGAGATTCTAGTAATATTATTAATACAAAGTATAACTTTATATATTTATAGACTCCTTCTAGTATTTTACTAGTAGTTTAGTTTAGAAGTTCTACTATATCTTCTTCTATAATATCCTTACTATTAGTAATATTGATAAAGTTCTTTTTAGTTACTTTTTAGATCTATTTATTAATTACAGCCTTATCTATATTACTTAACTTATCTACCTATTTATCTTCTTTTCTAGAGAAGTATCTATCTTTATTAAATATTATATTATAAGATATAATAACTTTATTCTTTAGAGAGATAGATATAGAGTACTAGTTAGTTAATATATAACTAACTAGATAGCTAATATATACCTTTGCTTTAAAGCACTAGAGATAATTATAGCTAAGTTAAGTATCTAAAGTCATTGTATATGCGCAGTAGCTAAATACTTATAAATAGCTAAGGTATAGTATAGATAATAGCTACCCTCTTACTATATACTAGATCTAATATAGAGATCTCTAGTTATAAGATTTAGCTGGTGTTTAGTTATATAAGTATACTACCGCTTTTAGAATCTCTAGCTATAGTAATACTAGTAATTTTGATTTTAGCCTTATTACACAAGCTTTCTCCTTAATTACTATAGCAATTCTCTCTATACTACTGTTTTATACTTATATATTAAACACTAAGGCCTTAAATAGGATTCCTATACTTTCTATAGCCTCCTTTACCTATAGATAGGTAGTTATGATCTTATTATTATACTTAATTACTTATACTTCTATTGATTTATATACTTTAATTAACTATGTGAAGTCTGCTAAAGCTGTCTTAATAGCTTTAGAAGTATACTGTTATAGGTAATAGTCCTATATAAAGCTAGATCTTTAGTTACTAAGTAATAAGGCTGACTTATATCTACTATAGCCTTATTTAAATAGGTAAAAATCTAGTGCAATACAATTCCCTACCTCTATATAGTTAATTAACTCCTGTAGTTAATATGATATTTACTACTATATTTTACTTATTATATATACTTTATATAATATCATAGATATCTCTAGTATATCTCCTTTTATTTATATACTATAGGCTTAGGTAGTTATTTTATGGAGTATATGGCTACTTAGGTAGCTGAGATAGTTATGCTAGCAGTTAGCTTTAACTAGCCTACTTCTTTAGCAGCAGTCTGTTAGTGTTAAGGCCACTATAACTGGATCTACATTTACTACTACTAGGTATACTACTAACATAGTATAAAGACTATTATAGTTCTTACTAGCCTTAATAACTTATTAACTAGCAATTGTATCTATATTAAATACTATAGAGTAGTTCTTTACTATATATATATAATTATTAGTTAGACTATTATCTTACTACTAATTATTTCTTATTTTAAGTATTATATATAATACTAAGTTATATAATAGTAATAGATAATAGGTAACTCTTTTAAGTATAAATCATGCTTAGTAATTACCCTGTTTTATATAAATAAGTATATTACCCTATCTCTTAATTAAGACAGTAGTATTGCCTACTTAGATAAAGTTATCTAACTTTACTAGAGTTATCTCTAAGAAATAATAATAAGAGTAAAAGATATAAAGGGTTACCCCTAAATCTAAGATAATAAAGTCTTTAAGTAGATAGTTAGATATCATAAAGGTAGCTAACTAAATAGATAAGGCTTCTTTACTCTTTAACTATACCTTACCTTTACTACCTTCTAACTATTATTTAGCTAGAGGTACTACTACTACTGCTATAGTAAATTTATCAAGATAGGTATATATAGAGGCTAGTAATATATCTTTCTCTTTTAGCTTATCTTTTATATATTACTATATTAGAGCCTACTTTATATAGTTAATAATTACTCTATGTAGTTACTATAAGAACCTTAGGTATATTTTACCTATAAAATAATACCTTAATAGTAAGTGCTTAGAGATATTATATAATAGGTACTTTTTATTACTATGGTTATTACTCTTATTATTATAGTTATTATAGTAGTTATTATATCATTTTTCCTTTATTAGCTCCTTTTATATGCAATCCTCTGCGACGTTGTTAGTGACTGTTGCAATAGTGACTAGGCTAAAGGCGCTATAAGCAGCTTTTGCCTAGGGACGCTCTAGCTCTGCAGTAATACAGGCCTATATTACTAACATTACTTTGCAATATAGAAGCTAGTTATTAATAGCCTTTATGCAGTTAGTACTTTTATATGCCTCTACCTATACTACTAGTAGTATATACCTTAATGCCTTTATTAGTAGTAGGAACTATTTACTAGTCTTTATAGCTAAATACTACTAGACTTATATACTATAAGAGAGTACTTTCTCTTAATTAGATATTTATTTCTCTACCTCTTTTATATCTATTACCTTATAATCTATAGCTCTTTTTATAACTTTTTTATACTTTACTATAGTAATTTCCTTTTTCTTATATAGAGATAGACTAATATATACCTTAATATTATATATTTATATATATATTAACTTACTTATAGAGTAGTACTTTATAACTACTATTAGATCTACTATTATATACACTTAGGTAATTAAGTTACTAACTACCTTATAGTCTTACTTATATTACTATTATTTTTATATATATATCTTATTATTATATTTAAGTTACTTCTTTTGTTTAGTTAATAGTTAGAATTATTAAAGTAGCTAGAGTATTTAATAATAACTAAAGTATCCTTTAAGTAGAGGTATCTCTACTTTTATAAGCGCTTTAATAATTAACAGTCTAAGCTACTAGCTATGTTAGTAAGCATCTAACACCTACCCCTACTATTAAATTCTATAGGCTATGAGTTTAAGTCTTACTAGATTAAGGGATTGGGTAACTGATAAATCTGCTAAGATCTAAAAAGAGCTGGAAATCTAGAAATCACTGCTTAGATCTGTTATAACCCAGACTATCCTGAGAGGGTAGATAAGAGCTTATTAGTTAGCAAATCCCCTAGCATAAAAATCAGGCTTAGTGTGATATATAAGCCTGAGGGGGTGTGTTAAAGTAGCTAGAGTATTTAGTAGTAACTAAAGTATTCTCTAAGTAGGGGTGCCTCTACTTTTATAGGCGCTTTAATAAGAATAGCTTTAAGGCTTATATATCTTTTAGATCTAGTAGTTATTAGCTATTTACTATATTATCTATTACTTACTTAGTTATTATAAATAGTATTATTAAGTAGTCTATAATATCTAGAGCTATTAGAGGCTTTGCTAGTTATTTTATAGTAGTATACTATATATTATTAGCATTTAGGTTAATTAACTCTTATAGATTTAGGGCTACTGCCTATTACCATAGCTAGATATACTAATTCCTTTAGTTAGCTAGGCTGCTTAGAGTTACTAATATTATAGCTATCTTATTTTTAGTTATAATAATAGCTAAAGCATATATTATATATACTATATATAATACTTTAAGTAATATTAATTAGTGCTTATAAATTTAGACTATTAATTATCAAAGCGCCTATAAAAGTAGAGGTACCCCTGCTTAGAAAACACTTTGGTTGCTACTAAATACTCTAGCTACTTTAATAATAACTAGCCTTATCCTTAGTAAAGATTAAAATATTATTAAGGTATATAATATAAATAATATTTATTAGCCTAGCTAGGGTATTATTTATATATACTTAGAAGGTTACTAGTATATTAACTAGCTTAAAAGGCATAATATAGTACTTAAAGTACCTATACTATATCTAAAATACTATTTTCTACTTATTACTAGTATAGATCCTTACCTAGTAATATATATCCTTAAGGTTAAGCTTAGTAAAATACTTTACCTCTCCTAAGTAGTTAAGAATCTCTCTAATTAGTAGTAGTAGTATATAGTTCTTAACTATAACCTTATTAAGGCTATAATAGTTTATATAGAAGTATAACTTACCTCCCTTCTTTAGTATAAATAGGATTAGTACCCCTATAGGGCTCTATAAGAGCTAGATCTACCCCTTACCTAGTATATTATTAATATACTTTCTTAGCTCTTCTAACTCCTTCTCTATAAAGGGGTAGATAAGGCGAAACAGTAGTTTTACCTCTAGCTTAAGGTTAATAGTATAGGAGTAACCTTTATCTCTAGCTAGTTTAACTACTAGGTTTATATTAAATATATATACCTATTCTTAATATTCTTCTAGTAGCTTAAATCCCTTTATTTCCTCTTCTTTTTCTCTCTTTACTATATAAGGTAGTAGCTCTAGTACCCCCTTAGCTCCCTGTATATATAGATAGTAAACTAATAGGTTATATACTAGTATTACTACTGCCTCTTTTTATACCCTCTTTAATACCTTTCTTTTGTAGATAAGTTATAGGTAGCCTTCTCTTAGTAAGTAAGTCTACCTATTTATTACTTACTTAAGTTTTAGCTATACCTTTTACCTCTAGGGGATCTCTAGGATAGTAATATATATACCTATATTACTTACTTAGTAGGTATATAACTATACCTTTCTTACCTCTATATTATTTATTACTTCTATTACTAATATTACTACTCTATAGTTAGGTACCTTACTTCCCTATATCTCTAGTAACTCTACTCTCTTTCTATAAACCTCTAGTAATACCTTCTTATATAATATCTTCTAATATATAATATTCTTATCTACCCTAGGGTTAATTAATACTCTTTCTTTCTTCTATATACTAGCTACTTTAATATAGAAGTCTATCTTGAAGTAGTAATATAATTTCTCTATCTAGAAAGTCTATATACTATTAACCTCTATAGTTACTAGCTAGGCTATTAGTATATAGTACCTACTTATATAATAAAGCTAGTTATACTTATAGTACTTCTTCTCTATATACTCTATTAATATATATCCTAGCTTACTATAGTTAAAGTATATAAAAGAGCCCTAGAAGTACTTTAGAGGTTATTTATACCCTTCTTATTCCTACTTAACCTATAGCTTAGGTATAGGTATATACATAGCTACTCTAAGTATTAAGACTAACTATTACCCTTTTAATTTATCTAAAGGGGTAGCTAATACTAGTACTAGGGTAATAGCTAGAGTCTACTAGTTCCTTCTCTCTTATAGTCTTTACTAGTCTTCTCTTATTATTTTAGTATATATCTTTATAAGTATCTCCACCCTCTTTACTATATTATTTAGCTCTTAATAAGTAGCTAGTAGCCTATATACTAGGATATAGCTTTATAAGTCTAGAAGTAATTACTTTAAGATATAGACTACCTACTACCTCTCTAGTTAGAGATCTAAAATCTCTACCTTAATTATTTTATACTAGTTAATAAATTACTAGTATATCTACCTAGGTTTTTACTATATCTTATTTAGCTCTATAGCTATACTAAAGGTCTATATATTATTATTAGTAATACTATTATAGAGCTAGGCCTCTATCTATTTCTAAGTAATTAAACTAACATTATTACTATATTAAAGGTTAATATAGCTTCTCTAGCTATATAATAAGTTACTCTCTAGGTAAGCTTCTATAAACTAAACTTTACTTTTATTAATTTTAAATTCTTCCTTAGTAATAGAGAATTAGCCTTATAACTTAAAAGGAAAGTCTTTAAGGTTATTTTAGTTACCCCCTTTATATTAAATAGAGGTTAATTATTTAATAAGAGTATTAGTATATAAGTACTTAAGCTCTAGCTAAGTAACTATAGGTTCTTTACTAGCTATATATATATTATTAATAAACTCTCTATTTCTAAAAGTTATAATCTATTTAATTATCTTTCTCTTTCTTATCTTAGCTACTTTATTATTAAAAAAGGCTTTTAGCTACTTTTTTATTAACCTATTAAGGTTAGTTATATACTACTTCTTTACTATAGTTCTACTAATATTCAGTATAAGCTACTATATTACTAAGCTACCTTACTAAGTAATAGATTAAGATTAAGTTAATTATATTAGTATTATTACTACTTTAATAGTTAGTATACCTATAAATAGAGAGAGATTAGAATATATTAGAAGCTATATAATACTAAGTAAAGGAGTTAGTAAGAGAGTAGCTAGAGGTTACTAGTAACTATTATTCTAATCTATTTCCCCTCTAAACCTTAATACTATTATAAAAACCCCTTTTGTGTACCCTTTAGCATAACGTTATTCTATTCCGCAGTGTCCCCCAGGCCCTACCCGGTGCCCCGCCGGCCCCGAAGCCGGTACTACTTTTAGGAACCTGACACCTTGTGAGTACCAGCCCTACTGGAATGAATAACTCAACGACTACCTATAGACTCACCCTCGAGCACAGGATGCCACAATGGTTGCTACAATTGTACCTATTATGCCAAACGATTTCCAATCCGTTCTAGACGTAGGATGGTATGGGGCTGCGTAGTCAGTTGAGCCCTTCAACCATATCGTCCTTCTCTTTTAGCTAACCAAATATCTCAATCAGCCTATTAGTTATGGGTTCAACCCAGCCCACGTTCGGAAAACTGTACGCGACCTTTTCGCCCAAAGTCGTATTCCTCTCGTCTCTTCTCTTTCTTGGAGGAGGTTCATTAATCTGTGCGGTCGCACGAAATTCCACCAGCTTCATTGGCGGTAGAGCTGTTGCTGGCCTAGGCAGTGCCGGGTGCACTTCCGGAGCCTTAATGTTAGTACTAGGTCTTAATCGGATCATTGCGAAATTCATGGCTGACTATCTTCTGTAACTAAGAATCACTGCCAATATTGTACCCCTGCAGCAGCGGTCGATATTCATAGGCCTTATTGGGTCACTGGAATGTTTCGGTATTGTACTTGGCCCCGTTCTTGGCGGTGCGATTGCTAGCCACATTGGTTGGAGGTGGTGCTTCTGGATCAATCTGCCAATTGGGGGCGTGATGTTCGCCGTCCTTTTCTTCTTTTTTAATTCATCATGGGCTTCGGGTCAGAAAGAACCCCTCAAGGACAGGATCAAGCAGATTGATATGATCGGCAGCGCGGGCTTGGTAGGAAGTATTACCTGTCTACTTCTCGCCCTCCAATGGGCACCGTCACGATACGAATGGAACAGCCCGAGGATCATCGCCCTCCTCGTTGTCTTTGGAGTTTCCTTCCCTACGGTTGGTTTTTACCAACACTATCTGAAAGAGAAAGCAACATTTCCGACACGACTTCTGAAAAACAGGTCTTTCGCATCCTTTCTCTGGTTCGGATTCACGTTGTCGAGCGCCCAGATGGTTGTTCTTTACTATGTAAGCCATGTCCCACCAACATCCCTTCGCTCTCGCCAGACCCTGATAAGATCATCGTAGGCCCCGGTATGGTTCCAAATCGTCCAGGGTGTTTCAGCCCGCGATTCAGGGATCCGGCTCTTACCAACAGTTCTCGCCCTCATATTTTCGGAGGCGCTGTCGGGAATAGGAGCGTCCTACTGTCAGAGGCTGTGTAGTACTAAGTAAAGGAGTCAGTGGGAGGGCAGTTAGGGGTCACTGGTAACTGTTATTCTAATCTGTCTCCTCTCTAAACCTTGATGCTATTGTGAAAACCCCTTTTATGTGCCCTTTGGTATAATGTTACTCCGTTCTGTGGTATCTCCTAGGCTCTACCTAGTACCCTACTAGCCCTGAAGCTAGTACTGCTTTTAGGAATCTAATACAATCCCCTCTCTCTAAGGTTCTATCCTTAGGATCTAGTAGTTAATTAATTAGCCTCTCTATTAATACTCTAGTACCCTACTTATAATACTACTTATACTTTAGTAAAGTCTAAGAACTCTACTAAGCTTAGTAAATTACTAAATAAGTAATTATCTCTCTAGCTAACTACTTACTCTTAGCCTTAGTCTTATTCTATAGTAGCTTAGTATAGCTAATAGCCCCTCTAGTACCTTACTAAGCTTAGTTATCTTATACTTAGGGTATAAGTCTTAAGCTCTTATTACTATTAGTAAGGGGCTACCTATTTTACTATAGAGGTACCTTACCTATCTATAGTACTACTTTAGCTACTTACTCCCTTCTTTCTTTTATAGCTTAATATCTTGTTATTTATAAAGTAGTATAGTTAGCTTTTATTACTTATACCTTTATTTCTCTAGTAGCTAAGCTCTAAGTTATATTATTCTTAGTATAATAGTAAGGGTATACTTTATAGTAGTAAAAGAGGTACTAGTACCCCCTTAGTACCTTCTACCTCTCTTTTCTTTTAGAGGTATTGTTATTTTTTTATAAGCTAGAGTTATTATTATTACTTACTTATATATATACTACCTAGTAGAATAGCTAGGCCTACTTTCTCTTTTTTTACTTTTTACCTATTTTCCTTCTTTTTCTTTTTTTTTATAATATCCCTATATTATTATTATTTTTTATTTTTTATTATACCTCTACTACTATAGTAGTAATAATAGTACTAGTAATAGTAATACTAGTAGTATTACTAGTACTAGCTACTCGCTTACTACTGCTATTATATTCTCTATACCTCTTACTAATCTTCCTATCCTAGGTAGCTCTAGTACCCCCTAGTCCCCCCCTAGTAGCCCCCCCTACTAATAATAACTATTCTAATACTTTTAGTATTATTAACCTTATTATTATATATAGGGTCTCTTACTATTACTACCTTTAAGCCATAGTAAAGTAATAGCTTAATTATTAGGTTCTTAAAAGTAGTACTAGCTTTAGAGCTAGTAGGGTACTAAGTAGGGCTTAGGGGATACTATAGAATAGAATAATATTATACTAAAGGGTAAATAAAAGAGGTTTTTATAATAGTATTAAGGTTTAGAGAGGAGATAGACTAGAATAATAGTTACTAGTAACCTCTAATTACTCTCTTACTAACTTCTTTACTTAGTATTATATAGCTTCTAATATATTCTAATCTCTCTCTATTTATAGGTATACTAACTATTAGAGTAGTAATAGTACTAGTATAATTAACCTAATCCTAATCTATTACCTAGTAGGGCAGCTTAGTAATATAGTAGCTTATACTAGATACTAGTAGGACCATAGTAAAGAAGCAGTATATAATTAACTTTAATAGATTAATAGAGAAGTAGCTAAGAGCCCTTCTTAATAATAAAGTAGCTAAGGTAAGAAAGAGAAAGATAATTAAATAGATTATAGCCCTTAGAAATAAGGAGTCTATTAATAATATATACATAGCTAGTAGAGAACCTATAGCTACCTAGCTAGAGCCTAAGTACTTATATATTAATACCCTTATTAAGTAGTTAGCTTCTATCTAATATAAGAGAGGTAACTAGAATAACCTTAAAGACTTCCTTTTTAAGTTATAAGGCTGATTCTCTATTACTAAGAAAGAATTTATAGCTAATAAGAATAAAGTCTAGTTTATAGAGGCCTGCCTAGAGGGTAACTTATTACATAGCTAGAGGAGCTATATCAACCTCTAGTACAGTAGTAATATAAGCTTAATTACCTAGAAATAGATAGAGGCCTAGCTCTATAATAGTGTTACTAATAATAATATACAGGCCTTTAGCATAGCTATAGAGCTAGATAAGATATAGTAGAAACCTAGGTAGATATACTAGTAATTTATTAACTAGTATAAAATAGTTAAGTTAGAGATTCTAAACTTCTAACTAGAGAGATAGTAGGTAGTCTATATCTTAAACTAACTACTCCTAGACTTATAAAGCTATATTCTAGTATATAGGCTACTAGCTACTTATTAAGAGCTAAATAATATAGTAAAGAGGGTAGAGATACTTATAAAGATATATACTAAGATAATAATAGAAAACCAGTAAAGGCTATAAGAGAGAAGAAACTAGTAGACCCTAGCTATTACCTTAGTACTAGTATTAGCTACCCCCTTAGATAAATTAGAAGGGTAATAGTTAGTCTTAATACCTAGGGTAGCTATATATATACCTATACCTAAGCTATAAGTTAAGCAGAAACAAGGAGGGCATAGATAACCCCTAAGGCACTCCTAGGGCTCTCTTATATACTTTAACTATAGTAAGCTAAGATATATATTAATAGAGTATATAGAGGAGAAGTACTATAAGTATAACTAGTCTTATTATATGGGTAGGCGCTATGTACTAGCGGCCTACCTAGTGGCTATAGAGGTTAATAATATATAGATCCCTAGGGAGAGAAACTATATTACTATCTTAAGGTAGACTTCTATATTAGAGTAGCTAGTATATAGAGGAAAGGAAGGGTATTAATTAACCCTAGGGTAGATAAGAATATTATATATTAGAGAATATTATATAAGGAGGTACTACTAGAGGTTTATAGAGAGAGAGCGGGGTTACTAGAGATATAGGGAAGTAAGGTACCTAACTATAGGGTAGTAGTATTAATAATAGAAGTAATAAATAATATAGAGATAAGAAAGGTATAGTCCTATACCTATTAAGTAAGTAATATAGGTATATATAATACTATCTTAAAGATCTTCTAAAAGTAAAAGGTATAGCTAAAACTTAAGTAAGTAATAAATAGGTAGACTTACTTACTAAGAGAAGGCTACCTATAACTTATCTACAAAAGAAAGGTATTAAAGAGGGTATAAAAAGAGGCAGTAGTAATACTAGTATATAACCTATTAGTCTACTACCTATATATAGAGAGAGCTAAGAGAGCACTAGAGCTACTACCTTATATAATAAAGAGGAAAAGGAGAGAGGAGATAAAGAGATTTAAGCTACTAGAAGAATATTAAGAATAAGTATATATATTTAATATAAACCTAGTAGTTAAACTAGCTAGAGATAAAGGTTACTCCCATACTATTAACCTTAAGCTAGAGGTAGAACCGCTATTTAGCTCTATCTACCCCCTTATAGAGAAGGAGTTAGAAGAGCTAAGAAAGTATATTAATAATGCACTAGGTAAGGGGTAGATCTAGCCCTTATAGAGCCCTATAGGGGTACCAATCCTATTTATACTAAAGAAGGGAAGTAAGTTATACCTCTATATAAACTATTATAGCCTTAACAAGGTTATAGTTAAGAACTATATACTACTACTACTAATTAGAGAGATCCTTTACTACTTAAGAGAGGTAAAGTATTTTACTAAGCTTAACCTTAAGGATATATATTACTAGGTAAGGATCTATACTAGTAATAAGTAGAAAATAGTATTTTAGATATAGTATAGGTACTTTAAGTACTATATTATGCCTTTTAAGCTAGTTAATATACTAGTAACCTTCTAAGTATATATAAATAATACCCTAGCTAGGCTAATAAATATTACCTATATTATATATCTTAATAATATCTTAATCTTTATTAAGAATAAGGCCAGTTATATAGAGGTAGTAAAAGAGGTACTGCACTAGTTAGATACCACTAGCCTATATAGTAACCTAGAGAAGTATATTTTCTACACTAAGATAATTAGGTTCCTAGGGTTTATAGTATCTCTAGAGGGTATTACTATGGAGTAGAACTATATAGAGGTAATTACTTAGTAGCTACTCCTTACTAGTATTCAAGATATATAGGTCTTTCTTAGGTTTATAGAGTTCTATTAGTACTTTATTAAAAACTACTCTAAGGTATATACCTCTCTTATAGACTAACTAATAGCTAAGGTAGTAGGGAAGAAGGTAATAACTAGAGAGGTAATTAAAGCCTTCTATAAGTTCTCAGTTATGTTTACCTAAGCCTCTATCTTATAATACTTTAACCTAGTACTACTAATATAAGTAGAGATAGATATATTAAACTTTATAATTAAGGGTATCTTATTATAGCTAGTAGAGGACTAATAGTACCCTATTACCTTCTTATTTAGAAAGCTAAAGAGTACTAAACTATAGTATAGTATGCTAGAGGCTAAGCTACTTATAATCTAAGAGGTAGCTATATACTAGAGGTACTATCTCTTATATACCTAGAGTAGGATTGTATTCTTAATAGACTACCTAGGGTACTACTACCTTACTAGTAAGCTCTAGCTTAATAGTTAGTAAGTAAGGTTACTTTAAGACCTATCTCTCTTTAACTTTAAGATTAACTACTAGCTAGAAAAGGAGAATATAGCTAATAGGCTATTATAGTAGCTAAACTATTAGCCCTTAGGTATAGAAGACTAAGAGGTATAGGGTATATTTCTAAAAAGCTTCCTTAGTAGGTTTACCTAAAGAGTAGTAATTATTATTAGTAGTAGGTTAATAGAGGTATACCTATTACTACTAAAAGAACTTACTCTAAGCCTAGAGGAGGAAACTATAGTAGTATAGTAAGCTAATAAGGTAATTACCTCTAAGAAGTAGTAAAAGCTAGGGAATAACTAGTTAGAGAGAGAGAATAGGGTCCTTAGGTATAAGAGCAAGGTAGTTATTCTAGAAGGGTATATACTAAGGATAAAGATTATAGTAGTATTTTATAATAAGCTAGCTAGAGAGTACCTAGGGGTAACCTATATACTTAAAAGGATTAGATAGATATTCTTCTAGAGATTAATTAAGAAAATATAATAGAGTATATTTAAATATATATAACTTATTAATAGATAAAGCTATACTACTACCTACCCTATAGAGAACTAGTACCCTACTACTACCTAACTAACTATAGAAATAGGTTACCTTAGATTTTATTACTAAGCTACCTAAGTTAAAGGATTTACTAAAGGGAGCTATAATAGTATCCTAATTATAGTAGACTAACTTATAAAGTATATACTATATATACCTATATAGGAGACCTTAATAGTAGACTAGTTAGTATCTCTCCTAGTTAAAAGGGTATTCTTGTAGTTTGGTATCCTAGCGGTAATAGTATCTAACTAAGGATCTCTCTTTACTAGCTATTTCTAGTTAGCAGTATACTACCTACTAGCTATTAAGCAGAGGCTAAGTATAGCCTACTACCTATAGATAGATAGCTAGATAGAGTAATAAAACTAGAATATTAAGTACTTTCTTTAGACTTTCTATAGCTTAGAGTAAGATAATTAAGTAAAGTAACTACTAATAGCTAAGTTTATCTATAACAGTACTTAACATAGTATAATCTAGATAGTACTAGTAGAGGCCCTAATAGGCTATATACTATGTAATACAAATAATATAAAGCTAGAAGGGGCTTTACTAACAGAGGTCCTATTAGCAAGAGACCAGGTATAGTAGCTATAGAGCTAGTAGGCTACAATCCTCTAGATACTAGAGATAGCTAATAAGAACTATAAGAGGTAGTATAATATAAAGTAATCTATAGTAGTATTTAAGGTAGAAGAGAAGGTCTTACTATTAGTAAGATTTATATAGTAAAAGCGCTCTATAAAGAAGCTCTTAGATAAGTATCTAAAGCTATTTATAGTTATATAGGTAGTTAGTAGAGAAAAAGTATATAAGCTTAACTTAGAGATATAATATTATATCTATAATATATTCTTACTATTATAGTTAGAGAAGTTCTATAGAGTAGTAGTAGAGCTCTAGGTAATCTCTATTAAGAAGAAAGAGAAGGATATATACTAGGTAAAGAGAATAGTTATATATAAGAGCCTCTAGAGAAACTAATAGTATTTAATAAAGTAGTAAGGGTATAGAGAGAAAGAAAACTCTTAGAAATTATAGTAAAATATAGTAAAGGAAGTATAATAAGATTATAAATAGAGGATTACTAAGGGCTTATTAAAGGGAAACTAAGTTAATAATTATATAGCTATAAGGTAGCTAGGTTTTATTATCCCTTTAGTACTAGGGCTAGGGAGTAGAGAGGCTTAAGAGCTAGGTATTCTAAGCTTAAAGATAAGTAACTAACTAAATAAATAGTAGAGAGGTATTAGTAGGGTACTAGAGAGGTACATAGGGGGTGCTAGGGCTTACTAGTTAGACTCCTTCTTATTATTATTAGTAGTACCTTTTCTAGGATCTAATTTACTAGCTTAGAAGTTAATCTTACTAGTATACTAGAGGCTATTATTAGTACTATAAGAGAGTACTAGAGAGGTACTAGAGTAAGAGAAGGATATATAATATAGGTATAGAACTTAGTCTAGTTAGAGAAGAGAGTACTCTAAGCTTTAATAGCCTTAGTTTATTTATAGAGTATAATAACCTAGTTCTAAGTAATAGTAGTAGTAATCTTAGTACTCTTAGCTAATAACTTAGCTTACTTAGCCTACTATTTTATAGTAAAATAAGTACTCTTAAGAGTAAGGACCTTATATTAGTAGAGAAGCTACTTCTCCTCCTTTTATACTACCTTGTACTTAGTATTAGAGATTAATATATTAGAGGCCTTTATTTAAAAGGCCTTTAGATCTATAAGCTAGGCCTTCTTAATCTCCTCTTAAAAGGGTTAGGCTGAGGGTACTAGGGGAGTATAGGGGTATATATATACTTATAAGGTAGTAATAAAAGTAGAGGTTAGCCTCTTTATAGAGGTTCTTAAAAACTATCTTAAGAGTAAGAGTAATAGTAGTAATAGTATATAAGGCCTACTATAGGTTAGTAATAGACTAATAGCTATAGAAGTAATAATAGTAGAGAGAGAGATAAGCTTATAGAGATATAAGGCTTACTATACTAGCTAGTATAGTAAAAGTACTTATTACTAATAACTAAAATAGTTAGGATAGTAGAGAGATAGTAAAGAGGTACTAAAGGGATAAGTATATACTCTAGGTCTTAATATAGTAAAAAAGATAGGTAATAGTATCTTTTATATTAGGCTATTACTTTTCTATAGCTTAAAGGTAGTAATAGTAAGAGACCTTATATATAATAGTAGGGTTAATAATACTAGAAGTATTAGAATAGGTATTATTAGTAAGAGAGGCTACTAGGGGGGGATTGGGGGGGTGCTAGAGCTACCTAGGATAGTAGGATTAGTAGAAAGTATAGAGGATATAATAGTAGTAGTAGAGAAGTAGCTAGTACTAGTACTACTACTAGTATTACTATTATTAGTACTATTATTACTACTATAGTAGTAGAGGTATAATAAAAAATTGAAAAATAATAATAATATAAGGATATTATAAAGAAAAAAAGAAAAAGAAGGAAAATAAGTAAAAAGTAAAAAAGAGAAGGTAGGCTTAGTTATTCTACTAAGTAGTATATATATAAGTAAGTAATAATAATAACTCTAGCCTATAAAGAAATAATAATACCTCTAAAAGAAAAAAGAGGTAAGAGGTACTAAGAGAGTACTAATATATCTTTTATTACTATAAAGTATACCCTTACTATTATACTAAGAATAATATAACTTAGAGCTTAGCTACTAAAGAAATAAAGATATAAGTAATAAAAGCTAACTATACTACTTTATAGATAATAGAATACTAAGCTATAAAAAAGAGAAAGAAGTAAGTAACTAAAGTAGTACCATAAGTAGGTAAGGTACTTTTATAGTAAAGTAGGTAGCCCCTTACTAATAGTAATAAGAGCTTAAGACTTATACCCTAAGTATAAGATAACTAAGCCTAGTAAGGTACTAAGAAGGCTATTAGCTATACTAAGCTACTATAAAATAAGAGTAAGGCTAAGAGTAGATAATTAGCTAAAGAGATAACTACCTATCTAGTAGTCTACTAAGCCTAGTAAAGTTCTTAAACTTTACTAAAGTATAAGTAGTATTATAAGTAAGGTACTAAGGTACTACTAGAGAGGCTAACTAATTAACTACTAGATCCTAAGGATGGAACCTTAGAGGGGGGGGATTATATCAGGTTTCTAAAAGTAATACCAGCTTTAGGGCTAGCAGGGCACTAGGTAGGGCCTAGGGGACACTGTAGAACAGAATAATGTTATACCAAAGGGCACACAAAAGGGGTTTTCACAATAGCATCAAGGTTTAGAGAGGAGATAGATTAGAATAACAGTTACCAGTGACCCCTAACTGCCCTCCCACTGACTCCTTTACTCGGTACTACACAGCCTCTGATATTGGCGAGGAGGCCGTTTTCAAAGCCAAGTCAGCGTACAGCACATTTTCCGTTGGACCGAGAAACTGCGTCGGCAAGGGGCTTGCAATGATTGAGATCTCTCTGGCGATGGCTGCGGTCATCAGCGAGCTTGACTTCCGTAAAGAAGAAACAGGCAGGGGAACAATTGGAGAAGGCTGTGGTCCTATGAAGGACGAATACCACATCTTTTGGGCATTTACTAGTATAAAGGATGGGCCGTATATACAGTTCCGACGGGCGCAGAGGACCGGATTGGATCAACAAACAACTAAAACAGTTTAGGTAGGTCAGTGTATACATTATAAAAGAGTTAGCAAGCAGCAGACCAAGCTTGGGTCATTCATTGGAGTTTCCATGTGTTATTGTGTCATGTTTGGCTGCTCAGTCACTGCGGGTTCGTTTCATATGCTCAAATCCGCTCCATAGCTGTCTCTGATACTTGGTCCAACCTCGATTATTGGAACAGGAACTATTACTCTACAAGCTTATGACACCAACCAAAGTCATCGACCGCCGTGCCGTTTTGAATTCTCTTCAACTTCCCCCAAAGTATCTCATAAGCTGGCCCGCCGGGGAGAAAGTTGAAAGTTTCTTTGGTTGACTTTCGGTGAATGCAGGATACCGGCGCCAAGCCAGAAGCAGTTCCTGCGGCGAGAACCTCTGTGAAGGTTGGCAACTCGGCAAATCTCACCTAGTGCTTTGTTAGCAGACCCTGGCCAGGTATCTGAATATCGTACTGTTAGTTGCAAAAGCTTACCGCCCTCTTTTCCACTCTCCATCCTAGCGAGACGGCAATCTTGGCGGCCGAATCCGCTGTTATGCTCTCAATGGCCGCTTTGCTGTCTGCGACCACGAGTGTGATCTCATTTTCTCCATTCTGGATGCCGATGAAACCCGAAGTCGAAAACTCGTCAATCTCGGTCTGAGTCTGACTATCCAGGTGTAGAAGCACATTGTAGCCTTCCTTCCTTGCTTCAGCGGCCCATCGCATGACTGGAGCATAATTGCCACCTATTTTCACCGCACCGGATCCTCTGGTAGCAACGCGGTCGAATTCATCAAGCACCCAAGCTTTGATGGCCCCTCGCCCATGAAACCCTATATGAGGCTGCACGAAGACGCAAAAATGGAACTCGTCCGGAGGTTCCAGACCGATCTGGGCGCTTGAGCCAAACTGGAACGGCCGAATATAGAGAGAGCCTTGAACATCGTGGGGGCAGACGTACTCCGCGTTCCTTCTGACGGCCAGATGGACGCTTTCAAGAAACAAGTCATCCGGAACTTCGGGCATAGAAACAAAGGCGGCCGATCTCTTCATCCTGGCCGCGTGTGCGTCGGGCCGAAAGATCAAGATTTCGCCGTTAGGGTCTCTGCACGCTTCATACCAGTTGTGGACATTAGTTTTGATATTACTTTGATATTTAGTGAACGAGACGTCGTTACCTTTGACCCCTTCAAAGACCTGCTGACCTATACTTGAGTGAGCAATAGGGGCTTTTATTGCCGATCAACTCACGCACCATAATGTAGACCGGGCGCTAAGCCATGTATTGTGAGCATAGGGTTCTCGACGAACTTTGGAACAGTCCATTTGCCAGTGGTAGCATTGTACACAGACTCTACGTGACCAGCAACTATATTGAACCGAGTATGTCAATATGAAGGCATTCAGATTGTCCGCAGTCTTTGTTTCAAATCAATAACTGACCGTTGTTTTGTTTACTATCGTAGGTATCCCAATCTAAGCTTCAGTTAGGCAAACCCTTGTCTCGCTTCATGGAGGGGTGGGGACTTGCTATAATCCGACTTTGGCGGGATCATTTTGTCCGCGAGTCCCTAAGAACCCTAGCAAGTAGACTGAGATTACCTGTGTAAGACAGCGCCCGAGTAGCTCAGCCAATACTGTTAACCAGCAGCCGTCCACAAAGGGGGGATTCGGAGCAAATTCCGTCTCTGGATATGCAGTCAAGGGGTACACTAGCCACGGCTGAGTAATATGCATCAGCATGACGTGAGATTGTTTCCTGCTCACGAACGGGCATGAGTGATTTGTTCATCCGAACATGCTGAGGAACGATAACATGATATGCATGCAGTGGAAAATATTGACTTTACGAAAGATCAACAACCCAGTATACAGGGTGGTAGGGGTAAGTCAAAACAACCAGTAATGTTGCATACCCACACCATACGGATAAGATGCATTTTTCAAGCCTTTCTATCCAGCAGTAGTCATCTAGGAGGGCATCATATGCTTTAGCGGGGCATGGGCAAGATACCTTACAAGGTGTTTTTGGGAAACCATAGCACTCGCGGAGTATCCGCGGCATGTATGTTTGGCATCCTATTGCTGCAAGTAGCCGAGTTGAAGACTTTAATGCAAAGTGCCTTGGAATTTTGGAATGGCTTTGCCTACACACAACGAGGAGATGTGATACCTTCTGGTATAATGATTGGTGCTATTTCACATTTGCTGTTAAGAATTGTAGAAATCCAGCCAAAAGAATAACTCACACAATCAAGCCGTTTTCCTATAGACTTTCCTACTCAAAGGGTGACTCTATGATTTGATACTAGATGAATGAAGGTCAAATGAACAACTAGACGAACCAATTCCGGGCCATTACAGCCTGGGTTTAACTTCGATCAGTGGCCCATTCTTCCAACTGATGAACGTATCCTGCAGTTCGTACTCTTTCGTCGGATCTGGCTCTTGCCCACTATGAGTTCCATTCACCCATGCACTTTGACATAGCCTCATGTCATATTTGAATGTGAGAGTAGCAAACAGAATCGACATCTGGAGATAGGCGAGTGGCTTTCCGATGCAGCCGCGGGTTCCGGCGCTGAATGCCATGAAAGCGCTGGACGAATGTTTCAACAACTCGGGGGTTACCAGCGTGCCATCTGAAAGCCTCTCGCCCACGATCCATCTCTCCGGTTGGAAAGAAAAAGGATCATGAAAGTACTCCTCGTCATGGTGAATGGAGAAGACTGGAACTCCGATATTGAAACCCTCAGGGTAGAAAACCCCACCGACTTAGATGCCACCAGCTTCAACTTCACGGTGCAAAACCGAACCAGCCGCTTGAGAGAGTCTCAGGCCCTCGTTGATACATGCCCGAAGGTAAGTACATGCCTGCAACTCCATGCCAAAATCAATCTGATCAACTCTAGAGAAAATACTTCGGACTTCTGTTTGAAGTCTGACAAGTTTGTCGGGGTTGTGCAGCAGGTAATACATGGTGGAGCAAATGGCAGTTGAAGTCGTGTCACTCCCTAGTCAATGTCAGAGTAGAATTCAGAGAGAAAAGCCCACCGATTCAAGAAACCATGCTTACCTGCTGTGATCAACAATATTGCTTCTTCGACGAGCTCCTCCATCGTGAAGACATCCCCAGTGACGGGGTCAACCGCCCCAGTGAGCCAGAACATGAAATCCTTCTTCGTGTCGCTAGATTTGCTCACTCTTTCACTCGCTGCGTTTTCGATGAAGGTGTCGAATGTGGAAGTAGACCGTATGCAGTGTGGGAAGAGCAGCCACTTTAGTCGCAGGGTATGAAGAAGCGTCATAGATGACCCTGTCTATCCCAGAGGATTAGTTCTTGCTCGTGCTATCATTGAGAACACCGTTCACACACAATGTTGTCTACCCATAATGTCTCGTGTAGAATCTGAATGATATGTCTGTTCCCAGAGTACCGCATCATATCGAAGCTTCTCGAAAATGACAACTCACTGGATACATCAAACGTCAAGCGGCTGATCTAATCAGAGAAATTCTTGGGCCTGCTCCATTGCTAGGGATTTGGGATTTCTTTTCCTGTCAATACATGTGCTTCTTGAGCATCGTTGTCGAGAAACTCCAAACATTGACAAAGGGTCGCAACGTGTTTTTTGATAGTGATAGCAGCCGCTTTGAGTGCCGAGTCCGAAAAGCCTTGCCGAAGTATACGCCGTTTCTTAGCATGTACCTCTTTATTGACACACGAGAATAAAGTGGCCATCTCTGGATTTCGTGGGAATGCGAGATAGTTGTCCGCTTTTCGATTAGAACGAGTGCATGTGTACAGCAGTCTCACACCCTCTGCGGATCTAATGCTGACATGATTGGGGCCGTAGCGAACAACGGGGCCATAAAGCTCATGAAGTCGATGCAGATTGCGGGCTTGATCTTTCTTCACAGCATGATAGGTGTTGTATAGACTTGTCAGACGTCCAATGAGTGGACCTGGATGGCGGCTCAGAGGATGCGCTACGAGGCGCTTGAAGATGAAGCCAATGATGACAAACTTACAATTATTTAATCAATACCCAATACCACGATAGGAGATCGCAGAACTTACCATCAAGAAAAGAAGACTGACCGTCACTGTCCGGTTCCATACTGACAGGCTGAGACTAGCCATATTGCCCACACTCTCCATTGTAATCCTCTTGTTTCTGTAAAGCAAAGCAATGACGGAAGTCTATGCATTTAGGATCCTCGTCATGTGAGTGTGTTTAGTTCTACTCTTGCTAGTCAGTTCCCGACATGAATCAAGCGCGGCCAGGTTCTAATTATCAAGTCATAAACCTACCTGCTTTTGCTTTGGCGTTAGACATGCTGATGCCACGCTGAAACCTCTGAGAAAACTACAGCCCCCACCTGCATTGAAATGCATCTACCGGGGCACGCACCTTACCACCAATCCTCAGTCTGACCAACGCCGGGTTACCAGAGTTAAGATACTTTGTGCTTATGCTCATCCCCTTTTCGAATTCAGGAACGACCAGAAACGTGGATCACGCAAGATGAAGGCCCAAGTAGAGAGCAGTCAGACCTCTGCCATGGGTCCCAAATCAGAACGTGAGCTGGCGCACATCCTGCTTGTGGAACTGTTAGCGTATGACCGTTATTCTAATCTCACTGACTGCGAAAGTCGTACTGACCTTCTGCTAGGCATCAATTTGCATATCCAGTGCGATGGTATGATCAAAATTACGATGATAATCAGAAGAAAACTTTACTAAATCTACTCACTCTTTAGGATTGAGACACAAGATGCCATCCTCGGGGAGGTCAAGGCCGAAAGGATTGTGGAAGTTGGCCCAAAAGACATTCTAACCGATATGATGAAAAAAACTTGGGACCAGAAATACGTTGTCCCAGATGATGCGAACGGCCTCCGCCGTCGGATATTAGGGCCCGAAGGAGATCTTCCAGAGATCTATTACCAGCCGGTCCTAGAGAAGGAGGGGACTCCTGATGAAGATAACAAGGACACGGTTATAGGAAGTCCTAAGATACCACCACCGGAGGTTCAAAATGGGCTGCCTCCTGCCGATCCGGCAACAGATTTTGACACAGCAGAGAACCGGTCAGTAATACAGGCGTCAAGCCTAGAAGATGTATCATTGCCGGCATCTACGGTTGTCCTTGCTATCATGGCCACAAAGCTTAAGAAACCGCTTGACCAGATTGAAACAACAAAAACGATAAACCAACTTGTTAATGGTAAGTTTAAGATAATCTTTCCGAAAGCTTCAGTATTCATTAATTGAGGCAGGGCGTTCGACCCTCGCCAACGAGATTGTTGGCGACTTACATGCAGAGTTCGGAAATCAACTACCGGACCGGGCCGAAGAACAACAACTGCTCGAACTGTTCGAGATACTTTGCAAAGCTCATACAGGGACACTCGGGAAAAAGACCTCAGCTCTCGTGGCTAGTTTCTTCTCATCAAAGCTGCCAGGAAGCCTGAGCCACTCAAAAATTCGTGACTACTTACACCACCGATGGGGGCTGGGGCCGATGCGCCAAGACGCGGTATTCTTGCTTGCGCTCACAAAACAGCTCGACTCAAGACTCTCTTCTGAGGCAGCTGCAACAAAGTTTTTTGATAATGTTACCGAGGCGTATTTAAAACGGGAAGGGCTCTCAGCTCACCACCAAAGATCGTCGGCACTTGATCATCAGAACGCCAAGGTCGACGCGAAGGCTTTGGAAGTTCTTGATAAGAGAGGGAATGCCCTGTTGCGCGACATTAGCGAAGTCTTGATTCGACATATTCCCAAGGGCAATGGTACCGCTAAAGATAGGACAGAAGCGGAGTGTGCAAGAGATCTGGATGAGCTTGATTTATGGCGTGACGAGCATGGGGACGACTATGCCGAAGGTATCAAGCCAATATTCGATGTCAAGAAGCAACGACTTTACGATTCGTACTGGAACTGGTCCTCCCGGGATATTATGTTATTGTTCAGTCTGGCAAAGCAATCCAGTTCGCAAAAAGCGGAGCTAATGGAACAGCTTTCAACTTCCATCATCAACCGGTCTTGTGAGCGCTCCATCGCGCAGATTCAGTATCTTTGCTCGAAGACCCAAGGCGAGAAGACCGACCTGGGTAGAATCATGAGGTTCTGTCTCCACGCGAGCATATTTTCCAAGAACCGAGACCCAAAGTTCATAGATCGGTCGGCTGATCTGGCCCCCGTCACGACGGTTGACATGGATGGCAACCTCGAGGTCTCTGAGATACCGCGCTCGGCGCCCTTTAGGGCTCGCAAGTCGTCTAATCAGAAGACGCCATATCCCATTAGTACATATGACAATGGGACATCGACAATATCTGATATACTCAGCTCAGCATATCTCGAAGACTTGGACATAGCGCGCCATAGTGGGTTCACCTTCCGAGGCCGAAATATACTGTTAACCGGCGCCGGCCAGAATTCAATCGGTTTCGGATTGTTGAAGTTGTTACTTGAAGGAGGCGCAAGAGTCACTGTTACCACCAGCAACTACTCTCCTGAAACAACACAGATGTATCAGGCCCTCTATGCCCGGTATGGTGCCGGGGGATCAGCCTTGAGGGTCGTGCCATTCAACCAGGGCAGCCGAAGAGACGTCGAAGAGCTCTTGAAGAATTTAGTTGACGATTGGGATCTTGACTTTATCGTTCCGTTCGCAGCGGTATCCGAGAACGGCCGGGAGCTTGATGAGTTCGATTCGAAGTCAGAATTCGCGCACCGACTGATGCTCACCAACCTTTTGAGGCTGATTGGTAACATTGCACGGAACAAGCGGTCGAGAGGAGTCGCCAATAGACCAGCTACGATCCTTCTTCCATTGTCTCCTAATAACGGTTCTCTGGGAAACGATGGGCTGTATGCGGAGTCAAAAAAGGGTCTAGAGCCCCTGCTCTCTAAATGGAAGTCCGAGACCTGGCGCGACCACCTCTCCATCATAGGTGTCATCATTGGCTGGACTAGAGGAACAAGGCTGATGGATGATAACGACATGGTTGCTCAAGGTGTTGAGGATATGGGGGTTCGAACGTTCTCCCAAGAGCAAATGGCTGCTTTCGTAGCCACTCTCATGGGCGGCAGAATAAATATGGCCTGTCAATCAATTCCGGTCGTTGTCGACCTGAGCGGCGGGATGAGCAAGATAACCGGGTTAAAAGACAGGC
This sequence comes from Colletotrichum echinochloae, assembly GCA_016618095.1. Lineage (NCBI taxonomy): Eukaryota > Fungi > Ascomycota > Sordariomycetes > Glomerellales > Glomerellaceae > Colletotrichum > Colletotrichum echinochloae. The sequence goes on from JADEZT010000010.1 coordinate 2,747,263, forward strand.
TCAGGAAAATACGTCAACGCCTTCGGGATGAAGCAGATTGTCAACGAGCCATTCGAGAGGAAGAGAGAAGAGAGGCAGTCTCATTCGGCGACAAGGCTGAGAGCCATGAACCCAGCACATTGTTGCCAAGAGCGAATCTACGCGTCCAGTTGCCCAAACTTCCGGATTGGGATCAGGAGGTGGCCTCGCTGGCAACTAACTTGGAGGGAATGGTTGATCTGAGCCGAGTGGCGGTAATCACAGGGTTTTCGGAACTTGGGCCGTATGGCAGCAGCAGAACGCGATGGGAAATGGAGGCCGATGGCGTTCTGTCCTTGGAAGGCTGCATCGAGATGGCCTGGATGATGGGCCTCATCAAGTACAGCAAGAATGCTACGAAGGCTGGTGAAGCCTGGACTGGCTGGGTCGATGCGAGAACCCTCGCCCCTGTCGAGGAGAGCGAGATCTTCTCCCGATACATGGGCTCCATTCTCGAGCATACGGGTATACGGAAAGTCGAGCCAGAAGCTTGCGACAATAACTATGATCCGGAGAGGAAAATGGCTGTGCAAGAGTTGGAGCTTGCTCAGGATTTGCCGCCATTCGAAGCGACTCCTGAAATAGCCAGACAATTTGAACTGCAGCATGGTGCCAAAGTGTGTATCGCTGAGATGGAATCTGGTGTCTGTACAGTCCAACTCAAAGCTGGCGCCAGAATCCTTCTACCCAAAGCCAGTCAGTTCGACCGTACGGTTGCTGGCCAAATACCAACCGGATGGTCCGCCAAACGGTATGGGATCGAAGACGAGATCATCGAGCAGGTTGACCCTGTCACGCTGTTCGCCTTGGTCTGCACCGTTGAGGCCCTGTCGTCATCCGGTATCACCGACCCCTACGAGCTGTATAAACACATCCACCTTTCCAAGGTTGGCATCTGCATCGGGTCTAGTTTGGGCGGACTCTCATCCTTGCGGCAAATGCACCGCGATCGATTCCTTGGCAAAACGGTTCAGGGAGACATTCTCCAGGAAACTTTCGTCAACACAACGGGCGCTTGGGTCAATATGCTTCTCACGTCCTCATCCGGACCAATCAAAACCCCCGTCGGCGCCTGCGCCACGTCCTTGGAATCCCTCAATACCGGATACGATCTCATCGTTGCTGGTAAGGCAAAAGTCTGCCTTGTTGGTGGCGTCGAGGACTTTGTCGAGGACGTGTCCTACGAGTTTGGAAGTATGAATGCCACCTGCAACACGGACAAGGAATTCGCTGCCGGGAGAAGTCCGGCCGAGATGTCGCGTCCGACGGCGTCATCCCGGAGCGGATTCGTGGAGTCCCAAGGATGCGGAATCCAGGTACTCACGACCGCCGAACTTGCTCTAGAGATGGGTCTCCCAATCTTTGGAGTGGTGGCTTATACAAGTATGGCCGCAGATAAAGTCGGACGCTCAGTTCCAGCGCCTGGCAGAGGCATCCTCACCAATGCACGTGAGTCAAGTGACGGGCGGACGTATGCCTCACAATCGCCTCTACTCGACATAGCATATCGACGAAGATTGCTCAATATGAGGCTTCAGCAAGTCAATAACAACTTCCACATCAACTTGGATATCATGGAAAACGAGATTCGTTGCTTAAAAGAGATGGGAACCGAAGGCTTCGACGAGGAACGGTACCGCCGCGACGGCATTGCAATCTTCGAAGATGACGCAAGGAAGCACGAGACAAACCTGCGGTTTAGTCTGGGTAACGAGTTCTGGAAGGACGAGACGCAAATTGCACCCATCCGAGGCAGTCTGGCTACTTGGGGTTTGACTATCGATGATCTGAGTGTCGCATCTATGCGTGGCACGTCCACGGTGCAGAACGGTGCCCTTCAGATGCTAGACTCTGGCATGATACCGGGCAATCGCAACGCGGACAACATTGATTCAGAACTTCGCCAGAACAGCCTCTTGCACTTTCCGAACATAACAGTGAAGGATGTTGATATCAATGCTTGCTCAGTAACCTCGTTCGGGTTTGGACAAAAAGGGTCGCAAGCTATCCTGGTTCATCCGAAATTCCTCTTCGCGACAACCGCGAGAACGAAATACGACGATTACGTCGCGAAGAGAAATAAACGATGGCAAAAAGCAAACAGCTTCTTTAGCTATGGTATCTTCCACGAGTGTCTTGTTAAGACCAAGACTTCGCCACCATATCACGGTTCCGACGAGTCCACTGCACTGCTTGATCCAACAGCTCGCTTCTCGACACACTGATACTTAGCCCCCGACCAAACACTTCAGGTTTGACCTGGTAACATATTTAGTTGTAAGAGCTATCGAATTTATTTTCCCTGAAGTGGAATATGGCGAATAAAAAGAGTGTATGCAAGGCGAGCGAGGTGCACAGAATGTCTTGGTTTGGCGTTTCACAGCGTTTGACGATCGAAATAGGACTCTCCAGCAAATAGGGTGTTTTATAAAGAGTTATCAAGTAAAATTAGGAGGGGATTTCATAGAAGCATCTACATTAAATAAGACTTTGACTATCAGACACCCTGTTCGCAGACTGCGATATCTCTTTACAACTTTACTGAGAAATTCCGGATGCCTTGATGCGCCGGACCTTCAGGTGTTACGTATGCCTGCAGAAACATCAGCTCTGAAACATCCATAATACCATGGCTAGGGATTTGAGAGCAGACCTTCGTTAAACCGCCGTCTACAATAAGCTCTTGAGCATTGACAAACGAGCTAGCATCGCTAGCGAGGAACAAGGCGGCGGTCGCTTGCTCCATCGGCTCACCGAATCTACCTTGAGGCAAGTGGGCTTCCCTTCGTGCTCTCCTCTCGACGTTGGTACCCAAGTAGTCTTGCATCAAAGGGGTGTTCAGTGGACCGGGACACAACGCATTGAATCTGAAACCTTCACGCGCATGAACAATGGCGAGCTCCCGCGTCATGGCAATGATGGCCCCCTTGCTCGTGGTGTATGCCAATTGTGCTGTTGCAGAACCGATGAGCCCGACTATTGATGATGTGTTGATCACGCTTCCCCGTGTTTTCCCATGCTTCCGCATACTTAGCACGGCATGCTTACACCCATGCCATGTGCCCTTTACATTGACTTGATAGGTGAGGTCCCATGCCTGTTGCGTAACCTCCACGGCATCGCCATCTTCGCGAGGGAAGACCCCGGCGTTGTTTAGCATCACATCAACACCCCCATATCGATCCAGATGTTGTACTAACGCCTCAACGTCTTCTTCGCTGGACACGTCACATACTTTATATTCAATTCGTCCATAATGCGGTCCATGCAATTCCACAGAATGGCGAAGTCTCTCGAGGGCCTTGTTCGACACATCAGAAAGGAGGAGATTGGTGCCAGCTTTGGCGAAAAGAATCGCTATTTGACTACCGATGCTCCTGTATAACGTCAGAGAAACGGTCACGTAAACGTGAGTCCAAAGCAGCGGCATACCCTGCAGCCCCCGTAACGATGACATTTTTGCCGTTTAATTGGAAAATTTCCGACATGATAAAACATTCAGGAGATCAAGCAATACTAGAGGGGAAGGTGAAAGGATCCCAACACAGCTGCTGGACAACACTCGGGTGAATTTTTGGTGCTGGACCTAGCTCACTCGTCGATGAGTCTTAGACGAAGGTGGTGGTGTGAAGATATGCAACAAAGACAGGTGATGCGGCAAAAGAGTCGCTCGGTTTGAGAAGAATAACGGGGTGTGCTGAAACAAACACCCACGTGTTTCATGTTGCGCAATGTTTGTGATGATCAAAGGATAGAGTGAGAGAAAGTGAACAAGATGACGTGAGATGGTGTAAGCTTGAGTCAGTGCCGTGTCACGGCGATATGACTTTGGGCTTGGATTCAGTTGTTTTGTTTAAACGCACGCATGACCGTTTGCCTCATGTGCAGGTCGCATATGAAACATTTCGCTGTCGCCCGTCTTGATCAGGATGTTGCGCTTATACCAACCAAGGTAGAACCACGAAGCAATGAGGCATCAAGAATACATACTATTCATGCTCCATTGGCTCTATTGCTAGTCGACAGAAAGAGGGACGAACACTTGCTTCATGAGAGAGCACAGGTAATAGACACGCCTTTCTCTTTTGCTTTTGGCGCGCTTGGTTTGCGTGGTGGGCGGACTTAAGAAATTGATAACAAACGGACGCAGTGTCCCTCATGAAAACTGTTTCCCAAATACATTGTTTTTTACCAAGGGATGATCTCGCCCGTCTGCAATACGAACTTTCCCGATGTAGTCTCTCGGCTCGCTCCGTCGATAACTTGAAGACAACCAGTGACACTGCTCTCAATGGTATCCGGAGGCCCGGCAGTATAGTTCCACTCCTTTGCTACCATTTCACCCATACGGGTCTTGATCCACCCCGGATGAAGAGCTACGGCGACGAGGGATTTATTTTGTGCGTGTAGAGACTTAGTGATATGGTTCAAGGCAGCCTTGCTTGGGCCATAGGCCCCTCCAGAGAAAGGGGCCTGTGTGTCGATACATCCAACTACGGACGTGATAGCAATAAACTTGGCGAGAACATCGGTAGCCGAGCGAGGTTTGTCCTCAGTGGCCAGAGACCCTGAAAGACCATCAACAGAGAAATCGTGTTGATTTCAAATGCTTTGCAAAGGTCCTCGGTAGATGTTTCCGAAATGGGGATCATAGGAAACGCGGCGGCTGCATTACTGATCAGGACATCGATGCGGTCGACAATGCCGGCAGTAGCCGCGATGAAAGCCTCGCGCACGGCGGCTGGAGACGGGGCTGTAGAGAGGTCGAGAAGCATTACATGAAGCTCGCTCTGGTCGCCTTTGGTTACATTGGCAGCACCTGATTCCAGAGATGCAACAGTGGCATTATTCCGCACTGAGGCAACGACGGTGGTGGATGGGCGGGCTAGCAAGGCCTTGACAAGGCCCAAGCCAATGCCACTGTTGGTGCCTGTGATCACGTAGACAGTGTTCACCATGGCGATTCTGATCAAGGCTATATATCTCAGAGACCAAGAACGATGAGACGGAGGGGGACCTTGTGCGAGCTGATTCGAACGACGCGGAAAGAATAGAGATTGTCTGAGTTGAATCCAAGCTACCGATTTCTCGACGCAACAAGACTGTGGAATTATAAAAGAGGGGAACAAAAAACTCGTGAGCCAGTGAGAAGCAATGTTTCGCTGTAGAAGAATTGTTATTCCCGGAGCTTTAAGGTACTGATTTATCACGTCAGCGTCTGATCAGTTCCATCCCAAGTTACTCGGCTATAAACTCAGAGGCAACTTACAGCTTTTGCGCACACTCACTGGTATTCAACATCGTATCTATCCTTTTACTCGTATGTATGTTTCGAGTCTGTATCGCAAGACTCCTAAATAGCAAACCGCATTTAGAGTTCCGTTGGTGAACCAGCCCCCGACCATTGAGGTGCGCCCTATTCTTTTTTTTCTTTGGCGCTAATCCAGGTCATGCCTATATCAACACCAGTGGTATATTCCAAACTACTGAACTTCTTTCTAGGTGATCTATGCTGCCTGTGACATATCTTCTGTCTCCCGTTTACCATCCCTTGACAAAACCCCCTCAGTCGGATTTGACTCCTGCTTTTGTTGCTTCAAAGGAATCCACTTGATGAATGTCCATCCAAAGACACTAAGACAGGATAAAATGACAGATATCATGAATATAAGTTATATACCGCTGTTGTATTCGCGAACCGCAATTACGAGCTGCTCTGGCGTGAGCGATTCTCTAATGAAGTCAAACCAAGTCAGTAGTGTCAGAGGCTGTGTAGTACCAAGTAAAGGAGTCAGTGGGAGGGCAGTTAGGGGTTACTAGTGACTGTTATTCCAATCTATCTCCTCTCTAAACCTTGATACTATCATAAAAACCCCTTTTGTATACCCTTTAGCATAACATTATTCTATTCCACAGTGTCCCCCAGGCCCCACCTAGTGCCCTACTAGCCCTAAAGCTAGTGCTACTTTTAGAAACCTAATATAATCCCCTCTCTCTAAGGTTCTATCCTTAGGACCTAGTAGTTAATTAATTAGCCTCTCTATTAATACTCTAGTACCCTACTTATAATACTACTTATACTTTAGTAAAGTCTAAGAACTCTATTAAGCTTAGTAAATTATTAGATAGGTAGTTATCTCTTTAGCTAACTACCTACCCTTAGCCTTACTCTTATTTTATAGTAGCTTAGTATAGCTAATAGCCTCTCTAGTACTTTACTAGGCTTAGTTATCTTATACTTAGGGTATAAGTCTTAAGCTCTTATTACTATTAGTAAGAAGTTACTTATTTTACTATAGAGGTACCTTACCTACCTATAGTATTACTTTAGTTACTTATTCCCTTCTCTCTTTTATAGTCTAGTATTATATTATCTATAAAGTAATATAATTAGCTTTTATTACTTATACCTTTATTTCTTTAGTAGCTAAGCTTTAAGTTATATTATTTTTAGTATAATAGTAAGAATATACTTTATAGTAGTAAAAGAGATATTAGTACTCTCTTAGTACCTCTTACCTCTCTTTCCTTTTAGAGGTATTATTATTTCTTTATAAACTAGAGTTATTATTATTACTTACTTATATATATACTACTTAGTAGAATAGCTAGGCCTACCTTCTCTTTTTTACTTTTTACTTATTTTCTTTCTTTTTCTTTTTTTCTTTATAAAATTTCTATATTATTATTATTATTTTATTTTTTATTATACCTCTACTACTATAGTAGTAACAATAGTACTAATAATAGTAATACTAGTAGTAGTACTAGTACTAGCTACTTCTCTACTACTACTATTATATCCTCTATACTTTCTACTAATCCTACTATCCTAGGTAGCTCTAGCACCCCCCCAATCCCCCCCTAGTAGCCTCTCTTACTAATAATACCTATTCTAATACTTCTAGTATTATTAACCCTACTATTATATATAAGGTCTCTTACTATTACTACCTTTAAGCTATAGAAAAGTAATAGCCTAATATAAAAGATACTATTACCTATCTTTTTTACTATATTAAGACCTAGAGTATATACTTATCCCTTTAGTACCTCTTTACTATCTCTCTACTATCCTAACTATTTTAGTTATTAGTAATAAGTACTTTTACTATACTAGCTAGTATAGTAAGCCTTATATCTCTATAAGCTTATCTCTCTCTCTACTATTATTACTTCTATAGCTATTAGTCTATTACTAACCTATAGTAGGCCTTATATACTATTACTACTATTACTCTTACTCTTAAGATAGTTTTTAAGAACCTCTATAAAGAGGCTAACCTCTACTTTTATTACTACCTTATAAGTATATATATACCCCTATACTCCCCTAGTACCCCTCAGCCTAACCCTTTTTAAGAGGAGATTAAGAAGGCCTAGCTTATAGATCTAAAGGCCTTTTAAATAAAGGCCTCTAATATATTAATCTCTAATACTAAGTACAAGGTAGTATAAAAGGAGGAGAAGTAGCTTCTCTACTAATATAAGGTCCTTACTCTTAAGAGTACTTATTTTACTATAAAATAGTAGGCTAAGTAAGCTAAGTTATTAGCTAAGAGTACTAAGATTACTACTACTATTACTTAGAACTAGGTTATTATACTCTATAAATAAACTAAGGCTATTAAAGCTTAGAGTACTCTCTTCTCTAACTAGACTAAGTTCTATACCTATATTATATATCCTTCTCTTACTCTAGTACCTCTCTAGTACTCTCTTATAGTACTAATAATAGCCTCTAGTATACTAGTAAGATTAACTTCTAAGCTAGTAAATTAGATCCTAGAAAAGGTACTACTAATAATAATAAGAAGGAGTCTAACTAGTAAGCCCTAGCACCCCCTATGTACCTCTCTAGTACCCTACTAATACCTCTCTACTATTTATTTAGTTAGTTACTTATCTTTAAGCTTAGAATACCTAGCTCTTAAGCCTCTCTACTCCCTAGCCCTAGTACTAAAGGGATAATAAAACCTAGCTACCTTATAGCTATATAATTATTAACTTAGTTTCCCTTTAATAAGCCCTTAGTAATCCTCTATTTATAATCTTATTATACTTCCTTTACTATATTTTACTATAATTTCTAAGAGTTTTCTTTCTCTCTATACCCTTACTACTTTATTAAATACTATTAGTTTCTCTAGAGGCTCTTATATATAACTATTCTCTTTACCTAGTATATATCCTTCTCTTTCTTCTTAATAGAGATTACCTAGAGCTCTACTACTACTCTATAGAACTTCTCTAACTATAATAGTAAGAATATATTATAGATATAATATTATATCTCTAAGTTAAGCTTATATACTTTTTCTCTACTAACTACCTATATAACTATAAATAGCTTTAGATACTTATCTAAGAGCTTCTTTATAGAGCGCTTTTACTATATAAATCTTACTAATAGTAAGACCTTCTCTTCTACCTTAAATACTACTATAGATTACTTTATATTATACTACCTCTTATAGTTCTTATTAGCTATCTCTAGTATCTAGAGGATTGTAGCCTACTAGCTCTATAGCTACTATACCTGGTCTCTTGCTAATAGGACCTCTGTTAGTAAAGCCCCTTCTAGCTTTATATTATTTGTATTACATAGTATATAGCCTATTAGGGCCTCTACTAGTACTATCTAGATTATACTATGTTAAGTACTGTTATAGATAAACTTAGCTATTAGTAGTTACTTTACTTAATTATCTTACTCTAAGCTATAGAAAGTCTAAAGAAAGTACTTAATATTCTAGTTTTATTACTCTATCTAGCTATCTATCTATAGGTAGTAGGCTATACTTAGCCTCTGCTTAATAGCTAGTAGGTAGTATACTGCTAACTAGAAATAGCTAGTAAAGAGAGATCCTTAGTTAGATACTATTACCGCTAGGATACCAAACTACAAGAATACCCTTTTAACTAGGAGAGATACTAACTAGTCTACTATTAAGGTCTCCTATATAGGTATATATAGTATATACTTTATAAGTTAGTCTACTATAATTAGGATACTATTATAGCTCCCTTTAGTAAATCCTTTAACTTAGGTAGCTTAGTAATAAAATCTAAGGTAACCTATTTCTATAGTTAGTTAGGTAGTAGTAGGGGTACTAGTTCTCTATAGGGTAGGTAGTAGTATAGCTTTATCTATTAATAAGTTATATATATTTAAATATACTCTATTATATCTTTCTTAATTAATCTCTAGAAGAATATCTATCTAATCCTTTTAAGTATATAGGTTACCCCTAGGTACTCTCTAGCTAGCTTATTATAAAATACTACTATAATCTTTATCCTTAGTATATACCCTTCTAGAATAACTACCTTGCTCTTATACCTAAGGACCCTATTCTCTCTCTCTAACTAGTTATTCCCTAGCTTTTACTACTTCTTAGAGGTAATTACCTTATTAGCTTACTATACTACTATAGTTTCCTCCTCTAGGCTTAGAGTAAGTTCTTTTAGTAGTAATAGGTATACCTCTATTAACCTACTACTAATAATAATTACTACTCTTTAGGTAAACCTACTAAGGAAGCTTTTAGAAATATACCCTATACCTCTTAGTCTTCTATACCTAAGGGCTAATAGTTTAGCTACTATAATAGCCTATTAGCTATATTCTCCTTTTCTAGCTAGTAGTTAATCTTAAAGTTAAAGAGAGATAGGTCTTAAAGTAACCTTACTTACTAACTATTAAGCTAGAGCTTACTAGTAAGGTAGTAGTACCCTAGGTAGTCTATTAAGAATACAATCCTACTCTAGGTATATAAGAGATAGTACCTCTAGTATATAGCTACCTCTTAGATTATAAGTAGCTTAGCCTCTAGCATACTATACTATAGTTTAGTACTCTTTAGCTTTCTAAATAAGAAGGTAATAGGGTACTATTAGTCCTCTACTAGCTATAATAAGATACCCTTAATTATAAAGTTTAATATATCTATCTCTACTTATATTAGTAGTACTAGGTTAAAGTATTATAAGATAGAGGCTTAGGTAAACATAACTGAGAACTTATAGAAGGCTTTAATTACCTCTTTAGTTATTACCTTCTTCTCTACTACCTTAGCTATTAGTTAGTCTATAAGGGGGGTATATACCTTAGAGTAGTTCTTAATAAAGTACTAATAGAACCTTATAAACTTAAGAAAGACCTATATATCTTTAATACTAGTAAGAAGTAGCTACTAAGTAATTACTTCTATATAGTTTTACTTTATAGTAATACCCTCTAGAGATACTATAAACCCTAGTAACCTAATTATCTTAGTATAGAAAACATACTTCTCTAGGTTAGTATATAAGCTAGTAGTATCTAACTAGTATAATACCTCTTTTACTACCTCTATATAACTAGCCTTATCCTTAGTAAAGATTAAGATATTATTAAGGTATATAATATAGGTAATATTTATTAGCCTAGCTAGGGTATTATTTATATATACTTAGAAGGTTACTAGTATATTAACTAGCTTAAAAGGCATAATATAGTACTTAAAGTACCTATACTATATCTAAAATACTATTTTCTACTTATTACTAGTATAGATCCTTACCTAGTAATATATATCCTTAAGGTTAAGCTTAGTAAAATACTTTACCTCTTCTAAATAGTTAAGGATCTTTTTAATTAGTAGTAGTAGTATATAGTTCTTAACTATAACCTTATTAAGGCTATAATAGTCTATATAAAGGTATAACTTACCTCCCTTCTTTAATATAAATAGAATTGGTACCCCTATGGGGCTCTATAAGAGCTAGATCTACCTCTTACCTAGTATATTATTAATATACTTCCTTAGCTCTTCTAACTCCTTCTCTATAAAGGGGTAGATAGAGCTAAATAGCAGTTCTACCTCTAGCTTAAAGTTAATAATATAGGAGTAACCTTTGTCTCTGGCTAGTTTAGCTACTAGGTTTATATTAAATATATATACCTATTCTTAATATTCTTCTAGTAGCTTAAATCCCTTTATCTTCTCCCCCTTTTCTCTCTCCACTGCATAAGGTAGTAGCTCTGGTACCCCCTTAGCTCCCCCTATACATAGGTAGTAGACTAATAGGTTATATACTAGTATTACTACTGCTTCTCTTTATACCCTCTTTAATACCTTTCTTCTCTAGATAAGTTATAAGTAGCCTTTTCTTAGTAGGTAAGTTTATCTAATTATTACCTACTTAAGATTTAGTTATACCTTTTACTTTTAGAAGATCTTTAAGATAGTATTATATATACCTATATTACTTACTTAATAGGTATAGGACTATACCTTTCTTATCTCTATAATATTTATTACTTCTATTATTAATACTACTACCCTATAGTTAGGTACCTTACTTCCTTATATCTCTAGTAACCCCGCTCTCTCTCTATAAACCTCTAGTAGTACCTCCTTATATAATATTCTCTAATATATAATATTCTTATTTACTCTAGGGTTAATTAATACCCTTTCTTTCTTTTATATACTAGCTACTCTAATATAAAAGTCTACCTTAAAGCAGTAACACAGTTTCTCTCTCTAGAGAATCTATATACTATTAACCCCTATAGCTACTAGCTAGGCTACTAGTATATAGTACCTACCTATATAATAAGGCTAGTTATACTTATAGTACTTCTCCTCTATATACTCTATTAATATATATCCTAGCTTGCTATAGTTAAAGTATATAGAAGAGCTTTAGAAGTACCTTAAGGCTTATCTATACCCTCCTTATTCTTACTTAACCTATAGCTTAGGTATAGGTATATATATAGCTACTCTAGATATTAAGACTAACTATTACCCTTCTAATTTATCTAAGGGGGTAGCTAATACTAGTATTAGGGTAATAGCTAGGGTCTACTAGTTCCTTCTCTCTTATAGCCTTTACTAGTCTTCTATTATTATCTTAGTATATATCTTTATAAGTATCTCTACTTTCTTTACTATATTATTTAGCTCTTAATAAGTAGCTAGTAGCTTATATACTAAGATATAGCTTTATAAGTCTAGGAGTAGTTAGTTTAAGATATAGACTACCTACTACCTCTCTAGTTAGAGGTCTAGAATCTCTACCTTAACTATTTTATACTAGTTAATAAATTACTAGTATATCTACCTAGGTTTCTACTATATCTTATCTAGCTCTATAGCTATACTAAAGACCTATATATTATTATTAGTTATACTATTATAAAGCTAGGCCTCTATCTATTTCTAGGTAATTAAGCTAATATTACTACTATACTAGAGGTTAATATAGCTTCTCTAGCTATATAATAGGTTACTCTCTAGACAGACTTCTATAAACTAGACTTTACTCTCATTAACTATAAATTCTTTCTTAGTAATAGAGAATTAGTCTTATAACTTAAAAAAAAAGTCTTTAAGGTTATTCTAATTACCTCTGTTATATTAGATAGAAGCTAACTACTTAATAAGGGTATTAGTATATAAGTACTTAGGCTCTAGCTAGGTAGCTATAGGTTCTCTACTAGCTATATATATATTATTAATAGACTCTCTATTTCTAAGGGCTATAATCTATTTAATTATCTTCTTCTTTTTTACCTTAGTTACTTTATTATTAAGAAAGGCTCTTAGCTATTTCTCTATTAACCTATTAAGGTTAGTTATATACTACTTCTCTACTATAGTCCTACTAGTATTTAGTATAAGCTACTATATTACTAGGCTACCCTACTAGGTAATAGATTAGGATTAGGTTAATTATACTAGTATTATTACTACTCTAATAGTTAGTATACCTATAAATGAGGAGAGATTAAAATATATTAGAGGCTATATAGTACTAAGTAAAGAAGTTAGTAGAAGGGTAGTTAGGGATTACTAGTAACTATTATTCTAATCTATCTCCTCTCTAAACCTTGATGCTATCATGAAAACCCCTTTTATATGCCCTTTAGTATAACGTTATTCCGTTCCGCGGTATCCCCCAGGCCCCACCCGGTGCCCCGCCGGCCCCAAAGCCGGTACTACTTTTAGGAACCTGACAGCCAACCACATCTAGAAGCCATCTCTCGGGCCAGAACTCGAAAGGGCGAGGATAGTATTCGCTGCTATGGTTTATGGAATATATGCCAGTTCCGACGTCGTAGCCAGCTGGTATATGAATATCACCGACCTGCAGGCCTCCATCTTGCACTTCACGCCACATGGCACCGGGAGCTGGAGGCGACAGGCGGGCAGCCTCGGTTATGCATGCTCTGAGGTAGGTGCAAGATAACAACTTGGGGCCCTGGGAAACTTCTTTTGCGGAGTGAAAGGTACTTCTGACTTCTTTGACGACCTTCTCGTAGGCATCCGGGTACCTAGAAAGATAGAAGAAAAGGGCAGCCATCGCGGTTGATGATGTATCGGATCCTGCGACTTGGTGTAAGCTAAAACAAACCTCTTCAATGATCCCGATGTTTCTTGGTGCTTGTTACCAGCAATGATCAACAGGTTACTCTCGGCCCACAGTTGCAGCTGGGAGAGCGATTCCCCTGTCTCTGGGTCCTTGGCGGCGAAGAGTTTCGAGAGCAGGTCGTTTGTGAGGCCTTCGGAGGCCTTTTCCCGCTTTTCCATCATCTCCCTGCTCTTTTGGGAGAACCGTATAGCCTTTTTTCGAGCATTCGGGAATAGAACCCTGTGCAGTTTCATGTCTTCCAACTCTGGCAACTGCATCAGGAAGCTGACGCGACGCATCTGGCCGAGGATGGCGTCTGTGATCCAATGATTGTCGGAACTTTCCAGGAGATGATACGACCTCCCAAAGACGAGCTGTGACATGACGTCGAACGTGAAGTAGTCGCCTGACCTTGGTCAGCCTAACCCGTTCATCCAGATGCCTGTTGTTACAACTTACACCAATGAGCCATGTTCTTGGCGCATGTCCATCCGTCACTGGGTTCAGCATCCGGAGCAAATCGGTCCTTCATGGAACCTAGGCTCGAAGTGAACAAGCAAGCGATTTCGCTTAGTTGTGCGTCGATGGTCCGGATATGCGAGTCCGAGAGTCCTTGGTTGAGGATTCTTCGAAGTTTGCCGTGCTTCGTCTTGTCCACAACACTCTGAGTGGCTTCGACGCCCTTCACCAGCGACACCCTGTGGTAGGATTTGGCCTTGCGGACATTCTTACCGTGCCCATAGATGCCTCAGCTATTGCCTCAGCCTGCTTCTTGTACCCGATAGCCCGGGGACTTACCTTTCAGCCCCGCTTCAGTGTTGATCAGGAGTCTGTTGGGGCCATATCGAACGACATCACCTGCTTACGTATTAGCACTTGAAGGTCATGTGCTGGCATGATATATTCAAGACCTACCATGCTTCTCATGACATCGCCAAATATCAACATGAAGATCACCAATATAAGCATGGTATACAGAGTACCAGCTTGTCAACTTGGCTAAAAACGGCCCAGGGTACTTGGCATACGGATGGAAGTAAAGCCTGTGTATGCATATTGCGACCTTGGTTCTTGTTAATGCCGGAATTGAAGCCTTCGATCTCAGCACCTACAGCAACAAGAGAGCCGAATCCAAGCACTAGGCTAATCAGGCGCCCCAGCAGCGCCAGTTATGGGAATATCACGTTCAACATGGTCTCTGCCGTTGTGCAAAAAGCCTGGACAAGCTGGGGTCAATCGTGCAAGAGCTGGTCACAGCACACATTGCATGTGCTTCCTGTAGCTTCGGCAAGGACCCCCCTAATATCATCTTGCTGCACAGAGCAGCCTGCGAAGACTCTTGTTGTGCTTGGAGGTGACGTGAGGCTGACTCACGCACCTTAAAAGCACTTCATTGGCCACTATCCGGCATGCCGGGAGCTCGGGGAATCACCGCGAGCGAAAGCACGCTTTTTCGTTATCGAACTTTGCGTTGCATAGCCACTCCACGGAGCATCCGCAGTGCAGCACAGCAGAACTTGAAAGACTCTGCACAAGACCGCGATACTCTCGTTCTCGGGTCAGTATGATCACAGTCATGGTTTACCTGGCTTTGGCTGCTTGTGCAACAGGCATCTCCGTAAGTGTATCTCCGCAGCTTGGGCGGCGATTGTCAGAACTCGAGACTCAAGCCGAGCGCAGATTGTACTTCTGGCGGTGAAGCAACTAGTTTGGCATCCACTGGCGGCCTACCCGGGTCCTCTGCTGGGGAGATGCACCAACCTCTATGCCGCCTACCACGCGTGGAGGGGAACGCTTCATATTGACATGTACAGGTGTCATCAGAAATATGGTAAAGGGGGTCTTGTTCTTTTGGTTTTCTTTATTCTTTTTCGGCGGCATGTTGACTCAAGGACCTAGGTCCAATCGTAAGATACTCGCCGTCCCGTCTGCTGATCAACAGCAGCACGGCTGCCCGAGGTAAGCGAAGTCAAATAACCCTCAACCCTCGTGTCGCGCCGCATCCACTGACCTGGCTTGCAGAAATCAGCTCCCATGGAGCAAACGTCGTCAAGTCCAAGGCCTACCAGGCACTTGTCCACAGTGCCCCGAACACTCTTACAGTCCGCAACCGAGAGGACCATGCCCGGCGACGACGAATCTTGAGTCTTGCTTTCTCCGATGCGCAGCTGCGCGCCTATGAATCCATCATCCTTCGCCACATAGACGTGCTATGTCTGAACTTGTATGACAATGCAAGACCACAGCCATATAGCTCGGGGTCCGAGGCTCTGGACATGTCTCATCAATGTAGGATACCTCTCGGCCGGGCCAGCTCGACGTGATGCTAAGGTGTGTCCAGGCGACTATTTCACTTTCGACGTCATGTCAGAGGTGATATTTGGCATGAGATACAACGCCTTGGGAGAGCCCAAATACCGCTTCGTCATGAAGGCGCTGGAGGAGTCCAACGTCCGCATCAGCGCCCTGGTCCAGGCGTCGAGCCTCGCAGTCGGGCGACTGGACAAGTACCTGTTTGCGAGGTCGATCAAGGCGAGAAACAGATTCCTGGGGTTCCTTGCATCCCTACTGAAGAGCCGATCCAAAGCGTCCTTCTCCGACAATGGAAACATCTTCTCGTACCTCGAAACCGCCAAGGACCCCGGCGGCGAGTCGACGCTGAACCAGGCTGAGATCCGAGCGGAGTCGGCTACACTTGTGGTTGCCGGTACGCGTCCTCTCCCCTATCTGGCAATATTTCGATTACGTGTTTACAAGTTTTTTTAGGGTCGGATACCTCCTCCACGACTTTGGCGGCGACATTGTTCTACCTCGGCGGCAACCCAAAGGCTTATGCCAGGCTGTGCCATGAGATCAGATCGACCTTTGCCGGTGTGGAAGATATCCGCCTCGGGCCCAAGCTCAGCTCCTGTCAGTATCTAAAGGCCTGCATCGACGAGGCGCTCCGCATGTCGCCGCCGGTAGGCGGTGCGCTTTGGAGAGAGATCCAGTCGGGAGGAATGACCGTTGGGTCTGTTTTCCTCCCAGAGGGTGTGGACGTTGGCACCAGTATCTACAGCCTCCACCACCACGACGCGTACTTCCATTCTCCGTTCGAATACCAGCCCGAGAGATGGATTGTCGAAGAGGGCGGGTGCACCAAGGAGTCGGTGGAGTTGGCGCGGACAGCATTCCATCCCTTCTCGAGCGGTCCTCGCAGCTGCGTCGGCAAGGGATTCGCGTATCACGAGATCATGTTGACTTTGGCCCACATCCTCTACAGGTTTGACTTCTCGGCAGACCCAAGGGACCAGAAATCCTTTGGTGGATCGACTGGCAACGCGAGGGAGTTCCAAATGTGGGATCACGTCACGTCCGCAAAGGTCGGCCCGTGGCTTCGTTTCCATGCTAGATCCTAACTATTAGACTCTAGCTTTTGGCACCGGGCAGGAGTACATGTCTAATTAGTTGCAATGACCATTCAACGTGCCCGGCTCAGCCTACCGCGATTGACCCTGTAAGAGCATCACGTCAGCTCTCACGTCACGAGCTCAGTGACCAGCCGAGGCGGGGGGGGCGGCTCGACTTCAATCGCTCGGCAATTGCAAATCTTCTTCGTTTGCTTCGGCGCTCACAGATAGCTAAATCAAATATGGACATCTAGCCTTTGCAGATAGTGATGCTCAAACAGGTCCAAAGTGCATTGCCTACGACGTCGATGTTGTGTGACGTTTTGAGCTGCAATCATGGAAATTGTATTTGCATGGATTGCACTAATCGCGCTGCTCCCTCTTGTCTCCGGTCAGTGCAAATGTGTAAGTGGTTTTCCATCTTGCACTGAGGGGGGGAAGGGTTGGAAACTGAATCCATACCCATGCTAATTCCGAGTACGAGTGAGCAGACCCCGGGTGATCTATGCTGGCCTTCGGACAAAGAGTGGGGCCGGCTTAACAGCTCCGTCTCGGGACGGCTCATACGGGCGGTCCCACCCGCGGCTCCGTGCTACGCAGGGCCGAACCGGGATGCTGCCGCCTGCGAAGCTGTGACTCAAGGCTGGACGAATGCTCTCTTTCAGGCATCGCATCCCATTGGCTACGACTATCCTCTCAACCTCTCTTGTCCACCGGTCCCGTTCACTGATAACGTCCCCTCGGCCAACTGTACCATTGGAACCTCTCCGGTATATGTCATCAATGCCACCAGCGAGGACGACATCACAAAGGCGGTTAGGTTTGCCAGAGACCAAAACATCCGCCTTTCTATCAAGTCCACCGGCCATGACTTTCTTCAAAGGTCAGCTTTGCTACTTGCCGCTTCCAGCAGCAACGCATCCCACGCTAACGCTCCGATGCAACCAGATCAACCGGCTATGGCAGTCTCTCCATCTGGCTGCAACACTTCCGCCAAGGCCTCGATTTTCAAGATGACTTCCAGGCCGTGAACAAGTGTCCAAAGTCGGATTGGGGAGGCAGTTCCGTGACCATCACCGGGGCCTATCCTTGGGGCGAGGTATACCCTGCCGCCTTTGAGAAGAACCGCATAGTTGTTACCGGGAACAATGGGGTACGTCATCCAAGTCATATCGCGCCTCTCGAGGCAGCCAGTACTCACATAACCACAGGGACCCTGCAGTACTGGCGGCTGGACACAGGGAGGCGGGCACAGTCGAGTAACCCTCTACTACGGGCTCGGTGCTCACCAGGTTCTGTCGGCAAGTGTCATCCTGGCTTCTGGTGATGTCGTGACTGCGAGCCCTTGCGAAAATCCCGATCTCTTCTATGCCATCCGTGGCGGCGGCGGCGGTACTTACGGAGTCGTCACACAGATGACCATCAAGACCTACCCAACCAGGAACACCAATGTCATTAATGTTACCATTGGCACAAAGTCGACAAATGGAGACATCTCGGCTCGGTTCCTCGACACCATGACCGACATCTACTCCTCCTTTCCGTATCTTTCTGAAGTTGGCTTCGCTGGATACGGCTTCTGGGCGTTGAACAGCCCGATACCGCTGGGCGACGACAACTTCACGACCATGTACTCCCAGTCGTTCGTCAACCTGGGCAAGGACCCGTCCGAGACGACGCAGTTGTTCGCGCCCTTTGCGGCGAAGATCAACCCGCTTTCGGACGCGGGGTTCAACGTCTCCGTCACCCAGGAGGCATTCTCGGACTACGGCTCCTACCATACCAAATATGGGGAAACATATAGCAGGGCGGGCGGTGTCTCTGCGCTTTCTTCGCGTCTGCTCGGAAGGTCGGCGCTGGAGGTCAGCCCCGCCGAGCTCCGGAAAGCGATGGAGACGATGGCCGGAGCTGGCGGGAACACAGTGTTCCATACCATTGTCCACCACGGTCTCGAGGTGTCTTCGGTGATGCGCGACGAGACGGCGACCGTGCAGCCTGGCTGGCACGACGCCGTCATACTCGACATATTCGAGAGGCCAGTACTTCCAGAGTCCGTCGAGGTCGGACTGTTTGCCGACGTGCGCCAGAACGTCGCCCCGCTCTACCGAAAGATGGCGCCGAACACGGGCACCTACATGAACGAGGCGGACTGGGGAGACCCAGACTATCAAGACAACTTCTACTCCTCGAACTGGGAGAGGTTGTCGGAAATCAAGGCAAAGTATGATCCTGACGGGGTCTTCTACTGTCAGACGTGCGTCGGTAGTGACAAGTGGGAAACGGACGAGGGCGGTGCTCTATGTCGGCGGGATGACTAGGCGGCTAGTAAATAATGTCTCGGCGCATAATGATCACAGTCCCCCATGTCGTAGAGACACCATTCAGTATATAGAGTTGAAATTGTCTCTTACTGTAAGATCTGGAAGAAGAGATGGAACGCCGAGTTCTCTAGTAAGAGTTGCTGTCGTGAAGCTGGGAATAGCTTCGTGTGGCTGGTACCAGTCGTAGCCGCCAACGAGGTGGCTTACCACATGCACAGACCACTTCGTGCGGGTACAGTCTGTTGCGTTGGCAGTGTTGAAAACCTACTTTTTCGTCTGTGCGTTAGCAACCCACCAATGCAACCCCATGAAAAATCGCGATTTTCGGCTGCCAGATTCAGAAATCTGCTATATCCGAACATCGGGTAGTCCCTCTTTCGAAGTTGCCCGCCGCCGACGCCAAAAGTGAGGCTATTCAGACCTATATAAGGCTCTTTGCCAGTTAATTTGTTAGCTAGCCAACTGAATCTCAGACTCCAATAGGAGTGGTAGCTTGATGGGAATGAGAAGGCTTGATTGCCTCTCAGCCCTTAGATCGCCTCCTAGCCCTCAGGCCCCTAAAGCCCCTGAAGTCTATGATATCCTTGTATTGCTGTTGCTACCCTTGATTAGATAAGATAAGAGATAAAATAAGAGGTTATATATTGGATTAAATAAATATAATAGTACTATAACTAAATAAGGATAATTAGAGGAAGCTAGTATAGATATTAGAGACTTAAGAGGAAAAAATAGATATTAAGATTATAATATAGATAGGCTATAGTATATATATAGTTAAATAGTAGTAATATTAGTATAAAATAATAGAGTAAGTAAGAGTATATACTTTAAGTAAGCTAAGTTATATAAAGTTAGAAGTATAGTAACTATATAAGTTATTAAAGCTTTTTATATACTATAATAACCTTAGCCTTAAAGAGATATAAGACTTCTTCTATAAGTAATATATTATAGAGGTTTATAAGTTAATAATTAGTTAGTAGCTTTAAAATACTAGGTAGTTATTAAAATCTATTTATATTATTACTACTTAGAGAGATAATATATTAAAATATACCTAGGTATATACCATTTATTAATACTACTTAGAGTAATTAATCTTTATTAATAAGTTAGGTATAAATAAGT
Organism: Colletotrichum echinochloae; assembly: GCA_016618095.1. NCBI lineage: Eukaryota > Fungi > Ascomycota > Sordariomycetes > Glomerellales > Glomerellaceae > Colletotrichum > Colletotrichum echinochloae. Next base: position 2,767,526 of record JADEZT010000010.1, read on the forward strand.
ATATTAGTATATAAAGAATAGGCTAGGTACTAAAAGGCCTAGTACCTTATTATAAAGATAAACTTAAACATAAGTAGTAGTATTAGGTTCTACTAGCCCTTATAGTAAATAGAATCTTTAATATATTAATATACCTAGGTATAACTAATAGTAATAGATTTTTAGTATAGATTTAAGAGAGAGTACTACCTAAGTATAGTACCTTTCTTACTATAAAGTTAGTTATTATAATAAATAATACTAGCTTTTACTATTAATAAGATATCTAAGAGGTATATAAATTAGTTAGTATATACCTACTATATCTATTACTATACTTACCTAACTTTAACCCTATTAAGGAGGTATTTAGTAATCTTAAAAAGCTTCTTTATAAGTAGTATTCTATCTAGAATAGAGATATAGAGGATATATAAGACTTTAAGAAGCTACTTTATAACTATGTAGTAGAGGTTAGTTATAGGATAAAATAGATAGAAGGCTACTTTTACTATTCTTTTATTAACTTTAATAGTATATAGTATATATTTAATAATAAAAGATTAATTAATAGTAATATAGTTATTATTAATAGAGGTAAAGTTAAAGTTATCTCTATAGTTAAGAAAGTACTACTATTAAGGTAATAGTAAAGAAAAAAAATATATATTGTTAATAGTTAAAAGAAATCCTCTTTAAGTAATTACTTATTTAGCCTTACTACATTATTACTCCTTATTACTTTATTACTCTTTATTACTATTATATAATACTATTAATAACCTATTATCTACAACTTTAATTAGATTATTAACTCTATTACTATATAGTCTATTAAGGTTAAAGGTATTATTATTATTATCTTTAAGGTATTAGTTATATATAGATTAAGGGATATATTAACTTAGGTAGAGAAGTAGAGAAGAAGCAGTAGTTAGCTATAAAGGTAAGGATATAAAGAGACTAGTATCTATAGAGATTAGTACTATAATAATAATAACTAGAGTAAGGTTAACTAACTAAATCTCTTATCCTTAAAGTTACTTATTTAGTTATTAATAATAGTAGTAGAGGGTAATAAATTATTAACTTTACTACCTATAGTATCTAACCTAATATATAGTAATTTACTTTATTACTTAGAAGTAATAAAGTTATATTTACTATACTTGTGATACTGCTATATAAGGATAAAAGTCTTAATTAACCTCTATATCTAGCTGATGAGGGATATAGGTATACCTTTCTCCTTATACTACTCTTTTAATATATGCTATATTACTGTAAGGCTAGATAATAAGCTCTAGAGCTGCTTAAGAGCCTTGTTAGTACTACCTTTATATTACTAATATTACTTATTAACTTTAATAAACTAACTAATAAAATCTTTTAATTTAACTAACTACGTTATAGGTAACTACTTATTATACTATAGTAATAATAATAATAGTACTAGGTTAATACTTCTTACTATATAAGAAGTCTATAGTAGTTATAGTAATAATAGGTTAATTAATAAGTAATAATACTATAGCTAAGGAGATAGCTAACTCTAGTATAGTTATTAATATAATTACTAAAGGTAAGGGGTTACTTTCCTACTACTACTAAATAATAAATTAACTACTATATTACTAGTAAAGTTATTAGTAGTTAGTAAGACTAAAATTATAGTTAGATTTTCCTCTCTTTTAAGTATAGTTATAGAAAGTAGGTTATTACTTACTTTACCTCTTATAGGTATAACCTCTTTTATTCATTACTAGCTAATTATAATTAGTAAGCTTATTAGTAGGTTCTTTAAGCTTATATTAGTATCTTAATAAAGTATTACGTCTTACTATATCTTTATATCTCTAGTAAGTAACTTATAGTAAGTTTTATCTATAATAAAGTATTAATTTATACTACTACTACCCTAGATACTATTATAGTAACTTACTTAGTTAATATACTAATAATACTTTATTAGATCCTCTTATAAATCCTTCTTTATATCTTTCTCTTAACTAAGCTTCTTTCCTATTAAACTTATTATTATTATTTTTAGTATATACTTTAGTAGGTAACTACTATAGTCTTGTTAATTATTATAGTCTTATTAATTATTATAGTATTGTTAATTATTATAGCCTTGTTACTTACTATAAGACTTCACAAATAGTATATTACCTATTACTAAAGATAGTTACTTTTATTATATAATTATCTATGGTATATTAAATACTAATATAACTAAACTAGTATTATATAAAAGCTCTATACTAAAGAAGATCTCTAGAGTCTAGTAACCTAATTAACTAAGTTAGAGGTTAAAATTAATCTATAGTAAAGCTAACTATTTCCCTTTCTTTATAGTAAAGTTATTACTATAATAGATAACTATTAATATCCTAGTAGTTACCTACCTTTTACTAAACTTTATACTTATCTATAACTTTAAAAGCTAGTATTACCTACTAAGTTATATCTAAATATACTCTTTTATATCTCTTAATATCTTCTTCTCCTACTATAACCTTATTATTATACTAGCTATCTATTAACTTAACCTCTATACTATTTAAAAGAGCTAGATTAATAATACTAATATAATATCTCTAAATTAGAGGCTAATAGTAAAATAGATATTTACCTTAGTAGGCAGTAGTAGTGGAATAGCTATTACTATGGCTACCTATTACTATTATTATAATAGTAATAGGGTTTATAATAGAGTATTAAAAGGGTTAAAGTAAAAGAGTATCTATTATATAAGCTCTTTATTATTAGTATTCTTATTATTATTATTATTACTATTATTACTATTATTATTACTATTACTATTATTACTATTATTACTATTATTACTATTATTACTATTATTACTATTATTACTATTATTACTATTATTACTATTATTACTATTATTACTATTATTACTATTATTACTATTATTACTATTATTACTATTATTACTATTATTACTATTATTACTATTATTACTATTATTACTATTATTACTATTATTACTATTATTACTATTATTACTATTATTACTTACTTTAGCTACCTATAAGAGCTTTACTAATACTTACTTTCTTAATATCTTAAGGATTATTATTAACTTCTTTAATAGTTTTATAACATAGCTTTTTATAATAACTATATAACTGATAAGAGATTAAATAGTTAATATACTTTTTATTACTAGTAATACTTTAGTACTTAATAATACTTTATAAGTAGCCTTATAAGCTTATATACTATTAGCTAGTAGTACTAGTAATACTAGCTCTATACTACTAGAAGTATTTAACCCCTTCTTTTTTAGTAGTATACTAGTAATAATAACAATAATGACAATCTCTTAAAGCTATTTATAACTATAATATCTATGTAAAAGTATATGGTATATGTGGTTACTTGGCAGGGTAACCCCCCTGTGTGGCCCTAACTAGGGTGGTGGTGGTGATGGTGTTGCTAACGCACGGATGAAAAAGTAGGTTTTCGACACTGCCAACGCAACAGACTGTACTCTCTGCCCGACATCGCTTTACACGTAGCTTCCACATAGAGGAACTACTTTACATTCTTTTTTAGCAGTTGTTGGCATTCATCACAGTCGTCGTTCGCAGAATGATGCTGCAAATAGGTTTAACAGCATTCTGACGCACACAACCTTACGTCCGAATCCGCAGGGTTTGATCAAAGTTTATTATTAGATTGCTGCCACGAGACACGTGGTCTTATTTTCTGCCCGCGTTGACGGCGTCGTTTTTCTGTGAACATGGTTAAATCAACTTCATCCGAGAGATGGGACTTTTCTCCCTGGGGGTAGAAATGCTGGTGGATACCAAATCCCGCGATTTCGTTTAGAGGATGATTTTCTTTGAATCACTTCTTTTAACAGAATATATGTAAATCTCCGTCGTGGCATTGCAAAGGCCCCATGCCCTGGTTTTCAACCGGCCTGGCCCTCCGTCTTCCGACTATATCTGTCCTTGCGGGGAAACAATAGCGGTTATTTGGGTGGCCAGTAATCTCGAGTGGTGGTCAGCAGGGCGAAGGAGCCCCCCGTGAACAGTTGTCGCCTGGGTATTTGTGTTGCCTAGGTATGTAACCTAATTGTTTCAGTACTGGTCACGAAACATACATTCGAGTCAGGATCATAATTACAAATGTCGCTGCCGAGTCCCAGGGTGTCAACCACCATCGGCCTAGAATCATATTACACGACGCAGCTTCTCTTAAGCAATCTACCACACACTCCAATCAACTGGTTGTGGAGCCCAACGATCATATTCCCACCCCAAACATACTCGCAAGGCCTGCTCGGTGCAGAGGAAAGCGAAACCAAACCCACCCGACAACGACTCAGAGACGGGCCGAAGCTCGCGCCGGCGGGGGAGCTCTCATCGAGCATTACAAGGTCTTCGGCGCAACATAGCCGGTCTACACTTAGGAGCATCGAAAGATGACGTGCATATTTGGTATACTTAGTAGCATAGGAAGACACCAAATATGCCGTGCACCTTGTCTTCCTCTCTCCCCCAGACGGGGTGCCATTCCATCAGAGCCCCCAGACGTGGCAGATCTTTAGGGGCTTGTCTGAAAATGATCTCAAGTTTATGGCTCGTTGAAGCCCCCCTGCCGGTTCAGAGAGGCATTCAGTGCAGCAAGCGACGCCTGCCGGATGCGGCAGTCAATGTCGGTTGGATTTCGGCAGGACTCATCCGGAAGCGCAGCTCGTTTTGATTTCCCCTCCGTCTTAATACTAACCTGGCTTGATCGGGGCAAGTCCTTCACACCAAAACGCGCCCTAATGTATTCCAAAACTTGACCAGAACGAAGAGGACTTCCCAGAAAGACTGCCCGCGGCTTTTAGTCCTTTGGGCGTTGAATGTCTTCCGCTTATGGAAAAAAAGACATTGACTGCTCGGGCGTGTGCCATACGGAACAAATGTGCGACGCGCGACTGCACCATCGTCCCATGGCATGACACGGCGGGGTCTCATTTATCATGTGCGCGCCTCGCATATTATCATCGAGAATCCCTTCCAGGTTCCATGACGCAGGCCGCCTCCCAAGCATCATGCTCGTCTCACACCACTTAGTCTTCAGGCATGTCCCGAACCAACATCCGACCTGTACGCAACCCGATCACATCCGCCCCCCCTTTCGTCGCTTCACTTGCCGAGGCCCGAAACGCATAGAACATTCGTCGCTTTTGTGAAACGGCCAACTTGTTCGCGTCAGGCTGACGCGCGCCTCGTCTAAAACTCTACCTGACTCGAGCCGCTCATCCAGTTCATCCGGCAGGCCGAGGGGGGGGGTAGTACGGGAACGAGTCCCGAGGCTGGATCGACGTGGCTACCATATGAGCGGGACGAAGCCCAGACGCATGTATCGGCGCTCTACTCCGCCTCCGCTTCATCCTCCGCCTCTATAAGAACCGCGCCGACTTCTCACCGAGTTGACCTCGCCACAAGAGACAAAACGCCAGTCAGCCCATCGCAAACCACAGCTACGATCAAACCATCATTCCCAAGTCCCTTCCCACCCCCGCCAAAATAACAAAACCCTCAAAATGCGCGCCTCCGCCGTCGTCCTCACCCTCTTCGCCGCCCTCGCGGCCGCGGCCCCCCAGGGACAGCCAGGCGCCGACTCCCTTCTCGACACCCGCCAGTGCTCGGCGACGGGCGTCTGCTCCGAGGGCGGCGATGACGGCACCACTTGCTCCAAGCTCAAATGCTGCAGTAACTCCAAGACCGGCAGGGGCGGCGGCGTAAGTTTACTTCCCCGAGGGGGTCCCCTCCGGCGAATGGAACGGGGGTGCTGTAGAAAAGTCGAGCGTTTGGCTAACGGGTCCCTTCAACTTTGGATAGGTCTGCTGCTGCAACTAAGCGCGCGCGCACACCTAATGACCGGCCACCTAGAGATATTGCGCTGATCTTTCTTCTTTCTCCCTCCATTTATTTCTGGTGTCGGCGTACGAGGCCTCGGTTCTTTTTTTTCCCCAACCTTGCGTTTAGTGACAAGCAGGCGTGTTTTGAAATCTGTTGTTTTTGTATACCTCTTTGCGAAAGGATAAGAATGAGAAGAATCTAAGAAAACAAAACCGCCTCGTGACCGGTCGGGTTCGACTCGACCGCATGCCCCTTTACATTTCCCCTCTCGGCCGGTCATCCCGCCTGCATGTGGATCCACCACCGGTAACGGCCCCGATCCCGGTTCTCCACTTTTACCGACGGAACGGATTCGCACAGCCACCCCCACCATAGGTACCTAGGTACCGACAAGCCCCCTTCCGTGTTCCACCCGGCAGCGCCAGCCCCAAGACCCACGCCACAGAGCCTAGCGCGGGGTCCCATTCCTGTAGAATGACGGCATTCCTCTTGTCAAACCTCGTGGGTGCGAGGAATGCATGTTGGTTACTCAGTCGGCACCGTTGTGTTGTGAAATATGCATCACCATTGGACTGATCTTCGGACATTAATGTCAACAACAGAGACGATGGACGTTGAAACGGTAAATGAACGATGGTGACTAAGGGAGGGGGGAGAAACTTCATAAGATCAAAACGAATGTTTTCAAGGCTAGATAGAATCTTACAAAGGAGACCTCGCCATAAAAGCAGTTCCTCTAGAAACGCCCAGCCGACCTTGGTGGTATTTTTTTCGGCTTCCACTCTTCCGTACCCAATCAATCAAAATTATTTGGTCATCAAAGAAACCGCAGGAGCTCCAAGACTTTAGACTGCTTAGAAGAGGGACAAGCTTAGAAGTAAGCGTGGACGGGTATCACGACAAAGATGGCTGTCAAGATGCCGCCGACAAGCAGGGCAAACAGCATGGCTTGCACAAAGATGGTGTCCTGGATGGTGCGCAAAGCAGGCTCCTCGATCCAGACCTCACGGTCAAAGACCTTACGGACGACATTGCGCTTGTCGTACTTGATGATCCAGGGCTCTGATTCGAAACTGTTGGACGATCCGAAGGACTCGAACGACGTCTTTGCGCGGCCGTGGTCGTTCTCCTCGTCAACAAACAGCTCCCAAGGGCGGATATGGCGGTGGTGCATGCCGTGCAGAACGACACACATGCCCTTGTAGGCAGCGACCAACGTGGAGATTCCCAAAACCCATCCGACAGCGGCTAGCGCTCTCCATCCGCGGCCTGCGCTGCTGATGGTGATGAGAATGGCGACGACGAAGGCAATGACGATGAGACCGACGCCCAGACCGCGGGCAAACATGACGCGGGCGGGATTGCCGTTGCAGATCGACCATCGGATGAAGTTCGGGTGTGCTTGCTGGCGGAGCGAGTTCTCAACGACCTTGATTGCGAGGCGGCAGGCACTGGGGTGGGTTGTATAGGCCAATGCGTGAAGAGTAGCATCGCGTTCCTTGGCCGAGAGGTTGAGCTGCCGCGGCGCTCCATCCATGATGTAGGTAGCAATAACGCGGTCCATCTCTTCGCGGAAGGGTTGGATGGAAACTGATTGAGAGAGTCAGTTTCCAACGGACATTTCAAAGTGACAGCAGGGATGAAACGTACAAGGCTGCTTGGCGCCTGCGGCAGCGAAGGCTTCATTGGCCATGGTTCGGTGAGTGTCGGCGTTGGAAGCGGCGTAGGAGCCAGTGTAGTTGGATTCCTGATCGTTGGGAGTTCGGGGAGGGGTGGAGAAAGGGTCAGAGGCATTGGAACGCTCCACGATGGCAGCGGCGGAACCCTTCTTTTCGAAATCGGTCCCTTTAAAGATCTCTTGGCCAGGCTTCTTGCGCATTCTCTGCGACTTTTCCTTGGACATGCGTTGGAGAACTTCGGACTCCATGGTTTCAGTCCATTCCGGAGCAAGGGCCAGATCTGAAGTCTTGGCCTCGGCGAAACGATTCTCGTAGTTACGGTGCCATAGGAAGAACTGCAGGTTTTCCGCAGCGTGCTCAATATAGATGAGATAGTTCATGAAATCGCGTACAGTGCATGGCTGACAGGTCAGCGACGAAATGCGCATGACTGGGGTAGTATGGTACTTACGGGACAAGTGCCGCCGTTGATGATCTTGTCGAAGGCTAGCGACTCGGGAATGCCCGGGACAGGGCCAAAACTGGCGGTGCGCGAGGACATGGAGGACCTACTCTGCTTCTCATCTCCGCTGTCGGAGAAGTCTGAGGAGCTCTCGCCGGCGGAGCCGTTGACGTACACCGGGCGACGGTAGGTGAGAGGAAGGATGCCCATGATGAAATGTGGGTGGGACGAGGGTTGCCTCGCAGAAGTTTCACGATCTTTGGCGTATATGCAAGAGAGAGAGAGAGGAGGAGGCGGGTCGAAGCTAAGTGATGGCTGTAGGTTTTAGGGATTTAATGAAGGGTCGAGAGCAGACAAGCAAGCGTGGGTTGTTGCCGGGTTAGGTAGCGTTGATGCTCGGGCCGAGCAATGACAATCGGCAAGGAGGGCCGGAGGGGACGAAGGGAGAAACGAGAGGATGGCGGGGTTTCTGGCTTTGAACAGAGTCGGGAACGAAAATAAACGAGCCACTGCACGGTCGACTAGTCCTCGGTCAGTACGAAGGGCAGAATAACTAAGGACTGGGAGCAGTAAGTAGGTAGTGAAGGATAGTTGAGCCTGGAACAGTAAGACTCAAGGAGGAGGGAAGACGGGCTGATATACCAGGTGAGCGGGAGGTAGATGCCGGTATATACATGACTACCCACCCAGCTAGATACCTACCTAGGGGCAGGGCAGTAGCCGTACCCTCCAGTCCGGCTTGAGACCGTCACCTATTTGTGGTGGGATAACGAGCTGAAGGCCTAGACAGCGAAGCCCACACACATTTCGACGGCGGAACTGTATTGTTAGTCTTTGACCGGCCCTCCCACTGACGGAGAGAACTACGCCTAGATTGACTGTAGCTGGGATGCCAAGAAGAGTGGACCGGACCTTGGCCAGAGTCTCGGGGAGGGGGAGGGGGGGAAGAGAGTCAGTCTAGTGAATACGGTGTGTGCAAACGCCGGTTGCTCCTCTAGCGGAAAGCGGAAGGACGAACGGGAACAGAGAAAGACAGCACCGATAGAGGGGTAGGAAGACCTAGGGAACACGTAGCGGCGCGTCCTTCTGCTGGCTTCCCGGTCTTGTGGGTGTGATGGTGATATCGAGAGGCTTGGCAACGACGAAGAAGTGCTAGCGGCGACGTGGAAAGTGTGGAGGTCATATTGTGTAGATATTAGAGTACGAGACATGTGCGGGATGCATCAGGCGCGAGAAGAAGCAAGACAGGACGCGCTGGCAAGTTGCTTCAGGGATGGTGTGCCGTATGAGACAAGAACATGACTTTTTCGTGCCTGTCTGCCATGAATCCCGTTGCTGTTGCCGAAGAGTACCTACCTTATCTGGTATATACCTATTCAAAGCAATCATTCCCGAATCTCGGTTGCCGTCTTTTTCCATCGTGACTGCCCCCCAGAGAGAGATAGAAAGATAGAGAGAGAGAGAGGTGAGGTACCTAGGTACATGTCTATGCATCCATACCAGGTAGGTATATACCTAGTAGGAAGGAAGGAAGGAAGGAAGGAAACCGGGAAGGAACGAAAGAAAGAAAGGACGCACGCCCCCAAAGCAGCAGGATCGTGGCGATTGGCCTACACTAGCTGGCCACCTACCCAGGCAAGCCAGGCACTAGCATCTCGAGCTTTCCTCAATAAGCAAGCGGCGCTTCCTTTCCGCTGAGACATTCGGCAGCTGCTAGAGCTGCACTTGGCTTTTTCTTTTCTTTTTGCAAACCAACTCTGTGTGCCTAACTGCGACTTGCGTGTCTTTCTCGCAAGACGAGTCAGTGTCACACAAACTCCCATGCCCACGAGAGTCCCATTCGGCATCGCAGAAGATCGACCACAGTTGCTTGGGCGTCTACCCCGATTGCCATCGCTGTGTCTTGCTTCCACAAGGGAAGTCGTCGAGGCAGCATAACTCCACGGTCGTCTCTCGAGACCTTGTCTGCCTGCTGCTTACTGCTTTCTGCTTGCTTGCTTGCTATTTGGGTCAAAGTGAGCTTGGTAAGTGGCTGGCGGCCCGACTCCATGGATGGATGGCTACCTAATCTCTCTTTGTTGCGCCTCGATCCGGATTCGTCCATGGTGGACTTTGTGTGGAGGCGACATGCTCCGGCCTCTTTGGCCAACTCTAGACAGTCAGGTTGCAGAGTAAAAGAACCGGCAAGTGAGAAATGGCATCCCCCCCCTGATGCGCAACTCTCCGAGTCTGGGGAGTCAGGAGGCGGAGCCAGTCTTCACCAAGCCAACCATCCTACTTCCTTGGCTACTACGTATCTCCTTCGTGGGTAGGAATGTACCTGTTGGACCAACAACACATCTCATGAACATTGCATTGTTACCCAACTTCCCATCTCTGTGGCTGGCCGTCTGCTCTCGCCCTGCGCTAGTTATTGGACAGGAAGCGCGCTGAGCACGATAATAGTACCCAGACAAGGGAGCGAGCAAGCCCCCCCCACCCAGGCGGCAGGTACAGATCAGATCAGATCCGCCAGCCCCCTGCATGCACGGTCCGTGCTTTCTGCCCGCGTCATCCGTCGTCCCTTCTCATGTCGTCCCAAGCCCTATCTATATCTACATACCTAGGTACGTACTAGTATCTCGGTACCTACCTAGGTATCTAGGTAGGTAGGCATCATCATGCTTGTACTTTATGTTCCTTCCTTTTCTTCACATCATCTCATATCCGTGCCATATAGAATGTCGAGGCAGCTCTGCATATCCAATCCCAGCGACAGCAATCCCCCCCTCGTTTACATAAATTACGCTTTCTACGGTACTTGATGACGATGCTTGCCGTCGACAAATATTGAACTACTCTCTTTCTTCCGCCACCCAATCAACCAAGGCTTGGCTGGAAAGCCACACATCGCGCTTGGTTTCATTTACAGAGCAAGAGAGCATGCCGGCATTTTTCTTTTTCCTTTTTCTTATTCCTTTTGCGCGCAACACAAAGGCTCTGCGACCACTAACCGCTCCTCTTCGAGCTGATACCATCCGGCTGGTGAAGCAATATCACCACTAGCTCCCTTATCCCTGTCGATATTGCTTCTCCATCTTCAACCATGCTACCATGTAGTGTATGCTGCCTTGCCAATCGATAGGCCAATCCATGCCCGACGCTGCGGCCAGTCAATTCAGCCATCGCAGCCACCGGCCAGGTTTGGTCTAGATAGACCGCCCAAGGTCGACCGCCGAATCAGCGACCTGCATTCACCCGCCTCTGGACTCGCTAGCATCGTTGGCTGTGGTCGTCGACCTTTATTCCATGGATGCAACAACAACGAGTCCGTCTTGCTCTCCGCATCGTCTCGGTCTATGCGGGCTCGATGAGCCGACTGTCCGGTAGAGCCTACGTTCGATAGCTCCCCTGCAAAAACCGACCGTCTGGGGCATCGGCGAAGGACCATATCTTGCGCCAGCCGCGTCGAATCTCGATAGCTTGCCAGACGCTCGGCGCCCCCCCCCGCCCCCCCCACCGGTGGCCAAGAAGCTGAACAGATCCTAGCGCAAATCATTGCTTTCACTGCGAAGGCGACTTCGAAACGGAAGCGGGGGAGAGGGTTTATTATTTGCTAGTTTTAATCTCCGCACAATTACCCCTGTGCCGGTTTGCCTGCCATGTCATCGATTAAGACACTGCTCAAGGCTCGAGAGAGACTGCTGGGAAAACAGCCATGACTGGAAGTTAGAATCCTCCCGGAAATGCCGTCTAAAGGACCACAAAGGAGCACCTTTTGGGCAACAATGACCTAGACGAATGGCCAGCTACCGGTAGTCTCAGATGCTTGGAGTCCAGCGCCAGCCGCCGCCTAAACCGTTGGCTCCCGTTTAGTTATCTCAGTCTTACGCCAGGGAGGGGCCTCTTGGCCTGCCCCAACCCAGGTCGTCATTTGTCAGTGGCGTCTCCAAGCGGCAGCGACCGGCTGCTGTCAAATCTCGGCCAGTCCAGATAAACACTTTTCATCAACTGTCCTCTCGGTTTACCTGCTTGAGACCGACTCTCTTCGGGATCGGCATTCCCTCTCGCCATTTTTTTTTCCCGACATCGGTTTCTGTTCCAGCGCCATCGCGAGCCACATGGCTTCTCTCAGACAGGCAAACCGGATCATCGGCCTCTCTTGCACGGCCTCGTGAAAAAGCCTGGACCGTCCTTGCGAGGCGTTATGGGAGTCAAAAACGTGGAAACATGAAGGCGAGTAATTACTTTTGCTCGTCTGAGACGGTCGGTAGGAAAAGATCGCATGCTTGGCACATGGTTATACAAGAGTGATTCATCAGTAGCCTCATCCTCGCCCACAAGACACGCTCCGGGGGGGTGGTTCTTTTCTTTCTTCTTCTTCTTTTTTTTTGTGACAAAATCCCCCATGTGACAACCTTTCCAGAAGCCAACGACTATCTTTCTTCAAACTGATAGTTTCGAGACATTAACCCCTTGCATCCAGACCCCGAAATGAAGACCTGACCAGGCGCTGCCACAGTGCGGCGGCTAGTCGGCAGCGAGAAACAATTCCATTCTCACATTGGCTCGGCGGGACAGGTATAGGTCAGTATCGGCTACCGTCCAGACTCTCACCACAACCCTACCAGTGCTGCTCGGCGATGGCGACGGTGTTGACGTCCAAGCCGTCGCGGAACCATCGCTGAGTCTCCTCGATCTTGACGTCGTTCCCGCTCATCTGCCTCTTGCGCATCAGGCCGTTCTCGGCAAAGGTCCAGTCCTCGAGGCCGTACGTCCGCCACCATTGGCCCGACTCGTCGTGCCACTCATACCAGAACTGGACGGCGATCTAATTGACGGTCAGCCGTGCTCTCAGACGCCCAGCCATTTCCTACTCGTTTGTCTAGGTGGAAGAGAGAGAGAGAGGGAGAGGGAGAGGAAGGAACCCATGGATCACCTTGTTGTCAGTGAAGGCGAAAAGCTCCTTGCGGAGGCGATAGCCATCCTCCTTTTCCCACTTCTTGGTCAGCCACTGCTCGATCTGGTCGCGTCCTTGGAGGAACGTGTCCCTGTTACGCCAGGTGGAGTCGGCAGTGTATGCCATCTTGACTTTAGCGGGGTTCCTGGAGAGAGCGAGGGTCAGCCTGTCACATCCACTTCACACAGAGGAGAGGGCGGAGGGTGGCCGACTTGGTGTTCCAGGCGTCTTGCGCCGCCTTCACCTTGACCTGCGCCGTTTCTTGGGTGAAGGGCGGGAAGGGTGGTCTGGGCTCTTCTTGACTACTCATGATTAAGGTTGCAACGATACGAGGCACTCGGTCTATGTGGAATCACGTTGTTCACATTGGCAATGGGCGTACTTATAAACGCCCAACGTGACGACGACGCAGCAGAGATACGTACAGTCAGCAAGAGAGGGCGCACAGTCAGCGAGAGATGGCGCGACCAATCACAAGGCCACATTGCACCGGGGGGATCCACGCCCTGTCAGCTGTCACACCGTGACACCGGCGGCGGCGGCGCCGGCCTTGAGTTTGCCATGATTGCCAAACACGGACAATCAGCTCACTTTGAAGCCGTGCTCCTTCGGCATGGGATACCGCGATGCCTCGGCCAAGGGAGGCAGCGGTTTGAAGGAAACTTTATCCTTTTTGGCAAGTTTGTAATCACTTAGTATCTCAACACTTCCATCAACCTAGGTCCACCAACCCCGAATCAAAGCCCTCCACGATGACAAATCCCCTTGCCGACTACGTACTCAACCCAAAGCGCACGCCTGCCTCGGGAGTCGGCACCCGTGGCAGTAATATCTCCGAATGGACGTTGGCTAATGGCCGACGGGCTGGATGCTCGGACGGCCGAGTAGGGCTCCAGATTTGCCCCACCAAAGGAGAGGGGGGGGGAAGGGAAAGGGAGGGTGCCGGGAATCGGAGATCCCAACCGGACGCGGCATAAACTCCCGATCTTGCGTCATGTCGAGGAAACGAGCGGCGGTGGGGTGGGCCGCAAGGGTTGCGCCGCTGCTGCTGCTGCCATGACAGTTTCTCTCGAGGACGAATGGAAAGCCTTAGACGCGTGCATGATTCCCGGTCTTCTGTGACTCTGGAATCAGTGGGTAAAAACCCAGCTCACCAATTGGGGCGAGTTTTTAAGAATCAAAATAATCAAAATTGACGAGGACGACATGGCTCTCCGGGATTCCGAAACGGTTCAAACCGGCTTAACGTCTTTTACAGATACACTCCTATCAGCGCTCGCCCCGCGGGGCCACACTTTTTTTTCTGAGGGAGGTAGGTGGTATTGTAGGTAGTATCCATTTCTTGCCTTCCCGAACTACTCCTCTCAGATATCAAATCATCACGAGAAAAAGATCCACTTCCCTGGAAGCTCGCAGAATCCGCCCGGACCCTGACTCGGCGATCGGTCGACATATGCCGCGCAGGTACTAATTCGAGCGCCCATCCCTCCTCTCTTCCTTCCATAAACAACAACCCAAGAACACTTGACGAGCATTCTTAATCCTGACTTTTCAACCCAACCCAATTCACACAAATCCCCACCACCACCACCACCATCAAAATGTCTGGTCTCAAGGTCGGCGAGCCGTTCCCCGAGAACGTCTCCTTCCAGTACATCCCCTACCAGGAGGAGACGGCCGACTTCAAGGTCTGCGGCATCCCCGTCAAGTACGAGACCTCCAAGGGTAAGTCGTCGCCTGTTTCCAGTCCAGTCCGCGTCTCCCGAGTTATCGGAACCCGAGCAACTTGTGCTGATGTTCTTCCCCTTCCGCAGAGTTCAAGGACAAGAAGGTCGTCATCGTCTCCATCCCCGGCGCCTTCACTCCCACCTGCTCCGCCTCCCACCTGCCCGGCTACATTGAGCACAAGGACGAGCTCAAGGCCAAGGGCGTCGACCAGGTCATCTTCCTCGCCTACAACGACCCCTTCGTCATGTCCGGCTGGGGCAAGGCCAACAACATCAAGGACGACTTCATTGTATGCACCATCTCCCTTTTTTTTTTTTTTTCTCTTCCTCCCGTTCTTCCTTTCCCTGGTCCCTCTCCTCATCCCCTCCCCGTCCTACGTGTTCACACGCTTGGCCCGTGGTTGCTACCCCCCTCTTGTGGAGCTCTCAGCTGTTTTTGTCCCTCAGCCTCCTCTTGCCCCTCCAACCTCTCACCGACTCTGATAACCACGCGCCCCCACACCAAGCCCCCCCACTCTGCCCCTCCTCCCAGCTTTCAACATGATACCATGATATCCTGCGCCTCACCTTTCCTCATCTTTCCCCCCTCATCACACAATGCCCCCCTTTCGTTGCGGCGGTGTCTTTCACAGCATGAAAAAAGAAACCAAAAACCGGCCAGTGGACTAACCCGCCCGCCCCCTTCTGTAGATCTTCGCCTCCGACCCCAACGCCGAGTTCTCCACCTCCATCGGCTGGAACCACGGCGAGCGCACCGCTCGCTACGCCGTCGTCGTCGACCACGGCAAGGTCGTCTACGCCCAGAAGGAGTCTGAGCTCCAGGGCCTCGAGGTCTCTGGCGCCGAGCCCGTCCTCAAGGCTCTGTAAGGGGGGTGCCTTTCTTTCACCATTCTTTTTTTAAAAAAATGCTTTTTTGCCGTTACAACGTCGGGAATGCAGTAATGAGAGATGCCAATAAACATACATTAGAATCGACACAGGGATAGAGAAGGCTTTCTAGACAAAAAAAAAGTTCGTCCAATCAAGAACGGATTCGTCCACTTCTTGCCTCCCATAGATCTTTTATAGAGCACAAACGAATAGGTTTCCGCCGTGAGAAAACCAATGCTTGAAGGCCTTTCTGCATCATTATCCTCTTGTGAGGTTTAACCACGTTTTGTGGCTGATGAAATTGAAAATGTCTTTTGGGGGGGGATGGACTGGTCGGCGAGTTCGGTGATTATCGTGCCTGTGATGGTCAGGCTGTGGGGGAGTGGAGGGGAGAATGGTCCGATCCCATGTGCGGCGAAGGCTGTCTTCCTCGCTTGGAATTGTTCGATCGGTCCGGGTATGTGTTTGTCCGCAACGACGATGGCTCTCGGCGCCCGATCGCCGCGTCGTGCGAGGGCCTGCCAATGTGTCGTGACCACTTGGGAGGGGGGAATCCCATCAATAGTCCAAGGAGGATATTGGGAGAGACGGATTTATGGTAGGCTTGTGTGCGTGTGTGCGTGTGTGGGATGGGATAACGGAGATGCAAGAGACAGAGGAAAATTGACGGAAATCGCGACAAACACAGCAGCCGCCACGAACAGGAACATTGGTCCTCACAGGCTTGGGGGAGAGTGCAAGCCTCAATCGTAGTCAAGACACATCCTCTCCCATACAGACAATGTCACAAAACTCGGCGACAGCCCCCAGACAGTTGAATTGGTAATCCCGTGGGACAATCCATGCATTCCGTGCTACCGTGATTGTGTAGTTATAGAACCAGCCGTCAAAGCACAAAGAACCCTCGACTCCAAATAGTTGAACCTGGTCGTATTGTCCCATCTCGATCAAAAGGTTCACCTTGCGGTCCTCCCCACCAGCCCAGCCGCGGGGCCCGTGTGGCCCCGAGGCCGTTGCTGCACTTTCGCCACGCCCAAAATGCCCATGCCGAAAAACTTTTTTGAGTTTACGTCTTTTTTCCTGCTCCAGTCACCCTTCCGAAAAGGAACTCTCTTCCTTCCTATCGGGAGGGAGTCCGAAGAGTGCTTTTAACGGGTCCGGGCCTGGACCTTGGGGGCGGCGCCCTTGGAGCCCTGCTTGCTGGCGATGGGGCCCTTCTTGCCACCGGCGGCGGCGGACTTGGCCTTCTCGGCCTTCTTGGCGGCCGCGGCGGCGCTCTTCTTCTCCTTGGACTCCTTGATGGCGGCAGCGCGGGCGGCGGAGCGGGCCTCGGGGCGGAGGTTGCGCTTCTCCTTGATCACATCGAGCGAGGCACCAACAATGGCACGCTGGGACTTGACGGTGCGGCGAGTGCGCTTCTTGACGACCTCCTGCAGCGGGTGTCAGTCATCTGTTTCGTCGAGGAAGCATTCATCTGCGACGCGGAGACGAGAGCTTGGGAGGGGGGCAACCCCAGATTACAACCAAGACTCGCCGTCCGGTGTCTGCGGGGAGTGATAGAAACGCACCTCAGAGATACCCTTGCGGTGCTGGCGGCGGTACAGGACGGTCCAGGCGATGCGGCGGGGGTTCTTGCGCTGGAGGAAGAGGGACTCGGACTTTCCGTTCTGGAAGCGGAAGATCTTGCTGTCACCACGGACGTAGAGCTTACCCTGTAGTTCAGAGTCTCGTCAGCGCATGTCCTCTCTCTCTCATGTCTATTGCCTCGCCATGCTCTCCGTTCAAGTCATTCCCGTCCCCTCGATCGTTGGAATCATCCCATGCTCTTCCGTTCCACCGAGTCGTTTTGCCCACGTGCCCTCCATCTATCCATCTGGGAGGCCCGGTCTCCCACTTGCCCAGCAGCTTCAGAGCAGGTCCTTCGATCGACGGGAGGGATGACAGCCGGAGAGCATGGGGAGGAGAGATTTTGCTCATCGTACCTTGCCAGGGTAGATTCTCTGGCCCGAGAACGTGTCGTCGTACGTGCGCATCTTGAAGAATACTGTCAGAACCGGTCCCAAGTAAACGCAATCAGTTGTAAGCCCCCTTGGATCCGGTGCTCCGTCTAGCCAAAGCGGTAAAAAGGTGTCGGCAAGTAAAATCGCGAATGTCGATCGGGTGTAAATTGGCGAAATAGCTAGACGAGCGACCGGACCGGGGGTGGACTCTGACAAGACTCGCAAAAAAACGAGGGCAGGGAGGGCTATTGCACGTACATTGGCGGTGTTGAATGCGAACGTTTGCTGACTTGTCGGTGATGTGGTCGAAGGGTTCGGGGGGGGAAGGGGGGAGGGTGAACGACGGCGCTCTTTCGCGAGATTCTCAATTTTCGACACTGGAGGCGGGCGCAGGAAGGTGTGGCTCCGGGAGGGAAAGTGTGCCCTGGCCCCACAGTAGCGCCTTCGCTTAACCGAGCGCGTCACGTGGACGGCGACGACCACGCAGTCCAGGTAGCCTTTGTGTGTGTTGTGGCCCACCGGTGTGGCTCGTGCCTCTTGCCCTGGGAGATGATGCCCTGTGGCGCAGTCTCCTTCGGCTCTTCAGCGCAGTGACGCTCTCTGACGGGACGCAGTCGTCTTGGCGCACTGGGGTGGGGTCTGTCTCGGTCTGGCTGAAAGCTGCGGGACGTGACTCCGGTGTGTGTGGGAAATGTCAACGCTCGACTCGGGATGACTAGCTGGCTGAGGGCAACGAGGCCTTTGAGAGACAGACTGCGGCTGCAAATGACAGCCGACCCCGACCAGATTGCCGACTTGGTCCTGCGGCAGTTCCAGAAGCTACCGGCCAAGCGCAGGCCTCAAGTCAGAGACAATGGGCTGCACGAATGGGTTCCCCTGAGCGGCATCGTTGCTGAGAGGGACGGCGTCTTGACCTGTCTTTCACTTGCGTAAGTCTTTGTAGATATGGTGATGGTTTGTAAAACAGACCCTGCGGACCCTGCTCAAGCTTTTGGGCTGGGCGAGGTGCTCTGATACATACACGTTCTTGATCTGGCTTAAATGGTGCGCATTTGATACATGAATATCTGTAGCTGAATATGTAACAACATAAGAACCACAACACACTTGCTCTCCACCAGCTTCTACTGAAAAGGCAGGGCTGACGATTTCACAGGACGGGTATGAAATGCCTCCCCGCTAGCAAACTCCCTTTGGCCAGAGGCAACGCACTACACGACTGGCACGCCGAGGTCCTCGCCATCCGCGCCTTCAACCGCTGGTTACTGGACGAGTGCAGCAGCCACCTGCAGGGCACCGCCTCGGACTTCATCAGGAGGCGCGAGGCCTCCGAGCTGTCCGACGACTCACCACAGCCGTTCGCCGTCAAGGACGGCGTCAAGCTGCACATGTACTGCTCCGAAGCCCCCTGCGGCGACGCCAGCATGGAGCTCACCATGGCGGCCCAAGACGACGCCTCCCCCTGGCAAGTGCCCTCCCCCACGCCGACGCCTGTTCCCGGGGCCGCCGTCACGGGGGCCGACGTCGTAGAATCCCTCCCCGGACGCGCCTACTTCTCCCAGCTGGGAGTCGTCCGCCGCAAGCCGGCCCGCGGCGACGCGCCCCCGACCACGTCCAAGTCATGCTCCGACAAGCTCGCCCTCAAGCAGTGCACCTCTTTGCTGTCCTCGCTGACGGCGCTGCTCGTCCACCCGGGGAACGCCTACGTCTCGGCCCTGGTGCTACCGGAGTCGCAGCGCTCCGCCGCCGGCTGCGAGAGGGCCTTCTCGGCGCGGGGCCGCATGAGGGCGCTCGCGGGGCGGCGGTGGCGGGGTGGCTACGCCTTCTCCTCCTTCGAGGTGGCGACAACGGCGAGCGAGTTCGGCTTCTCCCGGAGGAGCGTCGGGGCGCGCGCCGACAAGGTGGCAGCGAGCAACCTGGCGGCGGCGTGGACGGCCAGCGGCGTGGACGAGGCGACGATGGGCGGTGTCCTGCAGGGCCGCAAGGCCTTTGATCCCAAGGGGGCGAGCGCCGTGTCCAGGAGGAGGATGTGGGAGCTGGCGGCCACGCTCGCTGGGAGCTTGGGGCCCGACGGGGAGCAGCTGCGGCGTGCGGTCGAGGTGGATACCTACACCCAAGTGAAAGGAGGAGAGCTCCTGGCGGTCAGACGCGAGGTCAAGGAGAGCGCCAGAAAAGAGGGTTTGGCTGGGTGGGTTGTGAACGTTGGCGATGACGGCTTTTCCCGCTTATGAGGCATCCTTACGTTTCTTAACCTGTTGCCAATGGACTCGTCCAGAGCAGCTCCATATTCCGAGAGTCGAATCATCACACCATCACGCAATGTCACCGGCTCTTACTGTCAAACGTGTTTCCAGGCTTTTGCAGTGTTCATTATGCAGAGACTTGGTATCGCATGGGGGGAATGAACGTGAACCTCGTTTTTTTCTCCCCAGAGCTCGTAGTCTGTAACCCCTCATGTGACCCCTTTTTCGTGTGTCCGGCGAGGGGGGTTGGGGATAAAAAAAGAACCAGACAAGGAGGCCGTTCGTGTCGATCGTTGCGTTTGGAAATGAAAGTTTACTCTTTTTTTGTCTCTTCCCATTCCTTAATCCAGACGCTTCAGATGATATATCCACGGGGACCCGGCACATCGCGATCAAACTCCCAACCAAAGCAAAAAGGAAAGAAGAAAGAACCGTTGGGGGGTTTTTCCCTTAATTGTCCTCTTTCATATTGGAACCGCTCTACTCGACCTTGCTCTCGAAGTTCTCGCCATCGACAAGGTCGGGGATGTCGTCCTCCTCGCCGTCCTCGCCATCCTTGCCCTCCTTCTGCATGTTCTGGTAGCTCTCGGCGAGCTTGCGGAGAGAGGCGAGGGAGTCGGGGCCGAGCTGGTTGAGGATGCCGGGGACGAGCTCGGTGAGCTCCTTGTCCTCGCCGTTGCCGTAGATGGCGAAGGTGTTGGCGGGAACAGCGGCGTGGACTGCGTTTGGTTTGTCATCTTAGCAAAGGCCCGTCTAGGAGGGTGTTTGGGAGCTTTGGGAGCACGGCGCTTCCTCGGCGAGGCAAGCCCAGAGAAAAAGAAGGGAGGTCATTTACCCTTGGGAGCGGCGAAGTGGATGACGTTGCCGTCCGACTTGAACATGTTGACCTCCTCAATGGCCTGAATGGGCTGGACGTTGAGCTTCTTCAGGGCGGCCTGGAGCTTCTTGTCGTCGGCAGCGGAGCGCGCGGGCGCACGCTTCATCTTTCTGCGGGGAGTACCCTTTCCGCTATCGTCGGGCAAAGAGGAATCGAAACGTTAGTCATTATGAAATGCAACAGCAATCGAGCGACGGGCGGTTTATAGGCATTTGCTTTTCCTTCTCTTTTGTCGGTTCGGTGAGGGAGGAAAATGGAATGGAGGGTAGGTGAGGGGTCAATTCTTCGGAGGTCACACATACCCTGCGCGGCAAACGGATCAGTCAAACCTCATCTTCAATCGACAAACGCCCAATCAAAAATCAATCTGCTCCCAGTTTGAGGCGGGGGGGAAAAAACATACCGATACGCGCCGAGGCGCCGAGCTTCTTGAGGCGTTCCTGAACGTCCGACATGATGGGCAGATACTCGAACTTTTGACGATTTGAAGAAGGGGGGAGGGGAAGACGTGTGTTGGTTTTGCGGGTGGGGGAAGAGTAAGAAGGAGCTGTGCTGTGCGAGGCCAGGGCAATTAGCAAAAATTGTTGGAGGTGGGAAAAACCCGGGCGGGCAGCCACCGACCGACCCCCCCTTCTCTGGCGAGTGCACATAACAGAGCCAACGAAAGGGGGTTCCCCCGAGGCGCGACGGAGCAAGAGAAGCTGCTTACCGTAATTCGTTCGTCTCGTCACGTCCCGTATTCCTATCAGTATCGTAAGGCTGAGCCACTTCCTGAGCTATGGGCGAGCAACCTGATGATGGAGGTTTTGTGCGTGCCAAGAGTTCCCTCGCTTGCGGAAATAGTATGTGCCGAACGAGGTACGTATTCTTTTTTGTTAATTCCACGGGGGATACCGGTGAGTTCACCGAGGGCACACCGAGCTGGGTGGGGCCTACGGCAGCGAGCTTTTTCGGCTTTCCATCCCCGTAGAGGGGGGTTGATCAAACGTGATATAATGCTGGATCCCGCCGCGGAGGAGATGCAGTGCAAGTGATCGATACGAGTCAAGTTGAGATTTCTTTTCTGTTCTCAGCACATGGTATCTTCCATGATGCAGTCCGACCAGCCTGCAAAGACGTCGTTCGTGAGCCTTTGAACGCCACAGAGCCAACCCTCAGAGGTTGCCATGGTATCTCTTGTAGTTATACAGCCATCCACGGCATATCCCAAATTCCCAAAGCCATAACGTATAGTACAATATGTGAAAGAGAGACAGCGCTTCAGTCCAGGTCATTTGAAAGCCCCGACTCTGCTCTCATTGCCGCTTGCTGGGCCTTCAGTTCGGCTTCCCTCCTCTTTTGCTCGTTCGCCCGCGCCACCTTTTGTCTCTCGATATCCTCGTCTCGTACCGTCCAGACTGCGCAAACCGTTAGCTGAGGCCAATCTCTAAAGATGAAAGGTGATACGCACTCGGCCTGTCCGACTTGGAGTACTCCTTGAGCTTCGTGACAAAATGATCGAACTCGGCCTGCGTCTTCTCGCGGTTGGCCAGGCTCCTCGCCTGAAGCTCGGGGTTGTATCTCTTGAACAGCTCCTCCTCCGTCGGCGACACCCACATGGTGAAGGCCGGGCCACCAACGCAGATGGCTCCGCCGCTGGGGGCTTCGTCAGTCCGCCGTTCGCAACGTCTTCTTCTGGGAGAGGGGGGGGATTTTCGACGTACCCGAGCATCATCTTCCCCCACAACTTCCAGTTCGGTGCCTTCTTTGCCATTGTGTCTGATTTTTGTGGAAATGTAAACGGCGGTCGGGATGCAGAGGTTCGACGAGGCTCCGACGTTGGCGTCTGAACTCTGGGCTTTTGCGACGAAGAAGCAGCCAGTCGATGACGAACCTGGCGCGCTTGATTGGAGATCTACCAGCTCCGTCCTATTTAGGAAGGCGGTAGATAGCTGCCTCACTTACTTACCTAAGCACACATTGTGGCTGAACAGCGCATGGCAGTAAGCTAGGGCCTGTGCTTTCGCTCTGAGATGTTTCGGTGAATTGGTAGGTACACGAGAGCTGCACGAAAATGTCCCAAATGAGTTCAGTTGCATCCAAATGATAAGTCACATGAGCAATCGCATAAACCGATCATGACACCGATATGCCTCGCCTCCCAAAACAGCCACGAGACCCCGAGACTGCTCCAGTGTGGCACATTGTGCTCTCTCAGTCCAAGGTCCATCATCGGCACTCCTGTAGACCCCATGGGTTCTACCTTGGGAAGTAGTAGCTGCGGGTTCGTGGCGCAGTAGGGAAACCTGCGTGCTCCGTCTAATGGGGAGGGTCCAGTCCAGCAACAGACGTTTAATGGTTGGCGTCACGTCGAATCACTCGCAGGCAGGCGGGCGACGGCTCAGATCGACGAGATGAAGAAACAACCCGACACGCCAACGGCCAGAGCCGCAGGAACGCAAAACGCTATCGGGAAAGCTACCCCCCAATGGCGAGTCGAAATCGAGCGCCAACCCACGCGAGTTGCGGCACGCCATCGCTGGGAAGCAAGGACGCGAAACGGAACAGCCTGCCGCCAAGCCCAACGCATGTGCCAGTGGTTCTGGCAGGTCTTGATCCAACTTACGTATCCCGGCATTGTCTTTCCTCCACGTCGTTTTGTCCGGTTTGTCCCATCTGCCCCCACCGAACCTAACTACGGCTATTGAGTGATGTATGGTGTCTGGTGGGTGTCTGACGTCTGCCGCCGCCTCCCTAGAGTTGAAGGTCGTTAGAGCTTACAACCCCCCCGCCAGGAAACACCGGCCTTGGCCCTTTCTTCTCCCCATGCGATGGAGTCGCGGCCGTGGGCACGGGGGGGCTGCGGCTGACGAGTCACCACTGGCGCATCCACTGTTGTTTCCTTGGCCGTACGTCGACCGGGCCGAAGGGCTCTCCCATTCGACCTTTTTGGGGGGGTTCCCGCCCCCGGGCAGCGGCCGAGGAGTGGAGGAGATGGCGAGAAGGAGGCGAAGCTTGTGACACGGTCGTTGAGCGATGTGATAGGGTACTCATGTCGAGGCCTTCTAAGGCTGGTGCAAGGAGGCCGACGGCCGACTGACGAATGGCGCGGGTGCGAAGGCATTCGCCGGCGAAGAGGAGGAGGGAATAGGGCTACCAGATACTATAAGCAGCGGTGCTTCGGGGTGGCTGGGCCAACAGGCATTTTTGCGTTCACGGAATCCCGCAACCAGTCCGAGAGAAAGAAGGAGCAGCAGCAGGAGCAATAGTGCTCCGAGCAGCAGGGTGCAAGAAGGACGGGAAGCCAGGGGGAGATGAGACGAAAATGTGCACAGAGGTTGCTACGAAACCCAATGGCGTGAAGCGGATGGGGACGTGTACATTACGTATCACACTGCACAAGAGAGAGTCGCACCAGGTAATCGAGAGCCAAGAAGCCTTGCATGTGTCATCGTACTGGATCCTCCTCCTCTCGAGGGCAGAGCCTAGGGTGCCAGACACTCGAAAGGGGGAGCAGACGGGTCCAATCAGGGTCGCCACAGGAGGGAGCCCTGATACAGCGCTCAACGTAGGAAGAGACGCAAAAAGCGGGAGAAAGAGAGAGAGAGAGAGAGAGACGGCATTGCAGCATGTCCCTGGGGCTGATCCTTGTGTCTGAAGACGACACATTTGTACGTTGTACGACCGGGTCGGGGGGCAGTTAGAGCCAGAACAGGCGGGATGCTTGCTGACTCCTTACCCATGATTTACCGGGACCGGCATTTTGAGGGCACCGCGTTGCGTAAGGGTGGGCAGTCATCGGTCGGAGGCCTTTTTTTTTTATTTTTATTTTTTATACCCTTGTCCTGCTGGTCCCCCAATCTAGGTTCCGATGTCTCTGGTCCGAACGAAAGAGGAAAGTCGGGGCCTATGGGTCAGCTGAATAGCCAAGTTGAGGCCATCGATCCAGATGAAGACGGCCAAGCTGGGACAGTCGGGGTCACTGTCTCTCCTCGTTACGGGAGAGGGAGAGACACTCACATACTGCATACAGGAGTGAGGTGAGAGGATCCTCTTCCCGGTGGAGACGGACGCACTGCGGGGAGGGGCGGCGTGGAACCCACCCATGTACTTTTATCCGCAGCCATGACCTCAGTTCCAAGTTGCGACGCTGGGAGGACCCTCGTTCCAGCTCTCGGACGAACCTTTGCCTTTTTAGAGAGAGAGAGAGAGAGAGAGAGAGAGCAAGCTCTTCGCACTTTGCCGACGCTGCTATAGCGCAGGCAAGGCGTGGTCCAACAAACTCACGTCGCGGAGGGAGGGGGGAGGAGGAGGAGGAGGAGGAGGAGGAGGGGAGGGGGGCGGCATCCAACTAGCCGGCGCGGCAGCGGCTCAAGCACGACCGACGCCAGCATTGGCTTGCCCGGATAAGCAGTTATATTCAGCCTCTTGAATTCTATTGTATGTAGTATGGGTAGGTAGGTGCACTAGTTGGGCATTGCGATAGGCGAGGACGGACGGGGAGAGGGTCCAGCGGCGGTGTTTCTCACCTGCGTCTCTTCCCATCTCTCTCTCTCTCTCTCTCTCTCTCTCTCTCTCTCTCTCTCTCATCCCGAATGTGCCCGCCGTCTACTATCGCTGCGTGCGAAGCACAGATGTACCGCAGCATCGTCGATGGACGGGGGTCCTCCGCGGGGCACGACCAAAGTAACTCTCGAGCTAGCGGCGACAGTGCGCGATGTTTGCATACGTACCTTGCCTTAGCGAGGTACCCTATCGCATCGCCTGGGCTGACGGCGCAGCGTTGTATCGCGTGGGTTTGTGGCAGCGCTGCGGGATCAAGGTAATCTCGGGTCGTCGACATGCACGGTCGACAAGGTTCCCTGAGGTTGACGAGGGATCGAAGAGGAGAGACATACTATATGGAGACAGAGGGAGACCGAGGGAGACAGAGGGAGACAGAGGGAGACAGAGGGAGACAGAGGGAGAGAGAGAGAGAGAGAAGGAGGAGAGAGACAACATGGGAGAATTGGAACAATAACAGGATACCTAGACAGCAGAAGAGGTTGATGGAGAGGGGAAAAAAGATCTATAAAAAAAAAGATATTAAAAAAAAAAGGACAAAAAAGGGGGTAGTGATGCCCAATGCCCCTTGGCCGTCCGCGCGGGATGGTGGTGGTGGTGGCTTTCCGGCTGAGGCGATTCGGCATAAGCATACTCGTACGTGCGAGATGAAGGGAAGAGGCTCCTGGGCAATAACAGCGCCGTCTTATTGACGACTGTAGTAGTATGCATAACACGTCAACACGACTACGGAAAACCGCAACAACAAAATGTTCTGGACAACGGGATAAGGACGAACGGGACACGGGCCCCCCTCCACCAGCGGCTTCAAAACACGCTGGTTGGCATTGTTGTCCATGTTGCTCGGGTCAGTAGCGTCTAGAGTTAGTATCTAGTTTTAACGGTCTTCTTTTTAGGTATACCAAGCCAGCCTTGAATTTATTTTAAACAAAAGAAAACGAGTCTTCTTTTTTCTAAAAATTTCCCTGTTTCTCCTCTTTTTGGTCCTTCGGACCAAGCGCCTCAGACGAGTCCCGCCAGCTCACAGACGCGACGCCGTCGATGGAAAATTACCGTCATTGACGCTGTGCAGTTCTAGAGTGTTTCTCAATCTCTGTGCCTGGGACACCGAGACACGCACACCACCACCGCCGCCGCCGCCAGCCATTTATTGTTTCCCAGCTTCGTCGTCGTCCTTGATTCCCTCACATCGAGGGGGGGCTCCCAAAGTACCACCTCGCAGGACGTAGCAGCAAGGTACATACATGGAACGCCCCCAACGACCCATTCTCATCCACAATTCGCAATCCCTGCCCGCCTACAGAAACAGGTACAACATACCATACAGGTTCAACCCAAGCCTCCTTCCTACGTACAGACTGGCTTGTCCACTGTTGTAGTATACCTACATACACACACACTACGTACCTGTCCAATTCAACTCAAACCTGCAGGTGCACCCGCCTCCCCCGTTGCCCCGGCCTGCTCTTTCCATTCCCACATACATAGGTACACACGCACACACACACACACACACGCACAAACACACAACTCACACACTCGCACCATTCACTCATTCACTTACTCATCCATCTACGTAGACCAGACTCTTCTTACCTTGTCCACACACACACATAAACAACATAAACACAACACGACAGACACATCACGGCGCAGCAGCGCAGCAGACCCCATCCGCCCTTTTGCATGTGGACGCGTGCATGAGCCAGACCTCATCTTCGCCCTCAATCTCTCTCTCTCTTCCAACGATCCTCCTTGACACTGCACCAAACGAACAACGGCTACCCCAGAAACCTCGGGCATTCCAATCCACACAACGACTTACTTTACCCAGCCCCCCTCCACCATCGCCTTCATCCACACCACCTCTACCACTACAGCCATCACTGCCACCAATAGACGCCGTGTTCTGGAAACACCTGCGATCTCCCCTTAACGGCCGTTCTATTGATTATTAGGCCTTCGCCCCCCCCCCCTTCCCCATTCGGCACTGCCCACCACCCTGTCCAGCTTCCTTTCTTATTCTCTCCTTTTTGTCCTCTCAGAGCCGTCGCCTGATCATTGGTCTTGTACAGACCGCCGCGTCCGAATCGCCCTGTGGACTGGTTTCTGTTCTCTTCAAACGGGGGGGAAATAGATATTCCCCCCAACCTGAATCGTTCGCTCTCGCGCATAGCTTGGCCCGCCGAAACTGTCGATCAGCACTGACACGAAACGCGCCGAATCCCAGCATACAAGAGTATCAACCCCTCGCCAACCCTGAGGCTCTAGACGGCCTCAGCTATGCGCCTGCGCCTGTTGTAGGACCGTCCATTTCCGGCAGCCTGTGGAGCTACACCTAATTTCCTTCTTTTCGGTGCCCTTATGCGACACAGAGGCCTAAGAGCTCCCTAAACCTGCCCATTTCCGACCTCGAACCCACCACATCTACACGACACAACAACAAACCACCACAACCGACCCCCGACCGAGCACTGCACCTCCTGCCCGCCTCATCATCGACAGGCCAGCCGACAAGGCTTCGACACGAGTAGCCGCGGTATAGCAGACCATGGCAGGATATCCGGGACAGCGCCCGTACGGCGGCGGTGGTCCGCCCGCGCCTCGTCCTGGTCCCGGCCCCGGTCCCGGTCCTGCGCCTGCATCGCGGGGTCCTCCGCCTCCTCAGCAGTACGACAACTACCAGCAAGACGATTACGGCTACGACTACTATGACGACGGAGGCTACGGCCCAGAATACGGCGGACAGTATCAGCAGGATCCCAACTATGGCAGAGGCCCGCCTCCTCCGAATCAAGGCTATCCGCCCCGGGACTACTACGGCGGCGGTCCCGGACCCAATGGTCCGCCGAGGGGAGGCAGGCCGCCTCAGATGGGAAGAGGCGGCGGTCCTATACCACGTCCGCCAACCGCTGACGGAACTCGTGGCGCACCCCCGCCCCGCGGCGGGCCTGGAGGCCGAGGAGGATTCCCCATGGGCCGAGGAGGTCGCCCTGCCCAGTACGAACGATCTGCAAACTCTGATCCTGCGCGTGAGTGCCCGCGCTGCCGCTTGCGCCTCTCGTATGCTGATGAATAGCTAGCCAACCGCCACCGGCCACAAGACCCCGGACCACTGAGCCCGGCTGGTCCCCAAGGTTTCGGTGGCGCTTTCCCGGCCTTCCCAGGGCACGGCCGCAAGACGGATCTCGACGAAGAGAATGAGATATTGAACAAGATGGCAGGAATGGATATCTCTGCGGGAGCCCCTCGGCCTCCTGGGCCACCTGGCCCCTCTGGTCCCCCTAACGCCAGGGCGCCGCAACCGCGAGGTAACCCGGAACCCCGTCGCGGCCCGGACCCAGGGTACGGAGGACCCGACTTGCGAGGCGACGGCTACGGCCCGTCAGGACCCCCGAGAGACAACTTTGGCCCTCCTGCAAGGAGCATGACCATGCCTGTCAACGACGGGTCTCAGCGACGCCCGCCTCCGCCACGCATGGATCCATACGGTGGTCAGGGAGGACCGCCGCCACGCAATGCAGTCCCCCCTCGGCCGTCTACAGCCCAAGGCAACCGCCCGCCGCCCCAGCGTATGCATCCGAACCAGGGGCCCCCACCGCCGCCGCCGCCGCAGCAGCAGCAAATGGCCCCTCAGTATGGCGGGTATGGTGGGGAGTGGGAAGGTGGCCAAGACACATACCGAGATACTAGAGCCTCTTTCGGTGATGTCTATGATGCCTATTACCATTCCACACGCATGAGCAACCACAGCAATGGCAGCTACGGCCAGCCCGACGTCCCCGACTGGAATGCGCCGCCGCCTGATGGCCCCCGCGGCTCCTTTGACCAGCACATCAGACCGGGCATCGCCGAGCACACTCAGCCGGGTGCCAAACGCGTGCCCGAGATGAGCCGAACCAAGTCGCAGCCGGATCTGAGGCAATCGCAGCAAGCCGTGTTTGAAATGGCCGGCGATGCTCCCCCGATGCCGCCGATGGGCCACGGCTACCAAGATGCTTACAACGGGCCCAACGGATGGGGCCAGCCGCAAAACCCGCAAATGGGACGTCCGGGCTTTCCCCAGGGCCCTTCTCCCGGCCGCGGCCCCGATATTTTGCCATCCCACCCGGCCCCCGTAAGACCCGGCCACATGCCCAATTCCATGGTAAACATGGGCGACAACAAGCCCGCACCGATCCGCAATTACAGCGGCGCCTCCAATGTACCAACACCTCCCGGAGGTCCCGGCGGCCCGCCTCCACCGCAGCAGCAGCAGATGGCGCCTCAGCAACAGAGCAAGTCCCCGATGCAAGAGATCACCACGCCCGTCACTCCCGAGGAATTGGAGCGGTTGCGCCAGATCATCAAGACGAACCCCAACGACCAAGAGTCTGCCTTGAGACTGGCAAAGAGACTTGTCGAGGCCGCTGACGTTCTGGCCCCCGCCCTGGCGGACGCCAAGCTGAGGACTCGCGGCCGCGAGAGATACTTTGCCGACGCCAACAAGATCCTCAAGAAGCTTTCGAGCGCGCAGAACCCCGAAGCCATGTTCTTCTACGCTGACTGCCTTGGCCGGGGCTTGTTTGGGCCGGAGCCCGACAACAAGGAGGCTTTCACGCTGTACCAGTCGGCCGCCAAGCTCGGGCACGCGGCCGCGGCTTACCGAACGGCCGTCTGCTGCGAGATTGGGCACGAAGAGGGCGGCGGTACCAGGAAGGATCCCCTGAAGGCCATTCAGTGGTATAAGAGAGCTGCTACTCTGGGGGACACGCCGGCCATGTACAAGGTCGGCATGATCCTGTTGAAGGGGCTCCTCGGGCAGCCAAAGAACCCCCGCGAGGCGGTTGGCTGGCTCAAGAGAGCCGCGGAGCGGGCCGACGCCGAAAACCCGCACGCATTGCACGAGCTGGGACTCCTGTATGAATCGGCGGCACCCAACGACGCAATCATCAAAGACGAGGCGTACGCGTTCTCGCTCTTCAAGCAGGCGGCCGACCTCGGCTACAAGTTCTCGCAGTACCGGCTGGGCTGCGCGTTCGAATACGGACTGATGGGCTGCCCCGTCGACCCCCGACAGTCCATCATGTGGTACTCCCGCGCAGCGCAGCAGGGCGAGCATCAAGCCGAGCTGGCGCTCAGTGGTTGGTATCTTACGGGTAGCGACAATGTCCTGCAGCAGAGCGACACGGAGGCGTACCTGTGGGCCCGCAAGGCTGCCACGGCCGGCCTGGCAAAGGCCGAGTATGCCATGGGCTACTTCACCGAGGTGGGCATTGGTGTGCCGGCCAACATGGAGGACGCGAAGCGGTGGTACTGGAGAGCGGCCGGTAAGTCTTGACGCAACCTGTTTTTTTTTTTTTTACGGAACGCCTTTTTTTGTTGACCCGTTCATGCAGCCCAAAACTTCCCCAAGGCCCGCGAGCGCCTCGAGGACCTGAAGCGCGCTGGCAAGAATGGCCCCCGTCAGCGGGAGCGCATCTCTCGCAGCAAGATCGGCAAGCAGCAGGAAGGCGAGTGCTCCATCATGTAGACGGGGCGGCCTGCGCTGTTCAGATTTTTTTTTCTTAATACGAGCGGTCGCGGGCTGGGCTCCTGTGCCGACCGCGACGATGACGACGAATCAGAGGATGAAAAGACGAAGGTGCAACCCCTCCCGGCGATGTAACTTGTACGGCATCAGACGACACATCAGATGTAAAAACGGACTCGGAAACAAGAAAAGAAGAGGCTTTTTTTTCGAGGAGGGAAGGAGATTGCACTGGCGTTCTGGAAATGGGAGGGGGAAGTCAGTCTTGGGATTCCTGCTTGTTGGATTGGAGAGGCCTCTTAACACATATTTATCCCTTGCCCAAAAGAACCCCCTACAAGCCGATGGTACGAAGACAGCCGGATGGGGAGGGAGAGAGGGGGAAGCGGAATGCATGCTCCATTCATGTTTTCGCTTCGCCCGCGGGGCGATGTGGCGTACACAGACACAAGTCCAATATTTTTTTTTGGCGTTTCAACATATATAATTACCTCGTCCATAACTATCCGTTGTTACTATTTTGTTGTGACGAAAAGGAGGCTTTCTGAAAACCAGGATGAGATGGAATGAACGGAGGACCATGGTAACAAAATTTTCACAATAAGTATGTACCCTAATCCATCCCGCCATGACGATCCTAGTGTAGATGCGGCGCCTCTGGGATGAAGAACTTGAGGTTCAAGAATCGCCAACACCACCGTATGTGCGTATGCTGTGTACCTAGGTAATGTATATACGTAGTATGTCGATGAACATGTGCTGACCCCACTGCCGTGCAGCCAAGCCCCAATGTACCTGTCAGGTAAGGTACCTTGCGTTTCTAAGATAGAAACTCTATTGTCGTGTTGAAGTATTGGGTATGATACTTTTACTGTGTTTTTTCCAACTGTGTTTGTGTTAGAGTATCATTGTGTACCTGTGCGACCTCAAGAGGGATCGCCTGGACTACGTACCTCAGTAAGGTACCTTGCTACCCACCTAGGTACTACTGGTATACGACAGAATGTAGGGGGCGGAACAGTGTATCCCCGCCAGTGACTGACCCACATGCACCCGAAAAGCCTCAACGCTGGCAAAATGCAAAATGGACGACAGACATTCAGGCTGCCATGGCAACATGGTCGATATGTTTGGTGTGAATAGGTATGCGCCGGCCACGTACGATTGTTATCAGAGGCTTCTCGGTGAAAGATGTAGGTCTCGAGAAGTTCAGCTTTAGCACCTTACCCAAGGTACCTACCTAAGGTATCTCGAATGCCGCCGCTTACAGATTGAAGGGGGGCGGCGGGTGGCAGGATGATATGATATGATGGACAAGATCGACAGGTCGCCTACAACTGCTTTGATGAGTCAGAAACTGACTAGGCTCGCTGCCTTTTCTTCGTTTGTCCAACAGCCAACGGCTAACGGCCAGTAACTATTACCTACCTACCGACTAGCTGTCTTCTCTCAAACCCCCCTCAAATAGTTCGTTCCGCAATTGCCGTTGGCAACAAAACTGTCAAAACCACCGACTGGTGCAGATGGCGCAAATATCACACAGCTCTCAGTCCTCTGACAAACCACATCCACAGGCTACCGGGACCATCGGCGACGGGCTCAAAGAGGTCAACCTCGATGCCGCCGGCGCGGCCGACGCCACACTAAACGACGTGACTGATGCGTCGAGG
Source organism: Colletotrichum echinochloae (assembly GCA_016618095.1). NCBI lineage: Eukaryota > Fungi > Ascomycota > Sordariomycetes > Glomerellales > Glomerellaceae > Colletotrichum > Colletotrichum echinochloae. Next base: position 2,799,891 of record JADEZT010000010.1, read on the forward strand.
CCAAAAGTATATCATACGGGATGGAGGCTGCATGCTCTGACTGCAGGGTGACTATTCCCCCCAAACACCATTGTTGCTCATCGCTTCTCTGACCCGTCTGCTGTGCCGTAGCCTCTGTGTCGGCCTGCTGATGTCGACGCTCGAGACAACCATCGTGAGCACCTCTCTGGTGTCCATCGTCGACAGTCTCCACGGTTTCGATAGGGCCAGCTGGATCGTCACGTCGTACCTGCTGACCTATACCGGTAAAACGCTCCGTCCCGAGCTGCGCCTATGCCGTGCCACGTTCGCTGACCAGGGAGCGATCCGCCCCGAAAGGTTTCCTGATCATCTTCTCCAAGCTGAGCGACATCCTCGGCTGCAAGCTCATGCTTCTCTCCGCCATTACTCTCTTCGCCGTCTTCTCCCTCGCCTGTGGCGCTTCCGATTCCATGCTGCCGCTGTAAGTCATGCCTGCTCGGTGTTATTCTTGCCCGGCAGACACCCCCTCCCCAAGCGATCGTCTGGCAAACCATCATGCACGAAACTGACTGCAATATCTGGAAACCAGCATCGTTTTTCGCGCTCTCCAGGGAATGGGAGGCTCAGGCATATACTCTCTGTCCACCGTCATGGTGCCGTTAATGGTTCCACCCCCCAAGTACGCAACCTACATCGCCATCGTCTCGTCCATCTTTGCCATCTCCAGTGTTCTAGGCCCTATCCTCGGTGGCCTCATAGCCGACAACACCACTTGGCGATGGGTCTTCTTCTTCAAGTCAGTTTCTCCATGGCCTGGCACCCCACCGAGACCTTCTGCATCGGCTGATGGAAGAAAACTCCCAACACCACAGCGGCCCCGGAGGAGTCCTTGCAGCTTCACTGGTGGCCTTCTCGGTGCCGTTCGGATTTCCTTACGGGAACTCCACCGTGTCATTACGCACTCTGGTGTCGAGACAGACGTGGAAACGCGTCGACTTTGTTGGCGCGCTCTTGTCCTTGGCCGCGTCCATCCTCCTCATCTTTACCCTTGAGCAAGGCGGAAGCGAGTATCCTTGGAATAGCGGCGCCATTATCTCGACCTTTGTCTTATCTGGGGCCATTTGGGTCGCTTTTGTGGCATGGGAGAGATGGGTATCGGCGAAGAACGGCGTCTGCGAGCCCATATTCCCATGGCGTCTTACCTCGAATAGATTCGTCCTGGGTCTGCTCTTGTGAGTATTCCCCCCCCGGAAAAAGTGGCACGGGACGTCTCGCTCACCCTTTGGCACAGAAACGGATTCCTTACGGGCTTCCCCTTCATGGCTGCAATCATCAACATCCCGCAGAGACTACAGACGGTCAACTCCATGACAGCAATCGACGCCGGCATCCGCATGCTACCTCTGCTCCTCCTTTTCCCTGTTGCCAGCGCATTTTCTGGGCTTCTGGCAACGAGGCTGTTGGTTCCGCCTCTTTATATCCTGGCAGTGGGTGGAATGCTGCAAACGATAGGGGTAGGCCTATTCAGCTCTGTCGATTCGTTTGGTCTGCAAGTCCCGGCTGCGCAATACGGCTATCAGGCTGTGATGGGTTTCGGATTCGGCCTCAATTTGACAACGATACTGATGATGGCAGCAATCGTCGTCTCCGATAGAGATCTAGGTATGTGCAGGGGAAAGCTCCGGCTGCCCCTTCCTCGTCTGTAGCAGGGCTGAACTGACTCACGCGGGTCGCCCAAGCTGTGGTTATGGGTGCCGTGACACAGATTCGGGTCCTAGGCGGCACCATCGGGCTCGCCGTCTGCTCTGCGCTGCTGATAGGCCGCATCAAGTCCGAAGCCGCCGGGTTCCTGACACCGGCGGAACTGCTGGGCGTTCTCTCCTCGCCCGGGAACATCAACGCACTATCCCCCGAGAAGGAGTCCGAGACGAGGATCGTGTTCGCCACGGCCTACTCTCAGCAGATGAGGGTCATGCTCTACTTTTCCTTGGCCTCCCTCCTCTCGATAGCCCTCCTGTTCGAGAAAAGACCGAGGAGGGCAGTGGACAATAGGACGGTGCAGAATCCGACATCCCCTCGGTAACTCCATGACTAAGTGATTTGTCTTGGATATGCTAAAGTCTTGGGGGTTTTCGGGGCCATGGCCATACCGAATTGCTCTTGGCGGCATCACATTCAGTTGGTCGAGTGCAGAATGAGATGTTTGTTTAGACATAAAGTAGGTAGGTAGTAATGCAACAGCAGATATGGTAGTGACGCGACAACAGCAGGAAGTCCCGAGTGCAGACGCCTCACTCGCTGACAATGCAGACCGGACCTGCTGATGATCCTCCACCAGTCGCATTCAATCGACAATGATAAGCTGCGGGGTACAGCAGGCAGCTACAGCCACCAAGGACCCTTCTTATCTAGACGCCTTCCCATCCTACCGCGTACGCAAGACAGGTAGTCAAACACCCTCCTTCATCCTACCTACCTTAACTTACCTAGGTGACCGGCTGGTTGAGAACATGTCTGGAAAGGCAGGGGAGCAAGGCAGCACGCGCCTTGGCAAGCGCGAACGTCTGAGAGCCATATTCCCTAAGCGATTCCTATCCCCAGGTCGATCTGCTCAGTCTCGCGCAGCCTCGCCAAAGGAGCAGACGATCTCAAAGAGCAGCAGCGCGCTTGACGTACAAACGACGGGGCCTCCAAGCGGCGAAGCACACGGTATCGCTGATGTCCGGGACGAGGCATGGGCATCCATCCAATCAGAAGAGCCGGACCTGGTTGCCAAGTATCAGCAGTATCTCCTCACCCAAGATGGTCCGGATGCAAAGTCAGATTCCGAGCAGGTCTCCGGTATTGAGAGGAAAGAGAGTCTATTGCGCACAGCTGACCTAAAGGTGGCAGCCGCCAAGGCAAAGCTTACGGAGGAGGGGGGTTCCTTCAACAGCCGTGCCAAACGTCTTGCCGAAACGACTGTAGACTTGCTGATCAAAGGGAACGCCTTAGTAGCGGCTGCTGCCAGTACTGAGCCGCATGCTGCAATGGTGTGGACAGGTTGCAGCGCGATATTGCCTGTAAGTTACTATCACACGAGGTGGGACGCGGCACTGACCTTTTTGTAGCTTCTCCTCAACTCGAGCACGGAGAGAACCGCCGCTCTCGAGGGGTTTGCCGACGCCGCACGCATACTATGCCGGTTCAGTGTCGTTGAAGCGAATCTGTTCAGCGATTCCAGCATCCGCCCGTTGTCGGGTGAGGATCTGGCACGGCTTAAAAGTCAGCTTCGCAACTACTTGATCCATCTCTACGCCAGGATTATCGAACTCCAGATCCGGCTCGTTCTTCGATATGACCGCGCCGTGGCCGCTCGGTTCTTCCGAGATACGATCAAGGCAGATGATTGGGAATCGCTGGTGAAGGAGATCAAAAAGTTGGAGGAGGACAACCTCAGAGATATCAATGTAAGTCGTCACGCCGTCATCTGCCTTTGGCAGCCCCATCTGATAACGCCCCTCCCCAGGTAATTGGACAGCATGTTTTGCTTCAAGTCCAAACTGCCATCGAACACCAAGGCGACCAGATGGCTTTGGGGTTTTCGGATATGAAGAAGAGGCTCCAGGGTCTTGAGAAAGGCATGGGAGATATAAATCGCGAAAACACGGCTCGCGAAGATGCCGCCGAAGATTCAAAGTGCGTCAACGCGTTCAAGACAGACATCAATTACGTCCTCCAAAAAGATAGGAATAGTATGAGCGCACCAGGAACCGGCCAGTGGTTCTTTCACCACCCCGAGTATGAAGCTTTTCGGACTACCAGAGAACCACAGCTGTTGTTGGTTACGGCAGAAGCGGGTGGTGGGAAATCCACCACCATGAGGACCGTCATTGACACCCTCCAAGAGTCTGATGAGGGTCCGTTGATTGCATACTTCTTCTTCAAAGATGACGACGACCGGCTTCGCAGCTACGACGCCGCCCTGAGCACGTTGATCTACCAACTGCTAATGAAGGGCCGTGGGCTGGTTCAACACGCCAGAGGACCCCATCGACAGTATGGGGACGCGATCCGTCATCATACCAGAGAAATGTGGCAGATTATCATCAAGATTGCCTCTCGGTCGGAGCGTGACATCTTCTGCGTCCTGGATGCGGTTGATGAATGTGCAGCACCGGACAGGAAACAGCTTGTGACGGACCTCGCAGATGCTTTCCAGAACACGGTGCAGACGACGTCTCAGCTGAAATTCATCGTATCCTCCCGGCCCTGTCAAGACGAGAACCATCCATACGCTGAATTGGTAACCTCCGGTAACGTTCGCCATTTAGCGGGCGAGAACGCCCAAGTCCAATCCGACATTCGCAAGGTCATTCGGTTCAAGGTGCAGGAGCTAGCGCAAAAGAGAGAGCTAAACCAGAACATTCAAGATATCCTGATTGCCAGGCTCTCTGACCAAAATGTCCATACGAGATCATTCCTGGCGGTGCGTATGGCATTTGAGCTTCTGGATTCGCATCACAGGATGCACAAAGGGGCTGGGGAGCGGACTATTGATATCATTCTCTCCGACATTCCCCAGCAACTAGGCGATCAGTTTGACGAGATGCTAAAGCGTAGCTCGGACAGGGAACATGCCCGGAGGCTGTTCAGCGTCATTCTCGCAGTGCGAAAGACGCTCAATATTGCCGAGTTCAAGGTCATCTACTCCCTGACGCAGCCGACGACCGGCGCGGTCAGCCCAGCGCGTTCGTACGACGAACTTGAGATGCCGACCGACGACGAAGAATTTAAGCGGTCTGTGCGGTCTCGCTGCGGGCTGTTTGTTACTTTTGTCAGGAATTCGGTGCATCTATTCCACCAGACCGCGCGGGAACATCTCATGACAAAAGCGGACGGGGAGAAGGGCCATGGTGGCAAAATGCATAGGCCTACCTGGAAAGGTTGCATTTCAAAAGCGGATGCCAACCTTGTCTGTGCTATAGTCTGTCTGGATATCCTAACTTTTACGGTATTGCAAGAGTGGGTGCTCGAAGTGTGAGTGTACAAATATCTCCAGTCTTGCGCAAAACTAACGATTCTTTTCCACGCCCATGATCGAGAGTCTGGATGTTTTCAATCACATGTTTGAAGACATAGAAGAGTTCCTCTCGGGCCGACTGTTTTTCAAGTATGCCGCCTTCAACTGGCATGAGCATGTCATTCTCGGGGGCGATTCCGCTTTGGAGGCACTTTGCCGCGGGCGTTATGCTGCCGTTATAGACATCAGCAAGCCCTCGTTTTGGGCTTGGTTTCTCCCACTGGCTGAATATATCAGTGGCAGTTCAGCACGGAGAGGCAGCATACTGTGATCCAAAGCACCCTTATCCAGTATTTGGGATACTAATAATAAGTCTTACCAAGCTACTAGAGACTATATAGTATTTCTAAGGAAAGGATACCTTAAAAAGCTTTTCCCCATGGATAGCAAAGTCCATGCTTTACTACAAGATTCATTATCGCCTTCAGCCCCGCCGCTGTGAGTGTAGCCCAAATAATCCTGCCGTCTTGACTAGAGCCTTGCTAACATGATTGGCCCCACAGCCTTCGTGCCAATGATCCTCAGTGGCAGGCCGCAGAAGGCGTAGCCTTATTGACGCGTTCCATCTAGCTTATGGGGAGTATCATCTGACAAGTGCTAGCCAAACAGTGCGGGCGATGGAGAGAGGAGAAAATGAGCGAGTCTCGATGTTTTCTGCAAATGTGCCCATCCCATCTCTGATCTGGACATGTATCGCGAGTGGCTCACCCAATGCTCTCCGCATGGCGTTGGCCTCCGTGACGGACTTGGACTGGCTTCACAACGTACCTGAGCATTTCATGTACCCCCGGCAAAAGTGGTATGGGACGGTGCACGGGACTGAAAAGAAATCGAGAGAGACCCGTCGAAAGGAATGGACACGACCATGGCCGCCCGCGTTCGTCGTGATACATGACGCGGAAGCGAGCACTTCAACCGCCGTTGACGATCTATCCAAAGTGCTGGCTGACTGGGTAGAGGCCTCTCTGCTTGCTAAGGAATATTCTCAACAACTGTGGGAGGCGGGCTGCTTCTTCATCCCTTCCCTATGTCACCGACTCGTCCAAGCTGGAGCTTCTATTCATTGTGAGATGTGGAGGGACAGCCGGACCGCTATCCAAATTGCAGCCTCATTTGGGGAGCACGACCTGATTCGAGTTCTTTTGGAATTGGGTGCTGATCCTTCTAGCCGCTCTACCAACGGCTACACCGCTCTACACTGGCTGTCGTACCCCGAGGAACCCATCCACAAGACCGAGGTGCACAAGAGACCCAGAAAGCTCAAGATGGGTCAACCACGCTATCAGAAGTTTCGAATCGCTGCATCCGTCAAATCTCTGGCACGGCCCCTATCGGGCCAGGTTTCTTCAATCGATGTGCCTTGCTGGAAGGGAAATACGCCGCTCATACTTGCTGTCAAGGGCTCTCCGACAGCAACCAAGACCCTATTGGACCAAGGCGCAGAGCCAGAGAAGCGAGACAATAGCGGCCGTACTGCACTCATGCACTTCTTTCTTGACGGTTACAACGGCCGATCAATCTCGACCTTGAAGTACCTTCTCCGTGCTGGAGCTGATAGCCAGGCATCCGACTCCTCTGGGAGGACGGTGCTTGGCCACTGGGCACACAGTGTCACCAGCAAGGGATTGAGTAACCTTTACGCAGGCTCTAATTCACATAACAAAACCTTCCATATATTGACCAGTCTTGGTGCACTCTCCCAGCGACCATGTTTGGTCCAGGGACCGGCCAGCCTGAACGTTCCTCTCGTGGTAGCGTCGCGACTCGGGAACGCCCAGCTCTGCTGGGCCTTGTTGGACGCAGGCGCGGACCCCGACAAACACGGAATATCTGCAACGAGTCCTCTGGGACATAATAGCGGAAGTGTATCAGATGATTTGGAGTGCTTGGCATGGAACCCAGTCTTGGTTGCGCTGTGGGCAAAGGCTTACGTGACTGCTGCGATCCTTCTGGCCTACGGTGCTGATGTCGCCTTCCGAATCCCGGAGCGTAAGCGGACCAAGTACAACAAATACAGTCTCAAAATGATGGGTGCGACGCTGCTCCACCTGGCAGTCAGCACCGAAGAGTGGTTTGCATCAAATCTAGTACTGGAGAGCGATATGCGGAATAAAGATTGCGTGTTTGGTGTGGCGGCTCAACCATATCATCTCGTCTCGAAGCAATCAGGTTGGGAGACGCGGGATAAGCAAGAGAAGAAACAAGATGAGGCATTCCGTGCTTGGGAATACGACGCGCAAAGTTCAGACGTGAGTTCCCACCTCGATACCAGGCATAATGTCGCCGTGAAGCAGGCTGACCATTAACAGTCCGAATATGAAATTGAGAAATCCGTCTTCGTGAACGACAGGACGGGGGCACAGGAGGTGCCGTTCGATACTCTCTTTGAAACGGCCTTCTCCCTCAATACGCCCTACGATCCGCTCCTCGAAGCCGTCATCAGCAAGCACCAGACACTAACCGAGCGTCGGGAGGCTTTGACAGAGTATATGCTCCGAAGTGGCGCGCCTGTGAACGCAAAAACCAAGGAGGGCATCACCCCGCTGCTAGCCTCCGTCCGTCAAGGACGGTTGGCCCTTGCTAATCTCCTGCTCAAGCACGATGCCGACCCTAACATCGCGGATGCTGGAGGTTGCACGCCTCTGATAGCAGCAGTGTGGTCCGACCGCCAAGATCTCGTGGAGGTTCTCCTCGCCTCCGGCGCCAACCCTGACGCGCAGCTTGATGCTCTTGCTCCTGAAGAATGCAGCTGCGTCTTGTTCATCGAGTGGTCACATTATATGTTTAGAAGCTGCCAAGCGCCGGTTAACGCTCTGGCGGTGGCCTCGCGGCGCGGGCATTACGGCATCGTGAAGGCCCTGCTTTCGCACGGGGCAGACGCGAACTTGGCCATCGTACATCACGTGCACGGTAGGAAGCCGACGAGTCGCGAGCGGCGTCGCCAGGAGGTGTTCGACATATCAGACTCTTCGGACAGCGAGTCAGAGCCGGAGCCGGTGCGATGGGAGGGGCGTATCAGCGTCGGCACCGCACTGACGTGGGCTCGGGGGGAGGTGCGGGACCTACTGCTGCAGCACGGGGCGGATCCCGCCAGAGAAGAGCTGATACGGCGGTGCGACTGTCCGATCATTGCGGAGAGAAAAGAGCGGAGCGTCTTCAACAATAGCGATGACGACTACCCGACAGACGACGAGACTGACGCCAGCACAGATCTGCCGTGGCGGCGGCGCCGCTCTCGGATCAAGCTGCGCCGGAGCAGCGATGGGAGTTCCATGTAGTCGTAATTCTGCACTTGGGCGCTAGATTCTTGCCGCCCGTTACAGGCAAAGAGAGAAGAAAGTAAACCTGTTGGGTTTTCTGAGGTTGATGTTGCTGTCTGCTGTTAGTAGATGGGACAATGAAAGCCCCTGTTTCCTGAGCTGAGCTTGAATCTGACATATAGGCTCCCGCAAGTCGAGGACTTCTTGAGGTAGAGTCTTTCCACTTCGAAGCCAGCTTTGACGAGATTGGCAGCTGCAGTTGGAGGGCCTAGGTTGAGTGCACGAACGACTGCGAGTCTGTCGGTCTTCTCTGGTCCATGCCGAAGAAGCAGCTCAGTAGAGTTTGAGACTCCATTTGAATTATCAATGACCGAAACTAAAGCACTTGGGAATTCACCTTGAAATGTCACGACTAGAAGCGGCGATCGCGGTCTACACTCGATCCGGCAACTCGTCACATGAACTCCATTAAGAAACTAACAAGACCTCAAACTACTATAAGAGAGCATCGACCTCAACATCTGACAGACAACGCCACTCAAGGATACCTGGCCCTAATATTTCGGTTATCTTTTTTATTTAGCTTTTTTGCTACGAATAGTAGAGTCCCCTGGTTGGAATGTCTAATATACTTGATATTTTAGATTGTTAGACTTGTGTATGTTGAAACCTGGGTCAACTTTGTTGAACGATACCGATCTACCGGCGTTTGTGCCTGAACGTCGGCATGGACGAATGATCTACCCGTTCGGCGACCTTTAAGAGGCTTAAATGATGGATGCCAAGTATTTTGTATTGCTTTGTGTGGTGCCCGTGTTCAGTTACGCATTTGTGTTCGTAGGAATTTGATCGGCTTTTGGACCTTCTTCGCTATCCATAGCGGCTGGGAAGGCATTCTGCAGGTGGCTGGCAGGGCGAATCGCAAGGCAGTTTGGGGCGTGCGAGGTTGACAGCCATGTTTCAATCTGGCGCCCATCATGACCTTTCCGAACGCTCGTCTTCGAACTCAGGACGCATTCGGCGATCGTTGGCCCATCACTCAGCTCCGAGCCTCAGTGATGTTTAGAGCACTAGCGTAAGCCTCCAACCCGACTTCATCGTCAGCCTCTTGCGCCAAGTTTCCGACCAATCCTGTCGTGATAACCCCCAGAATTCCTGGAAGTAAACAAAATTTTGCGGTCTGCCTCCGCTGCGAGACGTTCTCTACATAGCTTACTGTCTCGCTTCCATGGCGAGGATGACGGCGCCGAGCGGGGAGTTTCGCCACACAACATTGCCGACGACTGCAGAACATGCTCTTTTCTTTCTCGGCCCGGAAGCGTTTTTATATACAGCTCCGTGATACCGATATCACTCGGCTACTTTCGCTCTTAGCTCTTCTGTTTTCCACTGGATATTTTCCTGTTATATCACCTAGGGACTGATATAGCAGCACCATCACATCAGTCCTGCGGCCCCTTTTTCACTCCTAAGCCCCATAGCGCAGAGTAGTTTGGGTCGAACCACAAATTATATAATCATGCTATTCAACGCCGTCTTTCGGGTTGTTGCTGGCGTTCTCGTTCGCTCCGCACTAGCCGATGAGAACTTGACTCTTTCCAACGAAGCCGCCCGGCTCGACTCTCTCTTCCTAGGCACTGGATCATTCGGAGCCGGCATCAACATCGCCGCCGCTAGCACGTGCGATGCGCGCTCGATGAAGGAATGCAGCGGCAAGTGCATCCCCAATGATGGCATCTGTTGCTCTAATGGGAAGTACTGCCTGGCTGGCGAGTACTGTGCCGGCCTCGGTTGTTGCCCAGTCGGCAAAACCTGCACCGGCGCCCCTCGCGGGTGCGGAAACGGAAGGGTAGACTGCAACAGCGGGTGCATGCCCACCGGCAACGTGTGCTGCCCCGGCGGCGGTCACTGCAACCCCGGGGGAACGTGCCAACCCAACGGGTGCTGCCCTAAGGGTGCTGTATGCTGCCCGGGGGGAGGCTACTGCGACCCCGGAGAAACATGCACAGAAGATAGGAGGTGTAGAAAGGCCGGCGCCGGCGATACCGGCGGTGGCGGGTCGGGGCAGTGCGGCACCGGCAGGGTTCGCTGCGGGTCTAGCTGTATGCCGTCGACCTCAATTTGCTGCCCCAGCGGCAAGTACTGCGACGCGGATGAGACCTGTCACCCGGACGGCGGTTGTTGCGCACCCGGCACGGTCGGCTGCGGTCCCGCCAATTGCATGCCCTTGGGCTCTGTATGCTGCGCCGGGGGCGGTCACTGCGACGCCGGGGAGGTATGTCTGGAGAACAAGAGGTGCCGAGGGAGGACTGGGGCCGAGCACGGAGCGGCGTCTGGTCGGCAGTCAAGGACGGCAGCTGTTGCCGAGCCGACAACGGCGCCCGGGGATATATTTCGGTCTACGCGGACGTCCCCGACCTCGTCAGCGAGGGTCGATGGCGACTTTGAATCTGACCCGACCTCGACCTCCAGCACACGGACGACTAGCCAACAGTCAGAGACGCGGAGATCAGCAAGTGGAGTGTCTACGGCGACGGCACCCCCACTGAGCGGTAGTACCAGCGGAGGTGGCGGGAGCACTTCTGCTGCGTCTAGGGGGTTTGACAGGCTATCTAGACTTATAGTAGAGGTTGCCGCAGTCATTTGGGGTACGGCCATGGCATTATAGTAAATTCAAGCAGTAACTAAGAAATGGTTCCCAAGAATTGCATTCCTATGGTCTTTGGCGGCCTTTCGTGTGTTGCAGGAGGCTCCCAATGGAAGCAACGATTCAATTTGGATATCACACTCTACGCCCCACGCACTGAAGTTGCCCGAGTTCAGGAACACGGAACCAAGTCGGGGACTGAACGAGGCACGGCTGGCAGAATGTGCCTCGCAATGCTTGATGAGGGATATGAAGTTCAGAGATCCGACCAGGCTCTTGGAGGATGCTATTGCAGTCCGTCGCAGGACACCGCAGCCGGACGCGACCATGTTGCTTAGTCTGAGAAGACGGTGGTTGCCTGCAAGAAGAGCAGTGAGCACATCCGGGGCTGGCACGAGAATCGTGTTCGTAGCAATATCGTTGCGTGAACACGAATGCTGGTCGCAAAACATTCGGAGCGCGAGCTTCCCACGGCATGGTTCAGAGTGTGTCGAAAACCCGTCATGGCCTGTCATCGAAGGCGGGTTACAAGGAGACACATTTACTGGGAACGCCGCTCTCGGCCGTCCGTCCCGGTTCGCAATACAAAACCTTTCAATCACCATCCGGCAGAAGGGTATGATACGAACACGCCTATGTAGTTCACTAATCAGAGAGAAGATGATGCGTCGTAGCTTGAGTTCATCGTGGTTTGTTCTGGCGGGAAACGTTTGGCCGAGCCGGGCTTTGGAAAGGCCTTTGCCGGAATAGGAAACCCCGATTGGTGCCGGATCCGAGTGGAGCAAAAAAGGGGGGGGTTCTCGGGGCGGGCCCACTGCCGGGCCCGGGCCCGGTTGTCGTACGGGCCGACGGGCACTTCTTGAACGTCGCAGATAGACAAGGCAGTTGTTCTATTTATTTGCAGGCCGGACTGTGGGTCTTTTAAGTAAACAGATTGTTAATGTCGTTATAGCATGGCGAAGGATGGTCCCCGCGCTGACCTCCCGTTCACTCACACTCACTTACATATCCGACCTTGGGTGCTCACACACTCCGTCTCGAACTCACTTTGCATCACCCTTTTCCCTCCCCATACCACATCCCACTCCGTCACGAACCATCTCTCCCCATCATGGACTTCGCCCCCCTCACAGCCCACCTCTCCAAGGCCCTCCCCCCCTCCCCTCCCCAGTCGGCGCACTCGCCCTCCATCCTCACGGGGGCCCTGGCCTCCCACACCAGCCCCGCGTACCTCTTCCTCGCCGTCTCGGCCGCCCGCCGCGCCGGCTGGTCCACTCCTACCTGACCGCCCACTGGGCCGGCGCCTACATCTTCAACATCCCGACGCCGTCCGCCCCGGCTCGTCCCATTCCTCCCCAGCTCCCCCCGGCCCTCGCAGGCCTCGCCGTCCGCGCCTGCATCACCCAGGACCTCGCCCACGGGCGCCTCTTCCTCACCCTCCTCGCCCCGGTCCTGGCATACATCCTCTCCCGCACTGGCGGGCCCGGCCACAGTCCCAGCCGCCGCCGCTGGCCGACCTGCCCCCTCCACGGCCTCGCCGGCACCCTCTACCTCCTCCGCCCGATCCGGCACTGAGTCCCCTCCTCCGGGCCCCTGGTCTCCCCTGTCATGATCCACGTCTCCAACTACCTGGCTCGCCCCGTCCACCCCCGTCCGCGAGAGAGAGGCGTCGCGAATGATCTTTACAACGTCTGACACTACACTCCCCCCTTGTCCCACCTCTACATGACAAGACTAGGCATTTCAGACTTTCCTGACCGCAATCGAACCCCCCTTCGACATCTCCTCGCAAGATATATAGTCATAGAATTCACAGGACGTACATGCATATGCTATGAGATACACCCCTCCGCCTCAGACGATACCAAGGCACGAACCGTCAACGTCAAATGCCAAAACATGCAGAACCTTTGCCTCACATTGCGCACATATGCATTCGCCCCGAAAGCGCACACACACACACACACACACACACACACCAAAGCATTGGCAATGGAATTCATATTCCAAAAGGCGTCCGCTCCCCACCCGCATGGGGGGTGGAGGCAAAACGACGGGTATAATAGCCACCACTCCCCCCTCAGTAACCACCATATCTACTACCCTTTTGCTCTCCCCGTGCCCTTCTTGAAACCGCCCATTCACTCTCTCAAGAGAGATGGGCCAAGTCAGCCAGCGAGCAAAAGGTTTCAAACCTGACAAAAAAAGCAACAACGAAAACAACGACAATCGAAACGAGTGTGTTGAGTTTCCCCCCGTTCTCCGTCGGGCCGTGTGTGTGTAAACATTTACGGCCATGCTGCCCCAATAACACCATCCCAGTGTTTGCCCAACCCCAAGAACCCCCGAATTACGCCATTCATGTCCCACCCCTCCCCATACGACCTGTTTCGGTCGTGCGCGGGGGCAAAGGCTCAAAATTGCCACCATGAAACCAGATTAAAAAAATCGCAGAAGAGAAAAAAAAAAAAGGTTTGTACGCGTGGCCGCATTCACCTGTTGCGGTCCTCCTGAGACGATCGGCTGCCGCGAGAGGATGTCCCGAAGCTACCTGATAGCAGGCCTCGCCATCCGTCAGGCCGGTTCTGGCGTCCTCTAGGTACGGGCGAAAGAATCCCCTGCTCCATGTCTTCTCCCCGGTCCCTTGAACCAGACGCCTCGGCTTCCACGTCGTCGTCAGAGTCGTCGTGATACGGCTCGTATCGAGGGCTGGATGGAGATCCGCGTGCCAGAGATCGCACGACGTCACCCTTGCAAATGGGGCATGTCCGACGGCGTGTCGTCAACCAAGGTGTGCTGGGATTCGTTAGCAAAAAGAAAAAAAAAAGTCGCAACCCCTTCACAAGACAAAGTGTGTTCCAACTTACATGCACTCCACGTGAAACTCGTGACCGCAGGGCAAGCTCATGACGCGGCTGACGCCGTCGACGTATTCCTCCAGACACACGACGCACTCGACTTGGCGGCCCATGTACTTCTTCCACTCGCTCGAATAGCTGCCGTTCGGCTTCTCGTGCTCAGCCCGCAGAGGCGACCTGGGCATCTGCAGGGCCGAGTTGACGGACAACAGACTCTCCGACTCGGGGATGCCCGTCGTCGTCCTAGAACGGGGCCTTGGCCGTGTGGGAGACTGCTGCAGAAGAGGCGTGGTGGGGGTCGGGGTCGTGGGCGAAGACAGCCTCGGCGAGGGCAGAGGCGAGGCCGCAACGGTGTGGTAGGTGCGAACAGGCAGGCGCTCGACGACCGACTTGGGCGCCCTCCAGCGTCTCCTGCGGATGCGCGCGCGCAGGATGAGCAGCGCGTAGACGACGCTCAAGGTGATCAAGGGGCTGACCACGAGAACCAGCAGGGTATCAAAGAAGGGGCTGGAGCTGGTCGAAGGCGTAATGGTGACCCAGAGACCGTCGTGTCCGATTGGCTCGTTGTCGTCGCTGTCGTCGGGAGCCGGCTTCTGCGTCGCGGAAGGCTCCTTGGTATCATCTGCCTTGGGAAAGCCGGCGCCGTCATCGTCGCCAAAGATCTTGGACATGATGCCGCCGTGGGCGGAAGAGTCCTTGCCGGAGGGGGCGGAGCCCTTGGCCTCGACAGGAGGCATGTTGGGGTTGTACTCGCCGCTTCCGGGGGTGATGCTGCCACCCTCGGGCCCGCTGGCATCCTTGCCTCCCTTTGCGTTGCTTCCCGGCTTGCCGGCGCGGTCGGCCTTGTCGAGACTGTCCTTGGAGGTCGGCGCATCCACCAGGTCGGGGTCCCGCCAGTCCTGGACGCCAATCTGGAAACTGTCCTCGTTCTTGCTGGACTCAGGAGCCTTGCCCTTGGCCCTCCTGGCGGCCTTGCCGAGGCTGTCACGAATGGTCCTGTCCTTCTCCTCGCTCCAGTCGTCGACGAGGACCCAGTTATGGCGCCCGCTGCTGGGAGGCTGGATACTGCCGTCGGCAGACCGAGCAGTGCGACGGCCCCAGCTGAACAGCCAGCGGAAGAAGCCGCCGCGGCGGGGGCTGCTCGTCTCCTCGGTCTTGGCGGACTCGGCCTTCACGGCAGCCTTGGTTTTGGTCTTGGGCGGGGTCTTGGACTTGGCCATGGGGAGCGGCGTTGACGCCGGGGCGGCGACGGCGGCGGCGGCGGCCTTTTGCTTGTTCTTCCTGTTCTTCCGGTGGGCCGCGTCCGAGTGCAGAACCTTGAGGGCGGGGCGGCCGTGTTCGTCGATGGTGTCCTCGATAAAGCTGCCCGGCTGGGTCAGGGACGAGAGCAGGTGCGCCGTGGTGCGAGTGGTGAAGACGGAGGGGATGGAGACGTTGGAGGTGTCGCCCCTGGCGAACATCTGGATCAGAGGCCCCCCCTTGGTGTTGTCGCCGACGATGAGGGCGATGGCGCCGCGGCGCTGGGCCCACTTGGCCTTCTCGAGGAAGCCGCAGCCGCCGCGACTGAGCAGGACGATCTTACCAGCGATCTCCGCGGCCTCTTGTATCGATTGGATATCGGCGTGGGTCGACTCGGTGGACGGGGCGCTGTCGTGGTGGTTGGGCTGGTGCTTGCGGGCGAGGCCCTGGTGGAGGTAGTCGTCGGTGCCGTCGTCGAGGGGGCGGATCTTGGACTTGAGACGGGTGGTGGGCAGGCCGACGACGGCGGGGACGGCGTCCTTGTCGGCGGCGGGGGTGTCCCGCTTGTGGTGGGCAGCGGCGGGCTTGCCAGCAGCAGTGGCAGCCTTGGCGTCTGACTTGGAGACGGCCTTGGAGGCAGACTTGAGAACGGCGTTGGCCCTGCCGTCCTCCCAGCCGGGTATGTCGGTGCAGCCGAGCTCGCCCTCGCCCTCGCCCTCTTGCAGGTTATCGTCGGCGAAGCCACTGCCGATCCATAGCTGGCCGCTGATACCCCTGTTGGGCAGGATAGGGCCGAAGGCGGCGGGGCGGGCGACGAAGGAGGTGCTGTTGTCGTCGGTCAGGCTGATGGCGGCATTCGGGGTGAAGATGGAGAAGGGGGCGGTGAAGGAGAAGAGGCTATGGAAGCGCGGTTGCGAGACAGCGGCGGGAGCGAGGACGGTGTTGGAGCGAGCCAGCGAGACGACGGAGCGGCAAAAGAGGAAGAGGGAGGCGACGAAGAAGAGGACGATGATTGCTATTCTAGGAGTACGCATGGCTGGGTATCGTGTCGTCGAATCGTTTGAGAAGAATACGGGAGAAAGGGGAATATGAACAAAGGTAGGACGGGGGTCGAATAAGGGCCCAGTTGTGGTGAGTGGTTGTCTAGAGATAAGGGGCGCGCGGCGGGGCAGTCGAGTCTGGCTGAGGATACCGGCAGCGAGAGGGCACGAGAGTCTCGTCCGACGTAGGGTGGGCAGCGAGCGAGCGGACCGACCGGCTGCTGTCGGTGGCTCAGCGGCAATCTGGGCAGAGTCGGAACATGCGCAGTCATGCGGCGGCGAGGAAAAGGAACAAAAGGAGGGCGTCTGCGACTAAGGTGACGAGGACGGCGTGGTGAGAGAGAGGGGGGGGGAGAGAGAGAGAGTGGTGATGTGCGTGGTTTGCTTTCGGTGTGTGTCGATCGGGTTATTTTAAAGATGAAAGACGACGGTCCAAGACTGGCTTGGGGGAGGACGTCACCGAGTATATTTTTTTTTCTCTTTTCTCCCCGTCGCGTTGGTGCAGCAGGTTGATGATGAAAGTGAGATTGTGCACGCAGCGCAGAGCGGTGCAGCGCCATACACTACATAGGTCGATGGACGGAGCAGCGAAAAGGATGAGTGAGAGAGGATGGATGGATGGATGGATGGGTGGGATGGATGCTGCTTAGGTACGGTAGGTAGGTACCTTGGGTAAGCAGTCAACAGTGAGGTGGTGTAGGTAGTGGTGTAGGTGTAGGTAGGCACAATAATTAAAAGCGGACGCGCTACCGTACCTACCTACCTACCTACCTACGCTACCCAAGGCCGAGGTAGGTACGTAAGGTTCCTGGGAAACCGACGTGGGCGGCGTCTGGTGGCGGGGGAAGGGGGGGCCTCCTTCTCTCCTTCCTGCTTTCTTTCTTTCTTTCTTTCTATTTCGTTTCGTTCCCGTGCCTTCTACCTTTGACCAACTACGTACGGTACGTACCTATCTCACCTTTCGCAGCCAATCTACCTAGGTACCTGCCTACCTGCCTACCTAGGTGGGTACGTACCTCGGGATATCTGAACGCCTCCGAGAGTGTGTGAGTGAGTGTCTGTCTAGGTAGCCGATTTATCTTTTCCCACCTCTCACCCAGGTGACTATCTATTTACGATACCTTACCCAAAGTACGGATAGCGAGCCAAGCGTCCCCCCTAGAAGGTTGTGGCGTTATTAAGAAGATTGGTAGCGTGGCGTGCGTGCAGCGAGCCCGGGCGGCCCATCTCATCTCCTCGCGAGTCGCGCCTGTGGAAGTGAAGCAACTGACTGGGGTTTAGGGAATGGAATTCGGCCCTGTCTACATACACTGCAGGTACACTGCCTCAGCTGGAATGGGAACAGGCAGGCAGGTCACACACACACTCTCTCTCTACCGTTCGACACCGCTCGAGAGGATTCCAGCGGTTGTGATACCGGGTGGCAGCCCGGGGACCACATTCTCGGCCATTCTTGGTGCAACATGAACCACCACCTCGGTAAGTTACGGTAGCAAGGTAGATACTCACCAAAGGACCAGAGGGCAACGGGCTCTTTCGTCCAAGATTGCTGGCCTCGGACATGGTCAAGACCCCAAGTAGAACGCGGCACATGGTCTACATTGTACTGAGAAACACGCCATACACGGCAGAGAGGTGTGACCAGGGGGGGGCAGATGCTGGTCAGGCCACGCCGGCTTTGGCGGCACAAGGGTGACAACACCACATGGTCATGCTCGTCAGGGTTTATTGATGTCCAGGGCGGTTGTGGTGTTTCTTCATTTTCTTCCTTTGCCTTCCTTCGCATCTCCCGGGTTTCGCCTCCGAGCAGATGACGGATGTCTTGGACTTTTCCAAGGCAACTTATCCATCCATCTACCTGCCTACCTACCTACATTAACCCAAGATACATACCAAGTAAGGTAGGCAGAGAAAGCACCCTCCAGCGCTCTCCTTGTCTTCCGTGTGTGTCGGTCGTAGCACCAGTGATTCAAACGATTCCGGTGTCCCACTCGGCACCCGCTCGCTGCTTCAGGTCGCCCAATGAGACCGGGGTCACCTCTACTTCTACTGCGTGCGTGCGTGCGTGCTACTCATTCGTACCAAGACTACCAGTACCATGTATGTTTTGTGTCGTCTGCCCTGCCAATCATCTTCAATCGCCGCGCACCGTCATTAAACACCATGTTCAATTTTTCATCATCTTTTTTTTATTTTTACTTGTTTTATTTTATTTATTTCATTTTTTTTTTCAGACCTCGCGACGACTCGCCACGGATACGACAATGGGAAATGAGGGTGACGAAATCCCCCCCCCTCTCGTATCATGTATTAAACCAAAAAGCGGCCCTCGTCGACGGGTCCGATACTGCGGTCAGGGGACTCGTGACATTTGTTTCATTTCATTCGAGAGCGGGTTAGCCGCCATTCCACAAGACCCTTTCCACAACACTACCTATCGGTACTAGGCAGTATTTACCATCTCGGAAGGGAGGGAGGGGGGGGGCAACGGGCGTGTGAAAAGTCTCTGTCCCGACTCGCTCGGCCTAGCGTTGGACGGAATCGGAGGAGAGAAGGAGGAAACACTCAAACAAACCTAACCCAAAAAACCCCATTCCTTCGCCCCCTCACAGAGGGTAACCTTATTTAGGGATTGTTCACTACTATTAATGACCTGCTGCCTGCCGCCGTAAGTCTCTCTCTGGCAAAAAAATGAAAAATACGTTCTCAAACAACCATGGAGATCGAGACCCTCCCCTTCACTCCCCTTCCCGTTTTCGCTTGACGGAACCGGCACCCAGAAAGCACGCAAGCAGCTTTCAGGAAGAGAAAGAAAGAAGAGAGATAGAGAGAAAGAAAAAAGAAGAAGAAGAATTGCCTGAACGGCCTATGGACGGCCTTGGCACACACATCATGCTCCCCGTCCGCATACAGTAGTCCCTTGCCCACTCCCAACTCGCATCACGAACGGGCGAGCGAACAGACATAGATGCGCGCCGGTCGAGTCAGGGCGTCTCACCTCGCCCAACAACCAGCCCATTCAACCGCTGAGGAAGGCCCTCTTCCACTGCAAAGGCGGGAAGAGAAAAAAAAAACTCAATTCATCTCTGAGCAGACATACACTAGACGGTTCACACATGCGCACTCAAGGTCGTCACGACTCACCCCCCCGCGCCCGTCGGACAGACGTTACAGAGTTACCGTGTTACCATCATTCCCCAAAACTCTAGTCGCGACGAGCATTCCCCGGGGCATCTCAACTCCTCCAGCTCCAAAAACATACAATACGGATCCCCGCCTCCCACTGTCTTATTCCCAGCGCCCCGGCACTCAGACGGCCCGTGGCATTGCCCCCCTTCGTCGGCTCCCTCCTCGTTCCCCGTTCCGGCCGGCGACAGACGGCCTCTTTGTCCACCCGCCTCACCTCGTTTCCTCTTCCAATGTCTGCCCTCATCGAGAGCCAACATTCTCACTTGCCGCATCCAGTCGAAGCAGGTCACCTTTGTTCCCTAAAGAAAAGAAAAAAAGGTTAGGTAGGTACCCCATCCCCATCCCCATCCCTATCCCCTTCAAGTCTACAGAGTACCTCCTTTCCGGTTCTGCCCAATCCGGTCTAGCGCGTCGTCCATATCAATGTCCCCCCCTTGCCCTTTATTCTTCTCCAGCAAGCAAACCCATTTTTGTTTCACAACCGGGGGGGCCGGCTTTGACTTGCCCCCCCGGCTGTGAAACGGCCCTGTGCATAGTATAAAGGCACCCAATGGGGAGGCGGCTGCGACAACCTCTTGTTTGGCGGCCTTCTCCTCTTGGGGCATGATGACAAAGTGCAGTTTCCCCTCTAGTGTAGGCAATGCCGCGAAGCCGAGATCTCGTCGGCGAATAGAGAGACTGAGCGTAATTTTGTGTTTTTTTTTCTTTGTTATTGTTCAAGGTGTTGTTTTTCTCTCCCTTTATGCCAAGTGCAGTGAGGTGTCTCCCCCGAATCCATCAAAGCGCCCGCCCGTCGAGTCAAAGAGCATAGAGGAGATGAAAGCTCTGACTACCTATGAAAAGAGCAATAACAACAATAGTGTGTGTATATGTGCGTAAGAGCGAGAGAGAGGGAGAGAGAGGGAGGGAGGGGGATAGAAAGAACTCCTCGGCCTAAACTCAACTTCGACGCGCAGGGGGAAGAGCCGGGCTCTTTTGCCCGCCAGTCAGCCTCGTCGTCTCATCTTGGACGTCGATTACTCACTTACGCGCGGCGCCAAAGGGAGAGACCAGACGAGATCCGGTTCGGAACAATGACACAACTCTCGTCGCTCGATATTCGGAGCTTCCGTTAGCACAAATCTCCTCGTCTACGGTTTGATCAAGGCTACCGTCTACAGCCGCGCTCGCCATAAGATGGCCTCCCAAGAAGGCCGGGCACTGTCCGCGAAATAATCCCCCCCCGGGGGTCCTCTGCGCCGTGATAGCCATGACGCTGCATCACAAAAGCAATAAAGACTCTCGTAGCTAGCCATCGTAGATGAGCAACCCGCTTCAGAAGTCATATATGCAGTTATTCAAAAAACAAAAAACAAATCGAGAAAACATTGAGCAATGCCAATCAATAAGCAATCTTCCCCGAGATGACCAAAACGCCACTCCCCTCCGTTCCATCCCAAGAAACAAAAAGACAATGCCGGCAAAGGAAATTCAGTTGAACTCGGAAAACAGCCCGCTGACCCCCTCCTCCTTGCCGCGATCCCACTCCCGCCTCTCCCCGGCCTTGGTCCACCGCACGTCCCGCTCGTCCTTGCGCTCCTCGCCGCCGCCCTCCCTCCACTTCTTGATCATCTCGTCGCTGTACCCCGCCGCCCGCATCCGCTGCTCCTGGTTCTGCCGCCACTTCTGCCGGTCCCGGAAGGCCTCCACCGCGTCGTCCCAATCTCCCGCCCCCGCCCCGTCCTCCGACATCTCCACGTCCGCGTTGGGGTCGTAGTCCGCCTCGAAGCGCCTGTCGATCCCCGACGTCCCCGCCGCCGCGCCGCGACCCCGCGCTCGGACCTGCTGCGGCGGCGCCGGTCCGATGAAGTCGTCCAGCGGGTCCGAGTCGGACGCCTGGCCCGCCGCAGAGTCCTTCTCACGCTCGCGCTCAGGCTCAGGCTCCCGCGTCTCCCGCCGGCTGCTACTACTGCTGCCTTTGATCGAGAACCCTCCTCCTCCTCCTGGTCCTCCACGCGGCCTCTCACGGCTCCTCTCCCTCCGGGTGCGTAGGCTCCTGACGATCAGCTCGTGCGCGGTCTCGCCCCGGCTCCGCTGCTTGTCGCCCCGGTGCGACTTGGATGCCGAGTCTCTGCCTCCGAGGGGCGACCGGTGGCGGTGCCTTCGCGACGTCTCGTCTGGCGAGCGGGACCGCCGCCGGTCGCTCTTGTGCCGTCGGCGGTCGTCGCGCTCCGAGTCGGACTCGTCCCTCCTGCTTCGGTGGTGCCGCGTACTACCGCCGCCGCGTTCCGGCGACGCGCTCCTCCGCTCCCGGTGATGGTGTCTCCTGCGCGGCGACGGCTCGTCCTTGGCCCGCGCCTTCTCTCTGTCGCCACGCCCCGCGCGACCGGGCGTGCCCTTGCGGTCTCCCAGGATGGCCTTGATGTCGCCCATCTGCCGCCTGCGTATGTCCTGCGGCCCTGCCTTCCTCCGCCTCTCCTTCTCCTCGGCGTGTTCGAGGTCCTTCAGCCGCGCGCGGGACTCGGCCGCCTCCTTGGCGAGGAGGTTATTGTTGTGCGTGTTGGTGTCCTTGATGATGTGGCGCAGGAATCGAGTGTTTGGCTTGGGCATGTTTGCCGGTCTGAAAGGTGAAAGGGGGGTTTTCCGATTAGAACTTTTGTTTGTTTGTTTGTTTGGAGGATCCCGGGATCACGGGACGTACTTCTTGTCGGCGCGGAACGCATCCAAACCCATGCTGGAGTACTTTAGCGAGCAGTCGTCTGCCTCTTTGGCCAGCAGCTCGGCGACATATTCGTCGGTGAGGAGATGGTTATTGGACATCTTGAAGACGGGGTCTGGTTTCGAGCCTGTAAAATATTGAGCTATCGCGCCTTTCCCAAAGATGAGGCGCGGCTCAGGGGAAGGGTGAGAGCATTCGGTGACTGGGTGGCGAGGTGATTGCCAGTATCCGACAAACTCGATTCCGCGGGTGGGAAACGAGTCGTCTGGAAACAAAGGCCGGACGGAATGATAAAATGGCCTTTCGAGTAGGCTGCTTAATGATACCACGGAGAGGGGGGTTGCGGGGTTGCGGTCAGCGGAAAGGCATCGTTGTCGCAAAGGGTGGCGGCTGGAGGATTGATCGACAACAGGCTGGAAAAAGGGCCCTTGGCACAGTGGGATGCATGCAATGCATCATCTCCTTCAGCCGTTCGGCCGGTTGTCTACCTAACTTAAAGAGGGACGGCCCTTGGATAGGTACGTACCTTGGCCCCGTTGTACTGATGCGATAAGGTAGAGAGAGATTCAACCTTATCGATAGCAGCCACCCGCGCTTGGCTTCTTTGGGACACAAGTAAACAAACGGCACAAAACACCAAACACCACACACCGGGTACTACTTACCTAGGCATAAAGAACATTTTAGGCCGACTTCCGCACGGCCGGCCACATTTCTTGACGCGACGGCAACGGAATTCACAATCAACTCATTTCCACGGTCATATTTCCTCCAGCAATCATCTTTCCACAATGGACGTGAACAAGGCAGCCGAGGTGCTGCGCAAGGTCGAGGAGCTCAACGAGAACCACGAAATCTCCATCGTCAGGCTGAGCGAGCCCATCTCGAGCGCCATCGCGCAGGAGTCGCGGCAGCAGCGGACCTCGGATGCCTCCAACGCCTCGCAGGACGCGGCGACGCCCGCCAGCCTGAACGCCGACCTCGAGCACTACAAGGAGCTCTTCGCGAAGCTGCGGTTCTCCTACGTCGAGCAGGTCACCAAGGAGAAGTTCATCCGCGCCATCGTCGGCGACCCGCCCGTCATCGTCTCGCCGCAGGAGAACCTCGAGCTGGAGAAGGCGAACCTGGCGGCCAAGGCGCAGCTCAAGGCGCTCAAGGTGGAGGTCGCGAACCTGGTGACGGAGCTGGAGAAGAAGGGCAAGGAGCTGGCAAAGCGGTACGAGAGCGTGCGGCTGGACACGGCCAAGCTGAGGGAACTCCCCGACAAGATTGCCGAGCTGGAGGAGCGCGTGGCGGAGCTGAAGGAGGCGCAGGAGCCGGGGCAGAAGCCGCACATGAACCTGCCACTCGCCAAGACGCTCGAGCTGGTGGAGGAGAAGAAGAGGCAGCAGCAGCAACTGGACCGCGAGCTGGAGCAGCTACAAGCCAAGGTGCCGCGGAAGAGAAAGGAAGTGGAGAGGTTGCAGGCGGAGCTGCAGCCGCTGGAAGCCAAGAGGCAAAACAGCAAGGCCGCCGCCAAGGAAGCGCGGCGGCGGAAGGAGGGTGCCGGCGGCGACGCGGACGACCTCGAGGAGCGGGGTCGGTGGTTGAGGGCGAGCGAGGCGGCGCTCAAGAAGATGCTCGACATTCAAGCGTGACGAGGGGGAACTGGTTGCACGGCAGCACGAGTACATCATCCTGGTTTGGGGGGGGGCTGGTTTCAATGTGGACAATGGATGGAATTTTTGTATACCCGCACGAGAGGCAAAAGGAAAGACAGAAGAGGGAGTCACAGTAAGGAGGAAAGGCGTTTGGTTGGCGTTTGGTTGGCGTTTGGAGCTCAGATGGTCGAATGCATCGCACCACATGATGGTGGGCAGCAGCAATTAACAACATATTGAAGGCGAACTTGACGCGGTTTTTTGGTGTTTCTCAAGTGTTGGTGCCTACCCACCTTGCTCCTAGGTACCTACCTACCTACCAGGTAGAATAAGTGACATGCACTGCTGGCTGGCGGCGGGCCGGCAGGGCTCCATCGAAAGAAATCCTTGGACGAGGGTGCAGGGTGGGTGGCCCGGGCGCCCCCCCTTGCATAGCCGGCACACACGACGGCGCTGATTGGTCAATAGATTCGACCTTTGAAAAGCCCGGGTCATGTGATGCGCTCGCACCTTCCGATGATCACCCGAAGAGCGCCTGCCACAATTTGTGTGCCCGAAAACTCGCTCGCTTAGAGTGAAATTTTGACCACCCGCGAGCTTCTAGTCCGATTCCTCCGCAAACCAACTAACCGACCAGCAACCACAGAACACCATCGTCGACCACCGAACACCGCCAAGATGAGTACGTTACGCCGCCGCCATTCTTGTTCTCGTCGCGACGAGAGCATGTTATTCGCCGTTTCGATGGACTGACGATTTTTTTCTTTCTACAGCGAAGGGTACCTCCTCGTTTGGTAAGAGACACAACAAGACGCACACCTTGTGCCGTCGTTGCGGTAAGTCTTGCCCACCTGCCCCCGAGGGAATCGAGTTTTCCGTGCTCCCACGCCGGGACGCGATAGCCTGCGGATTCCTCGGAAATAGTCTCAAAGACACCAGACACTGATTGTTTCCACGTCGAATAGGTCGCCGATCGCTTCACATCCAGAAGCACACCTGCTCCTCCTGCGGTTACCCCTCGGCCAAGACCCGCAAGTGTACGTTTACCTCCCGACGACGAACCCAACCCGATCCAGCCCAGTCACATGTCGAGACGCTCTCCCTCCTCCCTCCATCCCACTCACGTGTGAGACCGGAAATACTGACGCAGGACGCGATACAGACAACTGGTCCGAGAAGGCCAAGCGGAGAAAGACCGTCGGCACCGGCCGCATGCGCTACCTCAAGGACGTCTCCCGCCGCTTCAAGAACGGCTTCCAGACCGGTGTCCCCAAGGGCTCCGCCGGCCCCACCGTCCAGCAGTCGTGAGCGAGAACCAAGCGATGATTGGAATGTGAATCGGGTCGACATGGGGAGGTATCTGTGCAATCGAGGCATTCGGGCGATGGGTTAGGGAAGACTTGGGAGAGGGCGGAGGAGCTGTGGTTTGCCCCCCTCGCGATGGGGGGGAGACTCTTTTCGGAAGAAACGATATCACGAAACACTCTTCTTTTTTTTCCTCCTCCCTTAAAAACCCCCCGTTTGACTTGAAAAGCAAAGCCAATATCAAAAAAAGGAGTCAAACAAAAACCAAACAACGGGTGTTTTGCGTTCATACATCTCTCGCGCGCGGGCAAAGAAGGGGAAATCACTTTTTTTTAAAAAAAAACATTGGGAAAACGGGGATCCTCAAAAACGAAAGAGAAAAACGGCTTTGCTTGTCTTGTCACACCCTCCCCTCCCGTGATCCCCCCACGCGCCTAGGAATATGAGTGATGAAGCGGGATCGCCCCGAGTGGATGGAGTTTTACTCATTACCTCGTCGATCGGAGCAGTTCCTATGCGCAGTCAATGTTCTAAAAACTATCGCCAGCTCGACCCCAGTTCATTGCAGGAATCCCCCATTATCCACAATCCTAGATGTGTCAAAAGTATCATCATTCGTGACGTGCACCCACAACCTGGAACCCCCAACACCCCTACTGCCCCCTCCCAAATACCTTGACGCTCCCATCCCCGCCGACAAAGTACAACAGCTCCGTCTCCTCGACCGCCCCCTTCTCGCCGTGCCCGTCCCCGCCGGCCGTGATCCTGAGCACCCCGCTGACGTCGCTCGCGTTGCCCGTGTCCAGGAGCCGGAGGCCGATGACCATCTCCGCGGCGTGCGCCAGCCCGAGGACCAAGGCCGCGTGCTCCTTCTCGAGCCTCGTCGTCTGCGACGCCACAAGGGGCTCGTCCGCCGCGACGGCGGCCACAGTCGCGTGGACTTTCTGTTGATGTTTTTTTGTCCACGTCAGTTTTCGACTTTTTTTTTTTTTTTTTATCCTCCTCCTCGCTCAAACAAGGGAGGAGGCCAAGGGTCTGTCGTCTAAAAACACAACACGAAATGGTTTCCGCACGGAGAGAAGGGACACGCGAACCCGCTTACCTCTTGCACGTCGAGGAGCATGTTCCGCAACGCCAGGCCGGTGAGGCCCTCGCCGGACGCGGCGAGGAGGACGTCCGGCTGGTCCAGGACCAGCACCGTCTTGGCGCCGGCCGCCGACACGTCCGCGACCGCCCCCTCGAGCTCGCGCTGGACGTCCGGCAGCCTCGCCCCGCGTAGGACCCTCCGTCCCTTGGCCGGCGGCGGCTGCGCGGCGCCCTCTTGCCAGAACAGCCCGGTCAGCCCGTCGACGAAGACGAAGTTGCCGCTCCGTCCCAGGCCTTCGAGGTCGAGGCCCTGCGGTGGTTTCGTCAGTTTTCTTCTGGGCCTTGATCGAGGTGAAGCCGCCTTTCCCTTCCGGCGGTCCTTTTGAGAGATCACATTCGGATGGAGGGGTTATAATGTAAAAATAGAGATAGAAATTAAAATAAAAAGTGTGAGGGGGGGGGATATGAGGTACACGTGTGAGAGAGACGACATACCAATCTAGCGGCGCCCTCCTTCCAGAAGGCAAAATCTCGCATGAAGCTCACAAAGACGACGCGGACGTCCTCAGCCGGCTGCGCGTCCTCCCCGTTCGCGGCCGGCCTCCTGAGGTACGAGTACAGGTGGCGCAGGACGAGCCAGTTTGTGCTGGCGCCCAGGACGCCGGTGAGGAGGATCTGGGCGCATTCGGGCGGGAGGGCGAGGTAGCCCTCCAGCACGTGGGGTATCCTGGTGGCCATGGCTGTGCTCTCCGGATATGTTTCTTCTCCTCGTATTTCTTTTTTTTCCCTTCGTGAAGTGTGGTTCTTCCGAGGAGAAGGTGTGGCCGAGGCGTGTCATGTAAGTGAAAGTGAGGCCTTGGGGGACGTGGGGCCATGGCGCATTTTGCACTTGACGTGGATGGTGGGGGTGGATGGGCATGGCTTAGGTACAGTGACCATACGATTCGGCACTGTGCTCTCTGTAGTCGTTCTGACTGGCATCTTTGGTGCTTCATTCACTCTTGCCGTGGAGAACCGATCAAGGTTCGCTTTAATCGATATCAACACTTTTCAAACATGGTTTTATTACAATCTTGGCTTGTTTCCATTGCCCTGGCGGACGTTCTTCTGTACTCTACATTACCAAAACAGAGCACGGCCAGCCCTGCCCCAACAGTCTCGATAGATCACCGGCCAAGTTGGTACGACGGGACCGCTGCCTCTCCGCCGTATGTTGCAGGTCGACGGTGTTCGATTCAATCACTGTGGGCTCATTGTGTTCTGATACAAAACGGCCGACCGCTGTTTCGGAGATGCGTGTATAAGTTTCTCCGAGATAACCACGATGCTGCCTGCAATTGCTGTGCTGGTCAAACGATTCCTCCCGCCCTCTTGTCATTCTCAAACCCTGCTTTACCTCAACATCACTACCTCTAGGACGGGGTAGGAATACACCAATTGTTTCGTTAATATTGTCCAAAAGAGGGAGGTGAACTCCTGAATATCGAGTAAAGCTGATGGCCAAGTCCTGCTTTGCTACGTTGTTTTTCCATAACCATCCATTTGACTGCAGAACATATTCATCACTTCCCACACAGATCCTTTAACAATGGAAGACTGACTTGCAATCCCGTTTGCCGTTTACTTGACCACCTTGCGTATCCTTGTACCCCTTTCGACGTTATGCTTAAACGACTTGGATCATTCACCCCCAGACATCTTCCAAGCAGAACACGACTGGGAAAATGCCGAGGCTAGTTGAACCACATCAGATCTACAACCCAATCCAGTGCTTTGACTGCATGTCTCGGATCAACCGAGCGGAACCTTCAAAGCCGCCGCCATGCGGGGTCACGAATTGGTTATCAAAAGAGGCGCCATGGCTTCAACCCTCCCCGAAAGATTCAAAAACGCGAACATCTCACAGATACACTCTTGCCTAACTTACATCGCCCTCTAGAGGAAAACACTTCCACCGCCAAAAATGTCGGACCCGATCCCGCCCCTCATCGCGCTCGAAGAGCACTTCGTCGCCCCCGACCTCTTCGACGAGCTGTCCGACCTCTACGGGGAGCAGCTCAAGAACGTGCCGGAAGTCGGGGCCCGCCTCCGGGACGTGGGCGCCCTGCGCCTGGCCGACATGGACGCGAACCGCGTCGCCCTGCAGGTGGTCTCGCACGCGCCCGGGCTCGGCCCGCGGTCGCCGGCGCTCAGCCGGCTCGCCAACGACACGCTCGCGGCGTCGGTGCGGGACGCGCCGACGCGGCTGGCCGGGTTCGCGGCGCTGCCGATGGCGCACCCCGAGGAGGCGGCGGCGGAGCTCCGGCGGTGCGTGCGCGAGCTCGGGTTCGTCGGCGCCCTGGTGGACGCGCACGTCGACGGGACGCACTACGACGGCCGGCGGTTCTGGCCCGTCTTCGAGGCGGCGGCGGAGCTCGACGTGCCCGTCTACCTGCACCCGACGTTCCCGTCGGCGGGCCAGCGGCCGGCCTACGAGGGGGACTACGGGCCGGGCGCGGCGCTCAGCCTCGGCAGCAGCGGGTTCGGGTGGCACCAGGAGACGGGGCTCGCGGTGCTCAGGCTCTTCGCCGCGGGCCTGTTCGACGCGGTGCCGGGGGTCAAGGTCGTCGTCGGGCACTTTGGCGAGACGCTGCCGTTCGTCATGGAGCGCGTGGAGAAGCTCTCGCTCCGCTGGGGCCCGCGCGCCCGGGGCTGGCGCCGGGTGTGGGAGGAGAACGTCTGGGTGACGACGAGCGGCGTGTGGGGCCTGGCCCCGTTGGCCTGCGTGCTGAGGAACATCCCCGTCGACCACGTCCTGTACAGCGTCGACTACCCGTTCGAGAAGAACGAGAACGGCCTGGCGTGGGTGAGGGAGCTGCGGGACAGCGGCATGGTCACGCCCGAGGAGCTGGACAAGATCGCCTATCGCAACGCCGAGAAGCTCCTCCGGGTCAAGGCCCCGGTCGTCGCCGGCGAGAGCAAGCAGTCGTGAGGAGGGCTTCGAGGGGGAAAGGGTTTGCCCGAGATAGGTTAGTAGTAGTTATGACCAAAAGGTTCCTTGTCTTCGTCAATTCATGACTGGCTATATAGCACAAGTGCCCCCCACCGCCCCATCGCCATCTTTCGGTCCCGCTCAATGATGCGCCCCTTCTTCTCGTCTTCCACCCACACCTTTCCTCAATGAACACAGTCTCTGTGGCTCAGTTGGTAGAGCGTTGGTCTCATATTCCCTCCGTTGAAATGACTCTGGAACACAGTCCAAGGACATCCAAAGGTCGCAAGTTCGAGCCTTGCCAGGGACACTTTCACTTTTTGCCTGCGTGGCGCACTTTTTGCCTGCGTGGCGACGGTCTTTTTGACGAGCAGTATCTGTTGTCTCGCGGTTATGTTTGTGCGATTAACGGTTGTGTTAGACGACGTTTTAATACTATGATCTGTGTTCAGCTGCTCGGGGTGTGTGTTTAATATTTAGTCTTGTTATAAAGGGTGTAATGACTTTAAATCCTGTGGAGGAGCAGAGTAGCATACATTTATATATCTATAAGGCTAATTAATAGACTAGATAGGTAGAGTCGCTTTTGACTACACATATTACTCAACTAGCTAGGGAGGACTTTCCTTCATAGCCGCTTATTCTTCTTATCGCATCTCAACTTTGAACTAGTTAATATAAACAATATCTTTCTAATACGCTTCCCAAGCGCAGTGTTGATGCGATGTGGGTCCGTAGTAGCGGCCGGCGCACACAACCCAAAAATGAGCCCACACAACCCATCAGAATGATCGGCAACAGCGGAAAAGCAAAAGTAAATGCGCCGAGGGGGAATCGAACCCCCGGCTCCCCGACGTTGCTCTGATGGCAACGGAGAATTTTACCACTAAACCATCGGCGCATGTGATATGACTCATGTTCTGAGATGCTGCTTTGCCACTGGCTGTGGGTTCATGATGCCTTGGTGTCGAGTCGGCCTGTTTCGGGGGTTTCGGCCAGCTCCGTCGTTCGGGCACCCGCGACGCTGGAAGGGTCAACGACGGGAGACCGGGACGTGGTGGTCTGCTACCTGTTATGAAAGGCCTCGGATTGTTTGATTAACCTGCTCCATAGGCAGGTTAACGCCGTGCTGGCTACTGACCAGAAGTAACTTGGTGGCTTTCCATGGATAATGACGGAAAACTAGAAAGGTTGGCTCGTAATTAAAAGGTACAATAAAATCGATATAAATAACCAAGTCCCAGCCAGACATCGAATCAGCATGGTTTACGAGCTTAATATCATTCAAAACCTCAAGGATTCCATCCAGAGACATAGTTTCGGCCTTATCGTGTCCATCGCATCCAATCCCGCCCACACAGCAGCCCGGCGCTGTTCCGCCGCGTCACAGTACCGACACCCGTACTCGCCTGCACAAGAAGTCACAGCCTCCGCCGTCTCCAGAGCAGATTCCAAGTCAGTCACGCCTCTCCTCAGAGATTCCCACTGGGTTCTTCGCGGCGGACCGGCGCCGGGATGGCACGTCGGGGAGAAGAACCCAAAGCAACAAAGACACCGCCGACGCGGGTCCTCATCTCCGCCGCTTGTCTGTATTTCCAGCCGCTCCGATCCACACATGAACAACACATTCACCGCGTCTTTTTCATTTTTATTATTGTTTTTTACCTTTGAGATGAGAACGATCAGTGGGTGTGTGTCACGAAAAGCCCGGGCACGGTTCGTTTACCAACACGCAAGTAGATGGTTGCAAGACACGCGTCGACGACGACCTCGCGGCATCCGACACGATGACCGTCGAATGAGAACCATCGCGATGGCCGCAACGCAGCTGATGACCAAAGGCGTTTGTTGCAGTAAAAAACAACCCCCAGCCTAGAACCCAAAGGGAAAAAAAGGCAGATCACATCACCCATTCTGCAAGCAATCCAGATGGGACAAAGTGGCGTCCTGAGAGACAGACGGGAGCGGGGAGCTGCCGCCCGCCCCGGGTTCACTTTTAAACTACCGGTACGCCGGACGCGGAACCCATCAAATGGCATCAACCGGCCACCGGGAGGCGACAGCTGTGTCAGACTCGGTTCGGGGACAGAGGCACCGCTGGCGTGCGTCGTGGACGGGGAACACGGGAAAAAGGGGTTTGAACGGGACACAGAACCGTTTTGACTGTTCGGGTATCCGTCCACGCGGACACCCGCGTTGTCTATGGTCTCTTATTGACGGATGACCACCTTTGGCAAGTATGCATCTGCTCAGATACCCGAGTTACCGTGCGCTGCGCAATAGTACATAAGACGTTCAGGCAGCTCGTCGTATCGATTGGTCGGGGAATTTGTGTATATGTCCATCTGTCACGGAAACTTTGGTACCGAGCCCCGGTCTGTTCATCAGGGCCAGGCAGCGCAACCATGATTCGCCCCCCCTCTCGTCAAGGAACCCGCAGACGCGGGCGGGGGAAGGCAGATTAGATAACCGACTTGCTCCGACTTGTCCGCGAAACGAGGGTGCATCGACAAGCGCACCTGTCCGTGTCCCCGAACCGACCGGTGTGTGTGTGTGTGTGTGTGTGTGTGCATGTGTGCGTGTGTGTCGTTGACGGGGCCCAGGGCCAGCGTCTTTCGCGGTGGGCGAAGGAGGAGGAGGAGTGTATCTGCGCACTAGAAACCATCATTCATTGTCCTCCTCCACCCCTCGCAAGTAAGGTAAACGAGTGAGACACCCGCCCGGAGACTCTCAGATGGTCGAGTTCAGACGATGCGGCGCACCGTGGGACAGACTACGACTATTTGGTTACAGGTAGATCTAGAAGCGGAGGGAAGAAAAAGAAAGGAAAAAAAGTATGAAGAGTCAACTTTGCATGGAGCAAAAAAGGTATAAGAAGGTCGCCCAGCACGCACGCCAAGAGCTTGAGCTCGGGCTGCCGATTGATTGATTGTTTGTGCATCTCTTCTCTCCGCCGATATTAACTAGCTGGCAATCATCCAACGTCTCTGCAGCCAGCCCACGTCACGCCGTGTC
This sequence comes from Colletotrichum echinochloae, assembly GCA_016618095.1. Lineage (NCBI taxonomy): Eukaryota > Fungi > Ascomycota > Sordariomycetes > Glomerellales > Glomerellaceae > Colletotrichum > Colletotrichum echinochloae. The sequence goes on from JADEZT010000010.1 coordinate 2,831,862, forward strand.
CCTCCCCGATCGTGCCTAAACGACGCATCACGACATCCAACTGGCGTCGATTGCGTCGAGAAACGATAAGCTCGAGGAAAGACGGGAATTGGTTGCCGTTGGCGATCGGAAAAAAAGAAAAAGAAAGGTGTCCTTCCAAGTCGCTCGGGGAATCAACCCCCACCCTGGCCCGACGAAAAAGGAGCCAAAAAACGGCTCTCCTAAAGACAGACAGACAGACAGGTGTGCAGTGATTTCGTCGGGTCGTTTGCTTGCTTCATCTGCCCTGTGTTAGTCCTTGTCTTCCTACAGCGCATGTATTGGTGAAGGCCACTGAAGAGTCGCCGTCCCCCCTCCAAAACTCCCCCGCATTCGTGCCTCTCGCGCCCCCGCCTCGCGATATTCTTCGCCCGACGTGGCCGAGACCCCTGTCCGTTGCTCTCCATACCGCCTTAGTCCAGTCGTCTTTTCGTCCGCAGCTCACTTCTTGCCCCCCCTCGCTGACCCGGTCGGCTCTCAGCAGACACCCAAGCTTCTCCAGGCCTGCGCTTGAGTTCCCCGTCAAGCATACTTTGCAAGAAAAGGGAAAAAAAGAGAGAAAAACATCACCACACTTCGCCATCAACGCATCGACGACGAGCCCTTTCAAACCGACAAGAGTCAAGCAGCCATCATGTGGTCCAACAAGCGCGCTTCCCCACCCGCCGCGGACAGCAGCCCAACAGTAGTGGAGGCTCCCGTGCGCGTCACCGCCAGGCAGAAGAACCCCGGCCGTCGTATTGCCCAGATTGTGAAGCTCAAGCCGGAATTCGTCGACAGGTACAAGGAAGTGCATGCCAACGTCTGGCCCGAGGTGCTCAAGCAGATCAAAGATTGCAACATTGTCGACTGTAGGTGACCATCGACGACCTACCCAGAAGGACAAAAAAAAAAAGAGAGACCTTGTGATAGCTGACCCCTTCAAAACAAACAGACAGCATCTGGCACGAACCCGACTCGCGCATCTTGTTCGCCACCTTCAAGTACGTCGGCTACGACTGGGCAGGCGACATGGAGAAGATGAAGGAGAATCCAAAGGTGCGCGAGTGGTGGGCCATGACCGACGGCTGGCAGGAGTCCGTGGTCCCCGGCGCCGTGAGCAGCGAGGCCGGCGAGCCCTCGTGGTGGAAGCCCGTCGAGGAGGTGTTTTTCACGCCTTAGGGAGGGGGTGGCACCGAGTGTATTGAATTCTTCTCTTTTGGTTCTTTTTTTTCCTTAGTCAACGACCGACTGAATTGTTAGCGTTCCCGTCTTGATCACGCCGGGCACTCTAGACTGCGCCCGCTGCGGGCTGACCACACACGAGGTACGTTAGTTAGCCTTTGGTGGAGGGTGTGGCGCGGCGTGCACTGGTGACTGTCCATCCGCATCATTTGAAGCCGGCAAACAACCCTCCAAAGACGCCGCCGGGCCCGCCGCCGGCTCCGCGCTGCCCGTGACGCTGAGCCTCGGTCCTGATCCATTCTTGGAGGAAGGCGCGGTCCGTCAGCTTCTTCGCATCGTGAACCTTTGTCTGGATCTGGGCTTCTTGGTTGTCGAAGCTCAGCAGGGTGGGGATGGAGGTGATCATATAGGTCATGCCCAACCCGTCGCGCATGATGTCGGGAGAGTCGAAGTCGACGGTGCAGTAGCTGACACCACCCTCTGCCTCACCCACGCCGGCTTCCACGAGGTCGCGGATCAGAGGAGCGACGACGCGACAGGTGCCGCACCATGAAGTGGTCCACAGAGTTATCAGAGGCGTGCGAGCGGAAGAGGACATGAGCTGGTAGGTGTGGAAGTCGTTGGGATGTCGGACACTAGAGGCGGCAGCGGCGGGTTAGCGGGGGTTGACATGGACAAAAGGGCGTACACAAACAAACAAACAAACGTATGGGTGTGCAGTTCAAGGCAGCGTCCCACTTACGGTGCAAAGATCTGGTTCTTGGCGGTCGTGGTGCGAGATGTGGAGAAGTAGGCAATCGCGGGGACCACGGGTCGTTTGAAGGCTGACATGCGAACACCCTTGACGAGGGAGGCGTCGCATCCGCGGAGGGCGGTGTGGGCCGTAAGTCGTACGAGGTGCATGACAGGTCGTGCCCAAGGGATGTTGATCTCGTTCGGATGGCAGCGCAAAGCACTGCCGGATGACGTCGTTGAAGGCGGTCTCGTGATGCGTCGAGATGTACCGTGATGCGAGTCGAGAAGATGATTTGCGACAGAGCTTCTTGGGAGGGAAGAGGCAGATGCAAGGATGGAGGTGTGGTTGGTAGTGTATTGTGCCAATTAGGTAGGGCGGAGATGGGGAAAGGGAAAAAGGACAAAGTCCGGGGTTGACTGGCTGTCGATACTTTGTTTCGTGGGGGACGATCAGTTTGCCGCAAGATAATTAGGAGATGGCGGACAAGGCGCTTAAACCTCGGCAAGTGCCTTTTAAGGGAGGTAACGACCCCTTTGCGCGGGATGACGTAGGTCGCAGTCCAGGATGCGGGATGACATAAGCATACATTCTGCAGCAGCGCCGGCAGGGGTGTTATGGCGTTTGATGCATGCGTGCTGTGGTGCGCGTGCTACGCTATACTGTGCTGTATTGTGCTGCTGGGAGCCCAACGGCCCAAGACAGAAGACAGACAGGTAAAGGAAGGCCAAGAAGCCAAGCAGCCAAGGAGCCAAGCCGGAGCCTCTTAATGTCGCACAGGGCGACGAACACACAACATTTACTGCAAAATACGCGTAAACATACTAAGGACTTAGTAATGTGGAGGGAGAAAAACACAGTGCAGGGCTGTCATTCCCGGGGCGGGGACCCAGCACTATGGGAAGGTTTCTAGCGAGAAACACACACACACACACACACTCTCTTCCACGGGAGGTTACAGCACAAAGCGACCAACTACCCAACGTACCACTGTGCTAAGCAACCTATCCATTGAGTTCGCAGCTAAAAAATCAAGGTTTCACCTCGAGAGGTTGACCAGACGTCACGTCACAATCCTCCGAGGGGAGAGGGGAGGTTTTCTGGCGGTTTCCGGACAGAGCAGCGAGCTTCGAATATATTGGATTTTCGTTCCAGTTCCGCCTTGTTCAGCCGCATTCCCCGTTTGGCACGTTGGCCGCAGCATCATTCGCAGGACGACGGCAAGCCGAAAATAGGGTACCCCCAGCCCTCCTATATCAGGAACATGGATGGCAATATTCGCCCACTCCGTATCTGGGGTCTCATGGCGCCAATAAATGGCCACCCTGGCCACAATTTCCCATGGAAGCCCAGGGCACTATGGTACTTAGTGGATTGTGTCTGTGTGTGTGCGGTAGTGTACGGATACAGAACCGCGGTAGTCACCGCACCTTTGCATCCCACCTTGGGCTACGTAGCATCAAGGGACCCTTCCACGGTCAGCGCGGACATTCCAGGTGGAGAGAGAGAGAGAGAGAGATACGATGGAGACATACTAAGTAGTACCAGTACGGTGATCAAACAAGACACGTGGGGTGGACTTTTGCGACTTACGGCTTGAGGCTCGGCGTTACCCGTCATGCGCATTCTGGTCACCGCTTCGCTTCACTTCACTTCGCCACTTCTTTTCCCATCCATCCATCCATCCATTTGCCCCGATGATTCACAAGTTGTTTCCCCCCCTCCACCGCCTCTCTCCCCTCGCCTCGTATCGCCCTCCTCCTCCTCTCTGCCACCCACTCTTCATCGTACGCTCCTTTCTTTCTTGCTCCCTCTCGAATGCTCCAAGCAAAGCACCGAAGGATGGAGACGGATGCAACGGATGCAACAACAGTGGCACGCCCGCCCGTGCGTCGAACCGCCCAGACATCTCGGCCATGACAATCTTGGCCCAGTCAAACTGTCAGTCTTGTCAGCAATTAGGAACTATGGTAGCCTCGCGTTTGAGGCTATCTTCCCAAAACCCCGCGCTAGTAACCAAGATGCACGCGCACATAGTACAAAGTAGTAGGTAGACTCGAAGGAAGGGGGGGGTGTGCCACATGCGTCCCCCCCCCCCGGCTCACGTCCTTGGAACATGTCGTCGGCTTGCATCCATGGGCTACGTAGTAGTACAGGCTGTATAGCCTACTACCGACACGATCCATATCGGCGACAACATCGAGTCACATGCCCATCTGTCTTGTACCTTCTGTAGTGTATGAGAGGGTGACCAAGAGTCTCTCTCGATCCAATGGGACGAACATGTATGTCCTTCTCTTCTCTTGCGCCAGTAATTACTCCACGGGCATCCGCCTGAAGCGACGAGATCCTGGACGAAGGGAAAAGCATGAACAACCCTCGCCCCCGCATCTCGTCGCCCCCAAACGCTTGACTCGCTCGCCAGGGTAGTCCTGATACCTCCCTTCCCCCCTGCTGCGCAGTTGTTATCTTCCTTTCGTCCCATGTTTGGCTGCTTGCTTGCTACCCAAGCAACTGCCTAGGCAAAAACAATACCGTCCTTGCCAACATCCGCCCTTCACCGCAAAGGACCGTCGAGGTTCATCCTTGGTCCCCTGGTCTTCTGCCAGCTCGTGAGACGATACCGCCATCACTCGATATTAATCCATCCGTGTGCATTATAGCCGTCTGACGCCATAGCCCTGCACGGGCCAGCCCAGCGCCTCCTCTCCTCACGCTCCTCACCTATCTTGTTGCTGCTGTTGTTGTTGTTGGATCCCGTCGGTCCGTCGAAAATATAACAACAACACTAGCCTTTCCCATCACAAAACCCCAAGCCTCGTGCCGACACTGCTTTTCTGGTCCGTCTCACATCATCCATCACCTCAAATCAAGCCCGACGACCTTTGCCCTGTTGGTCTGTGTCTACCTACGTCTACTCCCCCACCCTCATCCTCCTCTCTCGCAACACCATCAAAAAGCATCAGCTCGACTGTGTAATTGTGCTTTTTTGGCTTTTGCATCGACTCGGAAAGGAGAAAAAAAAGAGTTTGGTTGTCCTTGTTCCAAGCGAGCGGGCATTACTGCTTTTTCCAACTAGAGTTTCCATCCGGCTCTTGGACATCGACAACCCTATTTTCATCCCATCTTTCTTCTTTCTGCTCGCAACTCACGGATGACCTCAAGGCGACCGAACGCCCGACCAGACTGAACACCAGCCCGTGGTTTATCTTCTCGCCTAGCCTCGCCAAGCACGTCTCTCGATTCGGTTTCTCTTACATTCTTCATCTCTTTTTTCTCTCTCCCTCTCTCTCTTTCTTTTTTACAAGTCTTTTGCAAACTACCAAGAGACGTGACAACTCTCTCACACACACACTCACACACACACACACAACACACTCCCAAACAATCTTATTTTCGGGGCCGAGAGCAGCTCTGCTCTGTCTCTCCCAGAACCTCTTGCCATGGCAGGCATTCTGACGTGGAAGAGCCGCTTCGGCGGCGTCTTTGGCAACAAGCACAGAGGGGACGACGACGCGGCAGAGGGCCGCCATGCCAACATTCCCAGGTCGAGCCTGGGCGTCCTCAACGACCCGCACACCCTCGAGGTGCCCGGCTCCGTCTTCCTCTTCTCCAGCCACCACGAGCCCGTGGGCATCAGCAACACGCCCGCCAGGACGGCCCACTCGTCCATGCCCACGGGGCTCCCCGACAGCCGCCGCTCTGAATCCACACACGCGGCGGGCCCGGCCGGCGGCGCCAAGACCAACAAGGACGGCACCATCCTCAACCCCCAGCCCGAGGACTCGGCCAACGACCCCCTCAACTGGCCCGAGTGGCGCCGCGACTGCGCCCTGCTGGCCCTCGGCTTCTACTGCATGATCGGCGGCGGCATGACCCCCGTGCTCGCCGCCGGCTTCACCAACGTCGCCAGGGACTACCACATCGAGACCGAGACCGTCTCCCTGACCACCGGCCTGTACATGATGGGCATGGGCCTCGGCTCCGTCGTCTTCTCCCCGACCGCCATCCTGTACGGCAAGCGCCCCGTCTACCTCTTCAGCGCCGTCATCTTCATCGCCAGCTCCGTCTGGGCCGCCCTGTCCCCCAACTTCACCTCCCTCGTCCTCGCCAGGATCTTCCAGGGCGTCGCCGTGAGCCCCGTCGAGTGTCTCCCCTCCGCCACCATCGCCGAGATCTTCTTCCTCCACGAGCGCGCCTTCCGCATCGGCATCTACACCCTGCTGCTGCTCGGCGGCAAGAACCTGATCCCCCTCGTCAGCGCCGTCATCATCCAGGCCCTTGATTGGCGTTGGGTTTTCTGGTAAGTCCTTTTTCTCTGTCTTTCTCTCTTCTTTCCCCCACCCCCCATACTCACACATACCCTGCAGGATCGTCGCGCTCGTCGTCGCCTTCTGCGGCGCGCTCCTCTTCTTCTTCGTGCCCGAGACCTTCTGGGACCGCGTGCCCGCCCCTCAACGCAACGCCGAGTCTCGCCGGACGAGCTTGATGAGGCAGTCGGCCGCCGGCGCGGACCTCGCCAGCCCCCGCCCCCCCTCGCACCAGGACGGGAGCGTCGGGTTCTTCCCCGCCGTCGCGGGCGCCGACCAGGCCGGCCGCGACGCCGAGAAGGAGGCCGCCGGCAACTCGTCCGGCTCGTCCAGCCCGGCGCCCGCCCCGCGGACGTCCGACACCACGAGCGACTACTACGCCAAGGAGACGGGCGTCGAGGCGCAAAAGGTGCCCACGCGCACCTCGGACGAAAGCTCCCCGTCCATGTCGCTGGCCTACACCGAGACGCTGCGCCACCAGCCCGCAAAGTCCTTCACCGAGCAGCTCAAGCCGTGGAACGGCCGCCTCAACCAGGACGCCTGGCACAAGGTCATGCTGCGGCCCTTCGTCCTCTTCGCCTACCCGGCGGTGCTCTGGTCGGCCGTCGTCTACTCGCTGTCCGTCGGCTGGCTGATCGTCGTGTCCGAGTCCGTCGCCCTCGTCTACCGCGACCGCGCCTCGTACAACTTCAACGCCCTGCAGACGGGCCTCGTCTACCTGTCGCCCTTCATCGGCGGCGTCCTCGGCACCGCCGTCGCCGGCAAGGTCAGCGACGTCATCGTCAGGTCCATGGCCCGCCGCAACGGCGGCCTCTACGAGCCCGAGTTCCGCCTCGTCATGGCCGCCCCCGTCGCCGTCACCACCGTCATCGGCCTCATGGGCTTCGGCTGGTCCGCCCAGGACCGCGACCACTGGATCGTGCCCACCGTCTTCTTCGGCCTCATCTCCTTCGGCTGCACCCTCGGCTCCACCACCGCAATCACCTTCTGCGTCGACAGCTACCGCCAGTACGCAGGCGAGGCCCTCGTCACCCTCAACTTCAGCAAGAACATCTTCCACGGCCTCGTCTTCAGCCTCTTCGTCACCCACTGGCTCACCGACGACGGGCCCAAGATGGTCTTCATCTGGCTCGGCGTCATCCAGCTCATCTTCCTCTTCCTCACCATCCCCATGTACCTGTACGGCAAGCGGGCCCGCATGTGGACCGCGAGGAAGAACCTCCTGGAGAAGTTGTAAGAGTTGTTGTCGTCGTCGTCGTCGTCGTCGTCGTCGTCGTCAGTGTCAGTGTCTTCTTCTCGGGTCGGTTTTCGGCGTTTGATATACGGGCAAGAACCCCCTTCGTGGGCGCTATTTTACCGGTGATCGGATGATCCCCCGGTCGGTTGCATTTCCCGGTGTCCTTTCTTTCCAACTGGACTGCTTTTGTATTGGCGTTTACGGATCTAGATCCACGGGGGATTCTGGGGGCGTTTCATGTCTTTTTATTTCATTTTCCTTCTTCTTCTTCTCCTTCCATCTTGGGGGTGTTGGCCTTTTCTCTCGTTCACTTGGGCTAGTTTCACGATACCTCTTAGATTTGTTCTTCTTCTTCTCTGTTGCGCACTTTAGAGAAGCGCCGGACCTAGCTACCGGTTTCCCTCAAAGATTATTAAGCTCAAGCTTATTTTCCCTCCTACTCGTTTCCAACCCTCGCGACCGCAAGTGAACCTGACCGGAGTGATCAATGGGGGATAACGCGCGTGGCCTTAATTTTTTTGTTTTTGGGTTGGGGTTCCCAGGCGTCCCAAAGACTGTTTTCTCTCGGCGTCTCATACTTCAGAAAAGGTCCAGTATCCGAGCGGCGGGAAGAGGCTCGATCGTCTGGGCTCATCATCGGATATGCTGCTTCCCGTGTCCCCGTGCCTCCCCCCCCCCTCGCTCGGTTTGGAGAAGGTGTCAGTCAGTGTTGCGTCCTGCCCCTCTGCCTAAACTCTTGGACGCATCTCGATTCTGGGCTCCGCTCTTCCCGGCTCGGCTCTCACATGGTCCTCGTCCGGGTGTAGAGCCTCAAAAGTCATAAAGGGGCACAGGGGGTGGGGAGGGTTCTTCCCGTCCTTATCCGATCCCACCAATGCAATATCAATCATGGAAAACTGTCTGCGCACATGCACGCACACACGCCACTTTCTTCTCGCATAGAACAATTAGACGGGATGCCGAGAACCGTCATCCCTTGAATCCAAACCGGCAACAAAAAGAATGCTTGTGCGCCGAGGGGGAATCGAACCCCCGGCTCCCCGACGCTGCTTGGATGGCAACGGAGAATTTTACCACTAAACCATCGGCGCTGGTTGAGCGAGTCTCTACGAGTCTCGCTTGTGGATGCCTCACTCCGGTCCAGTCCGGGTTCTTGTTTGATGGAGAGGCGGGGGAAGGGAGACCGGTCCTCTCCGCGAGAGTTTCGGTTGGGTAGTGGGATTATTTGAGTGTGCCGGGCATTTTCGGGCCTCGCGAACGGGGCGTGTGTGAGAGAAAAGTATGTATGGACCCTGATGGAGGGGGGGGGGGACAAGACAAGGGTGGCCCTCCACCCGACAAGGCGGCTGGATCACACCCCTCCCCCCTCTTCTCTTCCTCTCTGCCCGCAGTTTAGCTTAATCCAACATCTTTCGTGGAACCTTGCGCTGTAGTCCGTGTCCATGTTGTTGGTGGTTCTTACGCTTTTCCGGTGAAGAACGGCCGTGCGAGCATTGCATGGTCCTCGACCAGCTAGCTGTCTCGGCGTGCCCCGGGCAGACAGACAGACGCATGGCGGCACAGCAGCATCCCACTTATTAAGACTCGTTGTCACATCTGCCTCATCCCGCTTACATGTAGAGTTGGAACCGGCACAGCGCTCCTGCTCGCCTGCGGATTACGTTAAGAAACCCTACCGTCTTTGGGGGGGGGGGGCAGGGCGGAAACGTTGGACTGACGGTTCGTCGGCGACGGCATCCGGCTTGGTGCTCGTCATTCCAGGCCCCCCCTCCGCGCGGGGAGTGGTTAGTTGGGCCCGCGCAGCACCGTTTAGAGTTCATCCCATGGTGGAGAGGCCAAGGCTGAGATCGGGCCAAGGCTCCGATCGGGTCGAGTCGCTGACTCACTATCTCGACAGTCAGGCATGCCGGCCACGGCTTCAAGCCGGGCCAACAAAACTGCCAAGGATGGCGATGCCGTGATCCAGCGTCTCGGTCGAAGCTCAATGACCTCGAGCCTGGTCTGTCAACGTTGTCACCACAATCACCATGATGATTTAGGATCACCGTCGCTTTTTCACGTAGAGTCTCAAAAATTGGCGGCCGAACTTTTCTCGATTCGTACCTGTCGCAGTACCTGTTCCTCATCGTACTAAAGGCTCCCTCTATTCGTCAGGGTTACTGCCAGTTGACCCGTCCTTTGCGTTTCCACCCTCGCCAAGCCCAGAAAATATCCTGACGGGGTCAAGATGGCGTCCCCGGTCGACATGGCAACAAGGCGGATCCAGATCGCAGAAAAACGAGCGCGATTGAGAGACGAGCCGGGAACCCGGGAGTCGGAGGCTGCGTGCTTAGAAGCCAGCAGCCTCGACTAGGAGACGCAGGCGGTGGGCGGTCTGAAACTGGATATACGCGCGGACGCTCATTTCCTCAAGGATCATCTCATACTCCTCCTCGAGCTGCTGGAGCTCGTCGTCGAACTCGTCGGTTGTGCCGTTCTGGTGGTTGACGGACTCAACCATATTAGAAGTGCTGGGAGAGCCCTCAGGCGCTGTGGCCTGGTTGCTGCTCTGGGTGTTGGTGGGCTGCTCAGTGTCGGAGTTGGGGCCGTCAGCATCACTGGTAGTGCTGCGGGTGCCAGTGTTCTTCTTGCTGCTGTAATCAAAGGCGCGATCATGGAAGCGAGCGATATGGACCTCAATATCAGTGCCTTCGTACTCAATGCCTTTCTTCAATCTTGGTTTCCAGTTAGTGTGTGACATGTATTTGCCCATATTCGATGATGAATGTTTCAAGACAGTGATGGGCAGAAGAAACAAAGGCAAGAGAGGCAAAAAAAAAAAAAAAACACATACCGATTGGCCATAGCAGCGTGACAGGCCTCACGCAGGAGGGAAAGCTTGTAATTGCGTGAGTGGCTCTGCTTGTAGTCTTCCTTCTTGGCACGGGTGATGCAAGTGCTTCTCAGAGAGCGGTACTCCAGAAAGTTCTTGCGTTTCTCATCCCTCTTCTCAGCAGGGAGATTCTGGAGGTACTCAACAGTTCTTCGTGTGTTGGGGTTGTCGCTATAAGCACCTCCTTTCTTGCGCGCATCACCCGCCATTGTTGCTGCGGCTCTTGGTTGTTGAGTTCTGGTGTGATGCTGTTCTACTTTGTGAGCGTGAGTGAGTATATAGTACGTGGTAAGTGGACTTACTTTGTAGCCTCCTACCTGTTCCCTTCAGGTAGGTCGCTTGGGCTTTTTTGTGTGGATGGGTGGAAGAAAGGTAGTGTGTTGAAGGGTGAGAGAGAGAAGGATAATATTTTCTTTGGCCTGCGAACCTGTTGAACCTGTTAGCTAGGTAGCTCGGGAAGGAAAGAAAAAGAGCAGTCAGAAAAGGCAAGAACGATTCAAAGTGGAACTGTCGATGTTGAGTGAGTGGGCAGTAAGTGTAGTGTAGGTATCTGACAGCTGTACCCTTCCACCCCCTCAAAGATGGGTTTAACAGCTTGATGCCGACATTGTCGTCTATCTTTTTAGTGTATGTTGGAAATGGGCTATTACAGTGTGCCTGCTTCAAGGCATTCGGACTACAGTGCTGGCTCGGGTCAATTGCCGAGGGAGCTCTACCATGCTACATATAGGAGCCCTGATGATTGTGTCAAGTCGTGGGACGAATCTCATTATTGACTCCAATGAGGGATCAGACATTCACTCTATAGATTCTATCTCATCATACTGCAGGAGAACCTATGTGATGATGGAGGCAAAGGGTGATGAGATTCCAAGATATACTTTCAGACACTAGCCTAGATGAGAACGGACCCAGCGAGAACACGGGCTCTTTGGGAAACGTTCGTTTCTACACATAGGTATTTGCTGCAACATCAGCCTCGATGTCGCATGTTTTCGTCACGGCCGGCGGGTCAATACCATATTCCCAGCTTCAACTGCTGGGATAATTCTCATCCGAACCGCAGTCACGTTATTCATCAGCCCTCGAAAGACCATGGAGTCGTGCACTTGTGCTGAACGAATTCCCTTAAACCCAGCTGACACCTCGTTCCGGCGCAAGTCATAGCCTGTTAGAAGGTGGTGGTGTCTTGAGCTCCAGTGAAGAAGGCAACAGCCCATCCCGTGTCAATACACCTATGCTGATGCGGCGTCTATGAAGTTGTCCACTGATCCGTCTGGATGATACGACGTATTGTGGATTCCTCCTGATGGTTGCGACCCGTAGCAATTGCGCGCAACATCGCGGTATGTGGACGCTCAAGAGTGCCGACTTCTCCAGACCATGCTCGCAAGCATCGATGCCGGCTGTGCTAAGCTACAACACAACACAATACTATTCGTCGGCGCTGCTTTCAACTTGACCGCATGCTCACTTGGAGGATGGCATTGGTAATCGACAAGAGCTACTCGACTCACTGTTGCACTGAATACTCTCACAAGGTTACAGAGCGTTGGCAGCGTGCTTCTTATCATAGCCCCGCAGCCCTTCCTGCTATGACATCGTCGGGTTATCGTGGCATTCGTGGTCATCCAAAGATCCCAAAGGCTCTTCACAACTCAAGCCGAAACCGTTTCGCAGCATGGAAGTTTCCATCGTACAACATGTCTTGTCCAAAACTCTGTCTCATCCCAGAACCCCAGCCAGCCTCTAACAAGAGTGACCCCTCAGCTCCCCAAAACCCATCTCAGCCCCTCCACCATCTCCCTCTCCGCCTCGACCGCCCTCGCCAACCCGGGCGCCTTCAGCCAAAACGTGTGCGGCCATCCCCTCACGACCTCGACCCGGACCTCGGCTCCGAACCCCCTCAGCGCCATCGCATAACAAACCCCGTCCGAGTACAGCGTGTCGTTACTGCACACCTGCACCCACGTCCTCGGCATCCCCCTCAGCTCCTCCGCCCCGGCCTCGAGCGGCATCCTCTCCAGCCCGTCCCTCGGCACCACCCGCCCGAAAACGCCCAGCAGGCTCGTGACGAAAGGCGGCGAGGCAGAGGTGTACGCGTGCCGAAGTCGTTCCGGGACAAAGTCCACAGAGCTGCCGCCGTCGCTAGTCACGGGGCACCGGAGCACGACGCCGTGAAAGCTACCTTGCGGCGCGAGTTGCGAAACGGTGGCTGCGAGCTGCCCGCCGCTCGAGGAGCCGATGAGGATCAGCCTCTTCGCGGAGGGGTGAAGGGCGCGGACGTGGGCGAAGGCGTCCAGCGAGTCGGATACGCAAGTCGAGGCCGGGAAGCTCGGCATCAGCCTGTACCCTACCGAGTACACCGTCGCGCCCGCAAAGTCGTTGACAATTCGCCTGCAGGAGAGCTCTTCACTATCCGCCTCGCCGACGTAGAGCCCGCCGCCGTGGTAATAGATCGCCAAGACGCCCTCGTCCCTGAATGCCGGTTCGATGCTTTTGTCCAAGAAACGAAGTAGCGGGATGTTGAAGCCGTCGAGGCTTGACACGCTGGCTAAATGCTGCGTCGAGACGTGCGAGAGATAATGGTATGGCGCGCCGGGCGCGAGCATGTCGGCGTTGAGCTGTCTGCATTCCTCCGCGTAGACAGGCTGGCGATCGAGTGGTGAGGCATGTGCCTTCTCGAGGGCCTGTCGGTGAACTTCTCTTTCGTAGGCGAGCCAGGCAGGATCTAGAGGGGGGGCCTCTTTGAGAATGAGATGGTTCATTGAGTCCATCTCAACTTATGTAACTGAGATTAGTGGTAATCACAACGGGCGAGGTAGATCATATGAGACGAGTGAAGTGTGAAAATGACAGTGCAAACAATCCCACAACGCTCGTCGCGAAATACGCGACAGACAAGATGCTTTTGAGCCATGTTGGAACTGAGGTCGCGGGTGGGGAAATCGGTGATTCCGGGCTGTTGTTGTCGCGGCGAGATCCCGTTTATCCGGCAGTTTTGCCGGGATGCCGGGTGCGCGTAACCGCCACGCCCGAGTGTCGCATCGTGGCGAAATTTCGATAGGCTGCTTCCGGACGTCTGATGATCTATTGCCATGAAATCTGGATGCTGCTGGTTAGAAGGTGCCATTTCGGGGAGGATTCGCTCTTTTTTGGGTCGGGTAAAGGACATCGGGGGTTACAGCCGAGGACGTAAACTCCGAACGGAAAAAATTCAACAGAACATTCAGCGCCTGTTAGACATGTGTAGCCAGCTCTTTCGCGCATCGCGGGTGGCCATCAAGTACTGAAACAAGGCGCTTGGTACGGAAGGTCGATATTAATGTCCACTGGGCTGTTTCCCTTCCCTTGGACCGATCGCCTATCTACAATGCTAGAGTACACAAAAGGGATCAAAGAGCGAACGCGTCTATAGCACCGAGAGATCGCCGAACTTCTCCTATAGAAGGGATTAGCACACCGAAGCGCATCCGCAATGAAGATTGACCGTACCTTGTATCCCGGAACGGACCAGCGGCCCTTGGAGACAAGCTGGGAGGTCTTCTCGTCGATCGAGGGCTCGGCGGCGGCAACGTCGTCCTATGGTCATCGTAAGCATCCACGCATGTGCGGTCCCCATCGATCTGATCGGTACGTACGACAGTGAGGTCCTCGAAGGGGCGAGCGGACTCGATGTTGGTCAGGGTCTTCTCGAGGTCCTTGAGCTCAAGGTCGACCTTCTGCTTGGTGGCCTCGGCGTTCTTGACGGCCTCGACCTCGAAGGCCTCGATAGCCTTGACCTGGCGGCTGACGTCGTAGGTGGCGGGCTTGAAGGCGGTGAAGCGCTTCTCGATCTCGTCGACGACAGCCTGGTTCTTGAGGACGGAGCGGTAGTGGGCGAAGTCGACGGTGGTGGGGAGCTCCGACAGCTGCTGGACGCGGCGGCGGGCGGTCTCGTTGCGCTGCTTGAAAGCCTGGAGAGAGGCGGCGGTCTGGCCGCGCAGACCGAGCGAGGTGGTGACCTTGGCCCAGTCGACCTTGAGAGCTGCGCTTCGCTGTTGCAGGGAAGAAGAAATTAGCTCAGGCCCTGCTTCAAGGGAGCGGAATGGCGGGCGCGCAACCCAATTGGCGTCATCGTCGGGGGCTGCATCAATCGAGAGGAGAGGACGGGCGAGATTTGATGGGAGATACGTACTGCGGCCATTTTGGAGGATATGTTGAGGGTTCGGAGGGGGAGTGGAGAGGGAGTTGCGTCGACGTGAGGTTCTTGATTGACTTTGCCGAACGGAGAGCAGAGAAAGAGCCGGGATGGACTGGGTCACACGGAAGGTCACGTGATTTGTGCACGGCTGTGGCAACTAGTCGACGAGAGTAAACATTTGGAGAGTAAGTAATTAGTGGGGCAGAGCTCGCTCACTGCGAAATTGATCTGAGCCCAATTGCCAGGATCGAGGGGTAGCTAGCTGGATTTCGATATCCCAACCCGCAATTGAAGACGTCTCGAGTGTGCAAGGTCAATTGGTCGAGGATATTTTGTCCACGTATCGCACCAAGGGAAAGTCACGGAAAGAGATGAAAACACCGATTATCATGACCTCTCATAGCGAAAGAGACTTTTCGGAATCAACTCCCTGGGAATTGTACATGCCAACCCATTCCGTCCTTTTTGCCGTTGTCGAGATTTTGAATAACTATCTTTGGCCGTAGCCGTCGCTAAATACTCAATGCCATAATCGAGTTGACGATATCGTTGTCGTTCTCCTTCAGGGCCTTGATAGCCTTCTTCCGGCTGACGTTGGCCTGGGTCATGACCAGCTCAATGTCCTTGTCCTCGATGCCCTCAGCATCGACCTCCTCGCCGTCGTCCTCCTCTTCGTCCTTCTTGGCCTCGGCGTCGGCGGCCTTGCTGGGCTCAGCGTGGCTGTGGCCGGCGTGGTCGTGCTCACCACCGGCAGCGGCGAGCTGCTGGGCAGCAGCCTGCTGAGCAGTGGCGTTGAGGTCCTCAATCTTGGCCTCACCGAAGACGCTGGGGTCGCAACGTCAATTTCCATGCATCCTACGGTCCTTGACGCCTTTTGACTTACATGTAGGTGTTGCTGTTGGGGGACTTGTAGACCTCGGGGTTGTTGATGACGAACAGAATCTAGGACGTGGGTCAGCCTTGTTGAACTCCCCCGCATCGCATCGTGCTACCAAAAACCACCTCCTCCTCCTCCTACTCCTTCTCAGGCACTCACGTTCTTGGGGCGACGGAGAGTGACGCGGGTGATGCCCTGCACTCTCGTCAGGTGCAGCTTCTCGAGGGCCTTGCGGGCCTTTTTCTCGTTGCGGGAGTGGATGATGGCAGTGGAGCCGGAGGGAAGGCCCTCAGCCTCCTCGCCCTCGATCTCGGAGCCGGAGCTCTCGTCCTCGTGCTCCTCGACGGAGACCTTCTTGGTCTCGTCATCGGGAAGCTCTTCAACGCGGGGGTTGGCCATTTTGTCGACTATGAACCGCGGGGGGGGGGGGGGCAAAATTGTTAGCTGCGGGGTTCTCTTTTTTTTTTTGGTGGTGGAGGCAGTGGTGGTGGTGTGTGGTGGGAGCTAGGATCGCGCAAAGGAGCTGATTTGGCGAGCTTCGGGTTTGGTGTGTCTGTGGGAAAAAATAGGGAATGGCAAACACTCGCACAAAAATCGTTCGGGCTGGCGCGGTATCGTCTTTCGGGCGATGGGTCAAAATTTCCGACAGGGAGACAGCGGTACTTACCAAGGTTTAGAACGAGGGTATCTGAACTCGACGTGGGGGATTATTCGGTGGCTTGTGGTTTGAAGGAGAGATCGTAGAAAATTGATAGGGTTTGCAGAACACTGACTGCGGGCAGACCTCTGGCGAGCAGAGTGTATTAGGTAAGCAGCCAAACAGCCTGCCGGCCCGCAGTTGAGATGATGCCCAGGTGCACGCAGTCGCAAGGCCCCTCAAGCAGATGGATGACATGCTGTCCGTTGGTCGGTTCTACGAGGCTGAGGGAGAGGCTGACATTGTCCACAAGTACGGGTACACGAAGCACCTAGGTGGACGGGGAAACGCTGGGTTTCGTAGGTAGGTTGATTCCGCAACAAGTACACACATACACGTTAGAAAAGGCTCATGATGGTCAGGATTTCAACAGAGTCTCAAAGGAAAACCGAAAAAAATCTTTACTCCGTGTCCCCGTCACGAGCCAACCAATCTATTTTTCTGATTGTGCCATGAACTTCATTTTTTGTCTCTGAATTTCCGTAGTTGACGCCGGTCATCATATGATTGATGATGAATGTGACATACAGCCCTTCCAGTTACGGAGCAAAAGAGATGTGCAGCAACCCAATGCTGCAGTAATGCAGACCAAACCGGATCCCATGCTGTCACGCTCTTACACCAGCCCCGTAGTCTTCAAAGTCAACCCCATAGACGTCCCAATCGCAAGTCCATTACGCCGAGGCCTTGATCTTGGCCAGCTCCTTGCGCTGCTCGAAACGGCGCTGCTTCTTGAGGCGGAGGACCTTGAAGCGGTCGAAGTCGGTGAGGTTCTTTCTCCGCTCAATCTGGGTGCTGCGCTTGAACCAGCTGGTCTCCTTCCACTTGGCGTCGATCTCGGACTTGACCCAGAACTTCTTGACGGTGCCAGTGCGGGCGCCGCGGGGCAGGCCCTCGACCTTGAGGGAGGAGAGGAGGACGTTGGAGAGGGAGATGGGCTGACGGGGAACGGCGAGCTGAGCGTCTGAGGAGGGACCGTCGACCAGAGCCTATAGTTCGAATTTCATGTTAGAATGTCCAATCTTGCTTCTTCCTGTTCCAGCGCATCTGCGCGCACGCGCTCAAAGCGAATCGTATCGGGCGGGGGAGGGCAAGAGGCAGATCAGGAGCTGTCGTAACGTACGCGCTTGTGGTCGATGATCTCGACAATAGTCGCCAGGCGGCCGGCGTAGGGGCTGTTGCCCTGGATAAGGACGACACGGCCGACCTCGACCATTCGCCACTTAGAACCCTCGATGGTAGCGTCACCCATTTTGCTGGTCGGTCTGGAAGTTGGATCGCGAAGTTAGATATCGGTGATGCGGACTCGGAGTGGTGTTTTGTTTTGGTTGTGGGAGGGGCGCGTTCGACTTACCAGACGTCGAAGATTTGCTGCTGGTTAGTGGTGATGGAGTTCGCAGTCACGTTTCGGCTCCAGCTATTTTTTGGTCGAGGCGTCGATTTCCAGACGCACAAGCTTGGGGACCTTAGGGCAAGACCGTTTTTTTTTTCTGCGCTTTCCTTCGGATATGAGATTTACCGACCCGAGCTGGGTTTTACCCGAAGGGGTCTAGCTGGGCGGTCAGCTCGTCGCCCACCTGGTGGTGCTTCCTGCTGCATGGTCGGTGCCCCACCAACAGCGAACTTTTTTTTTCTCCGTCACCTTAAAGCTGCAGCTCGACGTGTTTTCCTTTCTTGCCTTTGTTCACATTTCTTCACCAGCCTCGGAGGTGCAGAAACATGGCCCTCATCGAAGAGGCTGCAGATTCCTCAAAGGTACGTTTGCAATGCTGTTTTCCTCCTTCCCGCCTTGCCTTGGAATGATGAGAACAATTTGCGATTGATTTCAGTCGGTGGCCCTCTTTCGCCGGAGCGGCTATACCGTCTGAATACATGATATTCAATTTCTTACATATTCTGACTTCCAACCTTGAAATCACCCTTTTCGTTGATCTCAATTGGGATGCACGTGGCTGACTTCGCATCCAGATATAAAGTATAGCTACTTCTTAATAATAATCTTTTTTCCTGCATGCTTTAACGCTTACTCAAATGAATTGTGTTTCCTGTGAGCTGTGAACCGATTTTGCCTTGTTTACTTGCCGTGCCGGACAGCTCGTGGTCACCAGAATCTCTCTGCCGAAGCCTTTGCTGTAAACATTGACCAATCATGGATAGTATCAAAGGAGCTTAAAGTGGTCTGCTAATTGTCCTCCATCTAGACTACGATGCCACGGTACCTATCATGCCATACTCGAGCAACACCATTCCCTTGCGATTGTGCTTGGTTTTCATGAGATGGTCATCATCTTTCACTGAGCATACGTGAGATCCACATCAACCCTACTTATATGAAGAAAAGTCGTGATATTGATGCTACGGGCAACTTCTATAGTCGTGCTTGCCAACCAACGCTAAGTGAAAATGCAAACCGCTTAAACTATGCACTTATTTGCCCTGCTTCTGCTTCAGACGGAGTTCGTCCTCCTCCTGAAGTTCCTGGTCGATCTTGGCGCCCTTGGAGGGCTCATTGCCGTGCATCTTGGCCTGGCGAGGATTAGTATTATTTGACTTGTAGGACCATACTTGCAAGGCTCAACTCACAGGCAGCGTGGAGTCCTTCTTGGACTGGCGAGTCTCTTCGTCGTCTTCATCCTCGCCTTCACGGTGCTTCTTCTCCTCAGCAGCGAGTCTGTTGGCAATGGATCTTTCGTCCTCTTGGCGGTAGTTAGTATGGCTTTAGCTTCGAATACAATCTATCGAACCAAACTTACTGGAGTCGTTTGCGAGATGGGAGTTCTCCTTGCCCTCGTGGAAACGGTCACCAGTGTTGACCTCAGAGTTCTTGACGTTGCGCTGATCACCAGCCTCGTAGGCAGCGCTGTTACCGACACTGGATTGTCCGGACATGGTGATGGTTTGTATGGTGGAGGGGTTTGTGTGTGGTATGGCGTGAAATCGACAAGGTTGGACTTTGAGAGTAATTGATGGGTATCGAGTGTGTTGATGGAATAAGAGCAAAAACAAACTCGACTGTTCGGCAGATGACCTTTCTATATGTGATCGGAAGGAGCTGTCTTGTACTGCGCGCAACGACCACCCCGCCGTTCAATTCACTGCACGTCATGACGTCTTCGGCGGCCATTCTCAGCTCAGACGGGTGCAAAGGTCCCTCCTACGTCATCCAGCTGTCATTTCTCCGCAAAAATGCCTGGACAGAACTGCACAAAACCACATGGTTGATCGGCGATTACACTCAAGCAGGAGTGGTGGCTGAAGATTGATTGATTTCTGTTGCGGCCCTTGGTGCCAATGTTCATTCAGCCCTATCTTGGGTGTTGCGCAAAGCTGGGCGGCATCAGATCGTACCTTGCGCTGTTCGTCGCGTGCCTTGAACATGACCACCACCCCTGAGAAACTCATCCAGCGACGAATGAGGATGAGGCCTTGCACTATTCCTAGGAACCTTCCATCCTGGCACTCTCCTAGCGAATTGAGGGAACGCTGCATCGAAGTGTCATCCCCGTGCCGCAATCCGCCAACAACAACAACAACAACAACAACAACAACAACAACACCACCAGCAAGTGACAACCTGGAGGGCATACATAGACTCAATCACACTTCAACATCGGACGCCGGGCCAGATGGTACCTTACGAAGCCAACGTGGCGTAGCTCAGCTGGACCCTGGGGACCATCTCCGCTCAGCAAGTGCAATGAAGTCAGACTGTCCGGGTCCATTCCCCAAAGACCCAGACGGGAGTGAGGGGTCATGAAAGTGAAGCTTCTGCTCTGTCCCTTGTCCCTTGGCCGGTTCCAGGTGCGTGCATCGGCCAGGGGCCAAGCGCCGCCGTGCGCTAATCCGGCATTGGCGCCTAAAAGCTAAGCGGGCCAGCAAGGATGACGTAAATTTACTGGGAGCTCTAAGCTCCACTGCCGACTTCATCGCAACGCACCTGTGAAGGATTCACGAAGCACAGCTCACTTTTGACAAACCATACCACAAAAACATCCCCCCAACGACCCGCCACAATGTTCCGTTTCGTAAGGCAGCCTGTTCGCATTCGGACCCCCGCAATTGATAGCTAACGCCATCCCTCAGCACAAGACCCTCGACATCGTCACCCTCTTCCACAAGGCGAGCTCCCCCGCCTCCGTGAGGGTCGCCAACATCCTCAAGCAGGTGTCGGCGAACGCCTCGGCCGGCGCGACCGAAGACCAAGCCAGCGACCACAGCGTCCAGACGAACCCCAAGATGTCGCGCGCCGAGTTCGAGCTCAACATCACCGAGGACCCCCCCACCGCCGACCAGGTCAAGACCATTTTGGAATACGTCGGGCAGAGCAAAATCTCGTCCATCATCAAGGGCGCCTCAACCGAGCAGGAGGCTATGAGAAAGTTCCAGCAGAACTCCGAGTCTTTCCAAAGACCAGTGGTATGTGTCCACTGCCCAGGCATCTCTCGCTCTCTCTCTCTCTTTCGACAGAGCCTCCCCGCTTTCACCCCAAGACTGACCCCTGCTGACCGAGACACGCAGACTGTGGACTGGAACAATGGCAAGGCTGTTTCTGGCGACAACGAATCCGAGATTCTCAAGATGCTCAACGCTTTGAATAGCGAGAAGAGCTGAAAAGCACGCGGTCTTTCTTGATGGCCGTTGGAGCCTCTTTCCTACCTTTGTATAACCAGATTCCTGCAGCCTGCCAAGGCAGGTGTTACATTAGTTGAATGATGAATATATCCCTCCTCCCAAACGATGCTGCGTGTCTCCTGTGATGTTTCACTCAAATCACTTTGCGACTCGGATCTGCCCAAAGGGGCGCGAGCATTGGTCCAAGCTGGACTGGGGATAACATGACATGCATCAAATACCTTCGGGGGACAAGCCTCACTATTATATGTCATCAATTAACTGGTCTTTTCGATAAGACGCTGGAAAAAGTCATGTACCGTCGGGATATTGCAGCCGCCTGGCAACTGGAAGTGCTCTCGTGGATCTGTCTTTGATTGCTGTTGTGGTTGTGACCCAAACGAGTGTTGCCATGGTATTCAGTACCGAAGCCCAAGCCTTCTCACTCTCATAGCTTATACACGGAAACAATGCTGAAGCTTATGACCACTAGGTAGAAACTAGGTACTTGGTGCTGGTACATTCTCACCTGTACTTCACTGCCCTTCAAACTGCCATCTGAGCTGTCGTAGTATCCACAATTTTTGCTGTCACTCCTGATTCCCAATTTGAGGTCCTGTTGGTCTGCTACTGCCTCCATTGTTCTCATCGTCTCTGTTGTTGTTCTCCACAGGTAGGTACTGCTCGTCTTGGGGTGGATACCTTAAGCTGAATAGTCTCCTTCCCAAGGCAGGCGGTTTGTATTGGCTCCTTCCTCACACAGCACTTACACATCTCTCTTTCCTGGCTGCCTCACCCCCTTCACTATTCCGTGCTTTATTGCCTTTTGTCCTCTTTCAACAATTGTTTGTTCTTTCTTCATACATCTTTCTGCCTCAACTTCACAGCTTTGCACCGTATCAGCCAACCCATCCTCCCTCTCGATACCTCCCCCTCCCCCATCACTACAAAATATCATCATCTTTCCTCCTAACCCAGACACCCCATTCCTTCAAACCAATCCTTTCTCCATACCCCTGAAACCACCGCGTTGGATACTTCAGCTCTGCAACATGGCTTCGTCCCACTCGGGTGATCAAGGCCCGGTTCAGGGTCGCGACTTCCCCGTGGGGATTATCGATCGCGATACGCAAGGCGCGAATCCAGGCCCTTTGACGACCAATGCTCGGCATCTGCCCCCAAGTCACACCTACCATTATCCCAGCGGCATTCCGAACGGCTACAAGATGGCTCCTGCCAAGGAGAGAGAAACCCCTAGGCGCTATGTAGAAGACAATCTACCCGTCTCCTTCTACAACCTCAAGGAGATCAAGGCCGTTCTCAGCACCAACAACGGCGAGGTGCCTACTCGCGGCCTCAGCTTGAACCATGTTCATGACACCCGCGAACTTGACCTGTGGAGCGCCGAAGAGCTCCAGGAAAGAGCAAATTCCATTCGCAAGAAGCACTGGAGATCCCTGAAGTCCATGACCCGGCCCAAGGTCTGGACGGACCTGTACGATTTCTTTGACTGCTTCGACATTTATTTCCAGGGTGCTCAGAACCTATGGAATCTCATTCTTCTGCTCTTCGACGAGAACGAGAGCCTCTCTCGCAACGATTTCTGCGCCACCGCAGTCCAAGTCGGCATTTGGTGCGATGAGTGGGTCGCCGACGCCGAGAACAAGACAAAGCTCATGATGTTCAACTGCTGGGAGGGTGACGTTGTCAGTCTCATCACTCCAACCATCTGGGCCGAGCTTCAGAAGCTGCCAGTCGTTGACATTGTGCTTCTTCGGCATGCTTTGTGCCATCGACAGAACCAGCTGTTAGGCAAGCCTTGGGCTCGACCGAACACTTACCCCGCCAATAGCCTTGGAGCCCACTGGTTCAGCAATACTCTGCATGGCTGGCTTGGTGAGTAAATACCTTTTTGCCAGGCTTGCATAAACCGGCTAACTCTATGACAGCTGGTCAACCGGTTCACGACACGCCGAGTGGCATTCCCTTGGTAGTGTCTCCGACGACCGTCATTGGTGGCGCCGTTGCTTCTTCATTGCCTCAGTCACGCGTTGCCCCCGCTGCCACTCACGTGCTGGCTGACACCAACACCACTCTCCAGAAGCCCATTGTTGTCAGCGGAACGAACAACAGACATAAGGCAGAAGCCCAGAACCACGGTCTTGCTGCAGGACCAGGACACATCGGCCGTTCTGGAGAGTCTTTCTCAGACAACTGGACCGTTTCTTCGACTTCTGTCCCGAGCACCGGAAACCCGATTACTGGAGCCCCCGACTCTCACGCTGCCAGTACTCAAACAAGGTTCTACCATCAGCCCTCCAGACCTTACGGCCATGCCTTCAATACCCCGTTCATGACGGGCCCCAACGGCGAGCCGAGACCCTACCACGGGCCGGTTGGCCCTTCTGCGCCTCCTCCACCCCCTGCGCTGCCCGTAGTTGAACACCAGCATTACACTCCTCGAAAGCCTGAAGACAGCAGAGCTCCGAACAATGTGCAAACCTCTCCCGTTCAGAGCTCTATGGTCTCGAAAAGTGGCACGCGCATGCAGTCTGCCGTTTATCAGAGAGCCCCTTTGGACGTCACTTCTCACAGATATAACGGCAAGCGAAACGCAACCGTTCATTCTGCTATTGACCAAGGATCCGGACAAGACATGTCGACGGGTCCTCCGCGCTTCCACCCGGGCCAGAATACACGACAAGAGCAGATGAAGACACAAAGTGCCCCTGGCAATGCAAGCTACGATCACTCGAGGCCTCGGCGTGAATCCAAGGGCTGGGAGAAGGTCCCGCATGCGGATCACTCAATCCACGGCCCTGTCTTCCGCCGATCTCCAACCAAGGAGAATCGCTCTCGCTCACTATCTCGGGTCTCAAACAAAGTGGAACATCACTGCTCCAACCAGCACATCAAGGGCGGTGACAAATACGCCTACACGCCTTGCACCTGCCCCAACTGCGAGGAGCGCGAACGCTCTGTGTATGTTCAACTGGTCCCAGCTCCGCAGATGCCTCAAGAAATCCTTATTGGTAAGATACATGGGATCATGTGTCGATGGGGAGAGGTTGAGCACGTCCGGAAATTGCAGCCGCATGAGAACCCAGCAGAATTCGCCTGCTTCTTTGTGAGGTAAGTGACCGTTTCTTTTCATCTCTGACCCATGACATTGCCGATGCTAGCCTCCCATCCAGATTCCGAGATGACTCACGCGTAAGAGAAGCCTCAACCATGGGTTCTTTCATGATTCGCGAGCTTGATTGTACGATCAAGATTGGCGCGATGCACCATTCGCGCTATGCCAATGCCATGTATGGCAACCGCGGCCAAGAAAATATTCAGCACGACTCGGCAAGCAGGCCCAACAGCCAACAACAATCTCCGTGGAAGGGCCACTCGAATGGATCCGGCCATGCTCAGTCTTCATCTGATCGCCGTGACTCGAGGACGCTGGTCTCCTTGGAGCAGTACATGGTACCTCGCTCTCAGCCTTTGCAGGCCCCTGCTGAATACCCTCCTCATCCTTCTTCGGTTCATGAGCCAGCAATTCCGATGGCCTCGAAAGCCCAAAAAGAAGCTAGGCAAGATACGCACGGGCCGGCTGGAGACAGCAAGTCGACTTGCGATACTACCAAGGCGCAGGCGAAGCTTGTTGTGACCGAGGAGCTCCGAACTTCTGCCGAAGCTGAGAGTCAGTCAAAGCCGCCTTCTGAAGAGGTGATCCCGGATGAAGAGCAGACAAGCAAAGCCTCCACTCCCCGTGACCCCGAGAGCAGCCCGAGCAAAGTCGGTAACAAAGCCATTGTCATCAACTTGCCGGTTACGCCGCAGAAGCCAAAGAAAGCTGACGCGATCACACAAACACCTACGAGGGCGACCACACCTCAGAACAGTGGAGGAGTCGTGACGCCAACCAAGCATACTTCACCAGCAGCATCGAGCGCCACCAACCACGAGGGATCGTCCTCAGATGGACAGAGGAAGTCCCAAACAGCCATCAAAACTGTTCCTGAGGCCCCGAACCTGATCAAGAAGACTAATCCCGTACCTGCGGTTCCCGTGATACCTAAGGTTCCTCTGGCCTCGTCAGTCCCAGCGGTTCCAGCGGTTTCTGCGCTTCCTACAGTTCCTGCGCTTCCTACGGTCCCTGCGGATTCTGCGCAGCCCCAAACAGAGAGCACTTCTCACGACAGAGGAAAATACAGGAGGGTCTTCTCACAGAAGGATATTCTCAATGTCGAGATTTGTAATGCACCAGAGACAAAGATTGGGGCACGGCGCGATCAATCGGGTATTGGTAGTCCCGCCGCGGAAGAGCACTCCGCCGAACAAGAGGACGACTCCCGCATCCACGCCGGTCATATGCTTGACAATCTGATTGATTCGAGCCGAGACCATGAGGATGCTTCCACCGTTGCTGCCACCGAGATCGCCACGAAGAAGAAGAGCAGCAAGAAGTCAAAGAAGAAGAAGAAGCCCGCTGCTATGAACCAGGGCGACCCGAGCAGTGCACAGCAAGCTGCCAAAGACTCGCCCACCCACACTGCAGAGCAGCAAGCCCCTGAAGTCTCGTCGCCAATCGCCACTGAAACATTGGAGGACTCTGAACCCGCAAGTCTCAGAGAAGTCATTGCCAAGGCGAAGCGGGTTATTGGGGCGGAGGAGGTTGAGTCAATCAGCGCAAAGCGGTTTGCCACCAACACTGCCGCAAGCGCTGTCCCCGAAACTTTGGCATCGCCCATTGATGCAACAGCACCGATGAAGAATTCGGGAACACTCGAGACCGCCAAGGACGACAATGAGGTCCTTCAGCCAGTGGATAATGAGTCAAAGGAACCGCCCGAAGAGTTGGATCGTCCAGAGTCTATCAACAAGACTTTCCGCGCGGATGGTGGAGGCTCGTTGCGGCTGCCCAAAAATCGGAAGAAGCAGCAGCCTGCTCGGTTGATCATCACCGACCGTAACTCCTTCGCTTCTGGAAGCGCGGCAGGTACCAGCAGCTCTGGACCGCCCCATACCTTCGATGCTGGCCTTCCTTCCGCCGCGAGCACCGCACGATTCAGTTCCACTGCCCAGGAGACTGGCTTTACCGACGGGTCGTCTGGACGGCTGTCCACCCCCGCAACTCCCGCTTCTGCTACGGGAGTTAGCAATGCACCGGACACTTCGTCGGAGGAATTTGCCGCAGGTGTCGAAACGACCCCAAAGTCTAATGCCTCGCTCAATCCCCAGGCAAAGGAATTTGTCTCGCCGGCCACGTCGTCGACTGCGGGTGCCCCTAAGAAGATTGAGCTTGCGCCGGTTCCGTTGAAGCCCACCAAACACGATCGCAGCGTGTCCCAGACTTCGTCAAAGACGTCGCGCACCCTCACGCTTGGTACTCCTTCTACCAGGGAGGAAGACAGCCAGTCTGATGGGAGCGCCGCCGAAAGCTCCAGAGGCAAGGAGAAGAGCTCTGCACCTCAGCAGGCTTCGGTTGCAGACGTCGCAGAAAAGAGCAAGGGCCGTTCTCTTGCTGGTGATAAGGCGCCTGCCACACAAAAGATGGCGGGTGACGACGTCGGCTGGCAAGTACAGGGACCCAAGAGGGACTTCAGCACGAAGCAGCCCAAGGGCAACAACACCCAGCAGAATAACCATCAGCAGCAACAGGGCAAGCAGGGCCAGCAGAGTCAGCAGGGCCCCAAGAAGAACCGCCCTTCGCCTAAGAAGCAGAAGATTAAGGAAGACAGTCGCCTTCAACAGCAGCACTACGCTTCTAGCTCCAACACCAACCCAGTTTCTGTTGGCAGCAAGACCGAGTTTCCTACACTGCCCCCTGCCCCCAAGCCTGTGGCGGGCCTCCCGGCAAGTAGCGTCTGGGGCAAGGGGCGTTTGGCGTCGACTGCCACGGCCGTCTCCGCCCCGGGTGAGGGCGGCGGGGCTTCCGCAAAGCCGGGTTCCAAGGAGGACAGCGGTAAGCAGTAAGTAGGGGAGATGCATCATGCGTTGGCGGGGAACGATCTGGGCACTGGGGTAGATGGAACATCATATCATAAAACAGAGAAGGCCGGAAGCTTTGTTGTAACTTGGAGAGATTGTTGGAGAGGTAGTCCGACAGCAGATAGTGGGGAAGATTTGGAGAGGTGTTTCGAGGGGGTTCTATGTTTGAGTGATAATGATGACTCGAGGCTCAGGAGTTACGTGGCAGAACGAGAACGAGATTGCTTTCGAAATGTTGCTGCCCTGCCAGTGAGTGAGTGACTACGCGCGAGGCGAGACATCTGTGCCCATGGTGACCGTCACGCTTGAGGCGGGTTTATGGCAGTCAGCCGGAACAGTAGATTGGGCCAGGAGCCGATTCCATCCATCGGCAGCTATGACCCGTACGCTAACTTACTCAATCGGAGCGCATGTCGTTTATTCCCAAGGTCGAGTCGGCTGCGGAATTCTCAACAGGGTGATGGTACAAGGTCTTTTTTTTAAAGCTATTCGTTCGAGAAGATGTCACCCCTCCCAAATTCGGTTCCTCATGCGCCGTTCTTGACCAACGTGGTGACTGTGTCCTCGATCTGCTTGTCCGACAGACCTGAAATCCGAGTTAGCACCATCATCCGCCGGCCTAAGGGGGCACCTCCAGAGGGGGGTTTGGGGGGAAGTAAAATGCTCACCCTCGAGCGATTGGCTCTTCTCAACACCGAACTCTGTTTGCAACGATATCTGTGTCAGCACTTTTTCGTTCCCTCCATCCATTCCGTCGCGCGCGGGTTTCCTCCGTCGAAAGGGGAGTGCGTTCTGACCGTATCTCGCGTAGACCTTGGGTAGCGTGCCGGCGGCCTCGCGCAGGAGGATGGGGGTCTGGGGGTTGTTCTTCTTCATCGTGGGGTAGGCTCTGGCAACGAAGGAGCTATGGGGGAGAAAAAAAGGTCAGCGGTCGATGGCGGTTGAGGAAATCAAGCAAAACGTACCGGGTCGCGGCGCTGTGCTCGCCCGTCTGGCAGAAGAGGAAGCGCACCTCCTTGAGGGCCTTTGTGAATGCGTACTTTCCCGACATGTTGCTGGCGAGGAGCGGACCGAAACGAGGCTGAGGTCGATTGGGGGGTGGGATCGATTCAATTGGCGGGAGGTCGAGAGTGAGAGGGCTCTGGGCAAGGACGAGGAATTGAAGTTGACGAGATGCCGCATCGACGTTGGAAAGGCGGATCCACTCTGCATAAAGCCGATGGCAATTGCTAGATATCTACTTCGTACTCAGGTTGTGCATAATTGGCCGTAGGTGATTGGCTGAAACTTTTGAAGCTGTTGTGCATGTGCATACCTTGATAAGGTACGTACCTAAACAGATACATAGTACCTACCTACCTAGGTACCAGCCTAGATAGGTACCTACCTTAGGCTTGGTTTGTCACCCATCGAATTGTTTGCTATTTGCCGTGGCTGACGCTTGGCCAGTGCTCCCTGTCAGCTCAGCCCTTTCGCCCTGTCATCACTGGTTGTTTGTTCCCGCTTAATTCCGATCGGCGGTGCTGGGCGTTACCTCCCTACCCGCCATCTACCAGCACCTTGGACAGGTACCTCAATACGGTGTGCGGTCTCGGGTTCGCGCTCTGTGCAACCGTTCCCCCCGGTCCCCGGAACCCCAACCCAGAGGGAGAAAAAAAAGCCGCCCGCTCTCTCTCGGACTATCTCAAATCCTCAACGCCTGCACCGTCTGCTTTCCCAACCTTGACTCAACCTCCTTCCGTCCAACCTCCGAGTCCGCCATTCGCTAACGAAACCTCTCCGCTCCAACCCAACCCGCCCCCCAATTCCTACCCGCGACCGAGTGCCGAGTTTTTCTTTGATTTGCACTTCTCCTCCGCAACCGCATACCGAACCCGACCCTTTTGGAGACTAGATTCATTCCGCGCGACGACCGAGTCCAAAGGGCGAAGAGAAAGAAAGAACAAAAGAAAAAAAGTCACAATGGCCCCCGCCAACAACTTGTTCAACGCCGCGCGCCCGGCTTTCCGCCAGCAGATGTTCGCCGGCGCCCAGATCCGCAACGCCTTCCGCACCTCCCAGTTCCGCACCCAGTTCCGCGAGAGCTCCAAGAGATGGCAGAGCTCGACCGCCGCCCCCGACGCCCAGGCTAGCTGGTTCAAGCGCATGTGGGACAGCCCCGTCGGCCTCAAGACGGTGCACTTCTGGTGAGTTTTTGCTCCTACGCTACTCTATCCCCCTTGCCCTCACCTCCCCTCCCCCGCGAATCGATGCAAGCGGAGCACGGCGCTGACTGTTGTGTTTGTAGGGCCCCTGTTATGAAGGTACGATTTTCTTACGCGCTGAAGCCGTGGCACCCCTTTCCCTAACGAGACGGACCTCCCTTGTTGATGGTCCGGTCGCGATGTTGAGCTTCCCCCAAAACGAGACGGACCCGCGAGGCCGGGACCGATAGGCATAGACGGGGAGGGACACGCGATCAGAGAGAGAGAGACCGATTGCTGACCAGCGGCAATGATGTGTATATAGTGGGCTCTTGTCCTCGCCGGTGTTGCCGACTTTGCCCGTCCGGCCGAGAAGCTGTCCCTGACCCAGAACGGCGCCCTGACGGCCACCGGTATCATCTGGACCCGCTGGTGCTTGATCATCAAGCCCAAGAACTACCTGTACGTCGCTCCCCCTCCTCACCCCCCAGGGAGCAAGCGTGCTCTCGGAAAAGGCCATTGACTTTTGACTGACGCACCTTAGCCTCGCCGCCGTCAACTTCTTCCTCGGTACCGTCGGCGTCGTCCAGTGCACCCGTATCCTCATGTGGCAATCCTCTCAGAAGAAGAGCGCTGGCGAGCTGGCCAACGAGGTCAAGGAGGACGTCAAGGGGGCCGTCTCCTCCTGAGCTGCGTCGGCGAGATAGCAAGACAGCAGGAGGGTAGGCGAGGTGGAAAGGGCTTAGAACGGGGGTGTCTGATACAGAGGCAGGGCAATGCCGGGGTTTATGGCGCAAGTGGATGAATCTACTGCCAGGTATCTGATAATGTGACGCAGGGGGACAGTAGGGAACAACGTATCATGCAGAGGTGACCTCGAGGTATCTACACACACTGCCGTGACTTGCTTCAAGACAGTTGAGAAGCTGGCATCTGATATCCCAACCATTCTCCTGAGGAGTCGGCTATACGCCCAGGGATGTCCGCATGCGTGGTGTCTCGACAAGACACGAGGGACACTCTGCAGTCCGTGTATAATATGAAGCCCTGTTTGGATGCCACAAACCAACAACCATACGAAGATGTTCCTAGCACGAACAGTTCTCCTACTCGTGCTCCGCTCGCCCCTCCCACCCGCGCTAGGAGAAAAGGACCTGCCTCATCGTTGTCGATGCAACGGGCCGCCAGTGTTGGACTCCACGATGGGATCTGTGACATTCCACATGATTTTGCCCGTTTGAGACAGATATTTCCCTGCGGTCCACACAAAAGCTGTTTGTAGCCCGACGTAATTTGTCCATGCCGTTGTCCGCCAATGTCCGATGCCGCATTGCCACCGACTCTCATATAACTTTGGTCCTTGGACCAGCTTTCGCTGGGGGCGGGATTTGATTTCGATGGGTCTCATTTGTCAAACGGGAACAGCTCCCAGCCAGTCCTGTTGGGGCAGGGGGCAGGGACGAACAGCCATCTCCTTGTTGTTTGCTATGCGTACCCAATTGCATTTTGACGTTCTGCGTGGTCTCTTGATGATGTTGGGCAAGGACGGCCAAGTGCCGAAAATGAGATGTACCGATCACAACCCGTTTGTTGTCTTTGGCGGGCAGGATTCCTCCGCTAGGTCCGTCAAGCATCTGGACCACCTTCGTCACAAAGTACCTACCCGGTGATTTGTGGCCAACAGGGAGGGTGTCAATGGAGGATGAGCTCTTTGGACATGACTAGGTACCTACCTAGGTAGGTAGGTGGGTTCTGTGTGTTGCCTTTGACTTGCCTGGGCAGGCAGGGGCAGATTTCCGTTCCTTCCTCGCGGAGAGAGACAGGAGCAAGTTCCCGTTCCTGCCTGACGAAGAAAGGCATGCTTGCTGGCTCCTTCTCTCCTCATGACACTCGCTTGTCCGTTTCTCATCCACCTTCTAAATAACAGTGGCGTCCTTTTCCTAGCCATCATCCCCAAGACTCATCCATCACTTTCAGACTCCTTCTATCTGAACCATCATCAACTTTCTCCCAAACTTCACAGACTTCAGTCAAATAAATCATCACTTCTTCACCTCTCACTACCATCTACCAAAAGCCTCACCGCTTCCCGATTCCTGCCTTGGGAATTGTCACTTTTCTCACTCCGACCTCCACAGCCCTTATTCCGAAGACTCATCGCTTTCAGACTCCTTCTGTCTGAACCATCGTCAACTTTCTCTCAACCTTCAGACTTCAGTCTGAATATTCATCACTTCTTCGCCACTTACTACCATCTGCCAAAAGCCCCGCCACTTCCCGACTCCTTCTGCGTGGGAGATCGTCAGTTTTCTCACCCCAACCTCCGCAGCCTTCACTTTACAAGGCTATCAACCCTCGCATACAAAGCATCATGGCGAACAAGCAGGGGCGCATCCAGGAGTTCATCGCCTGCCAAAACACCACAGCCTTCGCGCTCATTTTCCACCACTGGAGACTGCCCCAGAACTTCTTCCCATCGTTCGACCGCATCCATGGGAACGAAAGGTACAAGGCACCCAAAGGGACAGAAGCAAGAGACGCCATCGCTCGCTTCACTGAGTGTGAAGAAGTCTCCTTCGAGAAGTGTCATCTTTGGGGTGCATACCCCTTTACTACGCAAGACACGATCAGATGCAACCTGGCGCTAGTTACGTCCTTTGACCAGGTTCTGAATCTGGACAGGGACAATCATCGAGAGCAAGATCCCTTGCACGAAATCATTTCGGAGCAAGACGCCGCAGTTGCGATTAACACGCACTTTCTCCGACCTTCCCACAAAATGTTCAATCTCACCAACCCTCCGGACTTCCGAGCCACGTGGGAGGCAAGCCTGAGCCCGAAAGACTGCAGTTACTTCGGCACAAAACACAACCGGTTCAAGCAGGTCACGGTAAGACCAGACATTGCATATGGAGTCAAGAGCGAGAACACGGATCTCGACTTTGGGGACGGGAGCCCGGGTCTTCCAAGCCGTCCATGCGCTGTCATGGAATTCAAAAGGAAGGGGCTACTAACAAAGTTCGTCGCCGACCTCAAGCGTGAGCAGTGTCAGAGGCTGTGTAGTACCGGGTAAAGGAGTCAGTAGGAGGGCAGTTAGGGGTCACTGGTGACTGTTATTCCAATCTGTCTCCTCCCTAAACCTTAATGCTATCGTGAAAACCCCTTTTGTGTGCCCTTTAGCATAACATTATTCTGTTCCACAGTATCCCCCAGGCCCTAACTGGTACCCCGCTAGCCCTAAAGCTGGTACTACTTTTAGAAACCTAATATGATCCCCCCCCTCTAAGGTCCTATCCTTAGGACCTGGTGGTTGATTGGTTAGTCTCTCTATTAGTACCTTAGTACTCTACCTATAATACTACTTATACTTTAGTAAAGTCTAGGAACTCTACTAGGCTTAGTAGATTACTATTATAGCTAGATTCCTAACAGTAGTTTTTCTACTAAAGTATAGCTGGGGCTGTGATAATAATTAATAGTATTATACTTACTAGTATTCTTGCTAATATATTAGTTACTTAGTAATTAGTTAGGTAATTAATAGATAGGTAGTAGCTTATATAGCTTAAGAAGTAGTTTATAAAGATAAGCAAGTATAAGAAGTCTAAAAGTTATCTAAGGATATTTTATAAGTTAATTACTAAAGAGCTATAGAAAGTAATCTATCCAAGTAGAATAAGTATCCTTATATCCTAATATCTTAATACTAGGACTAATATCTAGATATTAGTCTTATAGGGGTAGACTACCCTTGGTATATCAGTTCTTAACTATGGACTGCTTATTATCTATTAGTCCTTCTTATCTTTATATAACCTTTCCCTAGTTCTTCTGTTCTAGAGGAGTTATTTGTTTGTATCCCTTATTAGTCCTATATAAAACTTATGCTACCTATGCTTCCTATCTACTAGTGGGGCTGCACTGCCTATAACTTATTAGGTTATAATATTAGGTCTCTTCTCTAAAGGTCTTACTCTTAAGACCTATATAAGTAGGTTATATCTTCTAGGCTAGAGAGCTGTTAAACTTGCTTTCTATCTTATCTATGATACTAATATTATGTTAGGTTATATAGAGAAGTTAAAATTAAAGAAAACTATTATTAAAGACTATAAGTATCTTACTTTACTTAAGTTTATTAAAGCTTGATCTACTATTACTAATATACCTAATACTTAATACTTCTATATAAAGGTAGCTTATTATTTTAGTAAAGGTTTATCTTATTATTAGATATATATTAAGGTAAAGAAGCCTTATAATAGTATTTTAGTAGTATTTACTTATAAGTACTCTTATCCTAGAGGTTATTTTATTACTAATTATATTTTATAGTTTAAAAGTTAAATACTTAATAAAAGAAGTAAGATAAAAAAGAAGAAAAAGCTAGTAAGGAGCTTATAGCTCTTTATTTAAAGCTTATAGAGATATAGTTATAGGTAGCTAAGGCTATAAGTTAGTTATTATAGATTTATAAGATCTATAAAAAGGTATAGGAATATTAATAAGAGACTTTCTAATAAGGTATATAGGAGTTAGATAAAGAGGATAGTATTTACTCTACTCTAGATTCCCATAAGTCTTAGATAGTATATAACCTATAGTTGCTTAGTATTTCTAATGATGTTAACTAGGGTTCCTGTGGTCTTAGTAGGGAGTTTGTGGATTTAGGTCTATTACTAGAGGGATTGTCTAGGAATTATAGTACTCCTAAAGTATCTATTAAGAGTACTAGAGGTTCTTAACTAGTTCTTATAAATTATCTTTATACCTATAGTCTTTCTATTTAATAAGGTATTATTTTTTATTATTCTTATAGTATTTATTAATAATTCTTTTAACTTTGTATTCTAGTTTATTTAGCTCTATAATAATATAATTATTAGTGTTTGATCCTTGTGGTACTAGTTTAAGTAATATAATATAGAAGACTAGGTGAATTTTTATTATATCTAGTAAGTTAAGTTTATAGTTAATATTTAAAACTTTTTATAGGATTTTAAAAGGTTTTAGTTTTTTATAGTTAAGTTTGTTACTAGGCTGTTTAGTCTTAATATTTTAGTATATAAGGTATGTTCTATCTCTCTCTTTAAAGGTTAGTCTCTTAATCCTTAAAAGGTTAGCGTATTTCTTTATTTATTATCTAACAAATTCCAAATCCAGGGCTACTTTGCTTTGAATTTCTCTAAGTTTGGTGATATCAGCTATAGCTTTCAGTACTTGTAGTCCTTTACAAGGTTCTCTATAGGCAGTTAGTTTAAATCCATAGTTTAGGTAGAATAGTAAGTTTTTAGTACTTTCTCTAATAGTACTGTTATAGGTAAATTAGGCTATAGGCAGCAGTAGTACCTAATTATCTTAGTTATAGTTAATATAACATTAGAGATACTGTTTAAGTATCTAGTTAATTCTTTCTGTTTATCTATTAGTCTATAGGTAGAAAGAGGTAGATAGTTTATAATCTAAACTAAGTTATAAAATTAGAGATTTCTAAAACTTTAAGGTAAATAGTTTATCTCTATCTAACATAATTTCTTTTAGTAAGCTATAATTACTAATAATATACTTAAGGAAAGTATATACAAGGTCCTTAGCCATACTAGCTTTAAGGTATAGGATAAAGTAGGTATACTTTATAAGTTAGTTAATAATAATAAGAATACTATTATACTATATCTTTATAAGTAGTTCTCTTGACTTAGGTAGTTTGATAATAAAGTCTAAAGAGATTAAGTACCATGCCTCTAGGGGTACTAGCAATGGTTAAATATGCCTGTATAGCTTATGAGGGCTGTTCTTGCTCTTTTTATATAGCTTACAGTCCTTAATTACTAAAGCCACTTATTCTCATGTGACTTACTTGTTATAGTATTATTAAATTCTTTTAAAAGTTCTTATTATTCCTTAGTATCTATATGCTCTAGTGCTATATATCTTGCGTATCTAGTTATCTATCATTCTTCTAGTTATATTAGTATTAATATAAGTACTAATTATAATAAGTTTCTATGCTAGGATAATATTACTATTCTTATTATACTTAAGGATAACTTATATTTCCTCTAGTACTAGGGCTTTGAGGTTTGGTTATTAGCTAAGAGCGTTAGCTCTTCTATTCTCTGTTCCTTTATAATAGATAATCTTAAAGTTATATTCTAATAGGAATTCTAACTATTAAATCTATTATTTATTTAGGACTTTGAAGGTTGTAAAGTATATAAGGTTTTTATAATCTATATATATAATTACCTAATACTTTGTTTCTGATAGATAAGGCTTTTATTCTTAAAATACTTTAATAATTGCTATAAGTTCTTTATTGTAGATCTAATAGTTTAATTTAGGTCTATGAAATACTTTTAAGTAGAATGCACATAGGTGTAGTTATCCTTCCTTATCTTATTATCTAAGTTATCCTCTTATTGTAAAGTCTGAGGTATTGGTCTTAACTTTAAAGGGTTTATCTAGGTCTAGAATCTTAGTAACTAGTTTAGATATAATAAGTTTCTTAACTCTGTTAAGGGATTTATTACATTCTTCTATCTACTTAAACTCTATATCCTTATATATAAGTTATTGTAATCCTCTAATATAGGTAGCGTAGTTCTTAAGGAATTGTTAATAAAAATTAATAAATCCTAGGAATAATTAAATTTCCTTAATATTAGTAGGTATTAGCTTGTCTCTAACTACTTTAACCTTCTTATCTTATATTTAGATTTCTCCTAGTATAATAGTAAATCTAAGGCAGTCTACCTTCTAAGTATAGAATTCACTCTTCTCTAGTTTAACTAAAAGCTTTGCTTCTTAGAGCTTCTTAAGTACCTTATATATATACTTCTTGTATTCTTTAAGGTTCTTAGAGAATATAAGGATATTATTAAGGTAATAGATAACAAAGATATTAAGATACTCCCTAAGTATGTAGTTAATTATTGTTTAGAATATAGTAGGTGCGTTAGTAAGTCTAAAGGGTTTAATAAGGGTCTTAAATAGCCCTCTACATATTTAGAATACTGTTTTCTATTTATCTCCTTTCTTAATTCTAATAAAGTTATAGGTGCCTTTAAGGTTAAGTACTATAAACTAATTCGCCCTACGTAGCAGATCTTATAACTCTGAGATAAGTAGTAGTAAGTAGCTATTCTTTTTTATAATATTATTAAGTTTCTGGTAGTTAATATATAGTTATAGTTTTCTATTCTTTTTAGGTATAAATAAGATAAGGTATCTTACTAGTAATTCTAACAATCTAATATAACCTTTTACTAGGTTTTTATCTAGCTATTTATCAAGTACTTCTTATTCTATTAGGTTAAGTCTATAGATTAGCTTAAGCTTAAGATATTTCCCTTCTAGTAGTTAGATCTCATAGTTATATAGTCTATGCTCTAGTAGTCCTATTTCTAGTTCTTTAGAAAACAGTCATATATATTACTAGTATTCAAGAGGTATTAATCTCAGTTAGTCTTCTCCCAGGCTTTATTTATCCTACCTATTTAGTATATTTATGATCTTTGTGGATATAGAACTCTGATCTTATACAGGTTCAATCCTTTTAACATAAGCAACATACTTCCTTAGTCACATAAGTTCACTTAGGGGTTACAGCATGCAACACTGCCTCATAGCTAAATCTCTCTACTAGAGTTAGCCTATTCTCTAGTTTATATTAGAGTTATATTCTTATAGCTATAGGACTCCTAGAATTATATCTATAATTCCCAAGTTAGTAATATTAAAGTTAAGTTCTTAGCATTAGCTATAGATTACTAAAGAGAGGTATATAGTCTCCTTATTAATAGTTTCTTTACTATACTAAACTTATACTTCTTTAACTATCTATAGGGTATATAGGTCTTCCTCATATACCTATTTAATACTTTATTTATTTACTACCTTAGGTAAGATAAGGTTAGTTTATACTTTATTATTAATTATAACCTTAGTAGGCTAGCTATTAATTAAAATAGTAAGAATAATATAGCTATTATCTCTCTTAATTACTATGTAAAGGTTTTTTGTATTATTCTTAGCTATTAGTACCTTTCTTATAGGTAGTATAGGGAGTTTTTTAACTCCTTAGTGGCTCCTTGAATTTATTCTCTCTATGCTTATACTTTTTCTTTATAGTAGTATATGTATTTATTAAATAGGTAGTTAGACTAGTATCCCATAAGGTAGTTAATATATAGTATGGGGTATTTTAAGCTTAGCTATAAGATAAGCTATAGCTAGTAATATTCCTTAACTTCCTATATACTAATTTCATAGTTCTTGTAAACCTTTGGAGTAGGTTTATTATTATATTATTATAAAAAGAAAGAATATTCCCTCTTCTTTAGTTAATATATTAAGTATTTATTATAGATATAATCTACTTAAAATACCTTATAGTATAGGGGGTCTTTTTTATTAAGTTATTTATTATCTCTAAATATAGGTTCTTCTTTAGTTAGTATTATAAGGTAGTACTTAAGGTTAGTATCTTCTATCCTATAGAAGCATACTTCCTAGTTATTACTATGCTTACTAATTTCTAGTTATCTTTCTTTTCTAGCTTTCTCTTTAGTATTAATTATAAGTAAGTCTTCTCTAAAGTCTATATAGGTTTATAATACTAGTAGTTTATTAAAATTATATTGATATTCAGAGGTAGGTAAGAGTAATAAGGATAGAATATTATTAGCTTAGTTCTAAATATACTGGTTTATACTAGTCTATTTAGTAATAGGTAGGTTTATATAACTTATCTTAATCAGCTACTTAGCTATCTGTTATTCTATCTTACTTAGTAGTATGAATTCATCTAGAGAGGGTTCCGATTTTTCCTCCTAGTCAGAGCTAGTTCCCTATACTTCAATAGTACTCTTAGGTATGGTTTTATAGTAATAAAGTTAAGGAGGAGAAAAGGAGGTCCTTTTTCCCTTCCTAGCTACTACAATAGTCCTAGTAATAACTTATTAAGGTTTCCCTTAAGATCTAATAATATCTTTATATAAGGCTTGGTTAAACTTATTTTCTAAGTTAAGTTAGTAAATAGGGTTACCTTGTGCTTAAACTTACTTAAGTAGTTATTTTTTAATTATGTTAATAACTTCTTAGTTCTAAGGTATCTTATCTTTAAGTACCTCTAGGGTATCTTAGGCTTAGATTAAGTATATAACTTTTTCTTAGTTTTACTATTTAAGTTACTATATAATATTAATAGCTTGTAGTATCTTAAGGCTATATAGAGCCTTCTTACTTATTATAATAGTCTTACTTTTAGGTTCTTTAGGGTATTAGCTTACTTATTTCTTACTATCTTAGTAAGTTAGGTAGCTATTATTATAGTAAGTAGTCTATAAGAGTTATAGGTATAGGACCTCTTTTTAAGCAATATTTACTTATTAGTTACCTTTTACTAGTACCTTATTCTAGAGTTATTTTAGTTATTAGTAGTCCTTAGTATAGTATCCTATTTTCTTATAGTTATAGTATTTAATAGTTTTAGTATCTTTAGGTAGCTAGTTCTCTTGTTTCCTAGCTATACTAATATCTATAGGTCCTATATAGTGTCTATAGGATGTACTTAGTTAGTTTTATAGTTATTACTAGTTGTTATTCCTTCCTTACTAGTAGTTACTAGGGTTCCTTAGTCTCTAGGTATAGCGCTTACCTATATTAGTATTTAGTTACTAGTTCTTACCTCTCTCTTTTTGTTATTTATAGAGGTAGGTATTAATCTTAATAGTAAGTTTAATATATCTAAGGAAGTCTTCTAGAGTACTAACAATCTTAGTAAGTTTATCTTTAATATCTTCCTTAAGTCCTTAGTAAAATATAAAGATGAAGGATTTATCTATAATATTAAGTCTAGTAATAAGTTATTAGAACTTAGCTATATAGTATGAGGTAGCCTTAGTTTACTTAAGGTTTATAAGGTCTTACTTAGCTTATTATTTTTTATTAGAGTCTTAAAATAGTAACTTTAGGGCTTATTTAAATCCTATTATACTTCTAAAGATTAACTAAGTCTTATAGGAGTATATACTTAGTTCCCTATTATTCTTAAGAAATTCTTTTTAAAATAGCTTAAACTATAAGAGTATTTTACTATATAGAAAGATACTAATATAGATAACTCTCTTAGTCTTATTATAGAAGTTAGTAGCATAAAAGGTCTAATAGGTATAAACTTAGATTAGGAATCCTTTTTAGCTATCTACTTTTACTATTATAAGTTTCTAAGGAGTTAAGTTTAAGCTTATCTTATCCTTTAACTAGGGTTAAGATAATATCAGTAATAGCTTAGAGTATCTTAACTTCTTATCTAAGTATAATAGCTTTACTATTTTTAATTTCTAGCTTAGTAAGGGTATTATTAATAATAGACTATATTTATTATAAGTTATAGTTATTAGTTCTCTTAAGTTATTCTATCTAAGCTATATTATTATTAATAATATTAGCTAGTTATTTATTATATCTAGTATTTCTCTTAACTATCTTATATATACCTATATACTAGTCTATAGTAAAGATAGCCTTGCTATCTTTATTAAAATTAACTTTAGGTATTATAGGTTTATTATTAAGATCTATAGCTTAGGTAAGCTCTTAGTCTAGAGACCTAGGAGTCTTAGGGATACTTAAGGATAGGTTAGTCTTAAGAGAAGATATTATAGTTTTACTATTAATTAGTATTATAAGGTTAACTTACTAATAGAAGTAATTGAAGTATTATAGCTAGATTTCTAATAGTAGTTTTTTTACTTAAGTATAGCTAAGGCTATAATAATAATTCATAGTATTATACTTATTAATATTCTTACTAATATATTAGTTACTTAGTAATTAGTTAGGTAGTTAATAGATAGATAATAGCTTATATAGCTTAAGAAATAGTTTATAAAGATAAGTAGATATAAGAAGTTTAAAAATTATCTAAGGATATTTTATAAGTTAATTACTAAAGAGCTATAAAAAGTAATATATCTAAGTAGAATAAGTATTCTTATATTTTAATATCTTAATACTAAGACTAATATCTAGATATTAGTCCTATAGAGGTAGACCGCCCTTAGTATGTTAGTCCTCAACTATAGACCGCTTATCATCTATTAGTCCTTCTTATCTTCACGTGACCTTTTCCTAGTTCTTCCGTTCCAGAGGAGTCATCTGTTTGTGTCCCTTGTTGGTCCTGTACAAAACTTGTGCCGCCCGTGCTTCCCGTCTGCTGGTAGGGCTATACCGCCTATAACTTATTAGGTTATAATAATTACTAAATAGGTAGTTATCTTTCTAGCTAATTACCTACCCTTAGCCCTACTCTTATTTTATAGTAGTTTAGTATAGCTAATAGTTCTTTTAATACCTTACTAAGCCTAGTTATTTTATACTTAGGGTATAAGTTTTAAGCTCTTATTATTATTAATAAGAAATTACTTACTTTACTATAAAGGTATCTTACCTACTTATAGTACTACTTTAGTTACTTACTTTTTTTTCTCTCTTATAGTCTAATCTCTTATTATTTATAAAGTAATATAGTTAGCTTTTATTATTTATATCTTTATCTCTTTAATAGCTAAGCTCTAAGTTATATTATTCTTAGTATAATAGTAAGGGTATAATTTATAATAATAAAAGAGATATTAGTACCTCTCTAATACCTTTTACCTCTCTTTCTTTCTAAAGATATTATTATTTCTTTATAAGCTAAAGTTATTATTATTACTTACTTATATATATATTACTTAGTAAAATAGCTAAGCTTATCTTTTTTCTTTACTTTTTACTTATTTTTCTTTTTTTTTCTTTTTTTCTTTATAATATTTTTATATTATTATTATTTTTTATATTTTTTATTTTACCTTTACTATTATAATAGTAATAATAGTAATAGTAATAGTAATACTAGTAGTAATACTAGTACTAGCTATTCTTCTACTACTACTATTATATTCTCTATACCCCCTACTAATCCTACTATCCTAGGTAGCTCTAGTACCCCCCCTAGTCCCTCCCTAGTAGCTCTCTCTATTAATAATAACTACTTTAATACTTCTAGTATTATTAACTCTATTATTATATATAAAGTCTCTTACTATTATTACCTTTAAGCTATAGTAAAGTAGTAGCTTAATATAAAAGATACTATTACCTATCTTCTTTACTATATTAAGACCTAGAATATATACTTATCTCTCTAGTACCTCTTTATTACTTCTTTACTATTCTAACTATTCTAGCTACTAGTAATAAGTACTTCTATTATACTAACTAATATAGTAAGCCTTATATTTCTATAAGCTTATCTCTCTCTCTACTATTACTGTTAGAGGCTATGAGGGGTAATGAGGTTAGAGATAAAAGATAAGAGATAAATAAGATATATATTGTTTTAATATAATAGAAGAGCTTTCCGTTCACCTTACTATCTAGCTAGATATAAGGGATATAAGGGGTTTATTTATACTTACTTTCTGTATATTCTAAGGATTTCTTAGATATTCTAGGTTGTTATCTAAAACACCTCGGTTATATAGTTTAGAACTATATTCTGATACGTTGTTTTCTAAAACATCTCGGTTATATAGTTTATAACTATATTCTTATACGTTGTTTTCTAAAACATCTCGGTTATATAGTTTATAACTGTATTCTTATTTCCTAGATTTCTCCTTAGATAGATAGTTCTTGCTTAAAGGAACTATTCTTTGTATATAGATATCCTATGTATTTATAATATATAGGCGTTTTCTAAGTAAATATATAGTTATGTAGTATATACAGTATATACAGTACTATTAATACTGTGTTATATAATTCACTTTATTATTATATATACTATCTTTTTTATATAGATATAAGGTATTTAAACCTTAATATCTAACAATTACTACTTTTATAACTATTAGTTTACTACTAACCTATAGTAAGCCTTATATATTACTATTACTACTACCTTTATTCTTAAAGTAGTTTTTAAAAACCTTTATAAAGAGGCTAACCCTTACTTCTCCTACTACCTTATAAGTATATATATACCTCTATACTTCTCTAATACCTCTTAGCTTAACCCTTTTCTAGAAAGAGATTAAGAAGGTCTAGCTTATAGGCCTAAAGGCCCTTTAGATAAAGACCTCTAATTTATTAGTCTTTAATACTAAGTATAAAATAGTATAAAAAGAGAAGAAGCAGCTCCTTTACTAGTATAAGGTTCTTACTCTTAAGGGTACTTACTTTACTATAAAATAGTAAGCTAAGTAAGCTAAGTTATTAGCTAAAAGTACTAATATTACTACTACTACTACTTAGGACTAGGTTATTATACTTTATAAATAGACTAAGGCTATTAAGGTCTAAAGTACCCTCTTCTTACACTAGACTAAGTCTTATACCTATATTATATATCCTTTCTCTACTCTAATACCTCTCTAGTACTCCCTTATAGTACTAATAATAGCCTCTAGTATACTAATAAGATTAACTCCTAAGCTAGTAGATTAGATCTTAAAAAAGGTACTATTAATAGTAATAAGGAGAAGTCTAACTAGTAGACCCTAGTACCCCCTATATACCTCTCTAGTACCCTACTAATACCTCTCTACTATTTATTTAGTTAGTTACTTATCTCTAAGCTTAGAATACCTAGCCCTTAAGCCTCTCTACTTTTTAATTCTAATACTAAAGAGATAATAAAACCTAGCTACCTTATAGCTATATAATTATTAACTTAGTTCCCTTTTAATAAGCCTCTAGTAATTCTCTATTTATGATCTTACTATAATTCCTTTACTATATTTTACTATAGTTCCTAAGAGTTTTTTTCTTTTCTATACCCTTACTACTTTATTAAATATTATTAGTTTCTCTAGAGGCCCTTATATATAACTATTCTCTCTATCTAGTATATATCCTTTTCTTCCTTCTTAATAGAGACTACCTATAGCTTTACTACTACCTTATAGAACTTCTCTAACTATAATAATAAGAATATATTATAAATATAGTATTATATTTCTAAGTTAAGCTTATATACTTTTTCTCTACTAACTACCTATATAACTATAAATAGCTTTAGATACTTATCTAAGAGCTTCTTTATAGAGCGCTTTTACTATATAAATCTTACTAATAGTAAGACCTTCTCTTCTACCTTAAATACTACTATAGATTACTTTATATTATACTACCTCTTATAGTTCTTATTAGCTATCTCTAGTATCTAGAGGATTATAGCCTACTAGCTCTATAGCTACTATACCTGGTCTCTTGCTAATAGGACCTCTATTATTAAGGCCCCTTCTAGCTTTATATTGTTTATATTATATAGTATATAGCCTATTAAAGCTTCTACTAGTGCTATCTAAATTGTACTATACTAAGTACTATTATAGATAAACTTAACTATTAGTAGTTACTTTACCTAATTATCTTACTTTAGGCTATAGAAAGCCTAAAGAAAGTACTTAATATTCTAGTTTTATTACTCTATCTAGCTATCTATCTATAAGTAATAGGCTATACTTAGCCTTTAGTTAATAGCTAGTAGGTAGTATACTACTAACTAGAAATAGTTAGTAAGGAGAGATTCTTAGTTAGATGCTATTACTACTAGGATACTAAATTATAAGAATACCCTTTTAACTAAGAGAGATACTAACTAGTCTACTATTAAAATCTTCTATATAGGTATATATAGTATATACTTTATAAGTTAGTCTACTATAACTTAGATATTATTATAGCTCTCTTTAGTAAATCCTTTTAACTTAGGTAGCTTAGTAATAAGATCTAAGGTAACCTATTCCTATAGTTAGCTAGGTAGTAGTAGCAGTATTAGTTTTCTATAGAGTAAGTAGTAATATAGCTTTATTTATTAGTAAGTTATATATATCTAAATATACTCTATTATATCTTTCTTTATTAATCTCTAGAAAAATATCTATCCAATCCTTTTAAGTATATAGGTTACCTCTAGGTACCCTCTAGCTAGCTTATTATAAAATACTACTATAATCTTTATCCTTAGTATATACCTTTCTAGGATAACTACCTTACTCTTATACTTAAGGACTCTATCCTCTCCCTCTAACTAGTTATTCTCTAGCTTTTATTATTCTTTAGAGGTAATTACCTTATTACCTTACTATATTACTACAGTTTCCTTCTCTAAGCTTAGAGTAAGTTCTTTTAGTAGTAATAGGTATACCTCTATTAACCTATTACTAATAATTACTACTACCCTTTAGGTAAACCTACTTAGAAAGCTTTCTAGAAATATACCCTATACCTCTTAGTCTTCTATATCTAAAAGCTAATAGTCTAGCTACTATAATAGCCTATTAGCTATATTCTCCTTTTCTAGCTAATAGTTAATCTTAAAGTTAAAGAAGAATAGGTCTTAAAGTAACCTTATTTACTAACTATTAAGCTAAGGCTTATTAATAAGGTAGTAATACTCTAAGTAGTCTATTAAAAATATAATCTTACTTTAGGTATATAAGAGGTAGTACCTTTAGTATATAGCTACCTCTTAGATTATAAGTAGCTTAGCTTCTAGTATATTATACTATAGTTTAGTACCCTTTAGCCTCTTAGATAAGAAGGTAATAGAGTACTACTAGTTCTCTACTAGCTATAATAAGATAGCTCTAATTATAAAGTTTAATTCATTTATTTCTACTTATATTAGTAGTATTAGGTTAAAGTACTATAGGATAGGGGCTTAGGTAAATATAACTTAAAGCTTATAAAAGGCTTTAATTACCTCCTTAATTATTACCTTCTCTTCTACTACCTTAGCTATTAATTAGTCTATAAGAGAGGTATATATCTTAAAGTAGTTCTTAATAAAGTACTAATAGAACCCTATAAACCTAAGAAAGACCTATATATCTTTAATACTAGTAGGGAGTAGCTACTAAGTAATTACCTCTATATAGTCCTACTCTATAGTAATACCCTCTAGGGATACTATAAACCTTAGAAACTTAATTATCTTAGTATAGAAAATATACTTCTCTAGGTTAGTATATAG
The DNA here is from genome assembly GCA_016618095.1 of Colletotrichum echinochloae. NCBI lineage: Eukaryota > Fungi > Ascomycota > Sordariomycetes > Glomerellales > Glomerellaceae > Colletotrichum > Colletotrichum echinochloae. Next base: position 2,876,759 of record JADEZT010000010.1, read on the forward strand.
GCTAGTAGTATCTAACTAGTATAATACCTTTTTTACTATTTCTATATAACTAGCCTTATCCTTAATAAAAATTAAAATATTATTAAGGTATATAATATAGATAATATCTATTAGCCTAGCTAGGGTATTATTTATATATACTTAGAAAGTTACTAGTATATTAACTAGCCTAAAAGGTATAATACAGTACTTAAAGTACTTATATTATATCTAAAATACTATTTTCTACTTATTACTAGTATAGATCCTTACCTAGTAATATATATCCTTCAGGTTAAGCTTAGTAAAATACTTTACCTCTTCTAAGTAGTTAAGGATCTCCTTAATTAGTAATAGTAGTATATAGTTCTTAACTATAACCTTATTAAGGCTATAATAGTCTATATAGAGGTATAACTTACTTCTCTTCTTTAGTATAAATAGGATTAATACCTCTATAGAGCTTTATAAGGGCTAGATCTACTTCTTATCTAGTATATTATTAATATACTTCCTTAGCTCTTCTAACTCCTTCTCTATAAAGGGGTAGATAGAGCTAAATAGTAGTTCTACCTCTAGCTTAAGGTTAATAGTATAGAAGTAACCTTTATCTCTAGCTAGTTTAGTTACTAGGTTTATATTAAATATATATATACCTATTCTTAATATTCTTCTAGTAGCTTAAATCTCTTTATCTCCTCTCTCTTTTCTCCCTCTTCTATATAAGGTAGTAACTCTAGTACCCCCTTAGCTCTCTCTATATATAGGTAGTAAACTAATAGGTTATATACTAGTATTACTACTACCTCTCTTTATACCCTCTTTAATACCTTTCTTCTTTAGATAAGTTATAGGTAGCCTTTCTTTAATAGATAAGTTTACCTAATTATTACTTACTTAAGATTTAGCTATACCTTTTACTTCTAGGGGATCTTTAAGATAGTATTATATATACTTATATTACTTATTTAGTAGGTATAAAACTATACCTTTCTTACCTCTATATTATCTATTACTTTTATTACTAATATTACTACTCTATAGTTAGGTATTTTATCTTCTTATATTCTTAATAACCCTACTTTCTTTTTATAAACCTTTAATAGTATCTTCTTATATAATATTTTCTAATATATAATATTCTTATTTACCTTAAGGTTAATTAATACCTTTCTTTTTTTCTATATACTAGCTATTCTAATATAGAAGTTTACCTTAAAGTAGTAATATAGTTCTTCTCTTTAAGAGATCTATATACTATTAATCTCTATAGCTACTAGCTAAGCTACTAGTATATAGTACTTACTTATATAATAAGGCTAGTTATACTTATAGTACTTCTTTTTTATATACTCTATTAATATATATCCTAGCTTACTATAGTTAAAGTATATAAGAGAGCCTTAAGAGTATCTTAAGGGTTATCTATACTCTCTTTATTCTTACTTAACTTATAGCTTAGGTATAGGTATATATATAGCTACCTTAGGTATTAAGACTAACTATTACCCTTCTAATTTATTTAAGGGGGTAGCTAATACTAGTACTAGGGTAATAGCTAGAATCTACTAGTTTCTTCTCTCTTATAGCCTTTACTAGTCTTTTATTATTATCTTAGTATATATCTTTATAAGTATCTCTACCCTCTTTATTATATTATTTAGCTCTTAATAAGTAGCTAGTAGCTTATATACTAGGATATAGCTTTATAAGTTTAAAAGTAGTTAGTTTAAGATATAGACTACCTACTACCTCTTTAATTAGAGGTTTAGAATCTCTACCTTAACTATTTTATACTAGTTAATAAATTACTAGTATGTCTATCTAGATTTCTACTATATCTTATCTAGCTCTATAGCTATACTAAAGGCTTATATATTATTATTAGTAATACTATTATAGAGCTAGACGTCTATCTATTTCTAGGTAATTAAGCTAATATTACTACTATACTAAAGGTTAATATAGCTCCTTTAGCTATATAATAAATTACCCTTTAAATAAGCCTCTATAAACTAAACTTTACTCTTATTAGTTATAAATTCTTTCTTAGTAATAGAGAATTAGCCTTATAACTTAAAAAAAAAGTCTTTAAGGTTATTCTAGTTACCTCTCTTATATTAAATAAAAGCTAACTACTTAATAAAGGTATTAATATATAAGTACTTAAGCTCTAACTAGGTAGCTATAAGTTCTTTACTAGCTATATATATATTATTAATAAACTTCTTATTTTTAAAAGCTATAATTTATTTAATTATCTTTCTCTTTCTTACCTTAATTACTTTATTATTAAGAAGAGCTCTTAGCTATTTCTCTATTAATATATTAAGGTTAATTATATATTACTTCTCTACTATAGTCCTATTAGTATCTAATATAAGTTACTATATTACTAAGCTACCTTACTAAGTAATAGATTAAAATTAGATTAATTATACTAATACTATTACTACTCTAATAGTTAGTATACCTATAAATAAAAAGAGATTAGAATATATTAGAAGCTATATAATACTAAGTAAAGGAGTTAGTAGAAGGGTAGTTAGGGGTTACTAGTAACTATTATTCTAATCTATCTCCTCTCTAAACCTTGATACTATTATAAAAACCCCTTTTATATGCCCTTTAGCATAACATTATTCTATTCCGCAGTGTCCCCCAGGCCCCACCCAGTGCCCCGCTAGCCCCAAAGCCAGTACTACTTTTAGGAACCTGACAAGCAGGCCATTGCAGGCCCTGGCAGATTCCATAAGGATTCGAATGAATTCTTGAAACAGCTGTTCAGCTACTCCCAGGCATTCCGCACCCGGTTTGGTGCAATGTCCGATCTGGACCATCTCATCCTGTTCGAGTTCCATGGGATGACCATTGATCCGATGTCTACTCCGGCTGAGTTGTCTCGACTTGGCCATGGGGGTAAAATCAGGTTTACAGTCCTGGACAAGAACCAGCACGCTCTGAAAATCGTCTGCTACAACGGATTCTTACGCATCGCTGCCGCGCTGACACCTAGAGACCATTGAAGATGCTCGGATTGTTTTTGGAAGACGGGAGGAGCTGCTATTCTCGGCTCTAGGCCATAATGGGATGGGACTTTTGATGCGCTGGATGGGATAGAAGTCACAATATGTAAGATTGATCATGGGATGGGAGTTCTGTAATGCCAAATCGGGTTTCTCCGCATGCCTGCCAAAGAAGGCACCCAATCCAAAGATGCTTGATCGAGTTGTTTACAGAAAACACATGGATTTATCGATCCTTGCCGACTTAAAATGGTAAGAAAGTGCCGTGACTTGACGTATCGCGAAGCATGGTCGTCACTAAGGGCCAACGCACAGAACTGGAAGTCGCTTGGGTCTATGAATGGGCAATTAATTCCTCACGAGGCGAGGATAAAATACGCGGATTACTTGGTATACTTCCCCTCCACATCGCTTCCCCCGACTTCGTGGAAAAGGTGTTGGCTGCCTCATACGAAGTCCATTGTTAGCTGCCGAAATGGGCCGGCTAGGGAGCAGCTGTGGGGTGGCCGGAGTGGGGCCGGATCGGGATTGATTCAAAGGGGAGGGGGGGCGACGAGAACGGTAGGATATCCATTTTCTGACATGGTAACTGTCGCGTAACAAAACGACGCCGTTAGTTACGGGCAGTAACTAACGCCTTATATCTCGTGACGGAAACAAACCAATTTATCTCCACATGTTGATACCCAAGTGAAACCGCGTAGTGATGAAAGTGCTCCTGCAACTAGCTTTTTGCATTCAGGTACCTGTTGGACTAGCTTTTCAAAGAGGCTGACTGGCTGCTCTGCGGCCCTGTCTCCCAGTGTTTGAGGTTCTGTCGGATCTTTCGCCGCCTGACAAGGAGGCGGCGGACGCTCCGCCGCCCTCATCACCCTCGCGTCCTCCATCGTCGCCCTGCTTGCCCTCTGGGTTCTTACCACGTTTGAAGAATTTGGAGACTTGGCGTGTCACCGTCTTGAACTTACCGCCGCCGTCCTTGGGCCCTTTGTTCCGCTCGTCAGGCTTCTGCTCCTTGGCAAGCCTCTCCTGCTCCCCAAGCTGCTGGATGTAGCGCATCGCATCTCCACACCGGTCCATGACCTCCTTGTTGATGGCCTCCAACCGCAGTCTCTCCCGCTCCCGCTCTGGGAACCGCATCAGCTGCAGATCGCCCTTTTCCAAATCGGCGTTCCCTTTTCCTGTTTGTTCCAAGTACCGACGCTTTGCGTCCTCCTCTGCCAGTTCCAGGACCTTTACCAGCGTCTCGTACGTCGAGTACTTTCCCTCGACCATCTCTCCAAACGCCTCCTCGAGCCAGTCGTCGAGATCTTCCTCGCGATCCTCCCATTCAACCGGAAACCAGCCGGAAAACGAGCGGAAGCTGCCCATATCGTATTTCCAAGCAGGGTGGGGAGGTCGAGGCAGCCGCTCCAACGGGTGCACGTCGAGCAAGAGATTGCTTGGCACTTTTGGAAACAGCGAGTCGTACTCGTCCGCCCGACCGATTCTGCTCTGTATGGTATCCGACCACGCCACGCAGACGCTGTAGTCAAGGAGGACTACTCGGGGCTCTTCCAGGTCGACGCCGTTGTTCCCGAGCGTAATGAAAGTGTCTCGGGCGAGTAAGCTGTTGCGGTTGGTGCCCGTGTGCAAGAGAGACACACAGCCGTCGAGCAGGGTTCGGAAAACCTCCAGTCTGGCGGACAGGTGGGCGAAAGACACCTCTACGATGCCGTATCGAGAGCTAGGAAACCTGAAGAATGTGTTCTTGGGAACCAAGTTGCCGTCCTCGTTGCGGCTGCACATGCTCTCTACGGAGGTGCCCTCGTTGTACTCCATGAGAACTGCGCCGACGGATCGCCACTTGGTACCGCCACGCCTGACGTCGAACTTCATGGCCCAAGTGCCATGGTATTGCGGAGCGATGTGGGGGTGGCCGGTCAATCCTCTGCCGTACAGGTGCCGCAAGGCGTTGGCCTCGCGACTGAGCTGTCCATCAGCCCGGTTCTCCACCGACATCTCGCGATTTATAGCATCCAAGTCCTCGGGCTCCGGGAAGAAGTAGGGATCGAAGACCTTCAATACCAGCTTCATTCCTGCATCGAACGGCTCGTAGCTTCTCCCTACGCCCCCTGGCTGCGTGTGCGTCGGCGCCTTCAGGACCACGCAGAGCAACAACTGTGACCCGGAGCCGATGCCGCCCTTGATGACCTCGAGAACCTGAACTTTGGCCAGGTCTTCCAGCGCGAACTCCGTTGTCGGGTCGAAGTTGCGAATCTGTCCCTTGGGAAGCTCTGCTTCTGGCGGGGGACCGAGTTCTGGAAGCCCGTGGGGAGCGCCCGGGTCGTGGGGGTACAGCGTCAGCTCCTTACCAGCGGCGTACTCCATTAATTGAGAACGAAGGTACGTCATGGTGTCCTGCAACACCTTAATCCCCTTCTCGGGCGTTATGGAGTAGCCATTGTAGCGCGGGGCTGGCTCCGCGGCTGCATCCCGGTACGCATGATTGCGTCTTGGGTGGTTGGGCGGGGGAATCGCTGACAAGGGAGGTCGGGGATGGAGAGGGAGAGATTTGATCATGGGGTCCAGGGCTGTGGCCGGGGCTTCATTCTCGTCCGCAGGCATGGTGCTTGAGGGGTTGGATGAAGGAAGCGTTGGTAAGGGAGCTCTAGTATGGTGGCGATGAGGAGTCTTGGCTTGGGTTCGGCAATGTAATTGCAAGCTGTTGAGAGTAAGTACTGTGCATGAAAACTTATCGGCAGGAGGGGGTACGGTACAGATGGATGAGCTCGAAAAGGAGCGATGAAGATCGTGGAGAGGTCGCGAACTGAGGCAAGGCGGATTGTGGTGTAAAGCAGGATGAGATGTCGTTGAGTAAAAGACGAGAAGTGAGGTAGGTAGGCAGTGAAGTGGATAGGGCGAGTGTGGATCGGAGAAAGAATAAAGACGAAGACGGACAAAGAAGAAACTCTGATGTCTGGCTAACGGATAGGCAGAGAGGTTTCCTGGGGTATCTGGATAGAGATAGAGAGAGAGAGAGAGTGTGTGTGTGTGAGAGAGAGAGTGAGAGTGAGAGTGAGAGAGAGGGAAAGGAAAAAGGGTTCCAGCAAGCGGTTTGATGGACAAAGTTTCCTGTGTGCACAGGACCAGCCAGTCTTACCGTTTGCCAACGGAACACAGAGAAGCCAAGAACCAATCACGTGCCCAGCCTGACCGCCGCTCTGCTTGGAGAGATGGTCAACTCCTTTATTGGATGGTACCTAATTAATTACATACACATCGAGGATGGTTTCTGTTCTGGTATTCGGGAACCCCCCTTCCCCCCGGCCTTCAGCCCCTGGACAGACGTCTATCTGTCTTGCTCCTGAATCGTGGTGCTTCTTGTCAAGAGACCGCCATAACGTCTTGTAAGAGGGCTACAAAGAGGGAGGTGGAGATCAATCTCGGTCAGAAGAGGAAACCCGGCGGCTCTGTTTACTCAAGGTCTCTGAACAGACCAAACAGCACAACGCAGGCAGCCTACCTTGTTGGTATCACGGATGCCCGCGTTTCCCGGCCCCATTGTTGTTCTACCACCCGCCCCTCTGAGCTACCACCCGTGCTGTGAAGGGGAAAGAAAATGAGTCGATGGCTTTCAGTGTAGGGGATGGTACCGTGGTAGAAGACAAGCTTGGCAGGTTTGTCCTCGTGGTTTCTTCGTAAGGCCAGACATGTCACAAAACCCCATCGGTCTTTTAACCCAAGGCCTCCCCCTACGATGCGATGCTGCTCCGGCCCACAAATCTCGGGAAGCATCAGTCCGCCCGGCGCCGCAGCTTGCCAAAAGACTGCAAGCCGCGACCCCGGAATTCGACCTGCTCGTAGCCGTCGGTCTGCGACACGGGGGCAGCGTTGGCGTAATTTACTCATTCCTTTTTCGCCCCATGACCGCCAGCCGCTTTTTCCCCCGGGCGCACAGCAAGCAAGCAATTCTTTTGAGAGTTGAACGACGTCACCGGCCCGCGATTTGGGAATTTACCTGAGTTCAGCTGACGTTGACGGAGAATCTCCTCGTCGACACGCGGAGGCATACAAACGGGAGAAATGTTGGGCCCCCCTCCCCCCTGCAAGGCGACTCGGGAGATTCCCGTGAGCGTCAGCGGAGTCTAGGTCGTGTTGACGGATGCCGACGCTTCCCTAAGGTGCTCAATATATCCCGGTTGGGACGGGAAGTTCAGTGGCGGGGGGTTCTGGTGGCTGATGAAAGGGAGAGTCCCTAGGCCTGGGCTGACAAGATCGCGGCCAGTGTTGATGTCCTGCAGGGATTGCCCAAAGCGCAGGACGCCAATGGTCCGAGTGCTTGTTTGCCACACTTGAAGTGACTCTCTGGGGCACCTAGCTGGCTATCGAGAAGCACATCTGCCTGTTTGTGCGTGTATTGAATCCAGACACCCGGTTCATGGCCACGGTTACTTGTATAACTCGATATGCAGCACCTCTGGCATGTGACCCGACAACGCAGAGTGACTGCCGAATCAGGGGAGCACCGTAGGCAGACACGGTTAAAGTGAAGTTTGAACGCGACGATGGCGTGGCTGACGTACCACCCTACCCTCAAGGTCGCGACAGCTCCACGTGACTGACGACAACCAAGCCAACAACGGGAAACCGCCCCCCGAGGAAAATCCCTCCGCAACCTTCTCCCAGAGTCACCTTTGCCGATGCGGAGGCAGCCGACCCTCATCTGCCATCCTGTCACCCTCTCCTACCGTGTCGAGCCGCGGCTAGCACCCGGACATATCCAACTCAGCCGCAAGAGACTGCGGCGCGCGCTGCCCCCTAGCGCCTGCTACGGGCCGTGGAATAGCCCAACACGCACCGCGGGGCCGGAAAGGTGAGTTTGCCAAATAGTCTCCATTCGAGTTACTCCTCGGTGCTGAATTGTGTCTTGGTCAGAGCCGGCCTTGGGGCTCTTGTTACCCCCGATGTTCCCATTCGAGTCTCCAGACCGCTCCGATTCTGTGTCGTGTGTGCACTTCCTAAAAGATCTAGACATCGTCCCCTTTTGGCCTTTTGCCATTGGCTGTAATCGACGGGGTTCAAACCCAACCCGACATCTTCCCCCCCTGCACGTCTCTCGCATAGGAAGTCATGGGTCATTCTCCCCCGAAACCCTGGTGTTCTATAAACGATGGATGCAGGCGTCCGTGGCGTGGTCTCGGAGCGATGATGACGAAGAAGCGAATGGAAGGCGTCGTCAGGTCCACGCAAGCCAGCCTGAAGCTCCCCCTGCTCCCTTCGACCCCGTCGTTGCTGAAACACGCAGCCGGGTTCCGTAGAATAAGTGGGAAAGAAAAAAAACGATGAACATACATCGCTTCTCAAAGGGAGATTCGGCTTGCGGAGGAAGTCTAGACGCGGTCGGGGTTGCCGTCGACGGCCCCGCAAGGAGGACCCCACGTGGCGTGCCATGGCGTGCCTGCCTTGTCTGCCTTTTCTGCCCCCCCCGCCCCCCTCTCTCTCTCTCCTCGCCATATGCTCGAACTGCCTCGCCGAAACTGGCTACTAGAGGTCAGAGATCGAAACGGTCCGTCAAGAAAGCATAGTAAGACGTTCCCCGGACGAGGCGGTCGGTGGCCGCGGGGGCTCAGGCACATTCGTGCAGGCATGCGCGTGGAACTGCCTTTGGAAGTCTGTGCCGCCGCAGTTGCTTTCAAGTCTTGGACACTGGGTCAAGAGTTGCGACACATCGGCGTTCCATCCCTTGGAGCCCTACTACTAGCCTTTCTCTGGCAGAGTACGGGTCATATTGGCGCACGCATGGTTCGGCTTCGAGAGATGGATGTTCATATTCACGTAAATGGCGGGCTTTGCACCCGAATTGTAAGTTTGAACGTGCGAAATCATCAGGTATCGTGGTATTCCATAGTCGTCGCTCATAAAATTCCATCATGGTATCATACAAACAAATACTCCCGCACCGAGGACTCCCCTCTCAGGCCCTCTCCTTGTGCTCGCCAAACGCCATCTCCTCGTCTTCCGAACCCTTCCTGAGCTTCTCCGCCGCGCCCCGCCGGCGCAGCATGTCCTCGGCCTCGTCGGGCGTGACGCCGTTTTGGCGCCTGCGGATGGCCTCTTCCTCCTGGGCGATGTACCGCAGCGGCCGCTTGGACGAGGTGGCGTCCTTGTCGCGGAAGACGAGTATGTCGTGGTTGTCGGCGAAGAAGCGGTCAATGTCCTCGAGCGAGCGGTCAGACGTCTCCGGGTAGAACAAGTAGACAATGGGCACGAAGGAGAAGTTGAAAACGGCCCAGATGATGTAGAATCGCCAACCGAGGGCGGTGATACCGGGCGGCGTGATTTCGACAACCTGTGTGGGTTTTGGTGTTGGTGAATGAACATGCAAAGGCGTTAGGGAAAGACTCACCATGAAGTTGACGATCCAGTTCGTGGCTGTACCGAGCGCGGCACCCTTCGTGCGCATCGATAGGCCGTTGATCTCGGTGGGGTAAAGCCAGGGCACCCCCTGCCAGCCAATCCCGAAGCAAACATAGTACAGGAAGAAGAAGGCAATGGAGGCCTTGGCCCACTGGGCCTGGATCTCGGGGGCGAGGCCGTCCATCTCGTTGTAGCGGATGCAGATTGTGATGACTGCGTAGCAGACGAACTGTCCAAAGGCGGCATCTGCTTGGCCTCAGTAACATTCTTTTCGTAAACTTGCATACGTTCTCTCTCTCCATCTCAGAAGGGGTCTCGGACTTACACATCATCATTTTTCTCCGACCCCAGCGCTCTACATTCGGGATTCCGATGAGACTGAACAACAGGTAGCTGACGGAGTTGCAAGCAGCCAGTAGTCTCGCCAGGTTGTTACTCAGGCCGACGGAGTTGATGAGAACCAGGGGCAAGTAATACGACGTAACGTTGATGCCGCTGAGCTGTTGCATAGCCTGCGTCCCGAGACCGAGAATTAGCCGGCGGATGGTGCCGGTGCCGGCGGTCTCGCCGGTCCGGCCCCGGAGGAGGTCGGACCACGGGACGGTGTTCTCGCGCTCGAAGTCGACGGTCCACTGGATGTCCTTGGACTGGGTCTGGATGTAGGCGTCGTCGACGGGGCGGTCCTCGAGGTCAGCGAGAATCTGTTCGGCCTCGGCGACGCGTCCTTTGGCGATGAGCCAGCTATGGGGACGAGTTAGTTATGCGTGCTAGAGAATTGGCCGTAAAGGGAAAGGCGGGGGGTGGGGGTAGGGGTAAAGTTAAAGAACGTACCGAGGAGACTCGGGTAGCCAGGGGACGGTGGCGTAGAGGATGATGATGAAGATGAACTGGAAAGCAAGTGGCACACGCCAGGCGACGGAGCCGGTGAGGAAAGAGAACCCAAAGGTCACCCAGTTGCCTGTCCATCGTCAGCACGTCTGGGTTTACTTCAAGGGGAGAACGGCACAAGTTGGAGGGACTCACTCAAGGAGAAGCCAAAGATGTTCATGATCATCTCGATGACAATCAGCTTGCCGCGCCAGCTGGCCTTGCTGGTCTCGCCCTGCCAGACGGGCGCGGTGGACGTGTTGATGCCGTTGCCGATGCCGGCGATGACGCGGCCGACGAACATCTGGGGCAGACCAAAGGCGGCGGTCTGCAGGATGGCGCCGACGGACATGATGGTGGTGCCGACGAGGATGGTGTTCTTGCGGCCCCATCGTTCGCCGATCCAGATGGTGGAGATGGCGCCGAGAAAGCAGCCGATGTCGTAGATGGCGGTGACGGTGGACTGGAGCTTGTCGTCGCCGACGATGCCCATGGTCTCGAGGAAGTCGTCGGTGACGATGACGCCGCCGAAGACGCCCTGGTCGTAGCTAAGTGGTGGGTGCGTATTAGTGTCGGGGATCGAGATGGCATGTGGGGGAATGGACGTACCCGAAAAGTGTCATATCTGTCGCGCAGGCGACGGTCACCCAGAAGGTGAGCCATGCGCCCTTCAAGCCGAACCAACCCATGATGAGATGAGATGAGGGGGATCCGTTCAGTTGAGAGGGTTGAAAAGTGGTGTCGGTGTCTTGTGAAGGGTGTTGCGACTGAAGCTCGGGCAGAAAAGGCGGCGGCGGACGGTCTCTATATAGATGGCCGGGAAGACTGGCAACCAACAAGCAATGCCGATGCATAGCTCCCGCTCATCCTCCCCCGAGCCCCAGTCGGCCGGGCGCGTGGACAGGCCGCTCAATCTGTCGCAAGATCTCGGGCACCCACTCACTGGTCACTCGGCTGTGGAGTTGAGGGATGGATGTGGATAACAGGGCGATGTCATGGGTATGGTGCGGCGGTGTTGGGCGGGGGGTTAGACGACGTAGCTATGTCATTCTCTTCCCCAGACCAAGGTACCGTCTCCCCAGTTGTCGGCTGCCAAGCTTAGGCATGAATGAGTTTGCGTGCGTACGTGTGAAGTAAACGGCGCCGTTGACCACACACAGGTTTCCGTGGGGGAGCGGTGACCGCCCGCTGGTATCGGCGCGTATTAACGGGCCGAAAAGGGAGACGGGGGTATGGGGGGGAAGAACAGGCCCCCTGCCTGGGCTGAAGAGCCGGGTGGTGGAGAGGACGACGGAAAGGCGATGCATCTTCCATCATTGCTTGACAGGCAAAGGGATCTGCCAGAGTTTCGGGGCAGAGGCCGACGTTTGGCGAGCGTCCAGTCAGTGTCGAGCAGACGGTCAAAAGTGCGAGATGCGACTTGACTTGTGTTGTGCCGAACCGTGTTGTGTCAGGGGCAAAGTCATCTGCCATCTGCCATCTGCATGCACCCCGCATACTTGAACCTGGGCTTGATCACCGCTGCGTGACCATGCGTACGCTGTACTCGCGTCGTATTGCGTTCGTAGTAGGTAGTGTTGTGACGGAAAGTGGGCAATGGAGCAAAGAGATGCGGACGTGAGGAACAATGGAGGTACAGATAGACTGACTGCCTTGGTATGAAAACCGGGGGTCTGGTGGAAAAGCGTGTTACTGGTACACGCGACTCGAAGACGCGACCCGGGATTTCCGACATTGACGTTATCGTGGAAGGAAGGAGCGCCAGGCTTCTTGGTCGCTGCCGAAAATGAACGACCGATGACGTCAGACAAGACCCACCGCGGCTTTGAAACGGTCCAATACAGTCTGTTGCGTTGGCAGCGTCGGAAACCTATTTTTCCATCCATGCGTTAGAAACACTATTGCTAATACCTGTCAAAGTAGCCAGAGTATTTAGCAGCAACCAAAGTGTCCTCTAAGCGGGGGTGCCTCCACTTTTATAGGCGCTTTGACAATTAACAGTCTGAGCCGCTGGCTGCGTCAGTAAGCGTCTAATGTTGAAGTACGTGGATAATTATGGTGAAAATCCCTGGTTAATTGCTGGTGTATGTGTAACTATGTCGCTATTTTCCATGGGATTCCCTGCATATTTATGGCTGTTGTATTGCCTTAGGATCTAAATGCACGTGGTCATCGGATTCCAGATATTTTGGCTGGCAAAATCCGTTCCATAGATGTCAACTGACATTTCGCCGCAGACCTTTCCCAATCCAGCCCAATGGGCCTGGAGGTCCGTGCCATTCGCCGGCATATTGCACCCACTTTGACAAAATCTTAAATATATAGCAACCTAGGTCCTTTTACTTAATAAAGCTATATTATACTTATAGTAGTCTTAGGCTCTATATACTTACTATTATATTTAATATAGCTCTTATAGGTCTATATATATAATTATCCTTAAAGTATTGTTTTAACTATACTTTTGTTTTTTATTATAACTTTCTGATTTAAAATGGCAGTCTTTTGTAATTAGATTTTATATTAACTTTAAGCTTTAATTAAGGTAATTATAATAATAAAATTACTAATTATATATATTACTTAGTTATTAAGAAACTTGTAGTTAAAGTTTTACTAGTTATATTAATAATTAGTTATAATATTAGGGTTTACTAGTTATATCTCTATAATAATTTACTTTTACTAACTAGTACAACTATATAATTTAACCCTCTTAGTTAGGGGCTATAGTAGCTAACTATCTATTACTATAGTACTTATTACTTTAATTATATTAGTAATTTATCCTTAGCTAATTCTTTCTTATGGTTTTATATTAACTACGCAGTTTGGTTACTAAGATTTAATTACTATAGAAATACAAGCTATTTTTACTTTAGTAAAGTCTTTATTAAACTATATACTATTAGCTTTACTAATAGAATATATATAACTTTAATATAACTATCTATAATCTCCTAATATAGCTAGTAGTAATATATATTTATATAATAAAGGTATATTTATAATTAAACTAACTTCTTAGTTATAAGGCTAATTATTTATTAATTATTATATTATATTATAACCTTTAGTGATATATTTAAAGTATTATTACTAGTAGTAAGCTTGGTAATTAATTAGCTTGTAAATATTAATTCTTTTGTAGCCTGTGATAAGGCTAGTAACTCTACTTTAGTTATTAAAGTAGTTACTATCTACTACTTATTTACCTTCTAGCTAATAACTCTACTATATAGCTTAATAATAAAAGCCTATAAGCTCTTGTGGTTAATTAAGTTATCTTTAAAGCTTACATCTAATATAATAATAAGCTCTCTATTAAGCCTAAATTTAAGGCAAAAGCTAGCTATATACCTAAGGTATTACAATACCTAGTTTGCTACCCTCTAATAGGCTACTAATAGGTTATAATTAAATCTTACTAGCTAACTTATTATAAATATAACATTAGGTCTTATTATTACTACTGTATATAGGATTAATCTAACTTTTTACTAGTATCTTATAACTTTGTAGTTTACTACTATCTAATATAAAAGTAGAAGTTCTTTATTGCCTATTAGGGTATTATCTAGTAGCAGCTAGGTTTTATTATTAATTAGCTTTACTATCTTTTTAATATATACTAACTATAATAGCTATATCTTTTATTATTATCTATTATAAAGAATTTCTATACTAAGGAACTATTATATTTTATTACTACCCTCTAAGTAGTATCTTTCTTTTATACTATTAATTACCTTATTAGCTTTCTATTATAATAACTTAGGGAATACAAAGATATAATTATTAATATAGAAGAAGAATATAATAGCTCCCTTTTACTAGTAGTATAGCTCTCTAGTAACTAGTATAAATTTAAGTTCTTAAAGTCCCTTTTCTAAGTACTTTTGCTATAGCAGTAGTAATTATTATAACCTATAATGGGCTTTTTATAGGTAGATAATCTTACTACTACTATAGCTTAGATATCCTAAGGGAAGTCTTATAAATACTATCTTATTTATATTAGTATATATAAATATGTTTACTATATTAAATTAAAGTAATTCTAGGTCTAACTTAGCTATAATTATAATAAGTAATTAGAATAAAAGTCTTACTAGTATTACTATATATATATTATAGATTATATCTTTTAGCTATTAATTACTATAAATAATAAGGTATACCTTAAACTTTATAAGAAATCTATATTTATTTAGCTTATAGGTATATACCTATTAGTAATTAAGTATCTAGTTATTACTAGCTTCTTTTATACTAACTTTAACCTAGCTATTTATAGTATTATAGCTCTATAAATAAGCTTTCTTAGCTTCTTAAAAATCCTTTATAAATAGTTAGTTTTTTAAATTAGTATATGCCTTAAGTAACCTAGGTAAATTCTTTTAGTATAGCCTTGTAGCTAGCCTTGTAGCTGTATTTTGAGGTACTATTATTTTATTACTAGAGTTAGATAGATCCTCTCCTATTGCATTGTTCTTTCTAATATTAGGGGGCTAGCTTGTACTTTTACTAGGTAAGAGGTCTTGCTTTAAGATTTTCTAGGGACTATAGTAAGGACTATTAATAGTCTTAGCTATATAAGTAGCTTACTAGTTCTAGGTACTGTAGTAAGAACTATTAATAGTTCTAGCTATAAATATAGCTTTCTAAGATTTTTATAGATATATTTATTTTTAATATATAATATAGTTAATATATTAGACTTTATTATAATATATATAGTTTTTTTACTCTCTTATATTAACTATATTTAATAGTAGTATAATAAATAAAATATTTAGAGATTCTAGTAGTATTATTAATATAAAGTATAACTTTATATATTTCTAGACTTCTTCTAGTATTTTACTAGTAGTTTAGTTTAAAATTTCTACTTTGTCTTTTTTTATAATATCCTTACTATTAGTAATATTTATAAAGTTCTTTTTAGTTATTTTTTAGATCTATTTCTTAATTATAGCTTTATTTATATTACTTAACTTATTTACTTATTTATTTTCTTTTCTAGAGAAGTATCTATCTCTATTAAATATTATATTATAAGATATAATAACTTTATTCTTTGGAGAGATATATATATACTACTAGTTAGTTAATATATAACTAATTAGATAGCTAATATATACCTTTGCTTTAAAGTACTAGAGATAATTATAGCTAAGTTAAGTATCTAAAGTTATTATATATATACAGTAGCTAAATACTTATAAATAGCTAAGGTATAGTATAGATAATAGCTACCCTCTTACTATATACTAGATTTAATGTAGAGATCTCTAGTTATAAGATTTAGCTAGTATTTAGTTATATAAGTATACTACCACTTTTAGAATCTCTAGCTATAGTAATACTAGTAATTTTAACTTTAGCCTTATTATATAAGCTTTCTCTTCAATTACTATAGCAATCCTTTCTATACTGCTATTTTATACTTGTATATTAGGTACTAAGGCCTTAAATAGGATTTCTATACTTTCTATAGCCTCTTTTACTTATAGATAGGTAGTTATAATCTTATTATTATACTTGATTACTTATACTTCTATTAATTTATATACTTTAATTAACTATATAAAGTCTACTAAAGCTATCTTAATAGTCTTAAAAGTATATTATTATACGTAATAGTCCTATATCAAGCTAGATTTTTAGTTACTAAGTAATAAAGCTAACTTATATCTACTTTAGCCTTATTTAAATAGGTAAAAACCTAGTATAATATAATTACTTACCTCTATATAGTTAATTAACTCCTATAGTTAATATAATATTTACTACTATATTTTACTTATTATATATACTTTATATAATATAATAGATATCTTTAGTATATCTCCTTTTATCTATATACTACAGGCTTAGGTAGTTATTTTATATAGCTACCTAGGTAGCTAAGATAGTTATACTAGTGGTTAGTTTTAACTAGCTTACTCCTTTAGTAGCAGTCTATTAGTACTAAAGCTACTATAACTACATCTATATTTATTACTATTAGGTATACTACTGATATAGCATAAAGACTATTATAGTTCTTACTAGCCTTAATAACCTATTAACTAGTAATCTTATTTATATTAAATACTATAGAATAATTCTTTACTATATATATATAATTATTAGTTAGACTATTATCTTACTACTAATTATTCCTTATTTTAAGTATTATATATAATACTAAGTTATATAATAGTAATAAATAATAGGTAACTCTTTTAAGTATGAATTATGCTTAGTAATTACTCTGTTTTATATAGATAAGTACACTACTCTATCCTTTAATTAGGATAGTAGTATTACCTACCTAGATAAAGTTATCTAACTTTACTAGGGTTATCTCTAAGAAGTAATAATAAGAGTAGAAGATATAAAGAGTTACTTTTAAATCTAGGATGACAAAGTCTTTAAGTAGATAGTTAGATATTATAAAGGTAGCTTACTATATAGATAAGGCTTCTTTACCCTTTAACTATACCTTACCTTTACTACTTTCTAACTATTATTTTACTAGAGGTACTACTACTACTACTATAGTAAATTTATCTAGGTAGGTATATATAGAGGCTAGTAATATATCTTTCTCTTTTAGCTTATCTTTTATATATTGCTATATTAGAGTTTGCTTTATATAGTTAATAATTACTCTATATAGTTACTATAAAAACCTTAGGTATATTTTACCTATAAAGTAATACCTTACTAGTAAGTACCTAGAGATATTATATAGTAAGTACTTTTTATTACTATAATTATTACTTTTATTATTATAGTTATTATAGTAGTTATTATACTGTTTTTTCTTTATTAGCTCTTTTTATATATAATCCTCTGTAATATTGTTAGTAACTATTGCTATAGTAACTAGGCTGAAGGTACTATAAGTAGCTTTTGCTTAGAGATACTCTAGCTCTATAGTAATATAGGCCTATATTACCAATATCACTTTATAATACAGGAGCTAGTTATTAATAGCCCTTATGTAGTTAGTACTTTTATATACCTCTACCTATACTACTAGTAGTATATACCTTAATACCTTTATTAGTAATAGAAACTATTTACTAGTCTTTATAGCTAAATACTACTAGACTTATATACTATAAGAGAGTGCTTTCTCTTAGTTAGATATCTATTTCTCTATCTCTTTTATATCTATTACCTTATAATCTATAGCTCTTTTTATAACTTTCTTATACTTTGCTATAGTAATTTCCTTTTCCTTATATAGGGGTAGACTAATATATACCTTAATATTATATATTTATATATATATTAACTTACTTATAGAGTAGTACTCTATAACTACTATTAAATCTACTATTATATAGATTTAGATAACTAAGTTACTAACTATCTTATAGTCCTACTTATATTACTATTATTTTTATATATATATCTTATTATTATATTTAAGTTACTTCTAGCCTTTAGTTAATAGTTAGAATAGCTTTAAGGCTTATATATCTTTTAGATCTAGTAGTTATTAGCTATTTACTATATTATCTATTACCTACCTAGTTATTATAGATAGTATTATTAGGTAGTCTATAATATCTAAAGCTATTAGAGGCTTTACTAGTTATTTTATAGTAGTATATTATATATTATTAGTATTTAAGTTAATTAACTCCTATAGATTTATGACTACTGCCTATTACTATAGCTAGATATACTAATTACTCTAGTTAGCTAAGCTACTTAGAGTTACTAATATCATAGCTATCTTATTTTTAGTTATAATAATAGCTATAGTATATATTATATATACTATATATAGTACTTTAAGTAATATTAATTAGTGCTTATTAATTTAGACTATTAATTGTTTAAGTATATAGATAATTATAGTGAAAATCCCTGGTTAATTGCTGGTATATGTGTAACTACGTTGCTATTTTCCATAGGATTCTCTGCACATTTATAGCTGTTGTGTTGCCTCAGGATCCAAATGCACGTGGTCATCGGATTCCAGATATTTTAGCTAGCAAAATCCGTCCCATAGATGTCAACCGACATTTCGCCGCAGACCTTTCCCAATCCGGCCCAATGGGCCTGGAGGTCCGTGCCATTCGCCAGCATATTGCACCCACTTTGACAACTTCGACGCCGGGGAGAACGACGAGGGACCCTGCCTCCTTACCTTATTTCCCCTCTCATTGCATCATTCTTTTGATGCTTTCCCACTTGCTCCATATTCCTCCCCGACAATTATTCCCAGCGGGGTGTACTCGGGGAGGAAGAACAAAAAGGACAAGGGCCAGGACCTACTTTACTGTACTCGATCGAGGGACTGTCTGAGGGCATAGTCGGGCCGAATCCCAACACCCCGTGATGATGTCTTGTTGATGCGGGGAGCGCTGCAGAGGCCACTTTTCCTGGGAATCCCCCTCCCTCCCCCTGTCCTTTCCGTCTCCATTGTCTGACTGACGTCTGCCTAACCAATGCAATAAAAAGAGAGAGAGAGAGGGAGAAAAGTGTGAGGACTCCAAATCACGACGCAGAGAAGCAAGGGCATGTAGTCCACCGCCGTGTCTTGGCGCCGTTGAGGCTCTGCTGCGACATGAACATGGGGGGGTCACATGGCCCTTTCTTGGCTCGGCGAGTCTCCGAGTGGGGGGAGGTCTCGCCTTGGCGGGTACCGGCTCTCGTCTGTTTTTTCTTCTTCTTGCTTTTTCTGCCTGTTGTCATTTTTCCTTTCCTCTTCTATGTAATTCTACTTGCATCGCTGCATTATGCTCTAAACTCCCAGTGCGCGACAGCTGGCTCTGCTGGCTCGTCAATCTGGGGCGGGAGGGGCGCGCCGAGAATACGGCCGAGCAATGCGGGAGAAAAGCAGACGGGGCCCCACGCCGCGGTCCCGAACACGTCGTTCCATTCAGAAAGAGAAGACTGGCATGAAATAGAGAGTATTTGATGATGGCTGGCTGTTTCTAACATTAAACCCGGGGGGTCCCACGGGGTACCCAATTCCAAAGAGGGGAGGGGGATCACTTGCTCGCGTCGCCGGGAGAAGAATTACCTATAGAAAGAATAAATGAATAAAAAAGAAACAGGGGGGGAAGAAAACCCCATTTGTGCCCACCCGACGCTTGCAAACCCATGAATAACGTTCGCTCAAAACAAAAAAGAGTGGTTTGCGAACAAAAGCGACAAAAGTCCTCTCACATCATGAGGAACTCCTCCACGCACTCGGCCGGCCCGATGAAGGCGACGTACCCGTCCGGCCGCACCACCACCACCCCCGCGCCCCCGCCGCCGAAGCCGTACCGCCTGTGCAGCGCGCCGTCCGGGTCCCTGTACCCGCCCCTGCCGACCTTGTCGCCCGCGTACACCTTGACGACCCCGTAGTCCTTGAACCGCCCGTCCGTCACCAGCTTCTCCTCCGCCCGCTCCAGGCCCTCCTCGTCCGCGTCCGTGCCGCCGAAGAGCACGACCGTGTGGTCGCGCGCGCTCATCAGCCCGAGCAGCCACCCGGGCCTGGCCGCGTCCCCGTCCTCCTCCGCCGCCGCCGGCACCACCACCTCGCCGTCCGGCGCCCGCCACCCGCCCCGCACGGGGCCCTCGAACCCGATGGCCGTGCCCACGATCGGGCTCCGCCGGTACTTGACGGCCGTCTGCGAGGCGAAGGTGAAGAGCGACAGCCGCCGCGCCCGGTTGCTCCACACCCACGGCGCGAGCCACGGCATCACCGCGTTGCGCACCGTCGTCAACAAGACGTTCTGCGACGACACCGCCGTGAACATGCGGTCCGTCCCCGCCAGCAGGTGCCGCCCCACCGGGTACCGCTCCGCGTGGTACGAGTCGAGGAACGTCTCCTCCCGCTCCCCGCGGAGCACCGCCGCCAGCTTCCACCCCAAGTTGACGGCGTCCTGGATCCCCGTGTTCATCCCCTGCCCGCCCGCCGGCGAGTGGATGTGCGCCGCGTCGCCCGCCAGCAGCAGCCGCCCGTCGCGGTACTTGTTGACCCCGCGGCAGTTCCACCGGAAGCTCGTGAGCCAGAGCGCCTCCTCGATCTCGAGCCCCGAGCCCATCACCTCCCGCATGAACGCCTGCACCTCCGCCACGTCCGGGTCGCCCACGCGCTTGCTCCCCAGCGCCCGCTCGCCCACCACGCGGACCACGCCGTCCTGCAGCGGGAACATGACCATGAGCCGGCGGTGGAAGAAGAGCGAGACGCGCTCGCTGTCGTACTCGCCCCGCACCCGGGCGTCGCAGAGGATGTACTGCGTCGGGTACTGCGACCCCTCGAACGACACGTCGGCGCTGTGCCGCACCACGCTGTGCGCGCCGTCGCACCCGACAATGTACTTGGCCCGCAGGATCTCCTTCTTCAACTGCTGTTGCTGCTGCTCCTCCCCTTCCCCCTCTCCCCCCGACTCGCCGTCGCCTTCCCGGATGAGCGTGGCGCTGGCCCGGACGCCGTCCTGCTTGATGTCGGCCGCCGCCACGGCGCGCTCGACGCGGCCGCCGTAGGCCTCGAGCTGGCGCAGCATGGCGGCCTCGGTGTTGGCCTGGGAGATCCACAGGGGCAGCGGGAAGCGGGTGTCGGCGATGCCGAGGTCGTCAAAGGTGCCGGTGACGAGGTGGCGTTTGTTGCAGTAGATGTTGACGCCAGGGCCCTTTGTGCCCTTGGCCAGCAGGGACTCGGCGACCATGGGGTGGCGGTGGAGGAGCTCCTGCGAGCGGCACTGCACGACGAGGGCGCGCGACTTGTCCGAGGGCGCGGGCAGCTTGTCGATGATGCGGAAGGGGATGCCCTGCACCGACAGCTCGAGGGCGAGGGTGAGGCCCGTCGGACCGGCGCCGATGATGAGGACGTCCGTGTTGCTGACCTTGGGTAAGGGGCGCGGGCGGGGCTTGGGAGAGGCGGTGGTGGAAGAGGTGGCGGAGGGGGTGGGCGCGGAAGAGGTGGTGGAGGAGGCGGAGGAGGTGGGCGACGTCAACGACGTCTTTTCCGTGGGCGACTTTGGCGGATGCATATTGAGTGCGGGAGTGTGTGTTTTGCGACTCTCTCTATTCTATGTCCTTGTCGTTGTCAAATGTCGAACAACGAAGATGACAGACCATCCGCTCTTGTTGAGGCCGGATGGGAGGGGGGGCGAAGGGAGGGGGGCATGGCAGCTTAAATACCATTGCCGCGTTTGCCTTTTTCTCGCGCCGACAGCAGTCGTGTAGACTACTACACGGCGTGTTCCCGCGAAACGTTCAGTGGAACTCGATATGCTTCGGCGGGCTCAGAGTTTCCAATGCCCGTCCCCCGACATCAGCTGAACGAGTCCATAGGGGGAGGGGGGGGGGGAATGAAGGGAGGAGGGTCGTCACGCCATACTGAGCCTTACGCCTCAGCTCCTGGCGTACGCCACGCTCGCTCGCATTGGGAGTCACGAGGAAGGGGTTTTCTCGTAGGCGGCACTATCTAAACGACGTGTCACGGGATTGCAGAGCTGGCCCGCACCAGCCAGCGCCCGTTCTTGCGGGAAGTCTTGATTTGGGGGTTGGGGGGCTGGGGCGAGGGCCGGGGCCGGATTGCGACCGAAGGACCGTGATGCTGAGTTGGCCATGTTTCCCGAATCGGGTCAACCGCTGATTTGGACGACGTGTTATGTGCTGTGCTGGCTTGGCTGTTCAGCATTGTCCTCTTTGGGGATGCTGGATGTGCGCTTGTTGGATGGTTGGAGCTGTGTTGGAGACGGAGGGCGGAGGCTTGGCCAGGCTTCCCCCCGACTGCATGGAGTCACGTGAGAGTCGGCGATCGGTAGTCCAAGCCACCGATGCACACACCCTTGATGCACCGTTGTATACTGCAGTACAAGCCGGGCGTCAGGACCCTCGTAAGCATGCATGTCATACATACTATGCATAATCCTGCAAGACGACTAACAGGGTTTAGGCGGTGATGCTGTCGGAGGAAAAAGAGGGAAGGTGTCAACCATTGTCCTCGAGCAATGCAAGAAAAGAACAAAAAGGGCAGAAGCCGTCGCGGATAGAGAAATAAGGCCTCGGTTGCCTTTTGAGGCCGTTAAAGCAGGCAGTCGGGGTTATTCATGCCTTTGAGGGTTTTCAGGGTCGTTTCAAGATGCATTTAAACCACCAGGGCGTCCCTCAATCCTTGCTTTACCGGGAGAGGGGATTGCATCTGATGTTTTTGTGGGAAAAGTTGAAAAGCTTTTTTTTAAATAAAAAAGTAGATAAAGTCAGAGGTTAAAAGAGCCCGGACTGTTGGGGACTCTAGGCGGACGATCCCAGATGCTTCTCTCCATGGACGGAGGCGCTCTTGAGTCTCCATGTGGCGCTCGGCTCCGACGCTGGCTCCGAACGACAAGATGTGCAGCGCTCGTCTAAAGTCGGTATGGGACTTCATGCATGTTTCAATGCTGGTTGATGCCGGGCATGCCATTATTCGCAGATGTTGCTTTATTGCCTAATTCGAACAGCAGCATGTCATACCATTGGTTGCTCGTCTGTCCTACTAGGTAAGGTAGATCGATTCGTCGGTACCGTAGGTAGGTAGTACTAGGTACCTGGATTCGCCGCGAGGACTAATGCGTCAGCCTCCTTCGTCCCACCAGCCCTCATTAAGTAGGCACCTTCCATTGCTATAGCGCCACTATCTAACGGCGGTTGGTGGCCTCTGAATGCATCTGATGGCTTGTTCGCAACGGGTTGATGGTGGCTCAACGAAACGATGCTCCTCCTTTGAAGGGATTTTTTGGTGCAAATGCATTTCCAACCGAGATGCCAGACCGTCGTCTTTTGATTTGGGGTTTTTCCCACGGAACCATCGGTTTCCCATCCCCGTTTGCTTTCTTTTTCCTTTCTTTTCTTATTCTGCTTGGTATCTCTGCTTGAAACTGTGGCGCAGTCTATCTGGGTACCTGTACTCAGTGTGGCGACCGCCACAGCAGCAAAGAACAGACAGAGTGTTCCACTACGCAGGACCCATTGTGTTCAAGGACATATGAAAACAATCTTGCTGATGTTTCTTGATGATGCCAGCACCCAAGTTTCCTACTGCGATCTTCACTGCGAGGGTAAATAGTCCGTGAGTGGTGTATCCTGACTGAGCCTTGAGCTGCAAGACCAGCTTATCTAAGAGGTACCTACCTAGGTAGAAGTACATTCAGGCATTTTGACCCCCCTTGCCTCGCTGCACAATGACGCTGGTACAAGCGCACGGATCACGTAATCTGCTACGCCCAGGGGAACTAACCCCTCCAACGCTTCCTCCTCGATTGAAACTCAGCGCGCGAGCGCGTTTTACCAAAGAAGCGCGTTTCCCTTCTTCTCTCCTCATGATTACGTACGAAGACTGGGATGCCGTATCCGCGGCTACCGATACCCTCTACGAAACCATGTCGCGTACGTCTTCTTCCTCAGGCCCGTATGCGCTGCCTGTTGTGCCCTCGTTCTAACCCCAGTCCCGCCTCATAGCCATGAGTAGCAAGCGCAGCCAACAGCTTGGTCCCGGGTCACTCCTTTCACCACCACGGTCCAAACGACCACGGCATGAACCCTCCGAGCCAGTCTACATCGACTTGATCTCGGATGACGAAAATCCGTCTGTCCCCGCTGGCCCGGCCGCCCCGGCCCACTCTGTAGTGGAAGCGGAGCCGGAGCCGGTCGAAGAGACCGTGGACCGCCTCGTCAACGAGTACACCCGGGACGTACCGCGCGTCGCGAAAAAATATCATGTTGTCTGGAATGGCAGAAAGTGCGGCATCTTCATGACCTGGGACGAGTGTTCAAAACAGGTCACTGGGTTCCCCAAGGGGCGCAGTGAGTTAACCGCGGAACCTCATTGGTGCTAGCCCTTCTCCCGCTGACGTGTCCTAACGTAGATAAGTCAACAAAGTGTTATGACGAGGCTGTGAGAAAACCACTACATCTGTACAATCAACACGAGGCTAACTTACACTTAGGTGAGAATTCTCCGCGAGGGGCTATTGAAAAAGTACCGCAAGCAGGCGTGCGGAGAGCAGCAGCCTTCTCAATGTCTCCCTGCTGCGGAGAAGCGACCATCCTATGAAGGGCCATTCCCCAAAGTACCAGGCCTTTGCCAGGAACAGCAAGAGGCAATGGATCTTGCCATGAAAGGGCACAACCTATTCATTACTGGGTACGTACTTACAGCGGCCACGTTGCCCCGTGCAGCCAGACTTTGGCTCCATAGTCCTCTCATACTGCTTCATGGCTGACTCTGGGTCCCCTGTAGGTCGGGCGGATGCGGCAAATCGGTCCTCATAAAGGCTCTGTATACAAGGTTCCGAGAGATGGACTGTAATGTCCACCTCATTGCCCCGACCGGCCTGTCCGCTCTCAATATTGGCGGCAACACGACGTTCAACTACGCCGGATGGACGCCCGACATTGTCAAAAAGTCGTTCGATGAGCTTAAGGAGAGGGCACATGGTGTGCGTACCGCTATGAGATTCATCACAACTCACGTCATCATCATCGACGAGATCAGCATGGTCGAAAACCAGTTTTTTGATCGGCTGAGCCGCCTCGTGAGCGAAATCCGTTGCAAAAAGGAAAGACCATCCGACGGCGCGTTTGGGGGCGTTCAGGTCATCGCCGTCGGCGACTTTTGCCAGCTGCCCCCTGTAAAGCCGTTCGAGCACTGCATTGTTTGCAGTGATAAAATGAAAGAAAAGGTATCTGGGGAGGGCGTTGTCCTGCATTATTGCCCCAATGGCCACGGTGACTACGAGGACCACGAGAAGTGGGCGTTCAAGTCTCCCGAGTGGGAAAGGTGTAATTTCAAGTATGTGCACCTCAAAAAGATCCACCGCCAGCAGGATGAGCAGTTCGTCAAAGTCCTCCAGAAATGCCGCTTGGGCGAGGAGCTTGACAAAAGCGATGTCACCCTCCTACTGCATCACCCTGCCCAGGCAGCAGATGGAGCTCGTTTGTACCCCCTTCGAAGTGAAGTACACCAACACAATAACCACAAATTTAAGTCGCTTGATGGCAAGGAAAGGTGCTACACTAGTTGGGATATCTTTCATTGCACAAAATTAAAAAGGGAATGGTCAAAAGAGTACCCCTTTAAAAAGGACTCGCCAAAAAAAGACGATGTACGGCCCCCTTCTCCCCCAACTCGCCAGATAGAAACCCTTCTAGGCACTCCCCCATACGAGGGGTATACTATACTAACCAGCCACACGGTACAGGAGGAGAGTCCCGATGAACACGCAAAGCGACAACTGGCACGCCTTGAGCACCACCGGTACTCCGACCCGCTTAAGCTCAAGCTAAACATGCCTGTCATATTGCTTGCAAATGTAAGGTCACCTATCCCACTCCCGGTCCGAACATACATACAGATCGGGATAATTTGCCAAGTTCGCCTAACCAAATCGTTGCAGATCGACCTAGATGGCAAACTCTGCAATGGCAGCCAGGGCGTCATTATGGGATTCGCACCACTCCGTCTACACGAAATGCCCCAAGAACCTCAACAACGTAACTACAAAAAGGACCCGGACGGCTACCGTGCCGCTATGGAGAGGTGCACACGTATGATAGGTTTCATCAATCGGGGGGGGACGAAAATCCAGTGTGAATATAACCCTCCCCCCAGGCCCGCTCTGTGGAAGTCTGTCTCAATGGCCCTCGGCTAATGTGTCACGTCTAGTCCCC
Source organism: Colletotrichum echinochloae (assembly GCA_016618095.1). Classification (NCBI taxonomy): domain Eukaryota; kingdom Fungi; phylum Ascomycota; class Sordariomycetes; order Glomerellales; family Glomerellaceae; genus Colletotrichum; species Colletotrichum echinochloae. The sequence goes on from JADEZT010000010.1 coordinate 2,902,684, forward strand.
CTTGTTAAGTTCAACAATGGGCAAACCCGCATCATTGGCCCCCATGCTAGCGTTAGCGAGGTTGCCAACGATAATGATAAAGACAAGGACGGCAAGACGCCTTCATACTCCTTGTTGTCGCGGACGCAGATCCCCCTTGCTCCCGGCTGGGCCATGACGATCCACAAGAGCCAGGGCCTGTCCCTGGAACGCGTCATTGTTAACTTGGACAAGACCTTCGAGAATGGACAGGCCTACGTGGCGTTGAGCCGTGCGCGGTCCCTCCTGGGCCTCAAGATCGAAGGAACCGACGAGAACAAGCTGAGACAAGCCATGCGGCTTGACCCCGAGGTGAAGAAATTCATGAACCAGCTCGACGCCCTCATAATTGGGTCGGGTCGACCTGGGACAGCATCTCAGCCGTCGGGAAGTTGTCAGCAGGACAAGGCTTTGGAGGCGGACCTCGCTGCGCCAGAAACGGTATGATGAACTACTGTGCTCGTACAGCAGGATGCTGTAGCCTGCTGTGAGAAGCCATGCCCTGAAGCCATGCACTGTTGTCGCATGGCCCGACCGCAATGCATGTGCGGCGACGATTTCCTATTGGTTTATCGGTTTAGCATCATTGGGAGTCTGGATACCTAGGGTAGGCGTTCTGGAGTAAAGGGTCTGACGTGGCAAAGCCGCACCTAGAAGGTCAAGGCATATATGAACATGTCGCTCTCAGGAGAGGACGAATTTCGACAGCCCTGTCAGCATGCCATTCCGAGCCTATGGGACGTGATGAATATGTAATCAGCGTGAGGTCCAGGGATGTTGCAGACGGGGGGGCATCCGACAACATTTCATTCAATAGTGCGAGACGGCTCGACAAGACACCGGGGCATCCAATAATCCAGCAAACTAGGTAGCCAGGTCAAGAGTATTCATTTTGTCTAGAGTCTACCTGATTTCCAGTAGGTCATGTAGCACATATACGTCACAGCCCGGCCGCTATCGCCTCTTGTTCCCCATGGAAAATAGCCCCATTTTTGAACTTTTCTTTTTAGCTATTAAATCATATAGAAGCGTGTCTGTGTGTTTATGCATCCGGCATCCCGACTTTCTATCCCCCCCACTCAGAAGCCCTCTCGTTCTCTAGTTGCCGCCCAGCTTCATCTCGCAGGAGGAGTCAGATCCGGTGGCCCCGGCCGTCGTGCAGAAGTCGCGGAACCTGCAGTTGTCGATGGGGTTGGGATCGACGATGGCGTTGTTGAGGACGCACTTGGTGACGGCGTCCTCGTCCTGGGTGTAGAGCGGGTAGCCGGGGCTGTCGGGGGCGAGCTTGTTGCTGTTGTTGCACGCGACCGCCGTGACGGTGTTGTTGGCGGAGCCGTCGGCGTTGACGCAGTGGCACTTTGTGTACGTGCTGCACGCGTTGGCGCCGGCGAGGAGGGCGGCGAGGAAGATGAGGGCGGACTGCATTTTTGAAAAAGCGAGTGTGTGTGTACTACGATGTGTGTGTATGTGTGTGTGGTTACAAACGAACGTAAGGGACGTGATGGTTTCGATGCTGATCAACTGTCCGTGCAGAGAACCCAGCACCTGTCGCTACTTTATAATCATTCTTACAACGTTCTAGAGCTCGTAAATGTGGGTTCATCATATACTATATATATTATAGTGTATAGTACGAGAGTGCATCGTATAGTACGGCTTTGACTACTACATTGCCGGAGATATCATGGTTGAGCGACCTATAGGGAGGCTTGCTTTGGGGGTAACACCCCACTCTTTCTTCCGGCGGTCGATCGTAATCTGAGAAGTGGCATGCGAACCTGACTCGCGCGGGGAACTGCCACCCTCATCGCATTCTTGCGAGTATTTTACAACTCGGCTTTACGTGCCGCTGCCCTTATCTGCGGGTTTAAGCAACACCTTCGATACGTTTTTCCTTATCCAAGTTGCGTAGCGAGCCCATCTTGCCCCGGTCTTCCTGCTTCGGTTTCCATCGTGGGATTCGGCGCCCGCGGGGACCGTTACGGATACACATCGCAGCCAGTCTTAGGCGGGGGGGGGGGAGCTTTCGACTTGGAATATATTCTCTCGTAAGTCTCAAAACATTCTTCATGAGTCAGAAACAATTACCGAAGCCGCTTCGCTATCGGGAAGCCCGTAGCTTTACCCTCCGGCTGAGCTTCGCGCCAGCTGTGAGTGCAATCAAGTCTTTGGCTAAATGCCAGTGACTGTTACTACGCACATGGGCAATGCATGTCTTTGTACAAGACATGTAGGTTGTCATCAATCAACTTTCTAAACAGGATGTAAACTATTCAGGGAGCTACATATGCAATAGGGGCCAATGTCTGTACCGCTTCTGTTGCCGCCAATTAGGCCAACACATTGAGACAACCTCCTACATCTGATCTCAAAACGTTTGGCGGATTGCAACTTGGTAACAGCTACTCGTTTGACTACTCATAACATCTCTTTAAAATACTTGCATCTAGACAAGTATTTGTTTTTCATTCAGTTTGGGACTGCGCAGAAGTAAACGCGTAAGGATTTGGAGTTCACGATGTTACCATCATGAGCCGCGGACTTTGAAGTTCACAGGAAATATTTATAACTCATAAAGACCTGCTTGGTAGCTACGTGCAGCTCAGCCTGTTATATTCCGCTTGCTGACCTTTGGTGTCCGAGAGTTAGAATCTTCCAAGTCGTAGACAAATTTATTCTTGGAAAAATCGGCCAGCTTAATGACTGGAGAAATGATGTTTAGCCACCAGGTACATTAATTACTGTTTTGTATTTTCAACTCTACGTTGCGACGTTTAAACATTGCTAACGTCTCCCGGGAAACATATTTCCACCACCCTGGAAGATGGCAATTTCTTTGATCGGTATATTGCTGGGCAGACCAGTCACTCCATCCCTCCACCGACACGATCGTGCAGCCCACTCTCAAACACACTCCCAGGCGTCGGGCGTGCTGGGATCGCCTCGGCCCTTGAACACGTTTCGCGCCGGGTACTTGCAGTGCCTCCTCTGCAGGTCGACCTCGCCCGACGCCGCCTTGCGGCTGCCGAGGACGTAGTCCGGCGCGACGCCCTCCTCGACCCACCGGACGACGGCGGCCAGCACGTTGGCGTCGGGCTCGTACGACGCGAAGGTCCGCTCGTTCCCGCCGATCAGGCTGGCGCCGGTGCCGCCGCCGCAGTGCTCCATGCCCGAGATGCGGAAGTAGCGGTAGAACGCGTCCAGCTCGGCCGAGGGGAGGTCCATGGTCCGCGAGACGTGGTCGTAGTACCTCGCCGAGTTGTCGCTGCTGATGGCGGCGTCCTGAAGGCCGTGGTAGTGCAGGATCTTGACGCCGCGGCGGCGCGCGGCGGAGAGGTCGCCCTGCCACGTCGACACGTTCCACGGGTCCAGCCGCACGGCCGCCTGGTAATCGTGGAAGCCCAGCGTGGACATGTCCCACTCGGTGTCGTTGTACAGGGCGTAGCGCCACCAGTCCATGGGGTATGCGTTGGGACGGCCGCCGAGCAACAGGCCCGGCGGGCTCGCGGCCGGCGTCAGCCGGGGATAGAGGAGCTGGCCTTCGGCGCCGTAGACGGGGGAGAAGACGGCGCGAACCGTCGCCGCTTGCTCGCCGGTCAGGCACGCCCCGGACGGATCGCCGGAGCAGATGAGCCCTTCGGGACGGTACTGGCAGAGGTTCGGGTCCTCGAGGATGCCGTCCGCGAGCCCGTCCAGCGCGTCGCACTGCCTCATGATGTCGTCGTGCACCAGCTCCCACTGGGCGGGCGTGAGGAAGCGCGAGGCCTCGCTGGTGCCGGTCTTGAGGAAGAGCTGGCCGGTCCAGTACATGAGGCCGTTGAAGTCGAAGGCGGGCGCGCCGGCGACGATGCCGTCAAAGTCCTCTGGGAACGACTGCGCCTCCTTGAACCCCTGCCGGCCGCCCGTGGAGCAGCCGATGTAGTAGGCCTTTGTGTGCCTCTTGCCGTAGAACTCGGCGGTGATGGCCTTGCCCAGCTCGGCCTCGAGGTGCACGGCGCGGTAGACGTAGTCCTCGACGACGCCGGGGTTCTGGTAGAAGGGGGCGCCCGAGGTGCCGTCGTGGCCGTTGTTGGTCCCGACGGTGGCGAACCGGTGCGAGGCGCCGTAGTTGAGGTCGTCGTACTTGATGCAGCCGTTCATGCCGCCGTTGCCGGTGCCTAGGAAGCGGCCGCTCCAGTCGAGCGGGAGCCAGGCCTCGAGGGACACATTGCTCCTCGAGCCCGTGGTCGCGAGGAGCACGACGCGGCAGAGGTCGACGTCGGCGACTTGAAACGGGATTCCGCACGACCGGTGGTTGTCCGGGAGGGCGACATTGGTTCCTGCTGCGATGAAGGTCGTCTCGTGAATCTTTGTGTCTGGAAGACTCAGCCGGCCTGCCAGGGATTCGCAGTCCGCGGCGGTCGAGCCATGGGCGAACCCGACAGCCAAGGGAACTTGGAGCAAGGGATGAGAAAGCCTCATGGCTGCTGCGATAGTAGGTAGGTCCAGCAGATTACTCGGGTGAGCTCGCAAGACACGGAAGGACGGCGGGTGCAGTGTCACACAATCCGAGTATTTATTGCCAAGTGTCCGGGCTGCACTCGACATACTGGCCGCGGCCAACTACCGTGACCACCTCCCGTGAGGTCCTGCAGCTCGTGCCTGAACCCGCAATTATGCTTGTGCCCTGTCTCTTGGAAGGACGATGCCCCTCAGGCGGATCACGACCTCGTTGGCTCCCGTAATCGCTTGCTACGCTCTCTGGATACCGGGGTCGTAGAAATAACCTTGTAAGCCATGATATTCAGTCGATCGCCTGCCTAACCAGGGTTAGCGAAGCCTGCGGGCGTGTGGGGACACCCCTCCCCCAGATTATGAACCCGCACGCGGGGTAATATCCCATCTTGGCATCCTCATGAGCGATAACGATCCACAGTCTCCGTTGCGAGCGGTGTAGTATCTTTCCGAGTGTGGCTACAATGGATGGCCAAGGGCACTATCGCCCGACATTAACCCGAGGGTCGGTGTCATGAACAAAGCGGGAGTGGAAGAGGGGCTTTTGAGTCGAAGTCGGGGGGGTAAAAGAGTTCTGTATGATTTTGGGGAGTCCGGATAGTGTGCCTAAAAGTGAGAATGTTCAGGTTTCCTCTTGTCCTGCATGTAGTCACGGGCTGACCCGAGTCAATCATCAGCAACAAGGACAAGATCTACCCTTCCTTGAGTGTCGTTCAGACATTATGAATCTAGAATGTCTGGGGGTTTTCAGTTCGTCCGGATCGTCTTAGCAATGAGAAGAAGGGAGGGGGGACGATCATGCAATGCTAATGAACTTTAGGAGACTGGACAGCAAGTCTGTAGTAACCCGACAGCCTTCTCCATCTCGTCGAGAAGCATGGAAGCCACTCCATAGCCATGTGGCGATGTCTTCTGGACCAAGGTTCTTGACATTTCGCCGAGCAATGAGGGCATATGCCTGGGAACAAAGCACCGTAGGCTCACGGTCAACGTCTGCCTCTGAAATCTCTTCCGTTGTCGACGAAAACACGTGGCCTGGTAATTATAATGGACTCGTTGGATACGGAAGGGGGGTCCTTGGGTTGTACTTCTCTCCGAGACTTAGTATATAGCCACTTTCACTTTCAAAAAGACATTACGGGAGTAGTGCGATACCATTTGTATCCAAGACCCGTCGAGCGAGGCTGATGTGGCAAGACCTGCATCTGCGCCCGTTGACTGCGCAGGAAGCATTGTGGAACTCAGCTCAAGAGCTCGAGAAAGGCTGCAGTTTGAAAAGAATGCTGATGCCCGCGGTCTGGCAATGGATTCGAGCGGCCCTGTCCTGAGAGGGGCCGCGTGAGAGCCTCCCATACCAACAGCAAGCGCCAAGATGTCGGCACTAGTCTGCGCTTCAGGTTCAAAAGATGACTCTCCCAATGAATCTGACCAAACACGCAGAGTCGTGAAAGGAGCCGCAGCCTCTGCGGTCCCTTGATCAAACATAGTATCGCTGGATGGCCGAAATGTTGTGCTGGGGCCGCTGGGAGGTGGCGCAGGTGATGCTTCTCGCTGCTCTCCGCGAGGGATGCTAATACATGCAACGCCGCTCTGGCAGCGGAGTTGCGCCAACTCGGACTGCAGAGATTCTACCCGGTCTTTGAGAGAAGAAATAGTCCGCTCTGCGTCGCCAAGTTTGGTCTCTAGAGCTGCCGTGTACTCCTTCTGGCGAGCGCGGTGTCGGCGCTGGTTGTTGCGAACCCGCTCCAGGGTGTGCTGGGGCCGAAACTCGCTTCCCTTTGGATCTCGGAGAACGTGGCTCGGTACCCATGCTGATAACTGCGAGTCGATGCTAACGATGGACGGAATCCTTGATTTCCAACTTCGGGCGCGCATCGGCCGGGGTCTTGGTGATGTTTAAAGGAATGAGCTGGGAGGAGAGCAGGTTGCTAAGCAGAAATCATTTCCCTTGATTGTTTACCCCGCAAAGATGAATGTTGCTCATATGTAGTATTATCAGATATTAATCGATTACCACCTTGGCCAGGTCGTGCAGACACCACCTGTCTGCAAGCTGGCGTTAACCCTAGAGCAGAATGTGTCGTGTGAATCGACCACGACTTGTTGATCCCATTACTGCTTGTCTACTGTAGCGATATTGCACCCAACAGTGAATTCGAGGTTGCAAAATCCGAACCCAGGTTTTTGAACCCGTCGACACTCAAACTTCAATTCCGAGCGGTAGGCCTTTACGCCATTTCCACACTCAGTGCCCAACAAGGTGCCACTCTCGCCATCCATCCACTCTGTCACCCATTCAGATTCCCGTACAAACACGACAGTTCCCCATACCATTCCCTAGATATTCAAGGGTTTTGGGCGCTCATGTGTCAACATTTATATTCGTGCTGAACCAGGTACAGCCTGGCGTTCCCATCATCCGCTCGGAACGACAGCGTTAAGTCCACAACATTGAGGTCCGGCAACAGCAAGCAGACAAGGAAGACTGTACTGCACTGCTGCTCGTTCAAATTTCTTAGCCCACGGCCTTGTATCTATGCAGCCCAAACCAGATCTGGTTCCGTCTAGGCGTCTCCGAAAACACACAGTCATGGCCTCTCCTTCCATTTAATGACACGCCGCAGTTCAAACAGGATCCCCCCGCCAATGATGCGCATCTGGCGTAGACCCCGATAGGCTACGCGGGCTGTCTTCGCTCCTATTGCTGGTCGGTCCCCTGCGTCCGGTTGGAGTTTCACGTAGCATGTTTTTTTTTGGCACACGAACACATGAATACCGGCTGATGAAGTTGTAGCTTGAGTTGTTCAGAAATTAATCGAACCGATTCCGCCGGCTTGTCAGCACAGTCGCCTGTAGGTAATTTGCTGGCGAAGAACTCATATGCCGTTCCAAACCTTACAGCCAGCCAAGAGACCGTCAGCGATGACATATCGAATAGAATATAGAATTGGCCGGTATCGGGTGGTCTTGAGTGGGCTGAGCTGTCCAAATCCAATCCCGATCGGCATCGAATTTATGGGGTTTCGATATGTCATTCTGGTTGGTTCGCTCATCAAACCCATTTTCACGATACCCTTGTGTAAAAAAGTGAGGTGATGTGTGTTCACAGGCACCATATTGATATCAGGTTCCAGAGTCCTGCCCGCGAAGGGGGACCCAGAATCCAACATATCGGACAACCCTCAACCCAGTGAAGCCCGGAAACGTATTACCATCGGGGACGAGGAGATCCGGGAAAGCCAGGTTGAAGCATCTAGAAATGAGTATATTAATATCTACGTAGGAAAGAGTAGAACCACACATCCTCCCCCTGTGTTCTATTTGCGGAGCCGTAAGAGCAACATGGACACCGCGGCGAGAACGACAGGCACCACGCTCACCATCTCGCCCAAGCCCGCATACGCCGGCGGGATGCGGAACTTGACCCACGCGCCGCTGGCCATGGTGACGGCGAGCACGTTGTAGACGCCGGACCAAGCAAAGTTGAAGGCCATCCGGCGGAACGAGACCCCGCTGATGTCGAGCAGGAAAGGGATGCCCTCGAGGCCGTTCATCAGGACCACGTCCGCCGCGCCCTGGGTCACGTCGCTGCCGTGGACGCCGCCGCCCATCTGGGCCCCGACGTTGGCCTGCGCGACCGCGACCGCGTCGTTGGTGCCGTCCCCGCAGAACAGGACGTACCTGGTCCCGTCCCCCATGAGGGCCGCCACGTAGTCGCGCTTCTCGAGCGGGGTCCGCTCGCCGACGACGTTCTCCGCCGGGATGCCGACGGCGGCGGCGACCGCCTCGACGGCCACGGTCTGGTCCCCGGATACGAGGTGGACCGCGATGTCGCGCGCTTTGAGCTCGGCGACCACCCGTGGGGCTTCCGGTCGGATCCGGACGGCGAGGCCGAACACGACGAGAGGGGTCGAGCCCCGGGCCACGACGAAGGTGGTCAGGCCGGCGCGTTGGAGACGCCCCACCTCCGCGTCCGAGTCGGCGCCGGTCCACCGCACGTTTCCGGCCCGGAGACCGGAGCCTTTGTGCACTGCCTCGACGCCTGAGCCGGGGACGACTCGGACGTCAACGACGTCGGGCAGGGCCTTGACGCCTTGTTTCTCGAGATGGCCCCCGACCGCGGCGGATACCGGGTGCTTGCCGCCGGCGACGAGCGCCTTGGCCAAGGCCAGGTTCCCGCCCTCGTCGTCTCGGAGGTTGACCTGCTCGACCACGGCGAGCTCCGCCTCGGTGATGGTCCCGGTCTTGTCGAAGACAACGTCGGTGGTCTTGCGCGCGCCCTCCGTCGTGTCGGCGGACTTGATGATGACGCCCTTCCTCGCGGCGATCCCGCCGGCGACGACCAGGACCATGGGAACCGCGAGGCCGAGCGCGCAGGGGCACGCGACCGCGAGGGTGGCCACGGCGTACGTCACGGCGTTGCCGACGCTCTTCCCGGCGCCGTGGCCGAGCACCTCGATCCCCGCGGCGACCCAGACGACGAAGACGACGACGACGACGACGGCCATCGCGGGCACGAACCAGCCGGCGACCTTGTTCGCCAGGTCCTGCAGCGCGGGCTTGGAGTTGGCGGCCTCCTCGACCAGCCGGGCTATGTCGGTGACGGTGTTCTTCCCGGGCAGGCGGGTGAGGCGGGCGACGACGGTGCCGTCGCCGTTGACGGTGCCGGCGATCAGCTTGTCGCCCTCCTTCTTGACGATGGGCATGGATTCGCCCGTGAGCATGGACTCGTCGACTTCGGTCGTGCCGGAGACGACCAGGCCATCGGTGGGAACGCGGGAGTGCGGCAGGAGCCTGAAGCGGTCGTCGTACTGGAGCAGCCGGGCGTCGATCTCGCGATCGCCGCTGCCGTCGTCGTCGTCGTCGACGAGCACGGCCGTGTTGTTTTGCCTGGAGCGCAGCGACACGGCGGCGACGGCCTGGACGCGGGCGAAGGCGGCGACGAGCCGGCCGGCGAGGATCAGGGTGATGAGCATGGTGCTGGTCTCGAAGAGGTGGCCCTCGTCCAGCGGCCTGCCGGCCATGTCGAAGCCGAACGCGACGACCGAGTAGACGTAGGCGGCGGTGATGCTCATGACGACGAGCATGTCCATCTCGACGACGCCGCCGTACCAGAGAGCGGACAGGGCCGGGCGGTAGAACTCGGGGACCGCGACGGCCTGGACCAGGGTGCCGAGGACGAGGGAGACGACGCCCTCCGTCCTCTCGGCGACCACCAGGTCCTCGCTCCACGCCAGCACGGCGACGGGGACGGTGAGCGCGGCGGCCAGGGCGGTCTTGGCGAGCTGGTCCCAGAGGCGGCGGCGGCTGCTCTCCAGCTGCGGGTCGCCGCGGGGCGGGGCCAGCCCCCCGCAGCGGTCGCCGACGAGGGCCAAGAGGTCGCGGGCGCCGATGACGGCCGGCTCGTAGGCGAGGCGGACCGTCTTCTTGTCGAGGGACTTGACGTCCGTGACGCCGCGCGGCGGGTCGGCGGCGAGTCGCCTCGCCTCGGCGGGCGAGGCCGCGAGGAGCAGGAAGTGGTCGCCCCCGAGGATCCTGGTGAGCGAGAAGCCGGTGGCGGTCGAGGCGAAGCGGATGACGTCGTCGGCGTCGACGACGGACGCGTCCGCGTTGAACTCGCCCCTGCCGCTGACAAAGTTCACCTGGGCCTGGGAGACGCCCGCCGCGGCGCCGAGCACCCGCATCAGCTTGTCGGCGCAGGTGGTGCAGTCCATGCCGCTGACGAGGAAGCCGACGGTCTCGACGCTGCCCGTTTTCTCGGGGTCGGCGGCGCCTCTGGGGCGTCCCTCGGCGCCGTTGTTCCGGGACGCCACGGAGACGGTCGGCGCTACGGTGACGACGGCTTGTCCTTTGTTCCTCTTCTGCCCGCCTCTCGAGTGTTTGTTCCTCGTCGCCTTGGCGGTCCTGGGCTTGTTGCCCATGCAGCAGGTCTCGAGCGAGGCTGCGCCTTGGTCGATGACGCTGCGGCAGATGCAGCGGAGCTGTTCGAGGTAGCTGCTGTACTGGTCAAAGGCAGCCTCCAGATGGGTGTTGCAGGCCGATCTGGCTTTGTGGTCGCCGTTTTCGTGCTCGTGGGGATGGTCCAAGGAATCTGGACCGCAGTCAGCGCGCTGAAGAAATCCCGAGTTGCAGAGCCCATGGGGTGGGTAGGTAAGGTTAGGAAATAACTCACTTTCGTGGCCGGGATCGTCCTGACAAACTTTTCCACATTCAAGTGCCGCGACGGCCTCGATGCATTTCTCTAGATGGATTTTGTTAGGACTCGGGTATACCAGACGCACATGCATGGCTGGAATGGAGAACATGGGCCTACCGTCGCAGCGTTCCTCGCTGCCGCAGCAAGTCGAGGCTTCGGACGTGATGCTAGAGACATCGGCATGGGAATCGCCGCAGCATCCCCCGTGACTGCGGCCACCGCTGGTATGGGAGTCGCCAGAGCCTTCTCGGTCGTGGCCGTGGTCATGTTCTTCGGGTGTCGAGGCATGAGGGCGATGGTCCGCAGTTGATGGAGGACAGCACGATGCACCCATGGTGAAAGGGGGCGTTGGAAGGAGTGAATCAACGGTGGGTAGAATAAAGTCGTGCAAAGGAGAGTGAGTGGCCGTGTGGGTTTGCGCGATGTTGGATCGGAGGCGAGTGTAGAAAAGAAGAAGAAGAAAAAAGGATGCTGCTTTTCTTGATTAAATAGACGGGTGAAAGAAGAGATGAAGTTGCGAGGTTGACGGCGGCTTCGGAAGTCGGGAAAGTCTCCGCGCGCTGTTTCCCGCTCCAACAAAGTAGCCGCGCGCCGCGTTACCACCACCCCGTTTGTTTGTGCGCCGCGATGCTCTGTTACGCCCTTCAACACATCCAAAACAGGCGTGGTGTGGTGCTCCGATGGGAAACCGGAAGGCTGCATTGTTTGATCCATCATGTGGCTACTTGAAGCGATCAACGGCTCAACTGCGTGTGATAGAGGACATACTCGAAAGCAAAGAAAAAGTAAAAGAGGAAGAAAAATAGAAGAAGAAATGCTAGGGGTAAAATTACAACAGTCGTTTAATCCGCGACGGCAAATAAAGGACAAAAAAACAAAACAAAAATCGAGCTCGTCATGCGGTGTTGGGGTCTCTGCCTCTAGTCGTACCAAGCTACGCGTGTTTGTACGGGCTCACCGGCTGGATTCTAGCTTCGTGGAACACTCCAACGCTGCCATGGGTCTTGTGCGAGAGCCGAGAAAACTGCATCGGAACACTCCGACATGTCGTCTAGCCCAAAGTTAAAAAAAAAAAAAAAAAGAAGGAATGAAGCTATCATGCTGTCCCGCTCACGGCGAGATGATTTTCTGCGCCTCCTCTATCACCGCGCGCACCTGGTCGACCGTCCGGAAGCACGCGCACGCCTTGGTCATGTCCACCTCCTTGGGACACACCTCGGCCGGGTGCTTGTCGGCGGGCAACGACTCGGTGACGTTGCTGCAGCTCGTGCCCGCCTCGCACTTCTCGTGCCCCTCGGTGTGCAGCTGGCTCTGCCTCCTGGCCAGCTCGTCGCCCAGGCCCGAGAGGCGGTCGAGCTCCGGCCCCAGGCCCGCCCTGAGGAACGCCAGGTAGCTCCGGCCGTCGACCGCGAGCTCCACCGCCGCGCCGCGCTCCTCGGGCGACCGGCCGACGAACAGCCGGACGGGCTCGCCGCCGGCCAGGGACTCGGCGGCGCGCTGCTTCTGGTGGTAGAAGAAGTCGCCGAACGAGGAGCCGATGCTCGACAGCAGCGAGCCCAGCAGGTACACGTTCCTCGAGGTGCGGGGGCTCGTCACGGACTCGAAGCACACGCCGCACTCCAGGATCTTCTTGGCCGACTGCATCGACTGTTTCATCACCTCGAGGGCCTGGAACGTGTCGAGCGGGTTCTCCACCAGGGAGAAGTGCCGGCTCACCAGCTCGACGCAGGAGCACCTTTTCGAAAGAGGCCCCGGGGTGGACGCGCCCTCTGGGCCGTTGTCGTTGTGGTGGGCGGGAGCCGCCACACGGGCGCTGTCCGCCTCGCCGTGCGTCTCGGAACAATGGTGACGCATGCATGGGCCGTCTCGAGATTCCGGCACGCCGGACTCGGACCCACCACCGTTCGCCAAGGGGGGGGGCATCGCCGCCTGGCCCTGCGCGCTGCCCTGGCCGGGGCCGAAATCCATGGCGGCGAAGGGGGGAAGCGGCGTGTCCAAGTCACTCAGGAACTGGAACTGGTCCATCATCACGGGGAAGCCGCCGCCGACGTCGACGAGGCCCGCGGGCGTCGGGACGGCACGCTGGGCGACGGCGTTCCCCTCCCGGAGCCGGGCCGACGACTGGCGTCGACGAGGACGGCCTATGGTCCTCACGGGAGAGTATTCGCAGTCGAGCGAAAAGTGCGAGCATCGTTCACACGGCGGAGAACGGCGCGAGCACCTCACCTTCCGCTTTCCTGTTTCCGCAACACGGCATGGTCAGCGACGCCGTCACTCGCTCTCCACCTTACCTAGATACCTAACCCAGGTAAGGCCGGCCGGGGGGAGGGGGGCAGGGCTGGCTTACTGCAGGGGTCGCACGCACGGTGCTGAGCCTTGTCGTCGAGACCGATACTAGTACTCCGAGACTCCATGGCACCGGGGCGTTAGCAGGCAAGGAAGAACGGGAGCGCGCATGTGTGGACTTTGTCTGGTCTGGGCGGTGGCGTTCTTTTCCGAGTTCGGTGTCCGGATACCGCCGTTTATCGCGCTTCATCCAACGGCGCGGAGCGGAGTCGTTATAAACCGCCGCGCGCCGCTAAAAGTCGCCGCGATTGGGGTCCACTTTCCGCACGTGATCAGCTGACAAACTAGGTCCCACTATCATTTAGCACCCAGGTAGGTAGGTATCTTGATGTACCTATCCGTATCTGTAGATAAATGGACAATGCAATATACCAGTGCTACTAGGCACATCTCACGATGGCCTCTAGTGTTGAGTATCTCCGAGATGGATCGTGCCCACCCATCACTGTTCTTGGGAACGTCTGTACATTTCCACACTTGGGACGAGTCCATTCACCTGATTGGTCCACTGGTGTGTGAGTGGTTGAGCAGTCCAGTTGTATGCAGTACCTGTAAACCAAGATATTGCGCGAGCTTCAAGACGACATCGGCAAGCTTTCGGCCCCCGTCCAGCATCTCTCCTACGACAAGACGCCGACAGTGAGCAGTTCCCAGCAAAAAGACTGCCTGACCACTTTTGAGTCCTGGAAGAGCGCCGGGAAGACAAATATCAAACAGCCTTCATCCCAGCACCAACCCGAGTCTAGCAAGGTTTTCCCCTTCGCTGCCCTGCCTACTGATGTGCAAGCCAACCCCACCATCCCCATCTTGGAATACCCATTTTCCTTTTATCTTATTTCTTGATGTTCAATCAAGCATACCACATCAAGCATTCCCCTCAACCCTACCGACCGCCCGCCCGTCCAATTCCGATGCAAACTCTTGGCCTCACTGGGCCACCCAGAGCTGCCGGGCTCATCTATTGATGCAGGGCTTCTGGGGGAAAGACCCTCGTCTTTAACGGCACTTCTACCACCGAGTAAGAACCACTGCCCCCCCCCCCCCGTTTCTGCATGGACATGGCCATCTTGTGCGGGCTCCCCGGTCCCCCCGGTCCCCCCGGCCCCACGCGGCCTCGCCCGTGCATTCGTACGAACCCGAACCACCTCGTCCGAAGCGGGATCCCCGCCCTGTCACCGAGCGATCCGCGGCATCCACTCAGCCGCCGGCAGGATATTCAGCCAACGCGGACGCCCATCACCCATCGCCTCAGCCATCTCGCAAGGAAACGACCTTCGGCAGCTCCAGACAGGCTTAGGCTACGCGAGGATCCGCGGTGGGGGGTTTACTCGAGCCAAGATGGTGTTGTTTTACAAGGTATCCATGCACCATCGCTCCCGGCGCCGTGGTTCGGAAGGATAAATCAAGGATGCGAGGGAAGGGCGGGGCAGTGGACACCGATGGCTCACAGCTGAGCCCCCCCTCTCGACGTCGGAGCCAGGTCCGGTGGTGAAATGATAATCTTCGTTGAGCGGGCTGCCAAGAAGACATGCTTCGGGACGGACGACAACAACAACAACCCACCCTCTCCTCTTTGTGCACTAGACACAGCGCTGGTCATCGCCACGTAAACCTACAGGCGAAGTAAGAGGAAACGGCTTTCCCATGCTGCAAGTTTGCGACGAGGCCGACAGTCCATGTCGGAATGGCTCTTGCACTAGTGACGACTCACGACCCCACGAGCAGGCTATGCTGAGGAGGCACAAATCAAACTACGTTTCGTAAAACGCTTCTTTTGTTTGTCCGCATCTTCTACGCGGAGGAAAGAGGAAAAGTTCTAGAAAGAGAAAAGAAGAATAAAAACACGTGGGTGGAGTGGTAATAAGCAAAGGCCCAAAAGGTCTCCGGCCCGGCCGCCAAAATCCAATACATCAAGACATGTACACGTTTCGTAAAACATATATCCTGTGTCCCAGATAAGAAAAAGAAAATCCGTGAAACGCCCTTCTTGATGAGGACGCCCTCATCCATCTCCGTGGTATGTCAAAGCCTTTTTTCTTCTTCTCTTCCTGGGAAAGAAAAAAGAGAAAGAAAACATGCGACGCGAGAGACAAGAGCAACCGCCTGTCCCGTGAGAAACGCCCTTTTGTTGGCAAGCAAAAATGTCGCAATCAGCCTATCCCCGACCTTCGTAACCCCCCAATCCACTATTACTCTAGGTACTTCAAGAGTGGTTTTTTTTTTCGTCCTGCGTAAACGACGCAGGGCCGTTTCGAATATTACACCTCCATGGCGTATTGTCGTGTCGTCTTCTTTTGGGGCCTTCTCCTCCGACTGTCCGCTCCCACTCGCCATTGAGAAAAAAAAAAAGCATGAGTTGTAAGGGATTCTCACGACCAAAAGGGCCCAGCCTCAGCCTGTGCCCTCCAGCGCTGCGTCTCGGCGAGCCTCTTCTTTAGCTCCTCGTTTTCCTTGCACAACTGCCCGTTCTTCTTTTCGAGGTGGGTGATGTACTCGGTGGCCTTGCTGAGGATGGTGGCCTTGTTGAGCTTGCGGGCCGGCATCAGGCCGCCGAGCTCCTCGACGACGTCCACTGGCTCGTCGCTCTCACCGGCGGCGCCGGCCTGTGGGTTCTCGGCCTGCTGGACGACGCAGCGCAGCGAGGGGACGGCGTCGCGCAGGGCGATGATCTTCTCGTTGATGTTGACGCGGTACCGCTTCTCAATCATGTTGTGCGGGTTCTTGGAGGGCTCGACGTGCCGCGTGCGGCGGGCGGGGGGTTCCGGCGAGGCAGAGCGGGACGAAGCCGAAGCCAAGGAGGATTTGCGCTTGAGGTCGTTGCGTGGCGAGGTCCTCTGGGGAGTTTGCTTTTGCGGTTGTTGTTCATGCCGTTGCTGGGATTGAGGGCGGGCCGTGCATGTTGTCGTCCTCGCGGAACGCGGAGACTTGATTTGCTGCTGCTGCTGCTGCTGCTGCTTCTGCTGTTGTTGTCTTTGGGGGCGGGCGGGCGAGTCGAGGTTCTGGAAGAGGGGCTGGGTGTCGTTAATGCCCTCGCGGCCAAAGGTGACGGCGTCAGCCACGAGGTCGCTCGGGTTGGTGGCGGGACTCAGGAGGGGGTTCTGGGAGGAGAGGAAGGACATCGGGGAGCCAAAGGCCTCGCCGTAGAAGACGTCGAGGTCCGGGGAAAGAGTCGGCTTCTCGAAGTAGGTGGGCCAGTCGCCGCCCGAGGGGAGCTGGAAGGCGGCCGGGATATCGGGAGACACGGGGGAGCCGCGGGACGGGGCCGAGTCGCCGCCGAAGTCGGCCTGAGTGTCGTAGAAGGAGTTCGGGGAGAGCTCGGGAGGACTCTGCAGGGAGGCCCTGTTAGTTGGATATTTTTGATTCGAGTTGCGGGAAGTGTGAGCAGGGTTTCTGTGACCAAGGACGAGTGGCAATCTGCCGTGTAAGTCGGGAAAGGGATCAGGTAAACTGGTTAAGAAAAGGATAGCTAGGCTGCTACAAGTACACACCATTGATTGAGGCATCTGCGGTAATTGGTAATAATCGAAGGATTGTTGTAGAGCCATGGTGCGATTCGTGGAGGGGTAAACCGACTAG
Source organism: Colletotrichum echinochloae (assembly GCA_016618095.1). NCBI lineage: Eukaryota > Fungi > Ascomycota > Sordariomycetes > Glomerellales > Glomerellaceae > Colletotrichum > Colletotrichum echinochloae. The sequence goes on from JADEZT010000010.1 coordinate 2,919,314, forward strand.
GGTTCTAATGGGGTCTGATGATGGAACGTTCTGGAGGAGTCAAAGCTGATGGAGGAGTGAGGGGAGGTGGCGTTACTCTCGATAGATAGGAGAGAGGGATGGTGCTTCAGATAAGTCTGTTTGCTCGGGATGTCGATGGCCAAAGGGAGGTCTGATGTTGTTTGGTCGAGGCTGATGGTTCGAGCATGGACGGGTGGGGAGACATAGACCGGAAAGCAAAGCTATATACTAGATAGCTGAAGTGGAGCAGGAGGACACGCCCGGCCATGGATGCACCCCCCCCCCCTTGACCTACGAACTAGGATCCGGCTCCCGGGCTGAGGCGTGGGTAGGGTGGGCAGCGAGGATGGGTCGGAGTGATGGTAAAGCGGGCGCGGGTTGGAACGGCGATGAAAACTGGCGATGGGCGTACTCCTCATACGATAGAGCAATGAGCACGAGGGAGCGTGGTCGAACCAAGGGAGAGAACGTGACCGGGGGGAAGAGGTACACTACGACGGCGTGGTCCCCTTCCTCGCCCAAGACTGATGTGGCTTGGCCCATGGTGCGGGCGGACGGGGCCGACGGGACAAAAGACTGATGATTGACATAAGACGTGGTGTGGGGATTCCTCTTTTTGGCACATGCACGCGGTGGCGGGACCGGGCGTGAAGAACAGGCGAAACGGTCCATACGGGACGGACGGCGGCGGGCGGCCTGCCTGGGGTGTAGAGCTGGGGTGTATAGCTGGGATGTAGAGCTGGGATTAGGCCTGAGATAGACCCGAGATGTAGACCCGGGGTGGTTGTATCCATGTTCCCCAACGGCTTCCCGAGATGCAAGTCTCGCGTCCAGATGGCTGGCCTGGCAAGGAAATTTGTGCTCCATCAGATGCACTTTCCATGCATGGATGGGTAGTGTACTCTCGAGCTCGATGACTGTACATATGATATGCAATACAGTGCATCCGCGCCCTGCAGAGAAGTATGTTGACGGGGACTGCGCACGCCCACGCGCGAAAATACTTGCAACTGGTTGATGCTGAGGTGTCCACCCAGCGCCAGTCCGGACTCGGCTTAGGTGGGAAACCAAAACGGGAACGTGGCTACCGCTATAGGTAGTATTAAGTGAGACTCGGGCAGGGTTCCGGGGGGGCGTTATTGTGCAAACCCCGGAACGGGACACGACGGGATAGGAGAGAACAAGCCGACGGAGAAGGGGTCTTGGTCAGGGGGATGCGAGCCGTTTTCCACGCGGCCGTAGGAAATCGAAAGTGAGCACCTTGGTTGGTATTGCCCGATTTGCAGCATGGACGCTGCCACTGTCTTGAGTGAGATGTAACGAGGAAACTTGCATTCGTATAGGCTGCGTGGGTTGTATTCTGCGCCTGTTTAATGATGTTGGAAACCGGGCACGTTGCTCTTGGTGGTGGTGCCGCCTGCGCGCTCCCTGGTTTTGTTGGACGCTAGGGAACGAGTTTGGGTTAGATCAAGGACCCTGAATGGAAACAAAAAAGCTCATACTCATAACTTTCAAGAAGGAGGGCGGAGGGCGGAAGGAATCTAGACCCCATAGAGAGCTAATCTCTGCTAACGTTGCTGTTCCCCTGCTGGACGAAGCCCTCGCTGCTGATTCCGACGGGTGTTGCAGATCGTCTCTCTGCACGGCACCTGTTTTGACAGCTCTTGGGTGGTGCACCGGTGGCAGAGCGGGATCGAGATCTCCAGGGTCCTTTCTCGCTCGTCTCCCCATGCGCGCGCGTTTCCCATTCGCGCCCACTTTTCTTAACGCCCAACAGTTGAAGAGGATTTTCCAAGGGGGAGCCTGGCTTTCTGCGAGGCCGAGGGATTCGAAGCTTATGCGAGTGATGGAACAACGAGGTATCCATTACGGTATCGCCTGGCTCGGCAGTGCGGCGCTTGACGAGGGTGCGAGGGACCTGGACTCTTCTCGGTTATCCTCGACCATTTGTTGATGCAAAGGCCAACTCTTTGCGTCGAGCAAGCGACCAAGCGACCGATGTATCGTGAAAAGTGTTGATCTCGGTGCGTCCTGGTATAGGTATCTCGGGTGAAAGGGGAGGGGGGGGGAGGGGGGGGAGGGGTGTATGTTGAAGCCAAGCTTTGGTTCGAGGGACGAAGCCAAAAGGTGGTCTGATTTCGCTGCAGTGTCGAACGGGCAAGAGCCAACAGAACAGCCCACCTGCCCTACTAAAATCGAACGAGTGACGGAGTGGAGTCCGCGGCCCCAACCGGAACCAATGGGAGGATAGCATGTGGCTGTCATGTACCCCTGCGCGCCAATCTCTGCGGCAGAGGTACCTAATAGTACTTACTGGACAGTGCCTACCCGGTTGCGATGCTCCGGTGATTTATGGCAGGAGCCTTTCGCCTCCTCCCGGTTCGTTCCCGTGCTCCTTCTGAATTTTCTCAAGTGGCCGTGTTTCTCGGGCCGTTGCTGATTCATCTCGGGAGACTCTCTTCCCATCTATTTCTTTTGGTCTTGTTTTTGCTGGGTTCGAAAACCTTGAATGTTCTCGTGTCCCCAACATCACATCCGTCCGCTTCGGTGATGGGTGGCCGGGGCCCTCTTTTTCTTCTTGTTCATTGCCGCGTCCCACCCGGCCGTTGATGTGTCATATTTCGGTCATTGGGTGATATATCCCACATTTCATCGTCGTGTGGTCCAAGGCACTCAAACCAGGCCGCCGCTGCGCGCTATGCCTGAATCGGACCTTATCGACATATGGCAGCCGTCGCCCAGAGATGGGAACCACCCTGACCAGAATGAAGGTCCCTCGCTGTTTCTCTACATGGTACTAGGTGTACATCCAGTCGTCTCCTTCGTCTTAACAGCGTCGGCATCCCGGTACCCTCACCTCGCCGAGAATGCGATACGCAATGGTGCAGCGCAACCTCTGCCGAGGGCCTCCCGGATCACCCGCTAATCCTACACGACATGCCCGTCCCTGATACCTACCTGTACCTGTACTACGACGAGCACTGATCGACATGGCAAATGGTGCTGTGCTGCCTTGTCCCCATCCACTTGTACGTCAACGGACCAATTACACCATCCCCTCTCTGTTCGCTTCTCATCACTTACAGTACGACGTCCTCGCAGATGCCTGACCCCAGCTCCGACTCCAGATCCTGCACCTGCAGCCCCTCCCCATACCCCAGCCGGCTTGTCAAAGAGAGAGCTCCATTGAGGTCTGGGCACCATCTTTTTCTCTCAATGTCCCCGAGAATTGCAACAGCGTTATCATATCTCACTCGCAATTTTGGCAGACAGGGACAACAGCGGGCGGTCGATGAAGCAACTGGCGTCTGAATCGAGCGGCCGTACCAATCCAGACCCGTATCCAATCTCTGGTTTCCGCCTACCCCTCTCCCATTAGAGAAAATCCCTGCGCTTTCGACGGATTTGTAAAACGGATGCCTTTTGCCTGTTGTATTGCAGCATCCTTACCCAAGATACGTCTCGGGAGTGTGAGTTGCTCGCCCAGCGAGTGCCAACCCTGCCGCCTGCCGACTGCTAGCAAGAGCTGAGACGCTTTTCTCGATTTGGAGGTGGCGGGCATGTGAGGCCGTCGTGACTGGCGAATCACTTGTTGGGAACCACAACGGCACGCCGGGCGGGAGGCAGTGGAGAGCGCAATGCATCCATCTTCCTCGTCAGTGCAGGACTACTGAACGCCCACCACGAGGCCGCCGCTCATTTGTCACCGGATGGAACCCCCGGGCAGATTCACCAAGCTGCTCTATCTGAGCATGAAACGCACAAACATACACATACACATCTACATATACGCATATAGGACCCTGCGGCCCCCCTTTCCAAAAGACAGGGAGGGTTAAGGCCTACTGTGCTGCACGTCCCTATTCGGGGTTTTGACTCTCAGCTGGTGGCAACAGCTGCGGGGGCAGTCATCAGTTCGTCCTGATGCGGTGACTGGCTGTTTTCCTTGGTCGTATCCAGCTGCGTACACAGCAGCGTGGACGGCTGATTGCTTTCCACGAATGTGCCCAATCTCGGGTCACGGCTGCTGGTCGGCAAACCCTGTTTTCCATCCTTATCCCCCCTCCCCCTTCCTTCTTCGCCCTGCCTGGTTGGCTCTGCACCGGTGTGTGGCTGGCTGACGCAGAGACAATCCTCTAACGGGATGCCGAGTCACGATTTGTAGGTTCTCGCATGCATGAGCCCAACGGTGTGCAAGACGTGGCGCCGGTATGGCAAGCCGGGGACTGTGACTGGGCCAGATGACGCCGCTTCGGATGGAGGTTGGAGTGCCGGATAAAGGCATCTATTTTCTCGGTGAAGTCTGTTTTGTTTGCATCTCGGCCGTCTTGTAGACAGTGAGTGACTGGGTGGGAGATGACCTGCGTATGGACATGATGACTTGGTCGGAGTCAAGAAGCAATGCGGAAAATGCATTGTGGGAGCTATATAACGTACCTAGCTACAGGTTGGATGCGGGAAACAAGACAATGCTATCGAAACGAACATGCATCAACAGAACTTACACACCGGCTACTCACTTAGCACAGAAACAGCAATGCCAATCGCCAAGAATCCTCCAACAAGGCGGCCCCCAGCGTCCGGCGGCGACCTCGTCGGCGCCCTCGGGCGGGAGATACCCGCCGATGTCATTGACGTGGATCCCTTCTTCCCGGATATGGACCAAGGTGCGCCGCGCAGGGCCCTGCCGCCCTTCGCCCTCGCCCGGACGGCCCTCCAGCCGCGCCCCGCGGCCGAGATCCTCGCGGGGCTGTCGCGGGCCGGGCGGTCCCCCGCACACGTCCCTTCCAGGCCCGTGACGCCCACGCCGGGCAGTCGTCCGGGGACCCCCATCCTTGATGCCGAGGAGTCCTCTCCCGAGTCTTCCCTCTCGGCCTTTCAGACGCCCGAGAGCAGGCGAAGCGTCACGCGTCTGCGGGTCGTCGAGATGGAAACCGGCGCGAGGTCATTATCGTCGTCGTCGTCGTCGTCTTCATCGTGCTCGCCGTCGCCGGCTTCGTCGGGGGTGTCGAAGCGGAGCGTCGACACCGAGGGCGACGTGAGGATGAGCAAAGGGTCGTGGAGCGGCCCGGAGGCGGCGCGGGTCCGTCTGCGGGAGGAGGTGCGGGGGCTGGTGGCGCAGGGGGTGCACGACAACTTTGAGTTCGAGCGGGGCCGGTTCGCGGCGGAGGTCCGGGGCCAGGTGCTGGCGGCGGTGGGGGAGGACGTGGAGAGGCTGGTGCGGGAGGGGTTCGGGGCGGCGCTGGCGGGGGCGCTGGGGCGGGGGAGGAAGAAGTGGACGAGGAGACGGCGGCGGTGCAGATGGTCCGGGAGAGGCTGGCGCGGATGAGCGACGAGGGGCGGGCGCGGGTGTTTTGCACGGACGAGATGCTGGAGGTGCTGAGGAGGGTGGCTGAGCTGGTTGAGGCGGAGATGCGGACGGACGGGTGGAACTTGGTCGAGGTGGACGAGGATTGGGTTGGGTAGAGAGCGTGGTGTACTGGTATTGGAGGTTTGTGTGCCGGTCTAGACAGTTTGTTTGGATGAAACAGTGTTTTCACAGGTTGGACTAGAGTGTTGCCACAAGATTGGATTCTGGTGCTATCAAGGATGAATTGAGTCGTAGGCAGAACACACGAGACATGTCGGACAAAACGTTGTGGACAAAGATGCTGGCTGTTGACCTATTGCGTGTCCCACGCACGTATAGCTTGCGACAAGGCATCTGGCCGATGGAAGCTATCTACCTAGGTATATGCCGGTGGAATCCATCACATTACACAAGGGACATGAGTCGTCTCGGCAAGGCAGCGGGACCATCTGAGTACACCCGAGGTTGTATGGAACATGTTGAAGCACGCAACATGAGATGTGTCTTGAAGCAGGGAAAGGAGTTGGTGTAGTCATCCTTGAGCTCGCCTCTATTAATACGTGTACCATCACTTGCACTTACTGGCATCCTTAATAAGGAGTAACACTACGTACCTAGGTAGTACACCTACTTACAGACAGACAGACGGAGCTAAGCTGTAATGGGAGAGCTCTGGGGACCCACTTTTCCATGCCTTCAGCTCACCGTTGGACCGTCTGTCTAGGCACCTTAGTGTGGCCACGACGCCTACTGATTATTCGGCCCTGCGTCATAACAGCTGGCAAGTGTCTTTTTTTTTTTTTTTCCCTCAGCCCGCCGGACATCACACACCACACCAGCCTCCGATCCACCTTCAACATCTTTGCTTTCTCAAGGGGGTTGTCACGACAGCTCCTCTGCTCGTCTGGTTTTCGCCCCAACGCTTGCGCGTCGCATCGCATTGCCGACAGCTTTCTTTCCGCTTCTTCTTCTTCCACTTGTTCGCTTCTCCCGCTCCCTCTCTTCTGCACTGTTCCGACAACCCGTGGGCAATGCCGCACTGAAGCCGGCACGTGTTCGCATCATCCTTCGCCATGGTCTCCTTCTGGCCCTGGAGGGTACGTTTGCGCTCCTGCACGACCTGCTTCCTCTTCTTCTTCTTCTTCTTCTTCTTCTTCTGCTTGTGCGACGGCATGACCGTAAAGACCCTCGACTGACAGTATCCCAGGCCAACGACTCCTCCCCCGCCTCTTTTGAGAAGACGCTCTCGGCTCTCTCCGCCAAGATCACAAACACCCAGGCTAGGCTCGATGGCGCGCGAGCCACCTCCCGTCGCATCAGGGTGCTGTGGTCGCTGTACCTCGCCTTCGCATACCTCGTCTACTCCATCGTCATCTTCCTCGTTGTGGGAATGAACAGCATGGGCGTCTGGGAATGGGCCGGCGTCGCCGGGGGTCCGGTTCTGTACGTGGCTTCTCTTTTTGTCTTACGGCAACCCCCTCCCCCCGTCTGTTTGCGTCCATCACAGAGCTAACCACGAATTCAACAGCATCTACCTCACCCGCACCACCGTCACGGCTCTCTTCAATTATCGCATCGATGCACTGTCGCTCCGCCTCAAGGAGCAGCAGGACGAGCGCGCAAAGACGATCCAGAAGCTCAAAGAAGCCACCAGGTACGACACCACCCTGGAGCTACTCGAAAAGTACGGCGGCAATGAGGGCAAGGGCAAGAGCAAGAGGCAAAGCGTCATCGAAGCAGACAAGAAGCAGCAGCAGCAGCAGCAGCAACAACAACACCTGGGGGACGGTCACAACAAGAGTGCTCCGGGTGGCCGGACGAACATGCCCCCTCCTCCCACCGCCAACATCCAGCGACGGCATGGTCCCTTCCCTGTCCCGAACCAGGCTTCGCCTCCGCCCCGTTTCCAGGGCGGACCAGGCCCGCGCCAGCCACCCAACGGCCTCGAGCCCACGGAGGAGTTCGCGCCCAACGCATATGCCCACCCGCCGCCGCCGCCGCCGCCGCCTCATTCGCAGCACTTTGCGCAGGCCGACGGCGTGCCTGGCTCGTCGCACTGGTACGACCGCATCATGGACCTCCTCCTCGGGGAGGACGAGACGGCGCCCAAGAACAGGATCGCCCTCGTTTGCAAGAACTGCCGGCTAGTCAACGGCCAGGCCCCGCCGGGCACCAGAGCGCTGTCAGAAATCGGCACGTGGAAGTGCATGGGTTGCGGGGCCACCAACGGCGAGATGGACGAGGGCAAGCGAATCATGCAAGAGGTTCTGGGCTCGCGCTCCGGCGGTGACGAGGTGCCCACCGGCGAGGAGTTCAAGGAATCGGACAGCGACGACTCGGACGCTGATGCGGTGGTCAAGAAGGAGGACGACGACGAGGAGGAGGAGGGCAAGGGCGAAGCGAAGGCTACGGGCAGACAGGGGCCGGCGGCGGCCACGAAGAAGCGCAAGGGCAAGGGTGGAAGATGAGGATTGCGCTAGGTGCATATACGCCGCCAGCTACACATACAGCAACATGTCATAGCAGAGTCGATAGTTTATGACAAGCATATCCAACATGTCTTTCTTTTATTTATTTACCCAGCGTATATACCCACCTAGGTACCTATTCATGCGCGATGAACTGGGCCAAGTGTGGCTAGTGCTGTGGCTGAGAACTCTTGAGAGGTCTCCACTTGGTAAGGTACCTAGGTAGTTGTACTTAATTAATAGTGGGCAGCTCTCATAGGTAGTCCGTGCTAGTGGTAGAAGCCGTGACAGCTGCTGTGGGTGCTACGGAGGCTCGCTGAGGACAAGTTGTGAATCCAGAGGTACGAAGGGTCGGTTGGTCCCTTGCATCCATCCATTTGTCTATCTAAACCATCCATTCATCCATTCATCCATCCTTTCTAACCACACACATCCCGACTAGCATCACCACCCACTCGCCGAACACGCACCGAAGATCGTCATACGGTGCTCATTCTCCCTCTTCTCCGTCTCCTACGACTTGCCCTACCCGATAATGCACCGCCACCCGACCCTCTGCATCAACTTCTGCGCATAGTTCTTTTGCATTTCCTCCACCCTTCCCTGCCCGTCAGAGCACCTCGATCCGGTCCATGGTCACGGGGTGATCCCAATTGTCCATAGACCGGCAATATGTTCCAGGTTCGTCAATGCTCGCGAGCCCCTCTTTCGCCGACCCGGTGCAGACATTGCGCAATCTCCCTCTGCTTTATTACCCGTCGCTCGCTCGCTTCCCCCCCGTCCCTCCTCCCCCCACCCACGCTACTGAGGCTAACCGACGACGGGTGTCCGACAGAGACTCAAGGGTGCCATCGACCGGACCATCGCGGAAGAACAAGCTCGTCAGGAGCAAGCACGACAACGAATCGAACCCGGAGGCGCCACCCCGCGCCGCTCCGAATCCACCTCGCGGAGCAACCAGTCGCCCGCGAGACGACCTCGTCCCAAAAAGGCCGGCGCCGCAGCTGACGCCGCCAAAGACGACGTCGCAGCCAGCCCCTCAAACACCGACCCGGCCGTCTTCGAGGCCGCCTTTGCTCTCGACGACAGCGAAGAACCTAGCCGCGCCGGAACGCCCAAGCCCCCAACCGACGACGCCATGGACAAGGGCGACGAGGAACCCAAGGACAAGGCCGAAGAGGGCCAGAACGGCGACACCGACAAGGACAATGAAAAGGACAAGGAGACCGACGGTGCCGCCGCTGACGCTCCTAAAGCTGCAGCTGCCGCGCCGGAACTGTCCCCAGAGATCCGCGCGAAGCTTCGCAAGCTGGATAAGCTAGAAAAGACGTACCCGGGTACGTCCCCCCTCCCTGTTCTGGGTGCAGCCCCCGAAGGGAATCACCGTGCTAACAATGCCGCAGAGCTTCTCCGATCCTACCGAATCGCCCACGGCCGTGCCACGTCCATCGAGCCCTTCGAGCGCGTGCTCAAGGAACACACGAGCGTCGGCTCGATCCGCGAACCCGAGGGTCTGGTCGAGTATCTCAACTCCCTCAAGCAGAAGGAGCAGATGATCATGGACGAGTACAAGCGGGTCTCGATCGAGAAGGACGACTTCAAGAAGAAGTTGGAAGCGGCCGAGAAGGACGTTGAGAAGTTCAAGAAGGAGGTCGAGGAGCTCAAGGCGGCGCAGTCCGTCACCCCGGCCGCCGTCGAGAAGCCGGACGAGACCAAGAAGCAGGTCGACGCGGCGACCGACACCAAGGACGACGGCTCGGTCAAGTCGCCCGATCCGTCTGCCGCCAAGTCGCCTCTGCAGCAGGCCCTGGGCATCTTCTCACCCAAGCAAAAAGCGCAGGAGCCCGAGGGCGCGAAGCCCGATGAGTCGTCGGGCGACTTATTCTCCTACGAAGAGGAAGCTCCCAAGTACGAGGCCGACATGGCCGCCAAGCAAGAGGAGATTGAGAAGCTCAAGGCCGAGGTCGACTCGCTCAAGGCCGACCTTGCCTCTGCCGAGCACTCCAGCGCTGAGCTCACTGATAAGTTTGACAAGGCGACAAAGGAGGCTGGTGAACTGCGCGACGTTGCTGCCGTGAAGACTTCCCTTGAGACGCAGCTGGAGGCCAGGAACAATGAAATCAAGACGCTCACACAGCGTCTCGAGACCTCACAGAAGCAGCTCAAAGAAGTGGAGGCCAAGCTCAAGGGTGAAGTTGAATCCGCCAAAAACGACGCCAAGACGGTGCAGTCGAAGCTCAACGAATCCAACGCTCGTGCGGATAGGGAAGAGGCACGTGCCAAGGAGGCCGTTGCCGCCAAGACTCAGGTTGAGAAGAAGATTGAGACGCTCAACAGCCAGATTGACAAGATCAAAATGGCAAAGGCCGAGCACGAGAAGAACATTGAGGAGCTTACCAAGCAGCTGGAGAAGCAGCAGGCCGCCGCCGCCGCCGCCGAAGCCCCGCCAGCCACCCCCACGACCCCGGGCCCGACAGATACCTCTGGCCCCGGCGCGGGCAAGAATGCCAAGAAGAACAACAACAAGAAGAAGAAGAAGGCCGGCGCTGCTGCGGCTGCGGCTGTGGCTACTACTACTACTCCTACCACTACTACTCCTGCTGCTACTACGCCCGCGACGGCCGCAGACACGGCTGCGACTGGGGCGGCCGACGAAGCAAAGGCGTCCGATACGGAGGCCCTGGAGGCGGAGATTACACGCCTCAAGGAGCAAGTCACGACAAAGGACTCTCAGATTGAGAGGCTGTCTAAGCAGCGCAAGACGGAGGAGGATCTCCGCGAGGAGATTGAGACGCTGCGCGACGAGGTCACCGAGATTGGTCAGGAACACGTGGTGGCCAAGGAGAAGATCAAGAATCTCGAGGCGGAGAAGAAGACGCTGGAGGCGCGGATCGCGGAGCTCGAGAAGGAGCTCGGGTCCTCGGCCAAGGACGCCAAGGCCGGCGAGGAGCTGCAGGGCGAGCTGGACAAGCTGCGGAGCGAGTACGACGACCTCAAGAGCAATTCGTCGACGCTGCAGTCGGACCTCGGCGCCGCGGAGCAGCTGGCGCAGACGCGGTTCAAGGACCTCACGGAGCTGCGCGAGGTGCTCCAGAAGGCGCAGCCCGAACTGAAGGCGCTGCGCCAGGACTCGGCCGCCCTCAAGACGACCAAGGAGGAGCTCGCCGCCAAGAACACGGAGCTCCGCAACCTGGAGAAGAGGGAGAGGGACCTCAAGTCGGACGTGGCCAGGGTGCAGCGGCTGGCGGCGGACCGCGAGACGGAGATCAAGTCGCTGCGCGAGAAGCTGACGGGCGAGACGAACAACCGGCTGCGGCTGGAGAACGAGCAACGGGTGGCGGCGCGCGACCTGCGTCGGTCGGAAGCCGAAAAGGTGGAGATGAGCGCGCGGGAGGAGAAGACGGCGCGGGAGCTGCAGACGGTGCAGGAGGAGGCGGGCAAGCTGCGGCCCAGGGTCAAGGAGCTCGAGGAGCAGGTGGACAAGCTGGAGAAGGAGAAGAAGTCGCTGCAGGAGGAGGCGGAGCTCAAGACGCAGCAGTACGCCAACGCGCAGGGCCTGCTGGGCAGCATGCGCGACCAGACGGGGGAGCTGACGATCCAGCTCAAGGAGGCGCGGTCGCAGTCGGAGTCGCTCGAGGAGGAGCTCGCCGAGATCCAGAAGCACCTGTCGGAGCGGTCGCGCGAGGCGGAGCGGATGCGCGGGCTGCTGGCGGACGTGGACGAGCGGGCGGACAGCAAGGTGCGGGAGATGCGGGCGCGGATGGAGGCGGCGATGGAGGAGCGGGACCGGATCGAGGACGAGTCGAGCACGCTGGCGCGGCGCCGGGCGCGGGAGACGGAGGAGCTCAAGCAAAAGGTGCGGGACCTGGAGCGGGAGGTCAAGACGCTGACGGGGCACAAGGAGGAGCTCGAGGGCAAGGAGCGGGAGTGGCGGCGGCGGCGCGAGGAGCTGGAGACGGTGGAGGCGCGGGCGACGGCCGAGGTGGAGGAGATGCGGGGGGCCGTGTCGGACCTGCGGTCGACGCTGGACGCGTCGGAGCAGCAGGTGAGGGAGGCGGAGCGGCAAAAGTCGGACCTGCGGCGGCTGCTGGAGGAGTCGAAGCAGCGGTTCGACAAGGTCAGCAAGGAGCTCAAGGCGGTGCAGGGTAAGCTGGGCGCGACGACCAACGCGACGTCGGGGCGGAGCTCGGTGGACTCGAACCGGTCCGGGGGTGTGAACGGGACGGCGGCGGCGGCGGCGGCGGGCGGGGTGCCGGCGGACACGATTTACCTCAAGACGATTATGCTGCAGTTCCTGGAGCAGAAGGACAACAAGCTACGGGAGCAGCTGGTGCCGGTGCTGGCGAGGATTCTCAAGTTTGACAAGTAAGTTTTTTTTTCTTTTTTTTCTTCTGCTCTCGTTGTGGATTCATGGGAGAAGGGGGGGGGGCATTGTTGCTAACGCGAGAACAGGACGGACGAGCAGAAGTGGAAGAGCGCGATTCAGCACATCACAGTCCGATGAGGATGGGTGTAGGAGATTTCGGCTGTCTGGATAGGAGATTCGTCCATCTGGACCGCTGGCCGTGGGCAGAAAGGGGCAAGATGTTACCGTCTGATTGTTGGGTGATGGACGGGACGGGTTGTATTAGTTTGTATGTGTAAATGCCACCCCTCGAGGATGGATCCGGGTTTTTTTTTTCTTCTTTTTTTAGTCTGCCCCCCACACCCTCGGCCTTCTATTCAGAGGCCCCAGGTATAGACAGATACGCCTCGAGAGATTTTGGTTCTTGGGTTACGGACGGGAAAAGAAATGGATGCAGTCTTGGCACCGTGTGCGCGCTAAGATGCCGTTCCATGGCATGCCTTCCCTCCGCCTTGGGTGCTGTGTCTTGGGTCATGTGCTTGGGTCTTGGGCCTTGGGTGTCTATATGTGGATGCGCGTGTAAGTTGTCGTGATGGTTTCGTGTCGATGGTTGATGGGGAAAAGGGAGGGGGAGGGGGGCAAGGATGGTGCGTGTACAGGCCGTCATTATGAGGCTCAAACTTTACATACAAGTACCCTAAACCCACTGTGTATGTAGAAGCGATGAACGGCCCCGCCCGGTCTGGCAGCTGTCAGACGAGTAGGTACGTACCCTGCCTGCACGGCGCCCCACATACACCTGTAAGTATTCCCCGGCGGATGGTTCGCTCCGAGGCGGTGATATTGCGGATGAGTGTCGTCATCGGGGGTTCGCTGACCTCATCCGAACGGCTCTCACCTCATGGATACGTAAGGTACCGTAGGTACAGTAGTGTACCTACCTGTGAGATAAGGTGCTTCGAGTGAGATTCTCTCAGTGAGAGTGAGATTCCCGCGAACCGCACCTCTTTGGTGCGCATTTGCATTTGCATTTGCATTGCATTCCTCATTACAGTCTTTTGAAAGTCGTGCTAGGCAGGTAGATAGGCAGGTAGCTAGTAGACTACCTCTACAGATGTAATGACCGTAAGTATATCGGGGACGGTCCGATCCCCCTTTGAATCTCGATGGCGCCCGTCCGAGAATAAGAACGGCCTGGGCTCTCCTCTCGTGCATATGAGTTTGGGGTGTTGAATCACCAAGATCCAGACCTCCCTCTCTCTCCTCTTCCCCTCTCCTTGCACCCACGCACCTATTCTCCGCTGCACCTTTTGCCTCCCGCTCGGAACCAACCCATTGGACGCTGCGCTGCTTCTGTCCCGATTAGACGACTATGAGATCATCAGCCCTTCGCCTTGCCGCCAGGAGCAGCAGCTATAACCCCCGCCCTTTCCCCTCGACCTCGCCCTCGTCTCCTCTCAACATCACCACCACCACCGCCGCGAACAAGCCGAGATTCTCGTCCACTTCACGCACACCAACCCCCTCCCGAATCACTCCATTCGCACACCCCAACAACCACAACACCCTCATCCCCCCCATCCACATCGCCAGAATGTCGACCGACCAGAAGACGGCCGGCCCCCAGGGCAACGCCCTCTTCACCCGCAACCACCTCTTCGACCTCACCGGCAAGGTCGCCCTCGTCACCGGCGGCGGCACCGGCATCGGCCTCATGGCCACCCAGGCCCTGGCCGCCAACGGCGCCCGCGTCTACATCACCTCGCGCAACCAGGAGAAGCTCGACAACGCCGCCGAGACGTACGGCGGCACCGCCGCCGGCGACATCATCCCCCTGCAGGCCGACGTCACCAACAAGGCCGACATCGACCGCCTCCGCAAGGAGATCGAGTCGCGCGAGGGCCGCCTCGACGTGCTCGTCAACAACGCCGGCATCTCCTCGGGCGCCGTCGAGGTCGAGAGCGACAGCGCCCAGGACATGAAGGCCACCCTCTTCGACTCCGAGTCGTCCACCTTTGACGACTGGACCGACACGTACCGCACCAACGTCGCCGCCGTCTTCTACGTCGCCGCGAGCTTCCTCCCCCTGCTGCAGAAGTCGACTGACGCCCACGACGGCTGGTCCGGCACGCTCGTCAACATCAGCAGCATCAGCGGCATGATCAAGAAGTCGCAGCACCACTTCTCCTACAACGCCTCCAAGGCCGCCGTCATCCACCTCAACCGCATGCTGGCCGAGGAGGCGGCCGCCAACGGCCTCAAGGTCCGCGTCAACAGCATCGCCCCCGGCGTCTTCCCCAGCGAGATGACCACCAAGGAGCCCGCCGACGACCGCCAGAAGAGCGCCATCCCCAAGAGCAAGTACGCCGACAAGGTCCCCGCGGGGAGGCCCGGCAAGGGCGAGGACATGGCCGCCACCGTGCTCTTCTTCGCCTGCAACCAGTACCTCAACGGCCAGACCCTCGCCGTCGACGGCGGCTACACCCTCGCCGCCGGGTTGTGAAGTGGGTGTGTGTGTGTGTGTTTTTCACGACATGTGCAAAGGGGAGAAGAAAAAAGAGAAATGTTCATGCATGGCCATCGGTTTTTGGAGTTGGGGAATCCGATTTGACGTGGAAGGTCTGGTAGCGCGTCCATTGTGCTCATAGAGAACCTGCAATGAAGAAAAAAAGAGTCAAGACACATGGTGCTTGCTTGATGTGATAATTGGTAGTTTGTTGTGGGCTTTGAAAGGCTACTGTCCTTGGCTACATAAGTACATGCCACATCAGCATCTTGGAATCTCGGTTTTAGGTGGTTGGCCTTTAAATACTACGTCGTCTTTTATTCTGAGATGGTATAATAGCCCACACTTGCGGGCTGCCAGAATAAAAAAAGGCATCTGGTACCATTTTCCAATGGCTTATAATGTCGGTAAAACTCTAGTCTGAAGGCTGCACACTGCTAAGGGACCCTGTGGTGTGCTGCTAGGTGTTTCTTGTTTATCTTTTATTCGAATACGAATACACCGTGGGGGATGGGCAGTGATAGGAGGAATGATCCTCAGGAAGGAAAGAGCTATCAAGTCGTACGGAGCAACACTAGTAAAAATGCATTTCACATCTATAATTCTCAAACACCATCAACACGATGTTTAGAGACATTGCCTGTAATAGGAAAGTTATCACAGTTAAGGGGCTTCTTATAATAAGAAGATGTCTTTTTATTTGAGACTTGGGGAGATATATCAAGATCCGGAGCGGACGAATGATTTAGGAGCATCACCCAAGTATAAGAAAGGGCTAATAGAATCGTCATTATTGCCTGTCTGGGCACGTATCTTGATGTAGAGGTGCGATGGTCATTGGTGACACCCTCCATTCTCTACTAGGACCAGTAACTCACCCCCAACTCTGCCTTTTATAAAAACTTAGCGAGCGCGCTGGCCTAGCATGAATTTGAAAACTATAAACTTTCCTTTTCAGTATCTAGATCTTACCATTGTATATTTAGACTTAGGTAGCTCCGTTTCTAGTTCTTTAATGAATGGTCTAGTACTAAATCTATCTCACTTATATAGTAATGTCTATTAAATAGAGTTGCTCTAAACTATAGGTAGTCTATGTATGTATGGAGTATTAAACGCCGGGGAATCTAATCTAGTATTAAAAGGCGCCCGTACAGCCTGATAATCTATTAATCTCTAGGTTGGATACACTAATAAATTAGGGGTCTGTTAGGTTCCTAAAAGTAGTACCAGCTTCGGGGCCAGCGGGGCACCGGGTGGGGCCCGGGGGACACCGCGGAACGGAATAACGTTATGCCGAAGGGCACACAAAAGGGGTTTTCACGATAGCATCAAGGTTTAGAGAGGAGACAGATTGGAATAACAGTCACTAGTGACCCCTAACTGCCCTCCCACTAACTTCTTTACTTAGTACTACATAGCCTCTAATACGTTCTAATCTCTCCCTATTTATAGGTATACTAACCATTAGAGCAGTAATAGCACTAGCACAATCAACCTAATCCCAATCTATTACCTAGTAGGGTAGCTTAGTAATACAGTAGCTTACACTAGATACTAGTAGGACTGTAGTAGAGGAGTAGTATACAACCAACCTTAATAGGTTAATAGAAGAGTAGCTAAGGGCCTTTTTTAATAATAAAGTAGCTAAAGTAAGAAAGAGAAAGATAATTAAATAGATTATAGCCCTTAGAAATAGGGAGTCTATTAATAATATATATATAGCTAGTAGAGGACCTATAGCTACCTAGCTAGAGCCCAAGCGCTTATGTACCAACGCCCTTATTAAGTAGTTAGCCCCTATTTAATATAAGAGAGGTAACTAGAACAACCTCAAAGACTTCCTTTTTAAGTTACAAAGCTAATTCTCTATTACCAAGAAAGAATTTACAGCTAATAAGAGCAAAGTCTAGTTTATAGAGGCCTACCTAGAGAGTAACCTATTACATAGCTAGAGGAGCTATATTAACCTCTAGTATAGTAGCAATATTAGCCTAATTACCTAGAAATAGATAGAGGCCTAGCTCTATAATAGTATTACTAATAATAATATATAAGCCTTTAGTATAGCTATAGAGCTAGATAAGATATAGTAGAAACCTAGATAGATATACTAGTAATTTATTAACTAATATAAAATAGTTAAGATAGAGATTCTAGACCTTTAACTAGAGAAGCAGTAGGTAATCTATATCTTAAACTAACTACTTCTAGACTTATAAAGCTATATCCTAGTATATAAGCTACTAACTACTTATTAAGAGCTAAATAATGTAGTAAAGAGAGTAGAGATACTTATAAAGATATATACTAAGATAATAATAGAAGACTAATAAAGGCTATAAGAGAAGAGGAACTAGTAGACCCTAGCTATTACCCTAGTACTAGCATTAGCTACCCCCTTAAATAAATTAGAAGGGTAACAGTTAGTCTTAATGCCTAAGGTAGCTACGCATATACCTACGCCTAAGCTATAGGTTAAGCAAGAACAAGGAGAGTATAGATAACCCCCAAGGTACTCCTAGGGCTCTCCTATATACTTTAACTATAGCAAGCTAGGATATATATTAATAGAGTACATAGAGAAGAAGTACTATAAGTATAACTAGCCTTGTTATGTAAGTAGGTACTGCATACCAGCAGCCCAGCTAGTAGCCACAGGGGTTAATAGTATATAGATCCCCTAGAAAGAGAAACTATATTGCTACTTTAAGGTAGACTTCTATATCAAAGTAACTAGTATATAGAGGAAAGGAAGGGTATTAATTAATCTTAAAGTAGATAAGAATATTATATATTAGAGAATGTTATATAAAGAGGTACTACTAGAGGTCTATAGAGAGGGAGTAGGATTACTAGAGATATAAGAAAGCAAGGTACCTAACTATAGAGCAGTAGTATTAGTAATAGAAGTAATAGATAATATAAAGGTAAGAAAGGTATAGTCCTATACTTACTAGGTAAGTGATATAGGTATATATAATACTATCCTAGAGATCCCCTAGAGGTAAAAGGTATAGCTAAATCTTAAGTAGGTAATAATTAGGTAGACTTACTTACTAGAGAAAGGCTACCTATAACTTATCTAAAGAAGAAAGGCATTAAAGAGAGTATAAAGAGAAGCAGTAGCAATACTAGTATATAACCTATTAGTTTACTACTTACACATAGGGAGAGCTAAGAAGGTACCAGAGCTACTACCTTATGCAATAGAGAAAGAAAAGGGAGAGTAGATAAAGGGATTTAAGCTACTAGAAAAATATTAAGAATAGGCATATATATTTAATATAAACCTAGCAGCTAAACCAGCTGGAGATAAAGATCACTCCTATACTATTAACCTTAAGCTAGAAGTAGAACCGCTATTTAGCCCTATCCACCCCCTTATAGAGAAGAAGTTAAAAGAGCTAAGAAAGTATATTAATAACGCACTAGGTAAGAAGTAAATCTAGCCCTCACAGAGCCCTACAGGGGTACTAATTCTATTTATACCAAAGAAGGGGGGCAAGTTATACCTCTACATAGACTATCGCAGCCTTAACAAGGTCACAGTTAAGAACTATATACTACTACTACTAATTAAGGAGATCCTTAACTACCTAAGAGAAGCAAAGTATTTCACTAAGCTTAATCTTAAGGATATATACCACTAAGTAAGGATCTATATTAGTAATAAGTAAAAGATAGTATTCTAGATATAGTATAAGTACTTTAAGTACTATATTATACCTTTTAGGCTAGTTAATATACTAATAACCTTCTAAGCATATATAAACAATACCCTAGCTAGGCTAGTAAACATTACCTATATTATATACCTTAATAATATCTTAATCTTTACTAAGGATAAGGCTAGCTATATAGAAGCAGTAAAAGAGGTACTGCGCTAGTTAGATGCTGCTAGCCTATACACCAACCCAGAGAAGTATATTTTCCACACCAAGATAATTAGGTTTCTAGGGTTTATAGTATCCCCAGAGGGTATTACTATAAAGCAGGACTATATAGAGGTAATTACTTAGTAGCTACTCCCTACTAGTATTAAAGATATATAGGTCTTTCTTAGGTTTATAGGGTTCTATTAGTACTTTATCAAGAACTACTCTAAGGTATATAACCCCCTCATAGACTAACTAACAGCTAAGGTAGTAGAGAAAAAGGTAATAACTAGGGAGGTAATTAAAGCCTTTTACAAGCTCTAAGTCATATTTACCTAAGCCCCTATCCTATAGTACTTTAACCTAGTACTACTAATATAGATAGAGATAGATATATCAAACTTTGTAATTAGGGCTATCCTATTATAGCTAGTAAAGGACTGGTAGTACTCTATTACCTTCTTATCTAAGAAGCTAAAGAGTACCAAACTATAGTATAGTATGCTAGAGGCTAAGCTACTTATAATCTAAGAGGTAGCTATATACTAAAGGTACTACCTCTTATATACCTAGAGTAGAATTATATTCTTAATAGACTACCTAGGGTACTACTACCTTACTAATAAGCCCTAGCTTAATAGTTAGTAAGTAAGGTTACTCTAGGATCTATCTTTCTTTAACTTTAAGATTAACTACTAGCTAGGAAAGGAGAATACAGCTAATAAGCTATTACAGTAGCTAGACTATTAGCCCTCAGGCGTAGAAGACTAAGAGGCATAGGGTGCGTTCCTAAAAAGCTTCCTAAGTAGGTTTACCTAGAGGGTAGTAGTAATTATTAGTAGTAGGTTAATAGGGGTATACCTATCACTACTAAAAGAACTCACTCTAAGCCTAGAGGAGGAAACCATAGCAGTACAGCAAGCTAACAAGGCAATTACCTCTAAGAAGTAGTAGAAGCTAGAAGATAACTAGTTAGAAGAGGAGGATAGGGTCCTTAGGTATAAGAGCAAGGTAGTTATCTTAGAAGGGTATATACTAAGGATAAAGATTATAGTAGTATTCTATAATAAGCTAGCTAGAGAGTACCTAGGGGTAACCCACACGCTTAAAAGGATTAAATAGATATTCTTCTAGAGATTAATAAAGAAGGATATAATAGAGTATGTTTAGATATATATAACTTATTAATAGATAAAGCTATACTACTACCTACCCTATAGAGAACTAGTACCCCTACTACTACCTAGCTAACTATAAGAATAGGTTACCCTAGATTTTATTACTAAGCTACCTAAGTTAAAAGGATTTACTAGAGAGAGCTATAATAGTATCTAAGTTATAGTAAACTAACTTATAAAGTATATACTATATATATCTATATAGAAGACTCTAATAGCAGACTAGTTAGTATCCCTCTTAGTTAAAAGGGTATTCTTATAATTTAGTATCCTAGTAGTAATAGTATCTAACTAAGGATCTCTCTTTACTAGCTATTTCTAGTTAGTAGTATACTACCTACTAGCTATTAAGTAGAAGCTAAGTATAGCCTACTACCTATAGATAGATAGCTAGATAGAATAATAAAACTAGAACATTAAGTACTTCCTTTAGGCTTTTTATAGCCTAGAGTAGGATAATTAAGCAAAGTAGCTACTAATAGCTAAGTTTATTTATAATAGTACTTAGCATAGCACAATCTAGATAGTACTAGTAGAGGCTCTAATAGGCTACATACCACGTAACACAAACAACATAAAGCCAGAAGGGGCCTTACTAACAGAGGTCCTATCAGTAAGAGACTAGGTATAGTAGCTATAGAGCTAGCAGGCTACAATCCTCTAGACACTAGAGATAGCTAACAAGAACTATAAGAGGTAGTATAATATAAAACAATCTATAGTAGTATTTAAAGTAGAAGAGAAGGTCCTACTATTAGTAAAGTTTATATAGTAAAAGTACCTTATAAAGAAGCTCTTAAATAAGTATCTAAGGCTATTTATAGTTATATAGGTAGTTAGTAAAGGAAAAGTATATAAGCTTAACTTAGAAATATAATACTATATCTATAATATATTCTTACTATTATAGTTAGAGAAGTTCTATAGGGCAGTAGTAGAGCTATAGGTAGTCTCTATTAAGGAGGAAGAGGAGGATATATACTAGGTAGAGAGAATAGTTATATATGAGAGCCCCTAAAGAAACTAATAGTATCTAATAAAGTAATAAGGGTATAGAGAGAAAGAGAACTCTTAGGAACTATAGTAAAATATAGTAAAGAAACTATAGTAGAATTATAAATAGGGGATTACTAGGAGCCTATTAGAGAGAAACTAAGTTAATAATTATATAGCTATAAGGTAGCTAGATTTTATTATCCCTTTAGTACTAGGGCTAGGGAGTAGAGAGGCCTAAGGGCTAGGTATTCTAAGCCTAGAGATAAGTAACTAACTAAATAAATAATAGAGAGGTATTAGTAAGGTACTAGAGGGGTACATAGGGGGCACTAGGGCCTACTAGTTAGACTCCTCCTTATTATTATTAGTAGTACCTTTTCTAGGATCTAATCTACTAGCTTAAAAGTTAATCTTATTAGTATACTAGAGGCTATTATTAGTACTATAAGGAAGTACTAGGGGGGTACTAAAGTAGAAAAAGGATATATAATATAAAAATAAGACTTAGTCTAGTTAGAGAAGAGAGTACTCTAGGCCTTAATAGCCTTAGTTTACTTATAGAGCATAACAACCTAGTCCTAAGCAGCAGTAGTAGCAATCTTAACACTCTTAGCTAATAACTTAGCTTACTTAGCCTACTATTTTATAGTAAAATAGGTACTCTTAAGGGTAAGGACCTTATACTAATAGAGAAGCTACTCCTCCTCCTCCTGTACTACCTTATGCTTAGTATTAGAGACTAATATATTAGAGGCTTTTATCTAAAGAGCCTTTAGGCTTATAAGCTAGGCCTTCTTAATCTTCTCCTAGAAAGGGTTAGGCTAAGAAGCACTAAAGAAGTATAGAAGTATATATATACTTATAAAGCAGTAGTAAAAGTAGGGGTTAGCCTCTTCATAGAGGTCCTTAAAAACTATCTTAAGGGTAAGGGTAATAGTAGTAGTAGTATACAAGGCCTACTGTAGGTTAGTAGTAGACTAATAGCTATAAAAGTAGTAACAGTAGGGGGAGGGATAAGCTTATAGGGATACAAGGCTTACTATACTAGCTAGCACAGTAAGAGTACTTATTACTAGTAGCTAGAATAGTTAGGATAGTAGAGGGGTAGCAGAGAGGTACTAGAGAGACAAGCATATACTCTAGGTCTTAATATAGTAGGGAAGATAGGTAATAGCATCTTTTATATTAGGCTACTACTTTACTATAGCCTAAAGGTAGTAATAGTAAGGGACCTTATATATAATAGTAAGGTTAATAATACTAGAAGTATTAGAATAGTTATTATTAGTAAGGGGGGCTACTAGGGGGGGACCAGGGGGGGTGCTAGAGCTACCTAGGATAGTAGAACCAGTAGGGGGTATAGAGAATATAATAGTAGTAGTAAGAGAGCAGCTAGTACTAGTACTACTACTAGTATTACTATTACTAGTACTATTATTACTACTATAATAATAGAAGCATAATAAAAAACAAAAAAATAATAATAACATAAGGATATTATAAAGAAAAAAAAGAAAAAAAGAAAAATAAGCAAAAAGTAAAAAAAGAGAAAGTAAGCCTAGCTATTCTACTAGGTAGTATATATATAAGTAAGTAATAATAATAACTCTAGCCTATAAAGAAATAACAATACCTCTAAAAGTAAAGAGAGGTAGGAGGTACTAGAGAAGTACTAGTACCTCTTTTACTACTATAAAGCATACCCTTACTATTATACTAAGAATAATATAACTTAGAGCTTAGCTACTAGAGAAACAAAGGCATAAGTAATAAAAGCTAACCATACTACTTTATAGATAATAGGATACCAAGCTATAAGAAAGAGAAGGGAGTAAGTAGCTAAAGTAGTCCTATAGGTAGGCAAGGTACCTCTATAGTAGAGTAGGTAGCCCCTCACTAATAGTAATAAAGGGCCTAAGACTTATGCCCTAAGTATAGGATAGCTAGGCCTAGTAAGGCACTAGGGGGGCCATTAGCTACACCAGGCCGCTATAAAACAAGAGCAAGGCTAAGAGTAAGTAGTTAGCTAGAAAGATAACTACCTATCTAGCAGTCTACTAAGTCTAGCAGAGTTCCTAAACTCTGCTAAAGTATAAGCAGCATCATAGGCAGGGTACCGGGGTACTAATAGAGGGGCTAACCAATCAACCACCGGGTCCTGAGGACAGGACCTCAGAGGGGGGGGATCATGTCAGGTTCCTAAAAGTAGTACCGGCTTCAGGGCCAGCAGGGCACCAGGTGGGGCCCGGGGGACACCGCAGAACGGAATAACGTTATGCCAAAAGGCACACAAAAGGGGTTTTCACAATAGCATCAAGGTTTAGAGAGGAGACAGATTGGAATAACAGTCACCAGTGACCCCTAACTGCCCTCCCACTGACTCCTTTACTCGGTACTACACAGCCTCTGACAGGGTCCAGCGGTGCTTAAGAGCCGATGGTCAAGAGCATCACTGGGTCCCTCTTTCTGTAACCCAGTTCACAGTACGAATAGACATCTTATGAATAAATGCCCGCTGAAGGAACCTACTTGAAGTGATATTTGTGCGTAGGCTCGTGATATGGGTATTGATGTATACAGTCGTCCGGTAATGATGATAACAGTTGACGGAGATTCGTGAAGGTAAGGTAGGTGACAGCAGGGCGTCAGCATTAACTATGGGTAATCTAGACTACTTAGTCTAGCAGGTATGTAGTATGTTTATTGTATAACCCTATAGAAAGAGATGGCTTCACTGATGACTTTTTGAGGAAAGAAGTAAATTTATATATAGATAGATTATATGCTGTTTATATACACATCGCTATATCCCCTTTAATTCAGAATTCATATAACCTAGGTATAGATAGCATATACAAGGGTCGGTGTTCTGACAAGGATAAATCTCCCCCCCAGAACTAGGGATGGCGCAGTCGGCTTGTTGCCTGTTGAGGTTTAAGCGTGGTGTTGCTACAGCCTATCAGTTTACCAGGAGGAAGTAAACCATGCCGATAAGTGGCGGCTCACTGCAACTACTGGATGGCTGTGCCGAGCCAAGGCAAACACAGAAAAATTGGTTTAATCCCACCGATCATCATATAATCTTTTCCATCTGCAACTTGACCTCCTCGGCCGCTTCATCCCGTCACCCTCTCTTATCATTCAGCCTCATGGTACTTAATATCGGCGCTACGGTTCCGGGTTCGGCCGAGAAGCGACAACGGTGTGCTGCCTATGATGGCATTGCTGCCGAGAACACGAAGAGGGCCCGTTTTTCTCCTCCCCCGGCACAGCCTGATGCTCTAGAATCTGCGTTGTCACCTCCGACGCAATGGCAGAACGTGGTCATGGATGTTCCGGATACAAGTGACGCAAGCTCGTCCTGGAAACACCACAATCTTGGCTTGGCCATCGATCAGAGATTCATTCAACATGCCAGCCAGCAGGCTCACGATATGTTTACTGGAGCTTCTGGCGCTTGGAGCATTGGACCATCCGACACAGTACCTATCTTCACCTCTCATTCTGGTAATAACCCGAGAACTCGCGTTGGCAGTTGAGCGCTGACTAGACGAGACCTGGGCAAAGCCGAGGATACAACCACTACTGAAGAAATTCAGTTTCGCGAGCTGGATGCCCATTATGACACATGCTTCGGAGCTGTAAGTGGAACATCAGTTGTGCCCGAGAATTCTACTTACTGGGGAAATTTTCAAGCTCGACATTACCAGCGTAACAACGTCTTTCGCTAGAAAACACGACACGACCCCCGTCCCCGTCCGTTTGACACCATGCGAAGGCTTCTTGAAACTCTACTGTAAAGACTCAGACGAGTACGCTGGTATCGTCACAGTACCTGCGGTAAGCAAAATCATGACGGAATTCAAAACAAAACTCGACGCAACGTTAAGCATGCCGAGGACACCGCGAGATTTGACAAGGGGAGTTTCTGGGAAACGAAACAGCAAGAGCACCCACATGTACCGCCCAAACTCTGATTCGTCAATTCGTATCGTGGTTTATGGATTTATGAAAGACTCCCAGGATGTTGGCAACTTATTGTCTGATGCAGGCCTGTACCTCCAACAACCATCAGCCAATGAATGCGACATGAACGCCGAGTATTTCAACCCGCACTACCTCGTCCGCCCGGGCTCCTGCATGCCCCGGCTGGACGAACTAGAGATATCTTCCAGTAACGCAGAAAGGGTATCTGCGGGCATCCTACATGAGACAAGCAAGGCTCGCATAATGCATATTTTTGACTGTGCAAACGGCAATGGCATTACGCCCAAAGCAGCACCTAGTCCTCGGCTACTTTCGTCCTTGAAACAGTAAGACCACCGCGCAAAATTCTTGATCGTGTGCTAATAGCAGAAGGCACCAACTGACTGCTCTTGCGATGATGAGCGAAAAGGAGTGTGGACATGTTGAGAAGCCCCAGTTCCCATCAATCTGGGAGAGAGCCACCCTCAACGGTATTGCAACGTAAGTTTGAATTTATCAGTCTGGCGAGAGAATCTAACCTAAGATTACTATTAAGCTATCGACATAGAATCACAAGAAGGACGGAAAGTCGTCCGCGTTTTGCATGTGGAGGCATCCTTGCCGACGTAAGTAATACTCCTCAGCCTGCAGAACAAAAAATTACAGCGTCATAGGAAATGGGCCTTGGGAAGATTCTCAGCATTCTTTCACTTATTTGCTGGTCACTTGATGCGACAAAGAACGACAAGACCGAAAACAAAAATGAACAGGCTTCACCGACACTCATTGTAACGCCCAAATCAGGTACTGTCGGTCTTGTATATCTACTTAGCGCCATCACTAATGTCCCTTAGTAATCTCCGGATGAGAGGAGCAAATTCGGAGGTGAGTTCTATGTCAGTTCATATTACCCCCGAATCATCTGACTGGAGATTCTAGACACATAATCCCAGGGCAAATTCGGGTCGCCGTCTACCATGGCTCTGGTCGACACGTCATGAGGTCGAACTTCAAAAACAACGACATAATCTTGACAACATACGAAACACTGAGAGCTGAGTTTCTCAATAAAGGACCCCTCTACAATGAAGAATGGTTTCGGGTCGTGCTTGATGAAGGTTAGTTACTCGCTATCCGTCGTCTTGACCAAAATGAAGGGCTAAACCTATGGCAAACGCAGCGCATCATATCGGAAACCGATCTACCAAGAAATTCAGAGCAGCATGTGGCATTCAAGCGCGACGACGTTGGTGTCTCACGGGGACTCCTATCCACAACTCCCTCGACAACTATGGCGCGTTGTTGAGCTTCATTGGAGTCGCACCCTTCGTCGAGAAATCCCAGTTCGACCTGTTGATAGTCAATCCAATTAGAGACAAACGACCAAATAGCTGGAGCAACCTTCAGACTCTTGTACGATGCACGAGTTTGCGACGGATGAAACAAGCCACGGACCACTCATTGGACCTCTCACCTCGCAAGGAAAAGACCGAGCATATTGACTTGCGCGACTCCGAACGTGAACTATATGAGTTCTTCAGACAGCTGACTGCTACGATGTCTGCTGGTTTCTCGGGGCAGCAACCCGCCAAACAACCAAATGCACACCGGAAGGACATGAATATGTTATCGCTTATCAACCTTCTTCGACTCGTATGTAATCACCAAGACCTGCTACCAATGTCCGCAATAAGCGCGTGGCAAGCGAAATACAATGGAACTGTCGATTGGCAGTTGGTGGAATCATCCACAAAGACTTGTGTCATCTGCAAGGCAGGTCTTGAAGGAGCCCTAGAACTATTTTCAGAGCCTACGTTGCAATGCGGTCATCCACTCTGCATAGATTGTGCTCTGGAGAGAGAGGAAAGCGACGCGGGTATGAGCGACTTATGTCCCGAATGTTCTAGAGCGGCAACGACAGACCCCGAAGCCATTATCTCATGTTCCGCATGGGCTAAAAGTCCATCTTCAAGCAAGATAGAGGCCTTGCTAGCAAATCTTCGCCTAGAACAGGCAGCAAACTTGCAAGGGATTGAAACCTCTCCAACAAAAAGGTATGATCTGTATCTCACCGCTTCCGCCGAACCTTCATTCGGGCTGATGAACTGGACACAGCGTCATTTTCAGCTACTGGACAAAGATGCTTGACTTGACTCAGGAGGCTTTACGTTTTAATGGATTCCTTTTCCAGAGAATCGACGGCCAGATGTCTCTAGAAAGTAGAAGCTCCGCGCTTCGCTGTTTTTCTGAAGATCCTAGCTGCACTGTGCTGCTTGCGACCATTGGTAGTGCTAGTGAAGGGTAAGTGGGAGCAGTTGACTCACCAACATACAGTTGTACTAAAACAACAAAACCAGCATCGACCTGACGGCGGCAAACTTTGTGCATCTGATGGAGCCACACTGGAACCCCATGGTAGAAGCACACGCAATTGCTCGAGTGCACAGGATCGGACAGTCACGCCCAGTCGTTGCCACCAGATACGTGACTCGGAATTCGATCGAGGAGGTGAGTGTCCAATAGAAACATTGAAACTTTGAAACGTTGAAACTTTTACCCACGAGGCATTGCTGTACATCCGCTTACTGAGGTAAACTAGTACGTCCGATGGATTCAAGAAGACAAACTGCGGCTTATTGCACGGTCTCTTAACTCGGATGACGTTTGTCAGAAGGATATCGACGACGAAAGATGGAAGGTAATCAATGCAGAATTCAGAGCCATGGCTAAAGATTGACATCTAACTTTCTCAGAAACTTGTCCATTTCCTTGGAAAGAGTGATAATATCTAAGAGTACAATAATATCAGGGTCTTTGTGTTCTATTTATTATTCTGGAACACCTAATTTAAGTAAAATTTACGATAAACAATTACGCTAGTAACATTTTCATTGCTACATGATGTTATTCTAGGGTTAAAAATACCCAGACCATGGGTACCCATGGTTACCCATAGAAATGGATTGGGTATTTGGGCGCATCCATGATATGGGTATCATGGGTTATGGGTTATGGGTGGGATGGATGAATCTTTTTAGGGTTTTTCAAAATAACCATACCCAAAGAGTTAAATTTTATAATAATTATTCCAAACTTAAAAAACACCCTAGATTTTTAATCATTTTAAATATAATATTATTAAGTCTGATAGATTATTATATGCTCTCTTTTTTATTATATTTACTTTAAGATTTAGGCTATTACAAACGATTATTACAATCTGTAAAGGTAAAATACCCATATGGATATAACTAAAAAGCCCATAATCCATATGCATGTAAAATACCTATACCCATATGGTTATCCATGGGTATTTTTAACCCTAGATGTTACGAGTTAGAGCATACAGCAGGGTATACATGAATGATGTTTAAAGTGGCTTATCATTATGGAAGGAGAGATATAAAAGTTGGACTACTATATCTAGTTAGATAACACGAGTTATGAAAGCAATACATGTGAATAGGTACGTATAAGACCCACTGATAGTTGTTAGTCATGTATGAAGCTATCGCGACACGTGAACTATTAATTCCTCTATGACACCTGATCTTGTAGTGAGAAGCCCAAGAATTACCCACAGCTGAACATCAATTCTCTATTGCCTTGCGGTAGGCCTTTGTCTTCTCGACCAACTCCTCCCAACTAAAGCCTAGCCACCTTGCAATCTGCGTTATTCCTTCTTCATCCTCAAGCTTGCCGTACTTGGAAGAGGCTTGGGGATTGGCCCCATGATGAAGAAGGAGTTCCATAAGCCTAGCTGAATCTTCGGTTTCCTTTCTTGATGCCCAGTGTAGCGGTGTGTGGTACTTGTCGCCTCGTCTGAAGTCAACCTCAGCCCCAGCGTCCAGGAGTGCCTGTGCCAGTTTGACCGAGCAAGTCGTTCTTGCCACATCCACTGACCCCTGCCCTAATGTAATGCGGCTATGCCTTTTCAGTACCCCTATTTCCTTCCAAATAAACAAGAGATTGCGCTCTCGGTTTTCTTTGTTTCCGGTTGCCGCAATAACTTTCCTTGTTGAGAATAGACTCAATCTGTTCTGACGCTTTGTAATAATAGACAAGATGACTTCCTTCCAGATTTCGAACATCTCCATAGATTCAGAACCTATAATCGCAATAACGATCTGGATCGCGTCCCCGGGGTCTTTATATTCGAGAAGCTGTACTCTGGCTACCAGCCATCGCGACGAATCAAAGTTTTCCGCTTCTATAGCAGAGACGCATAATAGACTGCTTTCGTGTGAAAGGCTGCTTACGTCATTGCTGGTTTTGGGAAACAATAATCCGAGCATTGACGATGATCCAAATGCAGCTGCGTGGATGGACATTTCGTTTCTCACTGAAAGTGGAAGCTTCTCAAACCGAGGTAAGAGCGCTCTCACGGCCTCCACGTTGTCACTCCCAATTAAATCAAACAACAGAGGCCGAAGTTCATGCTCGTCCGGGTCGTCAAGCGTAACGGCCTTTTGCTGCCCTTCCGGTCGGTGGTCGCTCTGTAGGTGGTAATCTCTCCATTTGCGCGTAAGAAACCCGGTTCTCGAGTACTCACAGCCAGGGATATCGCATTTCCACGGCTGCTCGTGATGCGTCTCATGTGAAATTTGTTTGGACCTTGTTTCGAGTCCATGACGACGTAACTGACAGCGTAGGAAGCCGCATTTGAAAGCTCTTGGCCCGTAGTGTTGTTGGGTAGTTGAGCATGAACAACCGGGTTCGTGGTGCGCCTTTGGACAGAGAAGACGGTCCCGCTGATGATGAATCCCAATCGATATACGCGAAGTCGTTAATGGGTCTAAGTGAACCCAACGTGTCTCTGTTCTCATTTGTCAGTGGGGTAAGAATTGCACAAGTTGACTTTCCATACCTTGGCCTAGATGGTAATCAGCATTGGCAGCTGTCTTCCAGAACCCGGACACATGGTTCAACATTTGCTGCAAATGAGCACTCGAGCGGAAGATCACAAATTCCGCTTCTGTATCCTGACTCTCAGCGTTGGCTTGATGCTCCTCATCATATCGTTCGCCATGGAGACTCTCTAGGCCCTCGATCAGTTCGTCTGGCACCTTCTCTGTTTTGTTCAAGACCAAGAACTGCTTGAGCAACTGAAACCAAAACAAGGCGGCAAATTCATGGAGTCTATAGGCTCCCGAAAGAAGGTTGTCGGCGAGTTCCTCCCCTGACAACTCTTCACTATGATGCCCTTGGCAGAGATACGTTATGCAGCAGTTGGTCAGACTCAGTGTCGCATCCAAAAGGGGAATGTGATCTGGAGTTGGGTTATGGAGAATATACCTATGAAAGATTAGACCTTGAATCAAGTCTCTTGAAACCAGAAGATTATATCTTACATCTTGGCCGTAAAGTGAACAAACTGCACGTAGTCGTCAATTACCTCCAGAATGGGGCCACAGACGCGAACAACATCGAGGACAGAGACAACTCTGGCGTCGCCGTTGGTATCGTTCGAATTGACAATCAAGGCATGTTCGATTTCCCGCCTGGTTAGGGGCGATGGAGCGCAAGCTACCCACCCCAGAATTTTCCGAGCTTTGCTTTTCAACAAAACGTCTGTTGTTCGGTTGACCCTGTCAAATATTCTTCCGTACCTGAGATGACAAGTTAGGGGGAACCAGGCTTCTTGGTGAGCGTTAAACATACGCATCGTCTAGTGATGCAGGAGGGGATTTGAGTAAACTGAGAAGCTCTTCCCTGGTGTCGATTTCCCAAATAATGGCGAAAACTACTCGTACGTAGAGGAACATTCCTTAACGGCGGAGAAGTCAGCACCAAATAAAATGACAAACAAAGGGGCGAAGACATACCATTTGCATTATGTGCGAGTTTAGCCAGTGAGCCTTCGATATATGATTGAAATTCAGAAGTAAACTCCTTATCTTTAAACCACTCAGTCATGCGGTCATTTACATATGCCTGAATGCTTCCGGAGTTTCTTTTGTTGACCTCGATTTGAACGGTACTGTCTTTGAGAATAGCGGTTATATCGGACTCCGAACGACTGCTGAGGAGAATTCGACAATCTTCACAACTCGTGAGAAGGTGCAGAAGTTGCTTCAACAGCCTGGCGCGCTCCGACTCTTCAATCTCGTCGATACCGTCCACAACGATGTATGTGAGCCCGGCACATCTAAGCAGCGATTCAAGAAGTCCTATAGCAACCTCAAGGTTGCTACTTATGTTTTGTCTGCTGGCTTGACAAAGTGCTGTTTGAAGCGTTTCAGAGTCATCAGTGAGCTGGAAGATCAAAGAGTGGATGACTGAAAGCGCAGTCGTATAGGCTTCCTTGTAGCTAAGGAAAGCGAACAATGTTGTATTGTGTCCTGGGGCAGTCTGGTTGAGTGACTTGGTGTGTTTGATAATTGTGGCAGCGAGAAATGTTTTCCCTGAATTCATCTCATGTTAGAAAAGCAATCATAAGTTGTAAGTGGCCTTACCGGATCCCGGGATGCCTTTGAGCCACAATATCTTAGATGCCGAGTGTGCAGGGCTTATCCACTCCTGGAATGAAGTATCCCGGAACAGCCACTTCCCTGTTCCGTCGCAAATGCCCCCTGTCAACCGATACAGATCTTCGTCGTAGCTTCTGGGTGAGACATGTGCTCGGATAGCGGCGTATTCCTGTCGTATGGAGGCCCTCTCAGTCAACTTGAAATGGTCTAGATCTCGGCGCCTAGCATTGTGTGCCTCCCTGATCTCTTCTAGGCGAACTTCGTTCCGCATGAGCAGCGTGTGTCGTGTGATGAGGTCGCCCAACATTTTGATCTTGTCGCGACGACTTGGCCAGAGCATTTCGAAGACGAATTTCAACCCTGTCGATGCCCGTTAGTCTGAAATTCTCCATTTTTCATTTCTTTTCGACAACAGTTTAGGAAGCAGAGCAACATACGTGACGAACTGAAAAACTTGAGTGTGATTAGATAAAAGTCGAGTATGTCCTTAAAGAAGAGAACCAGGACTTCTTGAACGCGGTTGCTATCTCCGAAAATCCTCATCATCTCGGTGAACTCCGGGAGTAAGCTGCCGATTTCCTCCATGGCGACGAGAATGGCATCGAACGATTGTTTCAACACATTTGCCCACTGGAGTATCAACTTGATTGGGCCCCAGATAAGAGCCATGATGTCCGGCTTAACCTAAACAAAGACCTCCACCACGCCAGCATACTCGCTCAGTCGGCTCAGGTAGACATTAATTCTGGACAGGTTGCGGAGGTGGCCCTTGCTTGCTTGCTCTTTCTGGAGTTTCTCTGTGGCATCATACACCTGGTCAATGGAGGTTGTTTCCAGTATTTGGAGGTAGAGTTCCTCTGACTTCAGGTTGGACTTGAAGTCTTGTATTGCGCTCTTGAAGGCCTGTTGCACCGGATCGTGTGTATCGCCCATGATGGCTTCTTGGCGGTGGTGCTGGATGGATCAAGAGGGGGTAATGGCAAGAAAAACGGGGGTGATGTGCAGGACACAGAAGTAGCTTTATCCTTATCCAGGGCTGTGTGTCTGGCCGTTGAAATGATGCCTACCAGTATGGCGGGGGCTGTGCATCCTCCGCAGCTGCTAGGCAGATTCGGGCCAAACCTGATGTAATGTTGCACAGCAGATAATCTGACTGCAGGTATTTCGACCCAACCCAAGCATTTTGGTGTATATTGGCCCAACTAACCGCCCAACGGCAGCTTCGCCACGCAGTCATGACAGGGGCAGCTTCTCACAAGTACCGTCACCCGGAGTGATGTGTGCTTTTTGCTACGATATCAACAATCAAAGCACCCTCTTCAGCAGTTGTAACAATGACAGCAATAACTGCAGTATCAGTAGTAGATATATCAAGGGTAGCTATATATTTTACGCAGTTTATAGCATATTTACTTAGGTTTTAATGAAGTAGGCGAGTCGATATACTCCAGTGCATGGGGTCATTTACCCGTACTCCAACCGATAAGCTAAGCCGCCTTAGGTGGCGGTGTATAATAATGGCTACGTGGTACTGGTCTGCCCGGCTTTTGCATAACCCTTGTATATGAAAAAGCTATGTTACTCTCAAATCTATTTAATCCAATCGTTCCAGACCACCACAGGCAGCCAAGGCCAGTTACCCGTTATTATGTGGTAAGTCACGATACGTATAACCCAGTAAAAAGCACCTCTGGCCTGTGCATATTCTCAGTACCCGATAAGTCAGAGCAACTGTGGAATCAGACCGAACTTCAACCATGACGCGAACCACTGGGTACTCTTGAATATAACACCTCCTAAGATGAATTGAAGAAAAAATCAATCTTGTCCTCTATCTCCAACGATTCTTCTTATCGACCATCAAGGCTCCTACACATCCTCAAGGCTAGGGGTGAAGGTAGTCAGCATACACATCAACACTATTCACACGACAGGGGCGTGAACTCACATGTCCCTCGCCTTGATACCCAAGGCGGCCCCCTGCTCGCTCGCGGGCTCGATCATGATGTAGTTGTCGATGACGGCGGTGCCCGCGCGGAGCGCCGCGACCTGCGCCGGGCTGCAGGTGCTCGTGTCGAGCACGTAGCAAAAGTCGGCGTACTGGGGCGGCACCTCGCTCCTGATGCCGAACGTGTCGGCGGGCCCCTGCGTGGCGTACGTCCTGTTGCGGGCCGTGTCGACGCCCCCCGTGGCGATGTCCCTGTTGGACAGGGCGCGGTTGAAGATGCGGTACGCCGACTCGGGCTGGTACGACGGCACGGCGTGGCCGGCCTGGTACACGCGGACGAAGGACAGGTTGCCGTACTGCCGGACCTGGCCGCCCTCGTAGGTGCAGTTCGTCTGGAGGGGCGCGTAGCCGGCGGCGGCGAAGTTCTTCTGGTCGGCCCAGGGGATGGCGAGCGAGACCTCCTCGCCGCCGATCCAGTTGCACGCGAAGTCGCGGTCGCCGTACATGAGCACGACCTTGACGCCGCCGTGCAGCAGGGCGGCGATGTCCTCGATCCACCCGGGGCGCGGGTAGTCGCCGATGCCGCGGAAGGCGGCGGCGGACGCGCTGGAGCTCCCCGTCCAGTTGAGCGGCACGCCGAGGGCCGACAGCACGTGCGGCCGGTTGGCGTAGCCGGCGGTGAACGGGGGCGGGAACGGGGTCGGGTCGACCTGGGTGACGTCGTAGTAGTCGCGCCCGGAGAAGTCGAGGTACGGGTCGCGGACGTGGCGCGTGCAGTACGACTCGGCCGCCTGGCAGACGCCGTTCACCGTCGCGTTGACGCCCGTGTTCGTCGGGTCGTAGGCCGCCGAGAGCCTGCGGCAGTCGTCGATCTGGTCGCGGCAGCCCCCCTCGCTGCCGTAGGCGTCGACCATGGCGCGGTACACCGTCTCGTTGACGGTCGCGATGCCGTACGTGTTGTTGAAGGCCATCTGCGGGTACGACGGCCACTGCACCCGCCGGTCGATACACCCGTTGACGATGAGGAGGGTGTCGAGGTTCAGGATGTGCCGCTCGCCCGCGGTGCCGTTCCAGGTGCCGTTCCTGATCTTCTCGTTCTGCTCCTGGAAGTAGGCGGCGAACGCGGGGCCGTACCGCCCGCCATACGACTGCGTCGCGATGCTGATGCGGCTGTCGTTGGGGTGGTAGCCCGGGAACTCCTGGAACCAGACCTGCGAGAAGTGCCACAGCGCGATGGCGGCGTTGCGGCTGCCCCAGCTGGTGGTGTTCCTGTTCCCGCTGGCCAGGGTCCCCGTCCTGAAGGTCACGTTCTGCGGCGGGACGGGGTCGGACGCGTTGAGCGTCCGGGTGCCCGCGAAAAGGTCGACGGTGACGTTGCGCAGCGAGTCGTACGAGAAGCCGACTTGGACCGGTTGGTCAATGTACAGCATGTTGACTGGGTCGTCATGTCAGCGGGCGTATGATGAGATAGAGCACGGGTTTGAAGCTTCCTTTTTACCTTTGTTGTTCCAGGACCACTCCCTCGGCCGCGTCGAGTTGGAGTCCTTGTCGATGTAGCACGGGCCGTTCTCGTTGAAGAGGCCGGGCATCGACGAGCTGCCTGGCCCGCCGTTCATCCAGATGGAGAGCGGCGCATTCTCAGCATCCTCCTTGGCCTCGAAGAACCAGAAGAAGGTGTTGATCTCGTAGTCCTGCTCCTGGCCGACGCCTTCGAGCGTCCCGGGCGGGAGCTTGATGTACCCGGCGTACGACTTGACGCCCTCGGCTTCCTCACAGAGGCGGGGCTGACGGTTGTTAGCTCTCTCTCCCTCTCTCTCTCTCTCTAGCTACTTGCTGAATTCGGTCAGATCCACGTACGTACCTCTTTGTAGCTGATCTCGATCCCTTGACCGAACTTGGATTGCAGCACCGTGAGTCCTTCAGGCGTCGGGGGGAATTGGGCCACCGAGGAGCGGAGAAGCGTGCTCGCGAGGGCGAGGATGGATAGCCGAGACCTCATCTTGGCGCACGCGTCCACAGGAACAGCTGGACAAACGATGGTAGCAACAGAGAGGAGAGGTGTTTCAACAACGTTCAGCTCTGGTATCCGTGAGCCACGTTATATTTGCAAACAGACCAGGTTTCTCCGCTCTCTTGTCTCCCACGCCGGCACCTTCCTACTTGGGCACGTCAGTCGCCAGTTAATCATCATCGTCTCGCCGTAGGCCAAGCAAGTCGCACTGCCAAGAGGGTCTTATCAAGTTTGGCTGGAAGCCGGGTTTCGTTGGGGAATGTTGCAGGGGCGGGCCGGGAGGGGATGCGGGGGCGGAGGAGGGCCAAGACTCGGTTGGAGAAAGCCTGCACTGGCTAGGTACCCGTGGCACGACCCCAAGCCCGAGTCTGAGAGAGTGATGCTTGCGAAACCCAAATAACGATGAGTGGAAGGGCGGGGTGCTGGGTTGTGGCACGGGTCATCGTCGGAACGGCGCGATGCTTCGGCAAATCAGAGACGCAAGACAACGATGGTTCCCGCTTCCAATGCATCGTTCCAAAGATCCCCCCTCCCCCAATTGCTATTTCAGTCGCAATCAAGGGCCAGGGATGGGCTCCGGCTGTCTTGTACACAGTACGTCATATCATACGGTGATGGATGCACTGATTTGGTGACTTGAGACTCCGCACCTTGGCGGGTTGCATTCTGTACAGCATCTCCGAGCTCAGAGAAAGAGAGGAGGAGAGGAAGAAAGAGAGAGTCTAGAAGATGGGATTAATTTATAAGTAAAGGCCGGAGATCCGCAGAGACCATAGGATATGAGCGACCTCCTAACGTCCAGTGTATCTCGGAGCCTTTGCGTCATGCCGGCCCGTTCCGCCCCCGGAACCGACTCCACTCGGCCGATTCTGTGGATCGCAACCGAATACGCCGGTCAGGTCCGAGTGGGAGATATCGGTTCTCCATCGAGATGGATGCTGCCCCGTTGGCTAGCCAGATCACGGCTGGCGCTTGGTAAAAAGCCTCCGACAGTCAGCCGGGCCGTCCCTCTTCGGAGCTTGGCTCTGCTCCCGAGCCCACATACTGTGATTAAACTCGGACTGTGCGCCGCAGACGGGCCGCCCGTTGCACGCAACGAGATTGGCTCCAGATTGCGACATCCGCGGGGAGATGACGCCGTCGAACTACGTTTCAGTCTTCCCCGCAAACTCGCAACTCAACGCGGCATGACGCCTTCTCAGGACCGAATGGCAAAAGTGGCCGAGGCCTACAGTGGCCCGTTGAAGATTCAAGAACAGCGGCTTTTAGTTCGCATGCCCGGTGCGAATGGGCAGTTGGTCTGACAAGTGCAATCCTCAATCTGCCACTTCTCGTTGGCACAACCGGAGAATGCCACGTCGTCTATAAAAGGTCATCACGCTCTTGAGCCATTACACCATTCGATACTCCCCACTGACCTACGTTTGAGTCGAGCTCGGGGCGTTGTTCCATATCTGATCTTCATCTGACTCGGCTAGTGATAAAGCGCAACAAGTCCCATTCAAGATTTCAACCAACGTGTAATACTGATTGAATTATATCTCAAAAAACCAAAAACTAAAACACACGATATGGCCGCCGCTGCAGTCCAACCCGTCTCACTTCCTGGTCCTCCAGGCCAACCAGATATCGCATACACCCCTGACCACGATAACTACATAGCCCGGGTCAAACGTCGGCAAGAGCAAGATAAACTGGACAAGACAATGCCGGAGGGCTTCCCCAAAAAGCTGGAGTCAAAGCTGGTCTGGCATGGCAAGACGTTGGCCGAGCACTATGACTGGAACTACGTCCTTACAGAGGACGATCAGAAAGAGATCGACGAGGCGCTCAACTACTTCAAGTGTAAGTGTACTTTAAAATCGGGCCACAAAAGCCAACGAGTAACTCACCCGGGAAACGCAGCTCTAAATAAGCCACTGGGCGAGGTCAGCCAAGAGACTTTCCCCTTGCCAAACCTCAACAAGACCCTCCGCGCGATCTCGGACGAGATCCACAACGGCCACGGGTTCAAGGTCGTCCGCGGGATCCCCGTAGACAATTACAGCCGGGAGGAGAACGTCATCATCTACGCCGGCGTCTCGTCCCACGTGGCGCCCGTCCGCGGTCGGCAAGACAACCAGTTCCAGGGCCGGCCAGCAGACGTGGTGCTCGCCCACATCAAAGACCTCACGAAGGTCGTCGACGCGCACAGGATCGGGGCGCCGGCGTACACCACGGAGAAGCAGGTCTTCCACACGGACGTGGGTGACGTGATTGCGCTCTTCGCCCTCGGCGAGGCTGCCGAGGGCGGTCAGAGTTACCTCTCGAGCAGCTGGCACGTTTACAACGAGCTGGCAAGGACCAGGCCTGATCTGATCCGTACTCTGGCCGAACCGTGGGACGCCGATGAGTAACCCCCCTTCACCTCTTTTCCTTTTTCGTCCGATGCAAATGGTAACCCACCCACCCTACTTCCGCAAAGCCCCCACCTCCGCAAATCCCCATAACCACCAACACCACCACTATCACCACTTTATTCCTCAGGTCTGCCGCCCACCCATATGCAACTTTCGGCCTCGCTGGATAATTCGGATGCGCTGGATTCATCCGGACTATCTATATTGCCGATATCCGTATTTTCTGATAGCTGGCTCTGCCGTATGGCTGCAAATCGACTGTTGGGTGATGATGGGGCTTTTTTCCTCCTACGCTGCTGCAGGATATCTAGTTGTTCCTGCTGTTGGCAGGCCTGTTGCTCTATACTGGATAGTCTGAATGCCTGCTTATCCCAGCCCTTCTGCATCTTTCTAGATAGGTGGCGAAGAGTATAGATATCTAGCCTATCCTTGCCTAGCTGTTGAAGTTGACGTAATTGATGCCGGAATTCAGCAGACCGGCGAGGTGTTACCCATGGGATAACAGATACGGATTTATCCCACTGCTGGCTGCCAGCCTGGATGGGCTGGCTGGCCTGGATGGGCTGGTTGGATGCCTTGGATACCAGGGGGTTGGATAGGGGGCGCCTTGAAGAGACTGGCCATAACCCAGCCCCTTTCCAGCCAGCCCTTATATTCTGGCTGGTTATTACCACATCCCTAGCCTCTAAATAACAGGCTAGAAATGCCCTTTTGCTAGCCACTGTTAAATCCGTCACTATATCATCCATCGATTCAACCCCCTTCCTATAGGCGTGCTTTAATGGGCTGAAGACAGCCACATCTAGAGGCTGGAGGACTGCAGAGGAGTGCGGCGGCAGATATAACAGCCAGATGCGATGCTGCCAGCATTTCCACATGAAGTCAGTGGTTATATGGCTGTGATGCCCATCTAGAACCAGCAGTCTATATGCCCCTGGTTGGCTGGGTTGGGTATATGGGATGAAGACCTTCTCCAGCCATCTAAGGGCAGTCTGGTCAGTCGTCCAGCCATTATCAGTATATGTGAAGTGCCACCCTTCATATCTAGATAGGTTGGATGGGAACCACTGGGTCTGGAGGACTTGCCCTTATATATAACCAATGGGGGTATGCGCTGCCCATCAGCAGACACACATTCCAACAGTGAGATCCATGCCCTGGATCCAGGCTGTTTTTTCTGGATATATCGCGATGCGGCAGAGCCCAGCACCAGCCCATTAGTCCCTTTGCCCTCCATGATACCTGTCTCATCCATATTCCATCAGTTAGATGGATGGATACCCTTAATCTCTAGGATATCCAGACGATCGAGGAATTGCTGGATGATTTCTGGCGAATGGGCTCGCCAGCGCCTGGCATCTATCGCCCTGGATCGCTTGGTCCGGATTAATGGGTTTCGCCGCAGAAATCGCCGCATCCACTTCCTCCCTAGAGGTTGCTGCCCATCGCCCAGCATACGCTCTGCCAGGCCCTTCAATTGCCCATGGGAAATAGGGCAGCCCAGAGCTTCCTGGGTTAATATATAGGCAACCAGATTATCCTCCTGGGACTGGGTTAAACGCTGCATATCGGCAAAAGCAGCATTCCTACTTTGCCTACCCCTTTTCAGCCGATAATAAAGGGTATGGTATGGGATGCCCCATTGCTGGGCAGCCCTACTGATAGGGCGCCCATCTCGCGCATCTGCCAGCGCCCGTTGGAGCTCAAATTCGGAGTATTGCTTCATGATGGGTTGAAGAAGATATCCTCAAAAAATGGCGTTGTTTGGCGATATATGGCAATTGTTGTGATAGTTTGAAAAAGGTGGTGATGTTGATGGAAGAGGATAGATGCGGCATTTTCGGCATTTGCGGAGGTGGGGGCTTTGCGGAAGTGGGGTGGGTGGGTTAGGGATTTCAGCTAAAGTCTGGCTTTTAGGTTCGGGAAGGACGGCAGGGCCTACAGCAGCAGGCCCCTCTTGTACCATCAGCCAGCGGCCGACGGCGATCTCGAGCGTCTCATCATTCAATACGCCCGACGTGTCTTCACCGGCTACTGGGGCTTGCCGCGATCGGCCGACATCCCGCCCATCACGGAGGCGCAGGCCGAGGCCCTGGATGCCCTCCACTTCCTCGCCGAGGAGTCCGCCGCCGCCCTGGACTTCCACAAAGGCGACATCCAGTACGCCAACAACCTGAGCATCTTCCACGCCCGCGGGGGCTTCGTGGACTCTGACGAGAAGCAGTGAGTGACGCACGACAAACGGCTCGGAGTGGACCCTATCACTGACCGTTTGCGCAAGGCGCCATCTGATCCGGCTCTGGCTTCGAGACCCCCGGAATGCTTGGAAGACCCCGGAGGCGTTACAAGAGCGCTGGGATCGCGTCTACTCCGGCGTGACCCCGGAGAAGTCTGTGTTTCCCCTTGAGCCGCAGATCCGCAGCGCAAGCCGAGGGGAGCTCAAGCCCGAGGAGACTACCCGCTCGACTTTTTCATGAACGGGTCGTCCATGGAGGTATCATTTTGAATAGGCTCGCCGTTCATATGGCTACCTCAGACCGCATTGGGCTAGGCCAGCCAATGCAAAAGTCCTGCTGTGTATCGTGCAATCCTGTCACGATAGCTTCATACATTACTCGTTCTTTGTATCTGATCCGCCACGTCCCTTTTCACGTGTGCTACTGGCATTACTCGTGTAACAACCCTATATATAGGACCATTCTGTCACGAGTTAGAGCACACAGTAGGGCATGTGAGAATAAGGGTGTAAGTGGCTTGTTCTAATAAAGAGAGACTATGAGAATGAATGTGTCATGATAGCTTTTATTAGAACAAGCCACTTACACCCTTATTCTCACATGCCCTACTGTGTGCTCTTACTTGTGACAAATCCCCCGGCCCTCCATTGATATTATATTACTACAAATATCCAATTGACTCGCAAACGCATAGTCCGTAATGTTTGGGTGCCCGAACCGCACATAGCAGCCCCCTCGAGCTTAGGTTCGGGCTGACCATTGTACTGCTGGTACCCAAAACCGGCCACCTCAATGACATCTTGCCCAGGTTGAATGACATCAGCATGGGAAGTGGTAGATTGGGACATCAGGTTAAGGCGAGGGTTTTGGTGTTGGTAACCAAACACTCGCCATCATTACAAGACTTTGACAGACCGCTTCTGTTACATCATGGACTTGCGCGCAGCGAAGTGGCACTTGGCCCGACAGCTTTCAAACTCTGGCATCCCGAGCAGGCGTAACGTTGCACCCAGTTGCTATATCACCGCGTTTCACTGTGCGTTATCGAATCCCCGAATCACAGAGTTGCAACCCTCACTCACTAGCTAATGGGCAGAGGGTAAGTTGCTACTAGCTCGTCGCGTCAGAGACCCGAGCTAGGACGACAGACAAGACAACACCATCAGATCATCTTCCGATGCTTGTTGAACAACTGAAAATTGTTCCAAGGATGCTAGACGCGTGTGAATAAGGGGGTCTGTGAGGTGGACTTGGACCAAAAAGACCACGGGATCCCCGCGCAACGGAACAAGCTTGTTTTTATGGTCCAGCCGTCCCATCTTTACTTCACGAGCCCGGATACCGAGCAGGTTTCAGGACTCTTGGCAGATTGCGAATGTAATCAGCGGGGTCCCGCCTCTTCGCCCTCTTCTACTCTCGATATGTCGGCTTGAGCTGGTCAAACCCCCCGGGTTCTTACAATGTCGTCTACGAGGCGGCCCTTCAGTTGCCGGACTCTCGATGCCACTCCCGAAGATGCCTCGGAACACGAGCCTGATGTTACAGACGGCAGTCTTCGCTATGTCGTCGAGAAGGGCGGCAACAACTCCGGCCCTTCCTACCAGGAAGCCTCCGGGGCACCGGTTGAAACGAGCTCTCCTCTGGGATACGGCGTCGGTCCGATTACGATCGTCTTTCTAAACATCGGCACAATGATAGGAACAGGAGTGTACTCTACTCGTGAGCCCGCACCCCGCCCCCCCCCTCACGTTTCGCAGTGTGCGTCGCTGACATGGTCGGGGGGTGCAGCCTCGTCGATTCTCAAGGGCACAGAGTCTGTGGGCCTGAGCATGATATACTGGGCTCTTGGATTCCTGACATCCATCGCCTCGTTTTCCGTATACCTAGAGTTCGCTTCGTACTTCCCCAACCGGTCCGGGTCCGAAGTTGTCTACCTCGAGCAGGCTTGGCCGCGGCCGAGATGGCTGTTCCCGACTGTGTTTGCTTTCCAGTCCGTCGCTCTGTCGTTCAGCAGTGGCAATGCGATCGGTGATTTCTTTTTCCAATCAGAGAACCTGGTTCGTAGCGAGTACTGAGATGTCACAGTCCTCTCGCAGTATCTTTTCAGGGTAGCCGGCGCAGATCCTGGCCCATGGCAGCTCAAAGGTGTTGCGGTGGCTGGGTACACGGTCGCCACCATAGGCAAGAATTCCGGTTCGGACATGACTCCGACATCACCAGTGCTGACACCATTGACTCGCCAGCTGTCGCCCTCAATAACAGGTTCGCTTACTGGTTCTCGAACGGAGTAGGCGTAGTCAAAGTCGCTACTTTGGTCTTCATCTCGGTCACGGGCCTGGTGGTGCTCGGGGGACACACCGGCGTTCCCGAGCCGCGTGCTAACTTCAAAGATCCAGTCGGAGGGCAAGCAACGGCATACGGCCTGACAAATGCCATTTACAAAATCATATTCTCGTACTCCGGCTACGAGACCGCTTTCAATGTGGTGAATGAAGTGAAGGTATGCTAGGCCAGAATCTGATCCCTGAACCTTTCCTGCTGGGTAATGCCGGGTCTATACTGACGAGCTTTCCA
The DNA here is from genome assembly GCA_016618095.1 of Colletotrichum echinochloae. Lineage (NCBI taxonomy): Eukaryota > Fungi > Ascomycota > Sordariomycetes > Glomerellales > Glomerellaceae > Colletotrichum > Colletotrichum echinochloae. Next base: position 2,961,640 of record JADEZT010000010.1, read on the forward strand.
GGACCCGGTCCGTCAAATTAGGAAAAACGGTTGGATCGCATTGTCAGTTGTCACCGTACTCTACTTGCTGGCCAATATAGCCTACTTCGCGGCGGGTAAGATGATGCGACTGGAATCCCACTGGTCAAGACTCGGGCACTTACAGTCACATCTCAGTTCCAAAAGCAGATCTCGCCGCGGCCAGACAAATCGCCGCAAGTTTGTTCTTCCAAAACGTGTTCGGCTCCGGCCGCGCCGTCAGGGGGCTCAACTTCCTCATCGCCTTGAGTTCTTTCGGCAACCTCCTGACCGTCCTGATCGGATCTTCTCGCATGCTCCGCGAATGCGGGAGGTGAGGATACCCCAGGGTCAGCGCACGCTACCGATGACTGACGAGCCTTCTGCAGACAGGGTGTTCTGCCATATCCAGGATTCTGGGCTTCCACGAGGCCGTTCGGTACAACTCTGGGCCCGTACCTCGTCAAGTGGATGTTGACTGTCGTCATGGTAGTCGCGCCCCCAGCTGGTGATGCCTTCAACTTCAGTCAGTCGCAGCTTTGATATAAGGGTAGTGAGTCTCCGTGAGCTGACCACCACCCAGTCGTCGACTTGCAGGTGTATCCGTCGGCTTTCTTCGGGTTCGTGATGTCGATTGGTCTGTACGTGGTCCGACGGCGGCGTAAACGCCTCAACCTCCCGAGACCTACTTTCAAAGCGTGGGACGTCATCATCATCTTCAACATTGCCAAGGACGTCTACCTGCTCGTCATGCCATGGTATCCGCCCGATGGCGGTCCATCCGCCGGCGACGTCATTTTTTGGTACGCGACGTACGTTGTCGCCGGCATTGGGATGTGAGTGAGCAGAACCTGGGGGACGCCAATCTCGTTGACCAAGATGCCGAAAACTGACGCAGAGATTCTAGTCTGGCGGGGTGTGGTGTCTACTATTGGCTCTGGATCTATGCTTTGCCCAAGCTGAAGGGATACGAGATCCGCCAGCAAGTCCTGGAGCTGGCGGACGGCGCACAGAGCCACGAGCTTGTCAAGGTGCCTGTCGCGAAGCTGGGTGAGTGGGATGCGACCCATGACCAAGTGGGAAGACTGTTGCAGCGTTTCCCCGGCGAACAGGATACGGGGGAGAAGTAGAAAGGTACTGGTATCTAGCTTGCACAGCATGGGGTATCGGTAGAATGGGAACCTGGCTCGCAGTGACCGGCCACAGAAAGATGGTTCGCCGCCCGCACTTTCTGCTGCTGCGAGTCACTTTAATACGAAAAAGAATATTCCTATCCGATTTCTTCACTTTTCAGACGTTATTTTTGGCCAAGAATCTGTGCTCAAAGTGAAGGGAAATCAAGAATGTAATATCAAGCTGGCAAGTGAGCTCTGAGACCGTTCCTTGATGCAGAAGCGCATGTTTTCCCTTTTCGACCAGACATCAACCGCCATTAGCAATTCAGAGAGACGAAACACGCGCCAAGACTACTGGCCTTGCGGCGATCAAACTGTGCCTACATGCGATTCACAAGTCGAACGACTGCTATAGTATCACTGCGGAGGCAAGGAGAATTACAAGCACGTCTGATGTATTTTTGAGCTATACAGGGGTAATGATATACGTCTGACCTTCCGTGGCCTGAATCGGGGCAGTGTACAAGCTGCCGTTGACGTTAAATCCAAGCCCGTTCTCCACTCTGATGCTGAGCGGACCGTCAACAGACGCCACGATAGTCGCCGTTTTGATGTGGCCGTCTTGCCATGTGGCGTCGACTTGGAACCCTCCGCGGGCTCTCCATCCGGCGAAGGAGCCGCTGGCCAGAGCCTTGGTGGGCAGGGCCGGCCCCAGATGCACGAGGCCGTCCAGGTGGGATTGCAGAAAGACCTCGTTCACGGCCTCGACCAGGCCAAAGTTGGCGTCGATCTGGAACACGTCCGACGTGATGGCCCAGAGGTTCGAGAGCGTGTAGGTGGCGATCATCTCCACAAAGTCGTCGACGACGGCGTCGCCCAGGAAGCTCCGCGCGTGGAGGCAGGCGGACCACATGCGAGACCAGCCGGTCGACCCCGAGCCCGAGTCGGTCCGGTGCTGGTGCAGGAGCTGCGCGGCCTTGAACAGGTCCGGGTTCTTGAGCGGGCTGTACTCGTGGCCGGGGTGCAGGCCGTAGAGGGGGCTGAAGTGCCGGTGACCGGGCTCGGCCTCGGGGAAGTCCTTGGACCACTCGAGGAGCCGGCCGTTGCTCGGGTTGACGGCTGGCTGCGGGATCTGCGACAGGAAGGTCTGGGCTCGCGCCACGCCGTCGGTGGCGTTGACGGCCTCGCTCAGCTCGATGAAGCCCGTCGCCAAGTCCCGCAGCAGCGACCGGTCCATCGTGGGCGTGATGTCCATGCCCACCAAGACTCCTCCTGCGCCGCCCATGGCATATTGGTTCTCCGGGGACGTGGAGGGGTAGTTCTTGATCTGTCCGTCGCTGACGACGGCGTAGCTGGTGTAAAAGTCCATGGCCGACGACATCAACGGCAGCGCGACGAGCTTGGCAAAGGTGGCGTTGCGGGTGAAGCGGTAGTGGTCGCTCGCGTGGCTGAGCAGCCACGCCCCGGCCAGGGTCCAAGGCGCCCAGGGGCCGGCGCCGTCGGCGGGCGCGCAGTCGCCCCAGAGATCCACGTTGTGATGGACGACCCAGCCTGTGGCGTTGTACATGCGCTCGGCACATTCCACGCCGGACGCCGCGGCCGTCTTGAGGAGATCCCAGAGCGGCTGCATCAGGTCGCCGAGCCCGGCCGTGTTGGCGGCCCAGTAGTTCATCTGCAGGTTGATGTTGACGGTGTACATGGAACCCCAGGGCGGGTCCATGTTGTCGTTCCAGACGCCTTGCAGGTTGGGCGGCAGCGACCCGGGCCGCGACGAGCAGATGAGGAGGTAACGGCCGTAGTTCCACATCAGAGCCAGCAGCTCCGGGTCCGAGTCGAGGTCCCGGGTCTGTTGGATGTTGCCGATGCGGTCCATGGTGTTGTATCTTGCGGCCGGCGCCGTGGCCGCCACGTTGAACGAGACGCGGTCGTAGTATCCCTGGTGGTCGGCGACGGCGGCCTGAGCGATGGCGTCAAAGGTCGAACCCATGGCGGCGGTGAGGCGATCCGTCAAGACCTGTTCCCACTGAGGGCTGTAGAAGGCGGTCTCGGCGTCCCACCAGAGAACGACCGAGTCGGCACCGCTGACGTGGAGGGCATTGCCCTTGACGGGGTCGGTCGTGACGGTTCCTGCATCGTTCTGTTAGAGTCGGCCGACACGGTGCAGATTTCCGCGCAAACGAACCTCCTTGGGTGGTGAGACAGGCCCGGGACGTGAACTGGTAGCCCGGGTCGTCGGAGCCGTGGGCCTTCATGGTGATGCAGTTCGTCTGGTCCGAGTTGGTGACGACCGAGTCGACGCCCTTGTCGCGACTCATGTAAACGGCAAAGGAGATCTGGCCCGGGCTGTCGGCGGTGAATCGCATGGCAAAGACGTTGGCCGGGGCGCTGGCCACGGCCTCGCGGGTGTAGCGCACCCCGTTCCAGGTGTACGAGTGCGAGTAGAAGCCCGTCTGGAGATCCAACGTTCGGTTCACGTCGGAGAGGCCGTCGTGGCCCGTGACGACATTGAGGTTGCCGGCCGGTTCAAACTTACGCGGTCGGGCCGGGTTGCCGGCCAGGTTGCCCCCGAAATCCGCTTCGGCCGCATCGATGGCTCCGGCGTCGAGCTTTTGGCGGATCCGAGCCAGTGCACCGGGAGCGTTGGGGTTGATCCGGTCCTGCTTGCGTCCGCTCCAGACCGAGTCCTCGTTCATGATGATCCACTCGTCGGGATATCCCCCAATCGTCACGCCGAGTCGCCCATTGCCGAGGGGGAGGGACGACTTGTAGTCGATGGCCTGGCTGGGGAACCACAGCATGTGCGAAGGGCTGTTATCGGCGACAGCCGCTCCCATCCACAGACACGCCACGAGCAGGGCCAGAGGGACCATGGTCTCGGTGGTACAGTATCAACGTGTCATGGAACAAAAGAGCAGGGGGGACAGGAGAGGGCAAGGCAACAAGAGAAGGCAAGGCTAAGGCAAGGTAACGAATGTAAGAGGGTGGTAACGAATGAAAGAGGGTGGTAACGAATGAAAGAGGGTGGTAACGAATGAAAGAGGGTGCCGTACAGAAAGGAGGAAGACTCCCCCAGGAGGGAAAGCCCTTCTAATAGTCGTCCATCGTATACTTTGCAGGCTTGGTGGGGGCTTGCGATCATCTACAGTCCAGTACAAAAGCAGACAGGAATTGTAGTAGTAGTTCGCGGGTGTACAGGGGGCCGTTACACACATGGCCTAGATAATACCCCTTGGAGCATATTAATGGCCTTGAGTAAGATTATACACCTGTCAAGCAGAAAGCTGCCCCCAAACTCTAATTATCAGCTAGAGAGAAGAAGAGATACTCTATAGTAATAAAAGGCATTATAGATGTTACTGTATTTTCTGTATCTAAAAGCCCCTAACTCCACTATATTTGCTACGGGCTGCGCCACCGAGTGTATCACGGGGCTCGGACCCCAGTACGGCTTAAGCGCTATCCGATCGCTCTGGCCGAGCACGTGACCCACGATACAGAAGGACTGCGCGCGCACTTAGAGATATCGTAGTAACAACGCATCTCAAAAACTTTCGCGAACTTTCTCTTCACAAGGTATCCACTGTTAGTAATTGTTAAGATCATAGAGGGCTCCGGCCCACCGCACTATCATTTCTCATCATCAGCCCACGCGAGCTGAATCTCACCAGCATGGCCGTCTCTCTAGACGCAGGGCCATCGATCACGGTTCACGGGGACGCCAGTACATCTCGACGGTCTGGACGTGTCCGGAAACCGACCGCAAAGGTCAGAGTGGTTGAGCAAGTCAGCTACCAAGACAATGCGGAGCTTAAAGACGAGATCAACAAGCTCTCAAACCTCGTCCAGGATCTCCTACGACGGGACGCCGAAAGAGAACAGTTCCTGAAAGACTGTTTGATGAAGATCGAATCCTTGGAGAAGGAGCTTCAGGAAGAGAAGCAGCGGTCAGACCGGCACCAACGTGGTCTAGCAGGGTCCATGCATGCTAACCAGCCGCCCCAAGTTCGGTCCTACGCGACGGTGGCGAGCCAGCCGCTTAACAGAAAACTGCATGAACCAACGCCAGCAAAACAAGCCGCTAACCGGGCGGCCTCAAAAGACCTACGCATCTTCGCGCGTCTGCCACCTGAAAGCCCGCTCCGCAACGAGAGAGCCTACGACATATACATCTTCGTTCGAGAAAGGCTAAGTCCCCAAGCTCGAGAAGCCCTCAAGGGGATCGACCATGTCAAGACAGGATTAGCACTCTTACCATCGTCAGCAGATGGTGCAAAAGTCCTGCTGGAGAACAGAGAACAGATTGCTGCCCTTCTCCAGGCACAGGCGGTCGAGCAGCGCGACACCTGGATCCGGGCCTATATCGCAAACGTCCCTTACACCAGACACTGCCTGCTCACCAACACTGAGCTGGAAATCACGACCGAGGAGCTCCTTGAAGAGATCCAGGCCACGACGAAACTGAAGCCCGAGAAAGCATACTTCTCCAGAAAAGATGAAGCCGAAAGGCTAGGCACGGTGACAGCCTGGTTCAAGGCGGAAGCCGTGAGGCAACTACCAAGGCGCCTCCGTTTGATGGGGGCCAGCGTTTTCGTGAACCTGCAGTTTCCGAAGGAGAAGAGGTCTCCTCAATGCCACCGCTGCGGCGGTTTTCACAACGAACGAACGTGTACCAGAAGGAAGAGATGCCTTAAATGCAGTTCGCCTTCCCACACGGCCGACCAACACCGGGCACCTTGTGGAGGCACCGAAGGCCACGAAGGCTGCGATTGCCCCTTTAAGTGTCCGTCGTGCAACGGGCCCCATGCCGCCTTTGATGTGACTTGCCCTATCAAGCCAAAGGTGGTGAAGGGCGTAGTCCAGAGGAGGAGGAACAAGGCACAGCTACGGGCCATCCGAGCCGAGGGAGAGAGATCGTGGAGATTTGCGACCCAGCAGTCGCACCAACAATCCCGAGAAGGAGGAGAAGAGATGGACTGCAACCAAGCTAATGAAGGACATCAGGAGTATGCGGCCCTATAGAGTCCTGCAGATCATGCAGGCGAACGTGGCCAGACGACCACTTGCACATGAAACGGCACTGAATCTGGCCTACGCGGCCCATGTCGACATACTGCTACTACAAGAGCCCGCTATCCGCTCGGAAGAGAGAAGGCTCACAAGACGCCACCCGGGTTTCGAGATTTTCACCCCAGTGGACAACTGGGTAGAAGACAGACCCAGGGTGCTCACTTACCTCCGCAGAGGAACGGGACTACGGGGCGTACAAACACGCCCACTGCCCAGCCCATCCACAGACCTGCTCTTCCTACAACTCCTGGCGGGAACGCGGAAAGTCCTCACAGTCGTCAACGTGTACAACGCCCCTTGTGGCTCGCTGCGACCAGGCCAAGCGATTAGGGATATCATAACAGCCTGGCAACCCGGACTCCAGGAACGTGTGTTGGTCGCGGGGATTTCAACCTCCATCATTGGACCTGGCAACCCGAGGCGACCAGCTCCCCTGACGCTGATGCCCTGGTAGAATGGGCAGAAGCCGCCGGCCTTGTCCTCCTGTCGCCGATAGGTGAAGCCACACATAAGGGCGGCAACACGTTAGACCTAGCCTGGGCGTCCGGCAGCCTCTATGGGGCATCTAACAGTATAGAAACATCCCTACACACAACGTCAGACCACGAAAGCCTGCTGACCCGGGTCCCCTTGGCCCTAACCGATCCGGTCGACCCAACTCCGGGAGGTTCCGGCTCGACACGATGGACGAGAAGCTCTTCCTCGACATCCTCAAGCGAAACGTACACCCCATGCGCCATACTGCAAGCAACGCAAGAGATCCACAGGCTTTAGACATGCTAGCACAGCAGCTTACAGATTGCCTCAGAGAAGCGCTTACGGCCTCTACTAGGCGCGCGTTTGGCAGAGGACCTGGGAGGCCATACTGGGACGAGAACTGCAGGCGGAAACACCGAGCCTACACGACCATGAGAGCAACTGTGGCAAGACTCTGCGCTTTGGGAATAGATTGTCAATGGGAGCGAAACGAGGAGGACGCTCTTAAACAGGACTTTCTCCATCAGCTGCGGCGCTCTAAGGACACGTACTGGAGAGGAAAGATCGGCGCAGCCTCTACTGGCAAAGACGTATTTGAAATGGTCGGGTGGCATAAGGCCAAGGGATCCTTCCAGACCCCTCCACTCCGAGATGGGAGCAATCCAACCATGCTCGTATCACAACCGAAGGAGAAGCGGGATCTGTTCGCCCGCGTCCTCCTCAGAAATGCCGCCATCTCCACAGACATATCAGCAGAGAGCCCAGGACCTCGCCTGGAGGCCAATCTTCCTTTCCCGCATGTTACAAAAGACGAGGTACAAACGTCAATCTTCTCTGCGGGAAGCACCACTCCCGGGTCCGACGGAATCACTACCGCCGTTCTTAAGACAGCGTGGCCCGTTATCGAGGACACCGTCTTCTGGCTCTACAGCGGATGCATACGCGAGGGCTGGCATCCTACCTGTTTCAAAGAAGCTATCCTAGTCATCCTGCCTAAGCCGGGCAAGAGAGACAGGGCGCTCCCGCGCTCGTATAGACCAATCGCGCTGTTGTCTGTACTCGGAAAAGGCTTGGAGAGACTTGTCGCAAGAAGGCTTGCCTGGATCACAGTCAAGTTCCGGGTACTGCACGACCAACAGTTCGGGGCCCTCCCCCTCCGCTCGTGTAGCGACCTCATCGCCGCTGCCATCCACGATATCGAGTGTGCCTGGCAAAGAGGTCTTGTCACCTCTATGCTTACGCTCGACATCAAAGGGGCCTTTGACGCTGTGCTGCCAGGGAGGCTGATCCGACGCCTCCGATGCCAAGGATGGCCGGAGAACCTCGTGCAGTGGGTCTCGAGTTTCGTCCTCGGGAGAAGAGCAAGAATAAGGCTAGACGGAGAGATGGGAGACGTCTTCGACCTTGAGTGTGGTCTACCACAGGGCTCGCCCGTGTCTCCCATCCTCTTCATGCTTTACATCGAACCCTTATTCAAGCTGGGCACTGTTCATCCAGGCAGGGTGCGATCTCGATTTGGCTATGCCGACGACATTGCCATCATGGCAAGCTCAACGTCACTAGAGGACAATTGTGCCCTGCTAGCGAAAGAATGGGAAGAAGCCCAAGCATGGGGGACGTTAGAGGGAATTACTTTCGACACAGATAAATCCGAGCTCATCCACTTCACCAAGAGACCAAAAGATGGAAACCCGCCAATCACCGTCAGACTGTTAGACGGGAGGCAACACACAGTTCAGGCCGTCAATCGAGGGGCCTCCCTACGGTGGCTTGGGGTCCACTTCGACCGAAGACTCACATTCAAGAACCATGTGAAAGGCCTCTGCGCCAAAGCCTGCCAAGTGATCAGCGGACTACGGGGACTAGGGAACACCGTCTGGGGCGCGCCGGCCCACCTGCTTTGCCGCACCATGACCTCCTGCGTACTACCCATCCAGTACTATGCATCAGAGGCATGGTGGCCGGGCAGGAATCGGATCAGGAATGGGCACATCGCCTCGAACGGGGTCAACGGTCTACTCCGCCAACTTGACATCACGCAAGCCAAAGCCGTTAGAGCTGCACTTCCCGTATATAAAACGACGCCTCTATCGATCCTTCAGCGCGAAGCAGCCCTGCCCCCGGCAGAGGTGACGCTAGACGCGAAGCTCCACAAAGCCTCCGTAAGGATCCATCGCCTTGACGAACGACACCCCCTCCGAACGAGGCTCGGCGACAGGCCCGGGCTGGACTCAAGACTGCGGCGAATGGCAAGCCTCACCGATATAAATGCTGAACACATCGACCCGCTAGACCTACCACCTTGGGAGCGCCTAGCTGACTGGCACACGGCCCTTAGCATGGTCGGCTATGAACCTAGGAAGACCAAAGAAGAACTGGCCATCGCCTTTACAGACAGATTGGGAACATTCTCAAAGCGGGACATTGTTATCTACACCGACGGCTCCCAGATGTTGGACGGTAGCAGAACCGCCGCCGGAGCAGGCTGGGTTGGGTACCAGGCCACACGGCAGATCTTTCGAGGATCGGAGCCGCTCGGTCATCAGACGGAGGTCTTTGACGCAGAAGCGCAAGCCGCTTTTCGGGGCCTACTGGAAGCCATGAGGTCTCCCACGGCGCGGATGGCAGACAATGTTCACGTCTGCCTCGATAACCTCGCAGTCGCAGCTAGGCTCGTCACCCGGAGCCCAGGAAGCAGCCAGGCTAGGTTTAGGGCCTTTAGTGAGCTCTCCGCCTCTTGGGCACAGAGAGGACGGACAAGCTGGACGATGCCTGGCAGGGTATACATTTGGTGGTGCCCTGGACACACGGGAATAGCAGGAAACGAGGAAGCAGACGCTCTTGCCAAGGAGGCCTGCAAACAAATCCCAGAATCACAACCACAGCCTACATTGGCACACTTGAAGCGGGAGTCTAGAGCAGCCGATCTCCAGGCTTTCGCTAGGAGATGGCCGTCAATCTGCCCTCGGCAGTATGCTGACCTTGGGATAAGTCCTCATCCCAAGCCCCCCGAACTTCGCCTTCCTCGGCATTTGCTAGGAAGGCTATATGCGGCAAGATCGCATCATGGAGACTTCGCAGCATACCACGAGAGGTTTGCTCATCAGGATGCACTGCTCGACTGCAGTTGTGGAAGACGCAAAACCCCAGTACACTTCTACTTCTGCAAGCGTGGCCGTAAGGCTACTCCGCGGCATCTCCGCCGACATATGGCGAAGGCAAGCATAGATTTTCTGCTAGGTACTTCGCAGGGAGCCTCTCTTCTGTGCGAATGGATGGAGGCAACCAATTTCTTTTCCGAAATCTGCCCGATTCATTGATCAGGAACGTTAGGTGAAGACGGTAGCCTGTAGAATAGTATAGATTAGCATAGACCATGTCGGCATTGCCCGGCACGTCCCTTTTACTCTGGACGTTAAATACATCATCAACATCATCAACAACGCATCTAAGCGCCATCAACTAACGCATATAGAGTTTGATTGGAAAAATAAAGGAATCCCGTTCTGCTACGGACTTACTTTGTGCCGCTGAGTGGGGGGTTGAGATAGGAGCTTTGCCTTTCGATGATGGAAGTATTATCCTTGAAGATTAGGAAGTTGAGGTTCTTACAGCCAAGACTTCCTGAGGGCCGGATTAGTAGTTGAGTCGGTGACGATCAGCGAATACCTAGTGTTTTGTCACGATAGCTTCATACATTACTCGCTCTTTGTATCAGACTCGCCACCTGCCTATTCACGTGTGCTACTGGCATTACTCGTGTCACAAGCCTATATATAGGACCATTCATTCTCATAGTCTCTCGTTATTCGAACACGCCCCTTACACCCTTATTCTCACATGCCCTACTGTGTGCTCTAACTCGTGACACATGTCGTCTTTCATACCTACCTAGATTTCTATCAATGAGGAGCTACCTGGCCGAAATTCCCGTCGAAAGTAAACCCTAGAGAGAGATGCCAAAGGACGGAAATCCGTGGAGACGGAGATGGGAGTATCCGACATCCACGGCCAAATGAGATGGGCTCTGTCCGTAATGTACCGTCCCCTGACATTGCACCTGCGCCAAACCCAGATACAGGTGGCAACGTAAGCGGCCATTCAGCAACTTGGAATGCTGCCACACCTCTCTTACAAATAAGCTGTGTTTTTTTTCTTTCTCCCCTTTCCTGTTTGTAGGCCCGAAAGATGCATGCCAACAAACCCTGGACGACAGACTGTTTCCCCTATGGTTTGATCGCAGACTATACGCAAGCGGCGAACCACACGATTAACTGCAACAGCTCAATGGGGGGCATGATACATCTCACCCTGACCTGTTGACTCACATGTACCATCGGCGCCTTCTCCCATGACGTCTTTCACGAATATACACACCATGTCGTCAAGTTTGATATGCACAACCATGCAGAGTACTCACGACAAATGATTACGAAGTCTTCACGTGGAACATTGTTTTGGTAAAAAAAAAACACTCTGGTGCAGAGAAAGCTTCACTGATTTATATTGTACTGGGACTAGACGTTTGGTTCCGGGAAACAGTTCAATAAGTAAGTGGCAGTTGGCTGATTATCACGATACGACGAAACGGCTACCCCTTCATCGTACTGTTCGTTTACAAGCTGGCGAGTCCTCATTCCAATCATGTTCCCATCAAATGTTCAGTTATAGAAGTTTAACTCGCACGTGGAGAGTTCTCCAAACAACCACACGATACAGGCAACATGTGCACCAATCAGCCCTTAGATACATTGAGAGTACCATTGGTTAGAGACGACACATCTGTAGGGGCTCTGTTTATACGTCAGCAACTAGTCGATGAATTGTCAAGGGAGGTGACGTTTAAATACCTGGCAAACAGTTCCTCCGGTCCAGCCCTGGCCACCGCACTGTCCAAACTGAGGAACGGTGCCGCCGCCGCTGGGGGGCGGAGTGGTGGGAGGAGTGGACGGCGGGGTGGACGGCGGGGTGTTGGGAGGAGGGCTTCCAGACGGGTTGGTGAGAGTAAGCAGACCGGGGCGGTAAGGCAGAAGACCGTATTCGGTTCCGTCGGAAGAGGGCGAGCGCCCTTGGTAGAGGAGCTGGAGGTTGCAAGGGTCGATGGTCATCGTGTGGTCGTTGCTGACGCGGACGATCTCGCCGTGGCTGATATCGTTGGTCCAGGTGGCTCCGCTGTTGGCCTTGCCGGCAAACGGGTTGCTCTCGGTACCGGCCTGGACGGTCCAGGCGCCGCCAAGGCTGGTGGCCGTGAACGACCGGAAGAAGCGTCCCTGGTTGCCCTGCGCCTCGACGATCATGAGGTATCGCTGCTGGCCCTGCAGCTTGTACACCTGGACTGCCTCGAAGAGGTTCCTCTCGGTGTCGCTGAGGATGATGGTCGATGCCGAGCCAAAGTTGCCCGGGAAGTTGCCGATGGGCATGCTCGCGCGGTAGATCTTGCCGTTGTCGCCGCAGAAGAACAGGTACATGGTGGTGCTGTCGCCGATGAGCGCCTGATCGATCGGACCCGTGCCGGACCCGGTGATGGAGCCGGTGAACAACGGCTGCACCGCCCCCCAGTTGTTGACGCTGGTGGGGTTCGTGGACGTCCGGTACGAGAAGGCGCCGTTCCCTCCCCACTGGTAGGCGAGGACCCAGATGCTCTTCGGGGTGAAGTAGAAGAGCGACGGCGCCACGGCGCTGAAGGGCATGGTGTTTTGGGCGGCCGAGCCCAGCTGCGAGAAGCTGGAGACGAGGCCAAAGTTCATCGAGCCCCAGGAGCTCCCAAAGTTGTGGGTGGTGCCGTAGACGAGATGCTGGCCGTTGTACGGGACGGTCGTGAAGTCCTTGAGAGAGACCCATCCGGACTTCGGGGTGGCCAACACGCCGGACGATGACCAGCGGTACGTCGAGGGGAGGTTGCACTGCGCCACGACGGCTCCCGCCGAAGCCAGGAGCGTGATGCCGGCCGACAGGAAGTCGGCGCTGGACTGAAAGAGTCTCATTGTGGTGGATTGGCTCGGGCGCGGGGGGGAGTACAACGATGTGAGTTGGCAAGGGCTCGACGCTATCCAACTCCCTGGGCCAGTTCGTGCGGAAGAGGATGATGCTTTATAGAGCCGAGCCACGGTTCAACGAAGACTCCCCCGTGCCTTGCAAGTTCGGACTGCTCCGGTGACTTCATCGCGCGAATGGCGTCTGCAAAATGCACGAATGGCGGTCGCGAAGCAGAAACGAACGCCTCGTATAAGTCCGGGAGGGCTGCCTCCTACAACAAACCCAAGCCAGTCTATCGGTACAAGGCACGAGGCGTCCCCCTCCCCCCCGCAAAGAGGAGCCAAGAACAGAAGAAGAAGAAGAAAAAGAAGAGACATTTGAAGAATGACGGACGGTTAAACCCCGAAGACTGTTTCCGGATTGAAAGCTGGGCGCAGGGGACTCTCGGCAGTTTGCGTGTGCCCATCTCGGACTGGCAAACCTGGTTTCCGCACCAATGAGAATCCGTCTGGTTAATGAACGCCAAACCTCTCTGCACAGAGAAATGTGAAGTTAATTATCCGGGTCTCAATATATGGGAGGCCCAGCCGCTCCACTCGGAAATTCCCCAGAGCATGTTTTCCGATGCCACGAGGGCGCGTGGGAACATCGCCACGCAGATTGTTGACTGTCCTGGGCGCGGGCCTCGATTAATCCGTCCATTGGACGGCCCTTTACTCGAACGGTGTGGACTCCCGCAGGACCATAGTCGAGGTCCAGTGAATGGATATAGCCGGCTGCACGAAGGACTTGGCAAAAGGATTTACCGACTTCGCCTCCTGTAGCGTTCCATCTGACCCTTCACGGGAAGACATTGATTTGGGCGCCTTTGGTCAAGACAGACAACACGGTTCGAGTCAGTGATACAACAGATTATCTGCAGTTACGCTTGGATCCTTGCTCCACAGATTGCATGCATTCCTGCAGCGGGAGATATAGATGCTTAAAGGCAGTATACCGTGTGTAGCTGCGGCAGCGGAAGAGCGCGTGCCTGTTCCGAGAGACTGCAATACTTCATCGCAAAAATGAAAAATCAAAATTAAAGGCTGTGACATGAATAGAACCCTTCGACATTGGCTTCTAGACACCAAGCTGTTCGGTGCCGTGGGAGCGATGGAAACGGAGGATCGCAGCCACGCTTTCGAGCACCAGTCCTTTGCCAGGAGAAGACACGCGATGTGGCGAGCGACAGTGGCATGTTGTCTGTTGGGCTTATAAGCGCACCTCCCTGGTCTTGCTGGCAACGCCTCCGATCGTCACTTGATCGTGAGTGGCTTCACAGTCCGCATAAGTGCATGCTGACCGAGTTGTGTCGGTGGGTAGGTCTTCCGAGGCCAAAGAGAGTAGGTGATGGTGATGAAGTGTTGATGGAAGTGGCTAATGTGTCCATTTGTTCAAATGCCAAGACTACGCTTGGGTGATCAATTGATTAGACCGCCCTTCGTATTGTTGGACCGCTGTCGCTGTGGCGCCGCTGGTATTGTTCTTTGGGGAGGGGTCAGATACATATTACGCATGACGTCCAATGCGTCCTATTTGGGCGGTCAGGTTCATCCCACCTCTGCGCTTGATTTTCAATGCGGACAACAGGGCCGGCCCACTACTCAGCCCGGCAGGCTGGTGTAACCATCTTTCACCCGAGCACCTTGGCGTGATGATAGACATTCGATTGTCACATACGAGGGATGGGTCTGATGGGACGTCCCTGATGTCGCAGAGAGTCGCACAGAGATCAGCCGCGTATAAACATACGGGATGCGCCTGCATAGAGAGGTAAGGTGAGGAACACATCCTGCTCATGTGTCATTGCGAGGTGGATGGCCAGGTCTAGACTGTGGCGCTCAAGTCTGCCGATTAATCCTATGCTCTGAAAATGGAGATGGGCCTGGACGTTTGATTGTCGAGGATTGTATTCAGCACGCACCTATATATTGCCGGCATCAAGTTGGTTATTGCATGCAAACATGTTCGTAAACATTCGTCGAAGATCGGCAGTCTTTCCAAGTTCGACAAGCATGTGCTTGAGCCTGATCAGCTTACAAAGATGTGGTTCTTTGTCTATGCTTCAGGTCCAAGAGACGCCTTTGAAAAGTCATGTGCCCCGGTCACTGAAGGCGGGTTGCGATGTTATTCATCCGGCTTGATTCGTGTTTCCAACAGATACAAACTTGACATTGAAACAATTATCGGCCCAAGCAGCTCTCCAAAGAAGAACCCTGTAGTTGCTTAACGCTACTATCCAGGGAGGCTGTCTTTCTTGTCGAGCTTTGGGCACCACTTCAGCATACATCTTGTCTGGCCTTGATTGACGGCACGCACGCAGCCCCTCCATCTCTAAGATCTTTAAGAGAGATTCCACCCTTGCCGCTGTAATTGCAACACCCGAGCCTTGGCCGATTGATCCCCCCTTGCTAATGTTGACCAGAAGCGGTAACTTTGCCCTCCGCGATTTAAAACATATGTCTTCCCTTGCTGATACTAAATGAATTTCCCTTTCACACGCAACGAGCCGTCGGCGTAGCGTAACTCCCTTACAATGTGATCGAGGGCTCTTGATGAAGGAAAAGTCCCGAAACGACTCTTCTCAGTACTGTGAGAGTCTGACCGGCATACAAGTAACCCTGGTATCCGCCTTGAGTACCGTCCGTGTCTACCAGGTGATCATACGCAGTTGCTTGCAAGCCGCACACTCCGAAACCATCTACTAGCAGGATGCACTTCCGCTACAGCTTACTGGCCATCATTTGCCATTTTTCTATTGCCCTTGGAGTCTGCTACCAGAGAGGCAGGGCAGGGTCCTACCGGAGAAACCAAGATGTCCTTGACCTGCGTGAAGTGTGCCGTGTGTTGAGCGGCAAGTTCAACAGGCTGGAAGTCCAGAGAACCTGCGTGACGGACAAAATCGGTGTGTCTTGGAGCTTTGAACTCAAGGTTATTCCCCCCCCCCCAAATCATGCCCCCTTTACATCATTTTCCTACGGTATCATTCTTTCAGTCCAGTACCATTGCCAGCATGAGCATCACTCAAACTATGAAATTCATAATCTGCCAAGTATGCGCTGACCGATATACTCCAGATGATCGGCGCTGGCGAGACGCGCGAAATCGACGTCGATGAGTGTATGGACGGGATGACCAAGGAGTTGATATGCAAACAAGATCGGGGTGGCGTGCGCTCATACTGGAACTGGAGGTACAAGTGAGTTCTCACCAGCCTGTCGCTACGCGAGACCTCTCGGCGGCGTGTGATCTAACGTTTCCGCCGGGGAAGGGTCAAACCCAACTCCCGAGACAACTGTTTCGAGAAGCCCTATTGGAATGCCATCGACGCGTACGACCCCCAAGACGAGAAGAGGTGGTACACGTGCCACCTCTCATGGCGCCCCTTCGGCGGCTGCTGGAACGACGAGTGGTCTGTCCCTACTTATTGTGAGGAGGGCAGCTGTCGAGGATTCGATACGTGATCAAGAAGCAGGGCTGCCCTGGCTGGAGGGTTGGTTTGCGGGCTCCCGACAGGGCCGACGTTTGACTTTCGTTGCCTGTCTGGTATGTTCTCAACATTGAGCGATATGTGGGTATACTCCGTTTTCTTTTCGCATTATCTGGCCGTGTAACCTTCTCCTCATCAATTGAGAGATTGCCTGTCAACAGAGTAAATAGTTCCGAGCCATGACACATGGTTTTGTTTGTAGCTCGAGGAGAGAAAGCGATGCGGCAACGTCGTCAAAGATTCTGCAAGATTGTCTTGTCCTTTGACCCATGTTTCCCATAAAGACTCTTGTGACATTCAATTACTGGAGTTTAATACCTAGGGCGAGCTCGATCAGGCCTGACCAATCATTATTGACGCAGGTTCTTAGCTACATGTAGACAACCCGAACTCCCCCCTCTTTCTCTAAAATCTATCATCAGCCCTGTCATACGAAAAGGCAAATCCCCTCTAGTACTGGAACCTCCACCTGGGGTCTTTGTCTCCGGGCCAATCCGTCAAGTCGCCGATCGCCTGGACCTCCGGGACGATGGCCTCCCTCCTCGTGTTCTCGCGCTTGAGCACGGCGTACAAGGTGCCGCAGACGGCCACATTCGCAAGGAGGTACCCCAGCGCACAAGCGTGGCCGACGAAGTATCGCGGCCCGTCGTCGGAGCGGTAGAGCTGGGTCCCGAGGACGGCGCCCAGGTTCCCGATGGTGATCTGCATGGCGTTGCCGACGGCCCGCTTGGTCTGCCCGGAAACGTTGATGGCCGGCCACGAGAGGACGAGGGCGGTGGCCGGGTAGATGCCCCCCGCCGCGAAAAAGGTGCCGAGGTAGGAGATGCCGGGCTTCCCGGTCGGGTCGCCGTTGGCGAGTAGGATGACGTAGCCGACGGCGGCGAGGGCGGACGAGCCCATGATGAAGAAGGCGCGACGACCCGCGCGCTCAGAGTAGATTGCGACCGTCAGGGTCGTGACGAAGGCGAGGGCGTACGGCGGGATGGTCAGCAGCTGCGCCACGGCGGCGGTGTAGCCGAGGTTTTTGATGATGGTGGGCTGGAAGAACGCATAACCCCATCAGCACATGTTTCGCTCACCGCAGTGGCGGGGTTCGTTCACGGGATACATACGATGAAGAGGGAGAAGGTGTAAAGCGGTAAGCTCATGGTGTGGAAAGCGAGACCGTACAGCCAGCACTTTGGGTCCTTGATCGCCTCCATGACGTTTCCCCAGGTGAACTTCTCGTTGTGGGTGGCATCGCTGTCGGCGGCGAGCCGGGCTCGGATGAAGCGACGTTCCTTTTCGGATACGAAGTCGGCCGTGTCGGGGTAGTTCTGGATGAACCAGTACGCGCCCACCGCGATGATGACCGTCGCGATCCCCTCCTATCGATAATCAGCACTCGTTCTCGAAACGCACGGGTGCTGGATTCTTGAACCAGAAGGAAGATCCATCTCCATCCGTTATCCCAAACGACTCGCATGTGACCGATACCCTAGACGAGGTTAGCACGGCTTCTTCGTGGCGGGACAGCTTGCTCGGGAAAACCGTTTACCCAGGCCAGGATACCGCCGAAGGCCCCGGCAAGAGACGCGGCGCTGAAGAAGAGTGAGATGCGGTACTGTCTCTCGCGGCGCTTATACCACATGGAGAAGTAGTAGACGACGCCGGGGAAGAGGCCGCTCTCCGCGACTCCGAGAAAGAAGCGGGCGACGAAGAACCCGGCCATGTTGGTCACGATTCCCATGAGCGTGGCGACGATGCCCCAAGCGATTGTCAGTGACGGAAGCCAGAATCTCGGCGTGGTTCTTTTGAGGATGATGTTGCATGGGATCTAGTTAGGAGGGGTCAGCGTATTTGGATATTGAGATCTCCAAGAATGCCATGGACGACTTACTTCGAATAGAACATAGCCGATGAAATACAAAGTCAAACCAGTCAGGTATTGGTTCCCGGCTACAGGTCGTCAGCCAACCCGAAAACACGTTACACGCCCCAATCGTTCAACTCACTCATGTGCAAATCATCGGTGAGACCCTCGATTCTGGCGTTGCCCACTGTACTGGCGTCAGACCCTTGCACATTGCCATTTCACGGGATTTCATCGAGAGGTTTTACCGTTGGATCGGTCAAGGAACGAAAGCAGATACTTGTGCGGTTCCCTTGTCAGTCCAGGTCCCGGAAGCAGAGGCGGCACGTCGGGGACCACCCACCAGGACGCCGACGGCCGGCAGAAGCTTGGCGTCCATCTTCCTCAGCAGCGCTTTCGTGTCGACGCCCTCGTCCTCGGCTTCTGTTTCGGAAGGGCTGTCTGCGCCGCTCGCGTCCTTCACGGACTTGTCCAGCGCCTTCTCGGGCGGTGGGGCCGCGGTCGTGCTCATCGTGGTCGGCGCGCTCGCGATGTTCTCGATTCCCTGCCCGGTCCTCTCGTTTCCTTCTCGTTGGCCTGTTGTTGGAAGAAAGAATACGCTGTTTCGCTCGACTGAGGGAGCTGTCTCGTTTTTCCACCTGGAAAGTCTCATCTGAAGTCCGCTTCGAGGCCGGCCGTGTCTTGGAAAGAAAATCTGTGGCGGCGCACGGCTTTTCAATGCGCCCCCCCCCCCAACGACCCGGTCCAAAGTACCGGATGGGGGTAGGATTGGCGAATGGAATGAATGGAATGCTTGACTGGGCTTCCTTTGCTAGGTACCTCCTCGATTATGCCAATGTTTGAGTGCCTTTCTGCGTAGCTTTGGGCGGACTTTTGAGAATGCCGTTTTCCTAGGTCCACATGGCATCATCGGTCCATGATGACATTCCCCGGCGCCTCATACCTTTAATCGCTTAGCTGCCGTTGCAGGCTGTCACTGCCGGGTGGATTGCTCCAACAGCGGTGGAGGATCAAGCAAGTATTCTCTGGATCTGATTGGTCGATGACAATCACGACATGTTCAAACCGATGGCGACATCGCCAACTGGCATCTACCAGGTACCGCGGCCCCTCAAGTTCTCCAACCCTCCCGCTACGGCAAAGTAGGTTAGGTAGATGACTCGCAACTTAAAGGTGAACCCCCCCACGCCTTCTCGGCTTGGCCAACCTTCTTTATTCTGATCGAGGCGGCTGGGATGTGCTTCGCCGCCTGACTGCAGCCGAGATGGCGGAGCCGACCGGTCGACGGCCCGGCCCCGCATCGGCCCGCAGACCGGCGTCCTTGATGAACCCGAGTTTCGGCATTGCCCCTTTCGGCAACCTAGTTATACGTTCTGTCAACGATGAGGGAATGAATACTGGGCGATTCTCCACGATGAAACGGCTGGTCATTCCAAAATACAACAATCGATTCGCATCCTCGGAGGACTAAAGCCTGCAGGCCTCGCGAGTTGTGTAAATCGTTGAAGATCATCCTGCCACCGCAAGATTCTAATGCCACTGTCCAGTCTGCCGATAAGCCCTTCCGCAACAAAATCAGCTATATTGGGTAATATAAAGTAGATCGATGTGGATTCGTCAAAATATCAGGGACGAAATGGGCATCTTGTTATTGGCTCAATTCGAAATTGGGTTTTTTTTTGGTGATGGGGAGAAAGTCGGTTACGGTTTTGGACGCTGCGGGACAACGTTTTTTGATCCTTGACAAGAAGAGTCTCCTGCTTCATATGTTCCTGACTAGATGGCGGACAATTCACACACAGGAAGGGCTATCCACTCGCTCGTCGCCCCCCCTTGGATGAGTGTCTGCACAACTCATTGTCGGGACGATTAGACTATAAATTGTCGTGACGAATATGGCTTCTGACTTGAGCCTTTCGTCATATCCTAACGGATGGCAACTCCAAGAGCCGTCGCGAAGGGCCTTGGAGCATCACGCTTTATCTCGACCATGTTCACTCATTCCCCGGCCAGAAAGGGTAGGTTGTGGACATTAATCTTTCTCGTATATTATGCGTATGCAGGTATGAAGTACTAATTACATGAATTCGTCGATACTCAAGGAAAACTGCCCCCCAGCCAGTGTTTCATCATACCGACTCTGTGCATTTGAAATGGTGCGGATCATTTGAAAAGGTGTGGGATCAAACGCCAGAGTCCTCCTGCTCGATCGAGTACTTGTCCTGGAACGTACGCCAAGCGCTGCAGGTGTCGGTCAGGGTGCCGCTGTCGGTGATGGCCGCGATCTCGCTGTAGCGCTCGACGAACTGCATCGAGAAGCCCTCGGAGGTGTGCCAGCCGATGTGGCAGTGCATGAGCCACACGCCCGGGTTGTCCGTCTCCCACGCCATGACGAGGTACCCGGACGCGGGCAGCATCGCCGTGTCCCTGCGGGGCGGGTTCGCGGTGTTGAGCGCGACGGAGCCCGAGTAGGCGCCGGTGCCCTGGGCGAGGACGGCGAAGTCGTGGCCGTGGAGGTGGATGGGGTGCGGCACGGGCAGGGTGGTCTGGATGACCAGGTACACCCACTTGTTGGCCTCGGCGAGCTCGACGACGGCCTCCTGCGCCTCCCAGGCGGTCGAGCCGTTGACGACGGCCTCGAGCGTGGGCGCGGCCCAGTCGACCACCATGTTGGTGCTGTTGAGGTACCACCTGAAGAGGCCGGCCGAGTTGGAGCTGACGCTGGCCGTCTCGAGCTCGCTCCAGTCGGCGCCGGAGACGCTCTTCGCGACGTGCGGCACGAGGTTGGCCGTCTCGTCGTCGCAGCCGTCGACGAAGGAGTAGCCGGCCGTGGCGGGGGTGGTCATCGCGCCGGTGTACGAGACGATGCCTCTGATGTTGTCGGTGCTCTCGTTGTCGGAGCAGGCGGCCTGGGGGATGGCGCGCATCCAGAAGCTGTCGGCCGTGCCGGCCTGGTCCGCGGTGACGATGACGTCGTAGCGCTGGCCCATGCCCATGTCGAGGACCTCGGTGGTGTAGGGGGTGATGGGGATCAGGTCGGAGGCGATGACCTGCATGGTGTGGTTGTCGATTGAGAACTTCCAGTGCGTGTCGACGGCCGCGTTGACGAGCCTGATGCGGTAGGAGGTGCCGGAGCTGAACGTGACGTTGTAACGGTGGCCGGTCTGGGAGGCGGAGCCGTCGTCGCCGTAGACGTTGGTGCCGTTGATGAGGCCGTTGTTCAGAGTCGGGGGGCCGTCGGTCTGCGCGCTCAAGTAGAGCTGATCGACCGTCTGGTGGTCCCAGTCGTTGAGGAAGAGCATGCCGAGGTCTTCGTCGTAGTTGGCCGTGGCAGGGCCGTTGATGACGATGCCGCCAAAGATACCCTGCCACGCCTGGAGGGCGAAGTGGGAGTGGTACCACGTCGAGCCGTACTGGGTCGCCCGCCAGGTGTAGGTGATGGTTTCGCCGGGCGCAGTCGGGCACTGGGTGATGGAGCTGACGCCGTCGTTCTGGTTGGTGTAGTTCTGACGGAGACCGTGGAAGTGTATGCTGGTGCCGTTGTTGGACTGCGTCAGCGAGTTGATGACGTGGACCTTGACGGTGTCGCCCCAGTCGGCGAAGAGAGTCGGCCCCGGGATGGAGCCGTTGACGGCCATGGCCGAGCGCGGGACCCCATCGGGCGCAACGGTCACGTCCGTCAGCTCCAGCCAGTATTCGCGAGTGACGCCGGTCTCGGGCACCTCGGTCATGTAGTCGGTGTCGACGGAGTAGTCGCACCACTCGCTTCTCGTGCTGGCGGTGTTGCCGCTGCAGGCAGCACGAGGGAACAGGTTGGGCTCGGGGAGGAGGCCGGGGGGAGGCAAGACGGAGGCCAAGGAGCCTGCCAAGGCGGAGGCCAAGAGCAAAGACCGAAACATGGCGATGGTTGTGGTATGTGCCAAAGCAAAGAAAAGAAAGAACGACTCTTTTCGACACAGGCTGAGAGGTAAAAGAATGTGATTGTTTATAGCGAGTGTAAGCGTAGACAAACTACACTGGATAGTGATGAGCTAGAACAGGATCGGACCAACGACGGATTACAATAGTTTATATATTCCAAGATGGACGTCGCGGGCATCTCTCGTAGGATACGATAGTCTACAAAGCGGAATGCTGTGGTTTCCGATCGAGTTGACTTCCTTGCAAGATGTTGCCTTTTTCGAACACGCCGATCCTATCCGGGGCCGCTCGAAAGACGTACATGACTAGCCATAACTATCAACGACTCTGAATAGTCCCGGCAGGCAAGAGATGGTCATCTCATCGAAGCATCGCCGGTGGGGGAACGTTTCTTCGTGATAGCAGAGAACCACGCGGCCGCGATAGCTCCCACATCGCGAAACGCACCATGGTGAATAGGGGTGGTCCACATCAATGAAGAGGGGGTATTTACTTTTGGTTTGGGATGCGGAGAGTGCACTGCAAGTGGGGTATCAGATGGTTATGGCGACGTAAGATCGTGCACGTATCGTGAACGACCAGGCCATGGAGGTTGGCTGCGACGTCGTCGTTGTTTTAATGCTACTACAGAGCCTCCTCATCCCCTACACCATTACGTAGCCCCATGTATAGACCAGCCCCTATTGGAGGCGAGGGCCTATAACATTCCTATTATCGATAAAAGCCTCCGAGGGTCCACGCATGCCGTGCCCCATCGAAGGCCCGCTTCATCCCACATGCCGAAGACATACCGTTGTTCAAAAGGGGGAGAGGGATTGGCCGTAGCGACCGGGAAACAACAATGGTTGCCGGTGGGATGCAATCCAAACATGGCTGTTTCGATCTCGGGTTGTTTCCATCTCATCCCCTGATAGATTGTGTTTCGATCTCATCTCTTCAATGATACGCTGTTTCCATTGCATCTCGATACGTAATTTCTATTGCATCTCTTGACACGTCATGTCTATCTCGTCTGTCCATAGGCTATTCACATCCTTTCTCCCGGATAGCAAGAGAACAGATTCTCTGTACTGGCGGACGATTACCGTATGCCAAGACCGGATTGTGGGAGGGTGGGGTTTGATACGACGCATCCCCATCCTTCAGCCATCTAGAGTTGCACTCCGGGGCGGAGTCGATTGTGTGTAAAGACGCGAGTAAGAGGTCGATGCTGCCGCCGGCAGTTCGCGGCTTGCGTGGAAGATGCGTAGGCCTCATTCGAATACTTCACATTTATTCAACCGGGCCACTCCCCTTCTCGGCTTCACTCTCGGCATCCTCCATCATTCCGGCTCCTACACACCGATTACTCTCTTTTCAGCTCACCACGCCCACTTCTGAACCTTCCCCGAAGCTTTACTCTACATCTTCTTAGCCAACAGTTGTAATTCCATAATCTCTTCTTCCGTTTACATATCATCACGATGCAGCATATTGGAGCCATCCTGTTGTCGCTCGCAGCTGTCGCGGCTGCGGCTCCGGCAGAACACCTCCCGCGCGCCGCTGCTCGCGACGACAAGGCTCCATTCCAGGTCTACGCCTACGGTCCCGGGATCGGTGGTCTCTCAGTCTTCTCCGCAGGAGGTATGTATGGTAGCGCCGCATCTCCCACACTGTTACAGGGAAAGGAAAGGACCCTGGCTCTTCAAAGGGCCCGGTCCCGTCCCTGCCTCTCTTTTGCAATCAGCCATCCAGCCCGGGCTTTGCTGCCCGGAAGGATAGGGTAGTCCCAAAGGTAGTCCCAAAGCTAACTTGGCTCTCCCACAGGCGATGCATACCTCGGTGATCACAACAAGTTCAACAACCCGAACGCGGCCCCCGTAATATGTACAGTCCATTGTCCTCCTTCCCCGTCGAGATAGATGAAGCTAACTGGGCCAAAGTCACTCCCACTACCGATGACGTCTGGCGCGGCGCCCCGAACACCACGGCTCTCAACTCCACCGCCGCCCCCGACTGGTCCAACCTCGACTTCTCCATCCCCGCCGAGGGCGCCTCGGACCACGGCGTCGGCTTCGTCGGCTCCAACTCGACTGCCTCCGGCCGTCAGACCACCGGCTTCACCACCTACGGCAGCTTCGTCTTCGTCGCGGGCGCGTCGCGCGGCATGGAGTCCATGTGGTACGCCACGCCCAGCTCCATCGACGGCATCTACTCCCTCAAGTGGAACGAGACCGGCGACCCGGCCCAGGACAAGATCATCCTTACTCTGAAGAAGACGGCCCCTTCCGACCCCGTCAGCGTCAGCAAGTCCAAGGAGCGTCGGGCCTGAAGGGATAATACTTTCGGCCGTCGAATGGGGGCCACCATCCCGGACCGCACTGGTTCAGGACATCCCTTCCCACTCTTGATGAAACGTGGTATTTGAGGACACATGGCGGTAGATGATTCACTAGGGTTGCGTACAATATATCATTCATGTGGTATGAGATTCTTCCAATGTAGATTAACCTTTTCCATGCCGACCGTTGGACGCTTTCAAGACCATTCTTTCCGTTGACGTTAACAATAATGATACATGACTCGTGAATAAGCAAAGAGAAAAGCTCAGTGATTCTCGCTGGCGACCTCCTCGGCGGAGGCGGGGATCCGCTCTTCCGCGCCGGGCACGTCGGAGATGTTCTTGACCTTGCGCGGGGTCGGGTCGAAGTCGACGTCCAGGCGGCGCTCCTTGAAGTTGTCGATGGACGCGCCGACGCCCTCGAGCCCCGCGCTCTCCTTCTTGCGGTGGCGGGGGTGGGCGCCCCGCAGCTCGTTGCTGGTCTGGCCCTGCAGGGGCTTGCCGAGGCCGGCGTGGACGTCGGCGCTGGTGGCGCCGGGGAAGTCGTCGGGCGCGGTGTAGGTCTCGGCGTCGGGGTTCAGGGCCTGGCCGGGGATGTCCTGGGCGTTGGGCTGGTAGGTGTTCTCCCTCGGCGCGGTGCCGGCGGGGTGGGCCTGGGCGTGGAACTCGGGGTAGGCGTCTTTTCCGACCTTGACTCCGGGCGCGTGCTGGTTTTTTTTTATGGTTCGTTAGATGTTTGCGGGTGAGTGGTGAAGAACGGGGGGGCGGGGGGATATAATCGACACTTACGCCCTTGGTGGTGAGGGGCTCGGAGGGAGGGACTCTGGGGTGGAACTCGCCCTGCTTGCTGTTGACGGATTCGGGGTTGCGGTTGACGGACATTTTGATAGATTGTACTGGATGGGTGGGTGGTGATGATGTACTTTGTTTCGAAGGAATTTCGAGTTCCTGTTCGGTGGATGGGGGTATCTCTTGTCTTTCTTTTTCTCGTAAAATCTGTGTTGACTGGTCCAAGTTTCCATCTCATCCGACGGTTACTGTACGCTTAAGTATGTCATGTTGACGGCCAGAACACCATGGCGGGCGCAGCTGAGGTGTATATGATGTCACCCCGATATTACATCACGGCCCAAGAAGATGAGATAACAGCGCCACTTTTTGCGTGGAGAAGACGAAGTAACCTGTAGGAGGAACTCTGCATGATGTCAGATCAACCGGGTTGAGCAGGAAAGGCAGCAGAATGAACAGAATCACGTAAATCGAGATCGAAAAATCCGATTCGAGATTCAGTGTTTTGGGGGGCGGGAGGGGGGGCGGCGATCCGATCGCCACGGAGCCGCCCGGGATCTGAGCCGTGATGCGGACGGTTTTGTCCGGGCGGATCTCGGTGTGTCTCGGCGGGCTCACCGCGCTCACCCACACCAGACCGAGATGGAGTAAAACCGCAGAAGAAGCAGGTATGACGTACCGAATATTTCATCGAATGCTGGATCTGCGGGCTGCCAGCTTGGATACATGTAGCTTGGTTCGGTCTGCGGGCCATGCGGCTTCGAGAATCTTCGAATGTTCCGGTCCCAGCAACGAAAGTTCCATCCAGACACCACTCCGTAGGGCGCGCGCGCATCGTGACGTTCCCGCAACGTCCTTACGTTTCACCAAAGCGAGGCGTTCTCGGTCGCACCCTGGACCAGACTCACCACCGCCGGCCTCGGGGCCAGAGGACCGTCCTTCGGCCGCTGCTTGTACTCGGCGACGAGATCCTCGATGCCCCTCAACCGCTGCAGCCGCAAGTCGTCGCCCGCGTCGTGGCACCACCCCTCCAGCTTCTGCTTCTGGCGCTCGAACTGCGCCATGGTCCCCAGGGCGCAGTCGACGTGGCACCCGATGGCGATCAGCAGCAGCCTGCGCGACGAGTCGTGGAGCTCTCGGCGGTACGCCTTGTACGTCTCGGTGCCCTGCGCGTAGCGGCAGTCCGCCAGCAGCGAGCAGCTCTTCCCGTAGTGCGACTTTGCGTCCCTGACGTCGGCGTCTCTGCTCCCGGCGGTCGTCTCCAGCTTGATGAGGTACTTCTCCGCCCGGTCGAAGCAGTCCTCGGCCATGGCGAGGACGCACGGGTCGAACTTGCCCTCCGGCGCGGCGAGGGCGCGGTAGCCCGTGATGAAGAGGCTGAACTGCACAATCAGCTTCGGGTCGTCCTGGTACGTGTGCTGGACGCGGGTCATGCTTTCCAGCGCGATGTTGAGGATCTTCTGGTCCGGCTTGCGGTCGCGCTTCGCCTTCTTGGCGCTGAGCAGGAACAGCAGGTAGACGGTCACGAGGCTCTTCCTCCCGAGGACTCTCACGACCTCCTCTTCGAGGCTCCCGCAGACGCGCTCCATGGACTGCTGGAACCCGTCGACGCTCGTGACGGCCAGCAGCCGGCGGAGCGCGTGCGCCAGGTGGGCGAAGTCGTCGTTCCGCGGGAGGACGACGACGGAAGAGGCGGCGAGGCAGCGGGCCAGCTCCTGGGTGGCGCTGTGGTCCATGGACTGGTTGACGGTGCTCAGCAGGCCGATCGGCATCGTTGCGTGGTATGATTTCAGGAGATCCTGGACGTGCTCGGCCAAGGAGGCGGTGGCGGCCGCGGGGGTGGTGTTTACAAGGCAGCCTCTGATGTAGGCTTCGTGCTTGAGTTCCTCCTGCAGCGTCCGATAGACTGCGATGTGATCCTCCGTCGGTGGGGGATCGTCGAAACCCGAGCCGGCGGGCCTTTCCTGGACCAGCCTGGATAATATCGAGACTGCCGAGGTTACAATATCGGCGCATAGCAGATCCGGGTCCGCATGCGTGTCCTCTGGCTCGAAGGCGGTAGGTGACCTGTACCCCGCGGTTGTTGCCGGTGTTGGTGGGAACGATGCCGGTCCCGGGGTAGCGACGTAGGTCGCGGAGCGGGAATCCAGCCCGGTGGTGTCGATGGGGTAGGGCGACGCAGAGGGAGGTGTCAATGCGGATGGGGGACTGAGGGAGGTTTTAGCACGAGTCTCGTTGCGTTCGTTGTCGTTGGGTATCGTGACAGGGGGCTCTAGTTGTAAAGTCTCCTTGGGAGAGGCTGTCCTGTCCTGCGACGGCCTCGGTTTATGCCGTTTATTCTTCTCGATGCCCCAGGTTTTTAAACGGCCCTTGTACATGCGATCTCTATCATGGTCCCATCAGCATTAACTACAGAATAATTCATGAGCCGATCCAGCGCTCACGTCGCATTGAATCCATAATTAGCTTTGAGGATCGCGCTGATGTCCTTGAGGGTCCGCCGCGTGTACAAGTCCGTGATGAGCTTCCGATAGCTCTCCCACTCTTCTGTAGTCGGCGGCACGGGCATGGCAGCGGGGCTCGAGTCCGTTCGACTCTCGGCAACGGGGTCGTTTAACAGCGGCGCACGGCGTGCACAGCGCAGCACAGGATGTTCTGACGAGAGTCGGGAGGCGGGGGTACGAGGCGCGATGGGGTGTCGGACATGGCGGGCCAGGGGGCGCATGGGCATGGTGGGGGGCAGCTTTATGAAATTGTGCGACGACGACGGCGGGTTTGTCCAAGCCCGACGGATATGCCAACGACGAGCTGCATGGTGAGATTTGTTGCAACGACCCAATGGCGGCGAGGCAGCTCGACAAGGGGTGTATGAGATGCAGCGAGCGTACACCACTCACGAGAAAGTACCGTGCAGATTCGATGGGTCCAACTTGTGAAATCCAGCTCGACAATATATGTACACTAGTAGGTTAAGATGGCGAACCATTATGATGGCCATTAATATCACAGGGCAACGTCGGGCGCAAGGCAAACGGACTAGCCCGCGTGGGGGGGGGGATAGGCACCGTAGCATGTCGGAGACGAGGGAATCGTTTTGGGCATGAAGGAGATGGAAACTGCTCATTTGTGAATTTGCAACGAACGATAGATGGCTCATATTGAAGTCACTAGCGCCTGGCTTACAAGAATGTCCTTGATAGAGAAACGCACGCAGCCGTCCTGTGCAGCCCGCGAGTCCGCGATGGAGCCTCCCCACTCCCGCACTGCGGAACGAGATCCAGCAGCGTCTGAGAGACCAAGTTGCGGGTTCCCCGGCGGCCCGGCGAGTGGCGTCTTGTGGGGGGTTGGGTTTCGGGTAATATGGCGATCGGGAAGCGGGAGCGGGAGCGGGTGAATTCGCCGTCGGGTCCCTATGCTATGCCACTCACGGCCGAGGTTATACTGCCTACATGGTCGAATTTCTCCATCCCGTTATACTCACCGCAAGTGGTGAAATCAGTAGCAGAAGAGGAGAGAGTCTCGACGAGAATGTATCTTGCATGTGATGGGGGACTGATTGGATTGGAGTAATTATGGCCAATATTCCGACTGCGGTGTTTGGGGCAACAGGATCGATGAGCCATGGCATGCTTTTTTCGAACCAAGGTCTTTACGCATGAAGAACGAACCACCGACGAGAAAGTTGCTTCATGGGCGGTTGGTATGAGCCCAGTTGTCTCCAAACTGTTCCTAATGGCGGATTTATCATACAGTCACATGTCTCTATTGAGATTCTTTACTCCGTGTGCTGCTGTAGCAGTATCCGTACGGACATTTGTCTCCGGTGCGTTCGTCAGCATGACTAATCACCAGCACCAAAGTCACATGACCTTCTGTGGCTGCCGTGGCTGCTGTGGCTGCCGTGACTGCTGTGGCTGCTGTGGCGTGGCGAATGTCTAATGGCCATTCGTCCGTGCGCATGGAAGCAGCTTCCGTCATTGACGATCTGGATTGTGGGGGGGGGGGAAGGTGCACTGAGCCGTTCTTGCATAGGTACCCTTACGGAGACTCTCCAACGAGGAAGGTTCCAGCCAAAGCCCAACACAATTCTGCCTTTTCATATTTGTATTTCCCCTCTCTCCCACCAAGAGTCTCATCGAAACTCCTCGTCTTACATTGCATTACATCTGACTCCATCACTTCACCAAGACCGCTGCGACCGCCTCCCACTCCATCGCAAACAATGGCGGGTCCCCGCGTCTCCAAACCAGCGACCCGCTCCGTGTCCGGACGCTCCCAGAAGTCCCGAGTCTCCAAAGGAACAGCATCGAAAGGTTCGACAAAGCCAGTGGCTTCGTCGCCAGTGGCTTCGTCGCCAGTGGCTTCCTCGCCCGTGGCTTCGTCGAGCCGGAAAAGAAAGGCCGATCTCACGGATGATGCATCGCCGCCAGCCAGCCCTGAGAAGGCAAAGAAGCCAAAGACCTCTCCCGCCGGAAAGGAGAAGCGACTACGCCGGTTCAGACCCAAACCACCCCAAGAGTTCCGTGAAGTCTACCATCGTGCCCTAACCCAGAGGTTCTACGTCCTCGAGCGAACTTCTTGCGGCAGTGAAGACATCCCGGAGGAGAAAGTCGAGCTGACAGGCTCTACTGGCAATGTTTATACTGTTCACATCTGCCAGAGACCCTCCTGCACCTGCCCACACTACCGCAAGGGCAACCAATGCAAGCACTGGCTCTATGTTTGTTGCCCGCCGCAGTCGCCTGTCTGTACCGAGACTGACGTTTTCAGGTCATGTCGCGAGTCCTCCGTGCCAAGTACGAGCACACGTACCAACTGGCCCTTGTCCCCAGTGAGCTCAGGGAGATTTTTGAAAGTGCTCCCCCTATTGGTGTCTCGTCAGAGGGATCTCATGACAAGCATCGCAAACCTGTAGAGGGCGATTGCCCAATTTGCTTTTCCGAGTTCAAGACCGACAACGACGAGACCATCGTATGGTGCCGCGCAGCATGCGGACAGAACATGCACAAGGACTGTTTCGAGACATGGGCCGCCACCAGACGTCGCGGTTCCAACGCTGGTGACGTGACCTGTCCCTTCTGCCGGAGCATCTGGCAAGGCGACGATGAAATGGTGAAGAAAATCAAGAAGGGAGGCCGAATCACCCACGAAGGCTACGTCAACGTCGCTGATCAACTCGGCATCAGTCCTCACAGGGGTAGGCTCGCACATGTTCAGTATTGGGTCCTGATACAAAAGCTAATTCGCCTGCGCAGACTATAGCACCTACTCTAGATGGTGGAGAAGGTATTATTGAGCAGTTACCGGATACGATCTTGGTGGACCGTGGCTGGCTGGCTGTCAATTTTGCTACCGTGTATTCAGAGCCTACCGTCGGCGTCCTTCATATGGTCGTTTTTAGCTCGATGGAAAGGATAGGCACAGTTCGCTCACCGAAGAATGGCCAAGCGAGGTGCGGGCGTCTGGCCACAATATGAACATATATGTGTGCTTAATCGACTGGCCGTTGTCTTGGGGAGTTCACACTCGTGATGCAAATTGCGCCGGGCATCTATCTATGTAATTGAATCGTTCTAGACCGCCATAGGCTGCCCAGAACAGTTCACCCGGTATATAGTATAATCACAGTACGTTCAACCCTGTAAAAGCACCTCTGACCTGTGCCGTATCTCGATGATCCAATGCATTACGGATACCCAATAAGTCAGAGCAACTGCCGACTTGGACCTCACTTCAACCACGGCGCGAATTGCCCCGTGGCGTCTGCATGCTGGTGAAGTCGACCAGTCGAAGTGAACCTCGGCAACGGCAGAAGCTCTGAAAGTCACGATAAAAGGCCATATGCCCTTATATATATACATAACACAATGCCGAGAGATTGCCCCGAGAAGACCAGCGCGGATTTCTTATCATACATCTACAAAGCAGGTTATCCTGGTGAGACTCTCGAACTTCCATTCCATTGTGAGGTATGCTGGCATTCACCTTTTGGTTTACTAGGAAACCCTCCTGGGCTCACCTCAGGAGCCGACCACTCGCCTACAAGTCATTCTACAATTGATCAGTTCTTGCGACTCGCAGTCCCTAGTCCGTCATCAAGTCCATTCCTTGGAAACTCCCCTCTTATACGCCGGAACCTCTTCTTGGCCGGTACGTAGTTCGGCATTTATCCCTGAAACAAACTGTCATACCAGCTGGTCGATGGGGACATGCCTCGAGCAAGTCACGCCAAGTCAACGTCCGGCAAATGTTCACCGTCAGAGACGCAGAGACGGCCCAACGACCCTCCTCAGCCGTGATTCATAGGTACCAGGCACTAGCTGTAAGTGTCTTGAACAGACGATGGCTTGGATGACAGTGCCGCGTTCCTCCGCAAATGATGGACAGATCAAGCTTTTGAATTCACACACTGACAGCAACATATCCCACATCTCGTAGCATCGCCTCGACGAAGCGGGGTTGGGCCACTGCGCAGTGTATTTCTTCATATGGTGCTGCACTGGCAGAATGGACTTGCTGCGTCAGGTATGATTGACCGAAGCACCAACATTCGCCGTATTGCTGGTAGCCAGGGGCGTACCAGCATGTACCATGCCCGGGGTCTTGGGATTAAACTGCATACGAACACTTGACGGGTCTCTGATCTATAGCTTGGACTGCCGCTGATACAACATTCATCTTCGCCCGCTCTACAGGTACCCAGCTCTGAGTCCTAGGCAATAAGCCGCGTACCATAAAACCGACTGCGATGAGACTAAACCATCAAGTGTCACATGACGAAACGACGCCTTTAGTTGTGGGCAGTAACCAAACGCCTTATATCCCCCGTGGCATTAGGTTACCTAGATCGATGTGACTGTGCGTTTCGGCCGTCTTAGCAATGGCACTTTGATGCTCTGGTCCGCACGTCCAGAGCGGATCTGACCAGTGAGAGCCTCAACCTCCGTGGGTCCCAACTCCACGCCAATAATACCTCTCTTATGGTGTTTCTACTTGCCAATCACAATATGGTATTTACCAATATCACAGCATCCGTGGCTGTCTACAGATACGCAAAATGAGCTCCCCTCCATAAGTCCCACAGAAAAACACGGTGGTTGTCCGCGCCGCGCCAGACGGGGCTGACGTACATCAACCGGTGCCGCTTTTTTTTTTCTTTTCTTTTTTTTAAAGACACCATCCTGCGGGGCGAGCTCCCGATGAATCCCGAAGTTCTCCAAGGCGTCGCGTCACGACAGCCGCGGCGTTGCCGGTCCCGCCGCCCTGCTCCAAAGGGAGGGACCGTCACGTCGGCATGGTTGTCTCGGACCCCGTGCGGTATGGCCGCCCCCCCGCCAAGTCATGGCATCGCCTTAGTAGTATAATTAGTCAACGAGTGCCAGATAAGCCTGAGCCTTGAGGACCTATCGCGGGAGAGGGGGGGGGGAGGCTCAGCCTCGCTGACTGGTGACAGCATATCCGACCCGGCCTTGGACGAGCAGGCCGAAAATATGCGACCAGCCAGCCTCGGACTCTGGTACTGCGAAACCGGACACGCTCCCCTGGTCTGGACGCAGCCGCGCCACCGGATCGAACAACTGCCGGGCCCAAAGGAGAAATGTCGCCCTTACAGCCATTTGAGACAAATGAAGGGCCGGCCGGCTGGAGCAGCAAGGGGACTGCGGCGACGGGTTCTCCAAGACGCCATCATTTTCGTACGGGTAGCGAGACTTTTGTGTCGGGAAACAAGTGAGTGTGCTTTACGGGACATCCATGAAGCCCCCCCCCCCTTCCTTTCCTCCTTTGCCCTATTTCCCTGACTCGCCATCACGAACCTGTTGCAGGCTTCGGCCAGCCTCGCAGACGCGGCGATGCGCATCACCATTGCGAAACCACTCCATGAGAGTCTTTCCTGGCTGTTCGGTCCCCTCCGAGACGTGGGCGGTGAAGCAGTGCGCTTTCTTGACGTGGGAAAAAGGGGGGGGGGGAGAGGCAACGATGTATACCTGAAGTTGCAGCCAAGAGCCTCGGGACCTTGCCCCGTCTGTGTGTGTGGAGATAAGGCCAAGATGCGCTTTCAGTTGCCAACTGGGGCATTCAAAAAATGCCAAGCTGTGAACACAAGGAAGACGACTCTGTTATCTATGGTTTATTCCGGGCTGGATGGCGTGTTTTGTGCCAAGTAGATGAGCAGCAAAGTAAGCATTGCCCAGACGTGAGCAAAAGCAGGGCCATAGAACCCGTCACCACTGTGTTCCAACTTTCCAAGTTTTACCGTAAACAGTGAAGGGCCGCGTTTAGTTACATCATTGTCACAATGCCGTCGCCGGTAGGGTTTGTTTATATCCCCTCTGCTCCGAGCCGATGACACTCACATGATATAACGGGTGCTACCCTATATCGCCCGGGTGTCAACTGACCATGAGAGATGCTCCAGTTCCAAGTTAATTGCGACCCGGAAACAGGCCGAACATGTGTGAAGAGGGGAGACCCTTTATGATCGCCAGCCTGCCTGCCCGCAGAGACCACATCACGAGATTCCGGAGTTGGAATCCTGTTCTACGACCGTACCTCGCCGCCACCCCCTTGCAAGGTGAAGGGGGTTTCAGCAAGGTCCATCCCGACCCAGCCACGCTTGAGCCATTCATCCGTCCGGGAAGACCGCAGGGACGGGCGTCCAATCACAGAGAATCACAGAGGCACCCGAGCCGGTCGCGATGGTTCCTCCCCCCCACTCCGGGGCCCTGTCTGACCCCCGGGTCTCTCCAAGATACCAGTATGCAGCGTTGGCAGCAGCGTCCGCGATTCAAGACACACACACACACCGCGAAGCGGCTTTCTTGCCGATCTTTGCAGCTTTCTGTGGTGCTCTGCAATATCATCCCCCCCCCGCGCTCTCTTGTGAGTTTGCATAACGACCTTATTTACGCCGCAATCTAGACCAAATCTCATGGCGTCAGCCCCAACACGACACTGGACCGTGCCCTGGTCGCGATGCTCCAACACTCTTCCCATTAAGCAGTGCAGGCTCGGTTCGCCGGCAATCTTCCCATGAGGAGGGCTTCGTATGTGCATTACACCTCGCGTTCTCAGGCGCCCTTCCACACCTCGACTCTTGACTCTTCACGCCAGTCCCGCGAGTGGGGATACTTGGTCTAGTGGACTAGCACAATGGAGGCAGTCCCTCCTGACAGATGGGTGCCCGAGTGGCGTGCGCGCTCGGCGGGGGAAGGAATGCTGCGCTGCACGACGGGGTGCTAGCGAGATGCCACCGACCCCCCTCCTTCTTCGCCCTGTGGCTCAGAAGAGACCCGATTGCGGCATCGGCGCCGATGGCACAGTAGTACCCGGTGGTCGGTTGGCGACTGGTCATGTGGTAGAACTTGGGGTAAACACGGGGGTTGCTTGGTCTTCAAAGTCTCCAACAAGCTAGACGTCCCCCCCATACGCAGGCAGAGGCTTTGGTGACCTTTTGAGATGTCGACTTTTGTGAGCGCTAACCGGCTTGTTGCTGTTGTCGTCCACCTTTTCCTACATGTGGGTTTGGTGAGACGGCGTGGGGACTTTGTCTCTTGACTCGAACAATTCCTTTGGGGGGGGGGGAACCAAACACCAAGTTCGTTTGGGCGAACATGACTTGTGCGTTCTACTCGACTGCGTTGGAGAATATTATTTGTTGCGTACCTGTGCGGTCTCGAGAGAGACCGCCTGGACCAACGTAAACCCCCCCCGGTCTGGGCAACAAACATATACGGATAGTGGAAACGCCAAGGGCGGGAGAGGCGGGAGGTCACATGGCGGACGAGCAGAGGTAGATTGAGGCAATTCTTGATAAGTGGGTGTTTATTATATTGGCGAAGCCTCCTCCAAACGTCTATCTCCTCGCACACGCGCACGAGTCTATGGGTATAGTTTTTGAAACACTGAATGACAACGCTGAGATGCATGTATATAAAAAAAAAAAAGAAAAAAAAAAGCAGCAGGGCGGAAAGTTCCGTGATTCCATATCCCCAAAAGAAGAAGAGACAAAGTCATCGAGGTGAGTAATGTAGATAGGCACCACACTTCTCTGTGGCCAAGGGAGGGGGTTGGGTGAGGGGTGTGTGTGGTCCACGTTCATCATCTGACGAACCACCCAGGATACTGGGTGGAGTCGAGTGATGCCAAGCCCAGGGGCCAGCCTTATGAACAGCACGCTTTGGCTGTTAGCGAAAGGCTAAAGGGGGGGAGGCCATCGCATCATCCCCAAGGCTATGTCGGTTCTTGGGCGTAGTAGGGCGAGATCATCCCCTCCCTCCCCCCCCCTCGGCCGCCGTTCACGCCACTTCCAACCGGGGGAACGGGCTTAGTCGCACCAGCCGAAGACGGCGTCCTTGTCGGCCGTGCAATGGCCCTTGCCGTCGGCGCACTGGAAGCCCTGTTCCGCGGCGTCGCGGCATACCTCATCCCACTGGTCGCCCTCGATGTGCTTGCCGCCGCCGCTACTTGTGCACTGGAAGAGGAATATACAAGTCAGCACTTTGCGCGGTCGGATTATCTCTTGGTCTTGGGCCCCCCGGCGGGTTTGGTGGCCCCGAGTATCAAGTCAACTCACGCGTCCGCTCGGGGTGTTGTAGGTGGCGTTTCCCGTCCCGTAGTTCTTGGCGGGGAAGATCTCGCAGGCCTTGATGGTGATGCGCCAGTTGTAGCTGTCGCCGTTGTGGCACGAGCAGCTGTAGTGCATCCTGGCGGACCTGGGGGGGAGGGGTGGGTGTTAGTTCCATGGGAGAACGGGTGTTTTACTTTTTTTTTTTTCTTTTTTTTTCAAAAGGAAACAATGTACTTACGCAACGGAGAGGAAAGCGAACGCGGCGGCCATCTCGGAGAGCTGCATCTTGACGGGGTGGTGGTGGTGACGATGACGACGGTTAGCACGGGCGGTGTGTAGGAAGCGGCTGCGACGGGAGGGACCTGTAGCTAAACAGCCAAAGATATATGTCGTAACCGGTGACGAGACCAGGACTGGAAGGTAGAAAAGAACGTGGGCAGTGGGTAAATAAGGCCGAAAACTACCAAGGCAATGGAACTTATTCTCGTTCATATTATCCATTCATGACATGGGTATATCTCGTCACTGTACGGATATAGTCAGTGAGTTCAAAGGTGTATGCCTACCCCCCACCCCCTTCACCACCTCCAAGCCTGCCAAAGATCATCTTAACGCTGCTGGGATACCCCCCTTCGCCGGCCCTTCAACCAGCCGAAGGCCCGCAACTGGAGTCATTCGGTCGAGGGGCGAGTGGGCTGGTCTGACGTCTGGGCGGCGGTGCAGAGCGAGCAGGGTTCTAGAATCTCGTCCGGGTCAGTCAGGCCCGTCATCTCAACATGAGACTTCGGGTAGTAAATATGTGCACCTCCCAGATCTCCGCCTTAGGGGGCTGCGCTTGTTGGCGACTAGCGCGCGGCGAGGATGGCTACATATACTTGACTACTCCGTGCATGGGGAAAGGGCGAAAAGGGGAGAGGCGTTTCGCGGACCCTTGCCGAGAGAGACGGAGAGAGTGTCCTTCTTGGCTTCCGGAAATGCGGCTGCGAGACGGGATAGTAGGAGACAAAATGAGGTGGGAAAGCCTGCCCCGTTTCTACTTTGTATGGTCCCCTACTACCGTAGGCGCGTTTGCCAGACCAATGGCGGACCCTAGATGCAGCTCAGGCGCGAGCACGCATCCCCCTTGCTATCGCCAAATGGGGCATCCCATATTCTTATCTGAGATACACAGGGGGGGGCTATGATCATTGCCCCTTTTGGTGCTCATATCTCATGGCTCTTCCCACTGGGCTGCTATCTGTGGCGTCCCACACCTGGCCACTCCGGCCATGATAGTGCAGGCATCGAGTCAGTACACAGTCGTAGCCGCGCTGGACCTCTCCCCCGGTCCACGCTTACTCAACGCGAGTACTATTGGCTGTCCACCAAACGAGAGGGGGCGGCGCAATATCGAGCCATCCTTGCCGTCTAGCACGGGCACAAGAATGACATGTAGCAGGGTGATGCCTGTCGTGCCAACGACGCGCCCCATCTCGATAGCCCGAGCACGTGTTGAGAATGGGAGGCAGGCCGTCGTCCAATTCAACGTGGAGATTCTCGAGATGGATTGCGGGCTCGTATCAGCAGGCGATTGCTATCGGGTGGTCATGGCTCAGGAAAACATTCAAGGTTGTGGATGGGGCCCTTGTCCACGCTCGTTGCTCGACCGTCTCGTCCAGCCGGCTTATAACCCGAGACAGCCTCCCGCCCTCCCAATATCCTGGTGAGCTTCTTGTTCATCAACGATCAAGCGAGTCCCCCCGCCTTTCACTCATTGCAACTTACCAGGCGCCAAAAAGAAATCCTCTTACTTGTTCGCCGAATAATACGAAAACATCTTGGGGGGGGGGAAAAAAAAATCCTCAGCAATGCGTTTCTCCATCCTCGCCGCCGCGGGACTCCTCGCCACGGCTGCCGCCGCTCCCACCCCCGAGCCGGTTTCCCTCGCCTGGGACGATGTCATTGTCGTCCTGGACGACGGCAGCACCAAGATCATGAAGGCCTCCGAGTACGCGGCGATCGAGCGCCGCGCCCCGCTCCCCCCCGTCCCCGAAGGCCACCGCACCGACCTCTTCGCCGACGGCGCCAAGCGCCTCGACCGCCGCAGCCGCTGCGAGCGGTCGAGCGAGGTCCAGATCCTCACCGACAACACATTCCTCGGCTGGGACGTGCCCGTCTCGCCCGTCGTGAGCTCCGCCGGCGCCATCGCCGACGTGTCCATCGCCAACGGCTACCAGCTCTCCAACTCGGTCACCGTCTCGACCGGCGTCGACATCACCCTCATCGAGAAGGTCCTCTCCGCCTCCCTGTCCGTCAGCTACGCCAGGACCTGGACGACAGTAGAGACCCAGACGTACCGTTTCACCATGCAGGCGAACCAGTTCGGCCTCGTCGTCACCCAGCCGCAGGTCCGCCGCGTCACCGGCAACATGCTCGACGGCTGCACCAACAAACCTACCGTCACCGGCTTCATGTCCGACACCTACGAGAGCCAGTCCTACGGCAACCTCGCATGGGTCAAGGGTGTCATCCGCCTCTGCAACAGCACCGTCTACCCCGTCCCCTACTGCATCGGCGAGGGTACGCACTCATAAGCGGCTTTGCTCCCTCTCACGCAACCGGAGGTCGAGGTCAGCGACCGCTCTGGCAACTTTTTACGCATGATACCTCCCCACATTGCTCACGGCCCTCCTTGGACCGTAAAAAGGACGTCTGGCACGCACATGGGTCTCAAGGAGCCTATCCTGAGACTGGTAATTTACACAGACCGAT